>CM060945.1:575675240-576915240 GCA_030765085.1 Allium cepa | reverse complement strand
GTGATTCCCTTTTGGATAAAGGTGGTATCATGGTATGGAGCTCAAATACTTAACCTACGTGGTAGCTGCAATCTCATTACTGTGTGATTGTTGCTTTATGATTGAGGGTCCTCGGATAAAGGTCGCAAATTGCCGAGGGGTGGCATATTCGTGTAGTGGTTACCTAGTTACAGAGATAATCCAGCCTTGCGTTGGCAGAGAGCAGGTTAAGTTCTCAGGACGTCCCTCCAGAGGCGTACCCTGTGGCAATAGGAAGTTCCTTAGCCTAACCATTTATTGGAAATCCAATCATCCAATACGAGCCTTGTACGGTTTTAGTTGTAGAACCTGCCATTTAACATGGCAGCTATAGTAGGCATAGCATTATGGTACCTATGCTGGGTAAGATTAATATTATAATTTCAAAATGTCTTCACACTATGCACTAGCAATAATATCAAAGAGTTTTCTCGCATTAAGAAAATTTGACTGTCATAAAGAAATCTCCCCCAAGTGTGCGATTGCATTGTGTGTGTGCCGGGAGGCCTTATGGTAGTTTCATTTTCCAAAAAGCATTACGATTTTCAATGTTTTAAATTCCTTTGTTGTTTGCTTTTAAAGATAAAACTGTTTTTGTTTGCTCACACCAGTCCCATGACTGACTTGAAGTTTATTGTTCCCTTCCTAAACTCTGGGTGCCCACAATTTTCCACACAGGAAGTCTAGAGTTGGGTATTTCAGATAGTCGAATTGTAAGAATTGATTTGATAGCCTTCAAAGCCTTTTGGATTTGTGGATCGCATTTGCTACACTTCAGCATTCATGGCTGACCTTGCTTAGCTTTGTGCAACTTGACGAGGGTTCGAGCTAGCTTTGGATTGAAGATGGAGTTTTTGGAGTTTGGCATTGAAGACATTGTCTTTCCACTGCTGTTGCCTCTGTTGTTGTCGTGTATCTATCTTGGACATATTTATAGTCATTTGTATTTGACGTTCAGTTGTACCGGATATTGTATCAATGTTGTATATCAATGATATTATTTCATTGTTTTCTTCTGCTGTGTTGTACTTAATGTGCTTTAAGCTCCGACGAACCAGATTCGACGTTTGGATCTGCAACATTTCAATATGAGTGACTTATTCGGTGCCAATTTTCGAAGGTCGAATCAGGGTCGTTACACGAGTATTTTATAAAAAGAAAATAATAAATGGATCAGTCTAGCTATAATTATCATATAAAATGAGATAGAATAAGAGATATGAAAAAAACTAATGACAACAATAATTCCATACTGTGACAATATACATTTAACAACAAAAATCAAACAATATCTCAAGAATCTCAACACCAAAAAGAATGACATATTCTTTATTTTATTCGTCAAACCACAAATATTGACAAACATATCAATGCAAATCTCAATAATTTGATGAAACACAAATTCAGGTAATTATCAATTAGAAATCCAGAAATCACAAAGGGGGAGGCCTATCACAAATGGTAGCATGAATACTCACCAACACGTGCATCACAAATGGGTCGCTATCCCATGGTCGCTAACCATAGAGCTGGTGCAACGACGCAGTATATTAATAGTACGCTCGAGGAACCTGAAACTCGAATAATTCAGAACATCGACAAAGTGCAGTAGCAGTATGCCCAATGGACCTGAAACTCCAATAATTCAGAACAACAGCGTAGTACAATAACAGTATGCCCGATGAACCTGATAAACCAGAACAACGATGTAGTACAATAACGGTAAGCAGGAACATTGACATAGTACAATAACGGTACATCAGATGAACCGAACGTCAGAAAAGAACATGGGTCGCTAGCCCATAAAAATGAGATGAAACTGCAAAGAACCCGTAGGTCGTTAGCCTATAAAAGAAATGAGACGAAGTTCAATAAAACGAGGTACAGTCCCCCACGTGGAGAAAGAGACATCGCACACCGCTAGTCTAAACCATAAAATGATCACCATTGATCAATAAAAAGTGTGAATTACACTAAGCTAGTAAATAAATGAGTTCAGCTTCATGTCCCATAACTATTAGCTTAACTTTAATATTTACGAACAAATTATAGATTTCAACTCGAAAATTGTCACAAGAGTTTCAATCGAACAAGTCTAATAATTAATCGACAAAGTAAACTCAAGCGTTTCATACCTCTTGTTTTGCTATGTCGTTTAATTGGATTTCTTGAACAGATGAGGCAATGGTTTGTACATACTAATAAATTAAAAATGGTTTTAAAAGCGAGTTTGATATTGAAAGTAAATTTTGAAATCGTTTTGATGAAAGAGTTTGAATATTTACTACTAGTATAGAAACCTTTGCATTTTAAAGTGACAAACCATAGAAATGATTGTAGAAACAATCAATCACCAAAAATTCACATACGAAGACGTGAATTAAATCCAAAGAAATGGATACCAAATCTATCAAAATGGATATCCCCAAAAATCCAGAAAAAGAAGTCATCAAAGTTGATAAAAGTGTTAACAACTAATCGGATCAACCAAAATCGATTAACATTGGAAATTCACTCAAAAACAGCCTATATAGGCAAAAATGAATAGTTCCAGACATCTAGGGGTCAGTCCAGACGTCTGGATTTGTGTCCTGGAAATATATATCTATTTCCTTTAATTTCAGAACCATTTCAAACGTTTGAAATTTTCAACCAGATGTCTGAATTTGGTTTCAGATATCTGGATTTGATCTCTGCCCTTTTTATTTTTCTATCGTATATTCTTTTTCTCAAGGGCCTATAAACAAACGTCTGAATTGATTTCAGACGTCTGAACACCAGGTATGGGCAACAGTTTGCCTAGGCCTTGATGGTCAAAACGAATCGAAGGCTATCGGACGAGCAACGAAGACTAGGGATCTACGCCAAGCGACAACTCAGCATTATAGGCTCTTCGATACACCCCAAATAACATATCCAAACATCTATAGTAGGATTTTCATTAAATTGGACTTCAAAACCAAAAATTGGAAAATTCGCCAAATCAATTCAAATCAAAAGCAAATGAACATGAATAGATGCTAGGAATTCATACCTAACAACAAAGAAAGTTGTAGATGTGAGTTCAAGAACTCATCTTTAAACCCAAACACAGAAGTGAGAAGCTATAAAACAAGGCAAGATCAACCATTTTAACCCAAGAAGCTTCAATCTAAACTCATAAGAAAAATATTTTCTAAGTTAGGGTTAAGGAATTTCTGAAAATGGAAGAGGGACTATGATGGAGAAGATGAAGAGGATGCTTACCTAAAGCTACTCTTTAATTTCTAGATCTTGAATTGGAATTTCCTAAGAATCTAGGGCTTAGGAATTTTAATTTCAACTTTTTCCCCCATTCTTTCCTTTGGCTTGAGTGTATTAGGAAATGAGAATGAATGAAGAGGAGAGGGGGTGGAGTTAGGGTATTTTGTTGGGTTAATGGGCTGAAACCCAAACCCAAAGCCCAATAGAAAAATAGCAAAATTCCACTCAACTCCAAACATATCGATGTTTATATTCAAAAAGGTCGTAAAGCATTTTAGACTCAATGGAAGTGGTCTTGAGTTCTAATTCGACTGCTTCCAAAAAATAACATTTTGGACTTTAATCCAACTAATGATGCTATATTTAAATAAAATATCTAAATATACAATCGCAAAATATGCGAGTTGTTACAGACTCCCCTCCTTAAGGAAATTGCATCCTCGCAATACTTAAGAGGAAAACAAAGAGTAACAACCATAAAAGCGTATCAACACAAAGAAATTTGAGATAAGAAGTTCACCTCAGATAGCACGAGAAAATAAGTCCAGATATGTTCGATCAATGAATTCTCTGGATTCCCAAGAATGATCCTTAGGATTTGAGGACCATTGAACTTTCACGAGTGGGACATCTTTATTATGAAGACGTATAACGTCCATAGCAATGATACGAATAGGATGTTGCTCCTAAGTAAAATTAGGTGAAACTTCAATTTCTTCAATAACACCGGTCTTAAGAATAGAATCGGAATCCCTAAGGTATTTTCTTAGTTGAAAGACGTGGAAAATGCCATGAATAGAAGAAAATTAGCCGCTAATAAAAGGCGATAAGAGATGGAACAAATTCGTTCGGTGATGGGAAATGGACCTATAAATCGAGGTGTTAACTTTCCCGATCGACTGAAATGCACACACCCTTCATAGGTGAAACACAAATAGACATCAAATCTCCCGCAGAAAATTCTAATTTCCTTCTTCGGTTATCGAATTAGGATTTTTGTTTATTTTGAGCATTTTTATTCTATGAAGAATAAGGTCAATCTTTTCTGTGGAATCATGAATAAAATCTGGACCTAAAACCAGCTTCTCACCGGCCTCAAGCCAACAAGATGGAGATCGACATGGCCTTCCGTAGAATGCCTCGAATGGTGCCATACCAATACTAGATTGGAAGCTATTATTATAGGAAAACTCACCAAGAGAAATATGATCTTCCCAACTTCCACCAAAATCTAGAACACATGCACGAAGATCTTCAAGAATTTGATTCACATGCTCGGTTTGTCCATCGGACTGAGGATGATAAGCGGTGCTAAAATTAAGCTTCATTCCCAAAGCTTTTTGAAGACTCTTCCAATACCCACTAGTAAATAATGGATCACGATCACTAACAATAGAAGTAGGAACCCTATGCAATTTAACAATTTATCTAACATAGATTTTGGCCAGAAGAGGTACGATCCGATTGGACCGAATGGGAATAAAGTGCGTGGATTTTGTAAGTCTATCCACAATCACCCATAAACTGTCATGGCCCGAACAAGAATGGGAAATTCAGTCAATAAAGTCCTTAGAGACTTGATCCCACTTCCAAACTGGAATGTCCAAAGATGCAGTAATCCAACGGGCCTTTGATGCTCGGCCTTAACGAGGTGGCACGTCATGCAATGCTTAATAAAATTAGCAATATCGGATTTCACTCCATCCCAATAATAAAGCCACTTCATATCCGTGTACATTTTACTACTACCGGGATGAATGGTAAATTTAGAACGATAAGAATCTTCAAAAATATCTTTACGAAGATCACAAATATTTGGCACGATAAGTCTACCAACTTTTTGAATGCTGCTACGAACTTCGATTTCAAAGCCTTTCAAACCGGAAACATCAATTTTATCCCTACAACTTGGTCTAACATAAGCCAGTTCAGGATCATGCTTTTGAGCATCAAGAATGAGGTCTAAAAGAGATAGATGAGCCTCAAGGCTACATAAAACAAGAGAAGGACATGAATCGGATTCACGATCTCAAATCTCACAAGTAGACGAAGTCTCGAGATCATTTCGTTCGGATATCATCACTGAAACAACCGCTTGTCGCTTACGACTAAGGGCATCGGCAACACGATTTCCTTTTCCGAAAGTATAAAGAATATCAGGATCATAAGATGTAAGGAACTCGAGCCAATGTTGTTGACACAAATTAAGTTTCTTTTGAGAAAATAAATATTTCAAAGATTTATGATCGGTGTAGAGAACAAATTTCTCTCCCAAAAGTTAATGACGCCAAATTCTAAGGGCGAAAACAATAGCCGCGAGCTCTAAATCATAAGTGGCATATCTAGTCTTGGCAGGCTTTAGTTTCCTAGAAACATAAGCGATAACACGTTCCCCTTGCATGAGAACGGCACCCAAACCAACACGACTAGCATCGGTATAAATAATAAAGTGTTGGTTCCTTTCGGGAATCACAAGAATAGGAGCATCGGAAAGGAGTTCTTTTAATTTCTGAAAAGAAGCTTCATATTTGTCCGGCCAAATGTACTTAACTCCCTTCTTTTTCAAACTAGTAAGAGGCACGGAAATTTATGAAAAGTCTTTTATGAACCGACGGTAATAGCCCACCAATCCAAGAAAACTACGAATTTCCGTCACACACTCCGATCTCTTCCAATTTTGAATCGCTTCAATCTTTGAAGGATCTAAGGAAATTTCGAATTCAGAAATGATATGTCCTAAAAATTTCACACGGGATTGCCAAAATTGGCACTTAGAAAATTTTGCTTTCGATTGATTTCTCCTAAGAGTTTGTAACACAATCTGAAGATGCTTTTCATGCTCTTCCTCGGTTTTAGAATAAACAAGAATATCATCTATAAAGATGAGAACAAATCGATCGTGGAAGTCTTTGAAAACTCGGTTCATAAGGTCAATGAAATAAGCTGGAGCATTCGTTAAACCAAATGGCATAACAAGCCATTCATAAGATCCATAACGACTACGGAACGATGTCAAAGAAATGCTATCATCTGCAATACGAAGCTGATGAAAACCGGTTGCTAAGTCTAACTGTGAAAAGACTCTAGCATTGCTAAATTGATCAAATAGATCATCAATCCGAGGCAAGGGATATTTATTCTTGATGGTGAGATCATTAAGCTTGCGGTATCATGCAAAGTCTAAGTGTACCATCGAATTTCTTCACAAAAATAGTCGAAGCTCCCCAAGGAGTGGAACTAGAACGAATAAATTGTTTTGTTTCCAATTCAAATAAGGAGGATGAGTGATAGGTAGAGCTCCAGGGACTAAATTAATTTTGAACTCAATTGCTCGCTTAGGGTATAATCCTAAAACGGGCTCAAATATGTAGAAAAATCCCGAGCAACGTGAATAAGGGAAATGACATCTTCCTCATCATCATTATGAGGGTTTAGAGAATATAAGATGCCATCGAATTAGAATCTGAATCTTTAAGAACAATAGAAATCTTCTTAACAGATTGAGGATGTCGAAGATGAATAGTCCTCTCAGGACATAGGATATGAGCTTCATAACGGTTAAGCCAATCCATTCCCAAAATCATTTCGAAGCCTAAGTAACGCATGACATGCAAATCGGCTCAGAAAGAATAACCATATAAAATAATCTCGACATCTTTACAAAGCAAGTTGAGTGTTGCGGATCCACCAAACGGATTTGCAATTCTCAGTGAAGTCGTCAAATCCATTACACTTAAAGACAAAGTATTAACAAGTTCTTTTGATATAAAAGAATGGGATGCATCCATGTCAAAAAGAACTCGAATATGATGATCATGAAACATAATAATGCCATCAAGGATAGAATGAGAAAGACCTTGACAAAGAGAAGTGTTACTAGGCACTTGCACAACATTTAGCTTTCCCTCCCTCTTGCTTGGAAGTTTGGTACATGAAGATAAAAGATGACCCGAACTTTTGCAATAACGACAAAAGAGAGGTTTCGGGCATCTATTAGCATAATGGTCCTTAGAACCACAATTGTAGCATTGCCCACGACTAGAGGTAGGAGTCTTTGCCACCGAAATTGCTTGTTTCCCTTTCTTGTTGGGATTAGGCTTGAACTTAATAGGCCTCTTCTTGTTGTTGTTGAAATTATGGTTGGCACCCACAACTTCAACATCACTTTCTTTATCGGCCTCTTCAAGTCGAAGAGCGATATCAACAAGCTGATCAAAAGAAACTTCCAATTTCAAGAGTAAAGGCTTTTTGAGGTTCTTATTCAACCCATAAACAAACCTCTGATTTTTCTTCAATGGGGTATTAATATACTCGACCCCATATTTAAAGATAGATTCAAAAGGTGTGATACAGTCTGTCATGGAAGATTCACCTTGAACAAGGTCAATAAAGCGCCGAGCTAAAGTTACTTTTTCAGTTTTCGACACAAAATTCAACTCAAAACTTTCCCGAATTTGCTCCCAAGTAAGATCTGCTTCAATAATCTAAGAAACCAAAGGCTCATTCCAATCTAATGCTCTTTCTTGGAGCATGCTAGAAGCCACTTGGACTAGATGTATATTTATAAGATTCATGCGAGAAAAGATGTGATCGCATGATTTAAGCCAAGCTTGAATTTCTATAATGCTTTCAGATACCTTGAATGGCCTTTCACCCAAATCGGTATAGTCTCTGCACAAGCGTGCAAACCCGGATCTAGGATGATAGGCTCTGGAATAGGTCCGACATCTTGAGCATTCTTTACAAGATCCAAAAGCTGCTAGGCAGACATGAATACTCCATCCTGAGGAGTAGCACTAGATTGACCAATGCTGGGATGGCCTGGTCTAACCATTTCTCTTCTTGAAGAAAGAAAGAAAGAAAGAAAGAAGAAAAAGGTTATTCTCAGAATGAATATCAAACAATCATGATTGATAAAATAAGGCATCATAAAAGAAAATAGGATAGAACGGGTCCAATGACTCGAATTAAATCCTAACGTACGATTCCTAAGAGAGACTTAGGACGATGATCTTTGCTATAAAATTCTATATTGTTCTGAAGTTTGGCTCTGATACCAAGCTGTGATGCCTCACCTCTATACTTACGCTAGCCAAGGACACTACAGAGTAATGCTAAAACTAGCACGAAGAATAAGGCTATTGAGGAGCGACCATCTGTGGAATTACTTTGTGCGAATACCGATATGCCAGATACAATATCTGTTTCGTTTCAAGAGGAAATCTGACATACCAATACAAACTCAAAGCTACTACATAGTGGCTATGTGGTCTTCGGAAAAAATATAAAACAAGCATAACATAAATCAGTCACGGATATTCATATCACAAAGATGGAAACAGATATGAATATAACACGTAAAAGTGTACATCAAAGTAGTGGTCATGTAGGATCCACTACACCACAAAAGAACAGGTACAAGTGCTAGATAAAAGAATATGTATACATAAAGGAGTGTCTATCTCGAATGTATACAACAAAAACTACTAAGCTAAGTAGTTAGCCCAAAAGTCAGATGGAGGATCATGATAAGAAGTAAAGCAGAAGCACCCAAAATACCTCGGACTGACCCGAGTATTATTTAAAAAGAAAATAATAAACAGATCAGTCTAGCTATAATTATCATATAAATGAGATAGAATAAGAGATGTGACAAAAACGTATGATAACAATAATGCCATACAATGACAAGTATACATTTAACAACAACAAAAATCATACAATATCTCAAGAATCTCAAACACGAAAAAGAATGTCATACTCTTTAATTTATTCACCAAACCACAAATATTGAAAAACATATCAATGCAAATCTCAAAATTTTTATGAAACATAAATCTAGAAATAATCAATTAGAAATCCAGAAATCACAAAGCGAGGGCCTATCACAAACGGGAGCATGAAAACTCACCAACACGTGCATCACAAATGGGTTGCTATCCTCGCAAGCAATAGAGACGGTGCAATGGCGTAGTATATTAACAGTACGCTCGAGGAACCTGAAACTCGAATAATTCAAAACATCGACGTAGTACAGCAATGCTACGCAGACCTAAAACTCCAATAATTCGAAACAATAGCGTAGTACAATAACAGTGCGGCTGATGAATCTGCTAAACTGAAACAATGATGTAGTACAATAACGGTACATCCATTGATCCAGATAAGCTGAAACATCAGCATAGTACAATAACGGTACATCCGATGAACCGAACACCATAAAAGTACATGGGTCTCTAGCCTATAAAAATGAGACGAAACTCCAAAGAACCCATAAGTTGTTAGCCTATAAAGGAAATGAGACGAAGCTCAATAAAACGAGGTACAATGCCCAACATGGACAAAGAGTGTGACGCCCCACCTCTATACCCATGCTAGCCAAGGACACTACAGGATAATGCCATCAACTAATACGGAGAATAAGGCTGGATAGGAGCGACCATCTATAGCCTTGCTCTAACTATCTATTGAATACATCGACAATAGTCATACCAAGCAGGTCGACATATCCAATGAATACTTAGAACAAAACCATAGGAGGTTGGAGGATCTATCAGAACAGAATATAACAACTCAAATGTAATATACATCATAGAACAGTGGATCATCATATACACATATATTGATACATAGCAGAGTATACAAAATAATACACGTCAAGTGGTATAGCAAACCACAATATACTAACGAACCAAAAGAATAAATATATCAGGGTTACAATAAAAGGACTACACAAAAAGCTTTAACAAAAAGGAACAAGCTGAATAGTCCATGCGGAAGCAAAATAGGCTAAGTCCAAAACCACCTAACCTAAAACATCTCGGTCTGACCCGAGCATAAAATACACGGGTCAGTCTAGCTAAACAAATCAGTTAGATAAACTGAACAACAATAAACCTACAAGGTTACAAAGTATAACAAATATCTCTAAAAGAGATAACACAATCATCTAACAAAAGATGAATCATATCATAACAAGCCTCGTATCATCGGCAACTCATAGAAACAAAAGATATGAATATCCCAAAACAAGCCATAAAGGCAAATAACAATTACCAATGAAGGTAACACAAGTTCCACAAGGTAATCGCTACATATCGTGCGGTTCAAAAAGACCTACACCGAGGGGCGATACCTAGGGAATAAACATATAAATGAAGCATCAGAAAATTGCTCGAGCACAGTACTATATAAACAAGGATCCATGAGCCCGAAGGCTCCAAACCCAATATCACACGAGCGGTGACGAATGACCAACTCCGAAAGCGATACAATAGGGCAACAAACCCGAAGACGACAAACCCAAGTATCTCTCGAGCGATGACGATGGACCAACTCCAAAAGCGATACTATAGGGCAACAAACCCGAAGGTAACAAACCTGGAGGAGACAGTCCGAAGACACTATCCCAAAGGCAACAAACTGTAGTGGTGAAGGTTGAAGACCCCGTACGACACCACTAAGTGGCGGAATGTGTCATAACTCTCGAAAAGGAATCCGAAATGTGGTAACGTCAGTCCTATAACCACTCGTTCGCACTAAACGGTTTACTATCTGTTAGTTGATTTGACACTCAAAGCAGCACAAAGTTCACCTCATATCATCGGTATACCAAACCCGAAGATTAAAACGATCAATTGAATAGGTCGGGGATTAATCGGAAAGATAAACGCACAGATTCATGGTCTGTGTTTTGCCCAACCATTTAATCACCCTTCCACTTCGCTCGAAGTGAGAAATTGTGCGTGTTTTTAAATAGAATTTATAAATCGGAGAAGCGAACTTTTAAAACGATTTGAAGAAATCATTTATAAAACCTGTGAATAAATTCAAAAAGAAATCATCAAGGTCAAATATGCATAAACAACTAATTGGTATCAATATGCATCGATCAAATTTGGAAAACCAAACGAATAAGGCAATTTGGCAAAAACAGCATATTCAGACGTTTGAAAGAAGTGATTCAGACGTCTGAATCGGAAAATTAATTTATTTTTCAAAACAGAATTCAGACGTCTGAATCCAACCTTCGAGACGTCTTAAATAGACATATTTTGGCCTATTTCCTTTCTGGTCGAAATTTAGCCAATTCAGACGTATGGAATATAATTTCAGACGTCTGAATCTGGGGGTGAAAATGTTCCCCAGAACAATATCCAGACGTCTGAAATAGGAGTTTCAGACGTCTGAAACCTGATGGTCCCTGAACCTAGGCCATCTATGGTCAACAAATCGAAAGCAATCAGATCCGTGTTGATTATGGGCTTACGTCAAACGACTACCCAATCTTAACGACACACGCAAACACTCCGAACAACATAAACATCAACCATAAAAGGTTTTACATATATTTGGATTCAAAAATCAATATTTGGCCATTTCACCAAAGCAATCCAAATCGAAAGGAAATGCATATGAACAAGTACTAGGAATTCATACCCAACATCAATGATATCAAAAGAAGTAGATGCGAGTTCAAAACTCGCCTTCTCACACCCAGAAAAAGATGTATACATATAAGCATAAATGTGAGATAAAAATCTCACTTTATATCGCAAAACAAAGAAGAAGATGCTCAAACACAAGAAGTAGACTAACTACTCTTCACTTCAACACAACAAGCTTCAATCTAAGAATCAAATACATATTTTCCTAAGTTACGTTTAGGAAAATTTTCTGAAATTGAAGGGGAAAGAGTTGGAGAGGGTAAAAAGGAGACTTACCAATAACTCTACTTTGATTTTGGAGCAAGAATCAAGTTTACAAGAAGAAACTAGGGCTTGCAAATTTCTATTTCCTTTTCCCTTCCACCATTTTCAGTTTTTCTTAAGTTTAGAAGAGTGGAATGAGACAATGGAGAGGAAAGGGACGGAGTTAGGTTATTAAACTAACAAATTGGCTGAACCCAACCCAAACCCAACTAGAAAAAGTTGCAAAATTCAACTTACTCCAAACATATCAAAGCTTATACTCGAAAAGATCACAAACGACGTTTTGAACTCAATGGAAGTGGTCTTGAGATCCAATTCGACCGTTTGCAGAAAGTAACTCTTCGGACTATAATCCGACAAACGACGTTATATTTAAATAAAATATTTAAATATACACCCGATAAATATGCGGGTTGTTACAGACTCCCCTCCTTAAAGAAATTGCGTCCTCGCAATTCTTAAGAAGAAAATAAAGAGTAACAACCTAAAAACATATTAACACATAAGAATAACAGAATAAGCAGTTCATCATAAAGTGCACGAAAGGATAAGCCCTAACTTGTTTGCTCAGAGCATTCTAAGGATTCCTAAGCTCAAAATAATTCGGAACACCGACGTGGTGCACAATACGTCAGATGAACCAAAGCTCAACAAAATGAAGTACAACAAAACGTTCGATGAACTTGGTAAAAAAAGATCATTCCCTTCGGACATCAACAAAGAAACAATCACATGTTGCTTACAACTAAATGCATTGGCAACACGATCCCCCTTTCGGGAATAAAAAGAATGAGAGTATCGGAAAAGAGTTCTTTTAAATAATCAACTTTCTCGAAAAGATAAACTTTCAAAACCACAATTATCTTTATGTAATTATTATTTTTTTCCTAGAAATTTTTTCTTATTTCAAATCAATTCACTGTGTCTGATTGTCTCATCAAAGCGTTTAGGAGATTCCTATCGATAACGTTGATCAAGCGCATCGACTAGACTTCTTAATGCACTTAATGGGCAATACAATCACAAAACAATCTTCTATATGATAAACATATTTCTAAAAACTTTTAAAAAAATTCTCTTTGTTTGTTTTAAGAACAAAAATCCCATATATACTTATAAATAAATAAATATGATGAAAAAGATTTGCAAAATTTTTAAATTGCTAATTTCCATCCAAAACCAATAAATAAAAAATTGGAATCATCGAGATATTCACAAAATACTCGATTCATAAAATGGATGAAATGAGCTAGACAAACTGAATGACATAATAAATCATTCATAAGAATCACAACGAGTGCGGAATGCGGAAAGTGGAGTGTTATCTTCCGCAACTCGTAGCCAAATCAAAACCGGTGGCAAGGTCGAGCTGAAAAGACCTTAATACCACTCAAAAGAATTGCTTAGGTGATAATCCTAGGACAAGACCAAAAATACTAGAAAATTCTCAAACTATAAAAATGAGAGAAACAACACTTTCCTCATCATGAGGGATTAAAGAAAAAAAATGTTGCCATCAAATTGGAAATCGAATCACAAAGAAAAGTAGAAACCCACCAAAATAGATAGAAACATACCTTATCCCTGAGAAGGGCCTCCAGAAGCACCTGTTACATTTAGCTTGCCAGATTGAGAATTATTTGGAGCAATAGGACAAGTGGAAAGACGATGGCCTTCCTTCTTGCAATAGCGGCAGAAGAGCGGCTTAGGACAAGCTCGAATCATATGATCAGGAGAATCACAATTGAAACACTTCCGAATGGAAGGTGTTCCAGCAGGCTGAGACTGAGAATCAGATTCAACGGGCTTTTTCTTCTTGGAAGGGAAAAATTCCTGCTCATCCAATGGAGACTGCTTTTTGTTGGGGTCCTTGCGAACCTTAACATCAACATCACTATCACACTCCTTCTCAACGGTCTCGAGATGAAGTGCTGAATCAACCAGCTCCTCAAAAGAAAGCTTAAGCTGGAGCAACAAAGACTTCTTAAGATATTTCCTAAGACCAGAAACGAACTTCAAATTCTTCTTATAAGAAGTGCTAATGAATTCAAGACCATACTGAGATAAAGCCTCGAATGATGCAACATACTCAGAAACAGAAGATTTCCCTTGCTTCAACTCAAGGAAGCGACGGGTCAATAAAACTTTTTCAGATTCAGGAACGAACTTGAGTTCAAATCGCTTCCGAAACCGAGTCCAAGAAAGAGTAGACTCATCAATCTCGGCTATAAGAAGCTCATACCAATCAAGAGCACGCTCTTGTAATAAGCTAGAAGTTACAAGAACTCTATCATGGTCAGAAAGATCCATACGAGAGAAGATACACTCGCACGTGCGAAGCCAAGCATGGACTTCAAGAACAGACTCGGAGCCTTTAAACGGCTTTCCCCCAAGATGAGCAAAATCACTGCACAGACGTGCAAAGGCAGACTTGCGAGGTGGAGAAACTCGAGGAGGAACTGGAGGCTGAGTGCTCCTAAACAATTCCAAAAACTGATCGGCAGACATATAAACGCCATCCGGATGTGAGCCACTGGATCGCCCAGCATCCGAACGTCGTCCCCTGCCTCTTCCAGCCATACGCAGAAATTAAGATAAGAACAATATTATTCACAAGGTAGATGTCATTAATTCAAATGTGGAATACTACGGAACAAAATGCATTCGTAGATGTATTACCACATTCTATCTAACCCTGATGGTAAAAGGAATAGAGAGAAACGATGGTTCAAAGATTTGTATCACTTATACACTTTGATGTACCGGAATATGTGCATCTATTCTGTATTTATCATATTTTGTTCTGAACTTAGCTCTGATACCAAGCTGTGACGCCCCACCTCTATACCCATGCTAGCCAAGGACACTACAGGGTAATGCCGTCAGCTAACACGGAGAATAAGGCTGGATAGGAGCGACCATCTATAGCCTTGCTCTAACCATCTATTGAATACATCGACAATAGTCATACCAAGCAGGTCGACATATCCAATGAATACTTAAAACAAAACCATAGGTGGTTGGAGGATCTATCAGAACAGAATATAACAACTCAAATGTAACATACATCACAGAACAGTGGATCATCATATACACATATATTGATACATAGCAGAGTATACAAAATAATACACGTCAAGTGGTATAGCAAACCACAATATATAGACGAACCAAAAGAATACATATATCAGGGTTACAATAAAAGGACTACACAAAAAGCTTTAACAAAAAGGAACAAGCTGAGTAGTCCATGCGGAAGCATAATAGGCTAAGTCCAAAAGCACCTAAACTGAAACATCTCGGTCTGACCCGAGTATAAAATACACGAGTCAGTCTAGCTAAACAAATCAGTCAGATAAACTGAACAACAATAAACTGCAAGGTTACAAAGTATAACAAATATCTCTAAAAGAGATAACACAATCCTCTAACAAAAGATGAATCATATCATAACAAGCCTCGTATCATCGGCAACTCATAGAAACAAAGGATATGAATATCCCAAAACAAGCCATAAAGGCAAAAAACAATTACCAATGAAGGTAACACAAGTTCCACAAGGTAATCGCTACATATCGTGCGGTTCAAAAAGACCTACACCGAGGGGCGATACCTAGGGAATATACATATCAATGAAGCATCAGAAAATTGCTCGAGCACAGTACTATATAAACAAGGATCCATGAGCCCGAAGGATCCAAACCTAATATCACTCGAGCGGTGACGAATGTCCAACTCCGAAAGCAATACAATAGGGCAACAAACCCGAAGGCGACAAACCCAAGTATCTCTCGAGCGATGACGATGGACCAACTCCAAAAGCGATACTATAGGCAACAAACCCGAAGGCAACAAACCTGGAGGAGACAGTCCGAAGACACTATCCCAAAGGCAACAAACCGTAGTGGTGAAGGTCGAAGACCCCGTACTGGACACCACTAACTGGCGGAATGTGTCATAACTCTCGAAAAGGAATCCGAAAAGTGGTAGCGTGAGTCCCATAACCGCTGGTTCGCACTAAACGGTTTACTATCTGTTAGTTAATTTCACACTCAAAGCAGTACAAAGTTCACCTCATATCATCGGTAAACCAAACCCGAAGGTTAAAACGATCAATTGAATAGGTCAGGGATTAATCGGAAGGATAAACACACAGATTCATGGTCCGCGTTTTGCCCAACCATTTAATCACCCTTCCACTTCGCTCGAAGTGCAAAATTGTGCGTGTGTTTTAAATAGAATTTATAAATCGGAGAAGCGAACTTTTAAAACGATTTGAAGAAATCATTTATAAAACCCGTGAATAAATTCAAAAAGGAATCATCAAGGTCAAATATGCATAAACAATTAATTGGAATAAATATGCATCGATCAAATTTGGAAAACCAAACGAATAAGGCAATTTGGCAAAAACAGCATATTCAGACGTCTGAAAGAAGGGATTCAGACGTTTGAATCTGAAAATTAATTTGTTTTACAAAACAGAATTCAGACGTCTGAATCCAACCTTCCAGACGTCTGAAATAGACATATTTTGGCCTATTTCCTTTCTGGTTGAAATTTACCCAATTCAGACGTCTGGAATATAATTTCAGACGTCTGAATCAAGGGGGTGAAAATGTTCCCCAGAACAATATGCAGATGTCTGAAATAGGAGTTTCAGACGTCTGAAACCTGATGGTCAGGCATTCCCTGAACCTAGGCCATCTATGGTCAACAAGTCAAAAGCAATCGGATGCGTGTTAATTATGAGCTTACGTCAAACGACTACCCAACCTTAACGACACACCCAAACACTCCGAACAACATAAACATCAACCATAGAAGGTTTTACATAGATTTGGATTCAAAAATCAATATTTGGCAATTTCACCAAAGCAATCCAAATCGAAAGAAAATGCATATGAACAAGTGCTAGGAATTCATACCCAAAATCAATGATATCAAAAGAAGTAGATGTGAGTTCAAAACTCGCCTTCTTACACCCAAACAAAGATGTATACATATAAGCATAAATGTGAGATAAAAATCTCACCTTATATCGCAAAACAAAGAAGAAGATGCTCAAACACAAGAAGGAGACTAACTACTCTTCACTTCAATACAACAAGCTTCAATCTAAGAATAAAACACATATTTTCCTAAGTTAGGTTTAGGAAAAGTCGGGGAGGATGAAGTGTCAACGCTCAAGTTTTAATGAGTCTGATACTATTAAGATTAAGATAACATCTCATTCCTTTGTTCGACAAAAGGTATATTGATATATAATAATGAATATGAAGCGGGTATATTTTAGTGGTAAAAGTGTGATTCGTTCAATTAATAACTTAAAAAATTAAGGGGTCTTTCGGGTTTTTCATATTCCAATCAAAAAAACTTTATTTCCCAAAAAGATTTTATCCTTTTCCCCGCAATAGCATATTTGAGGAAAATAGAAATTCTCACGATTTGTATCCAAAGTTCAATTTCAATTGAATAAAAGGTTTTGAAATTGAAGGAGAAAGAGTTGGAGAGGTTAAAGAGGAGACTTACCGATAGCTCTACTTTTATTTTGGAGCAAGAATCAAGTTTACAAGAAGAAACTAGGGCTTGCAAATTTCTATTTCCTCTTCCCTTCCACAATTTTCAGCTTTTCTTAAGTTTAGAAGAGTGGAATGAGAGAATGGAGAGGAGAGGGACTGAGTTAGGTTATTAAACTAACAAATTGGCTGAACCCAACCCAAACCCAACTAGAAAAAGTTGCAAAATTCAACTTACTCCAAACATATCAAATCTTATACTTAAAAAGATCGCAAACGACGTTTTGAACACAATGGAAGTGGTCTTGAGACCCAATTCGACCGTTTGCAGAAAGTAACTCTTTGGACTATAATCCGACAAACGACGTTATATCTAAATAAAATATTTAAATATACACCCGATAAATATGCGGGTTGTTACAAAGAGACATCGCACACCACTAGTCTAAACCATAAAATGATCACCATTAATCAATAAAAAGTGTGAATTACACTAAGATAGTAAATAAATGAGTTCAGCTTCATGTCCCATAATCCTGGCTTAACTTAAATATTTACGAACATATTGTAGATTCCCAACCGAAAATTGTCACAAGAGTTTCAATCGAACAAGTCTAAGAATTAATCGACAAAGTAAATGCAAGCGTTTCATACCAGTTGTTTTCCTAACTCGTTTAATTGGATTTCTCGAATGAATGAGGTAAAGGTTTGTGTATACTAATAGATTAGAAAATGGTTTTAAAAGCGAGTTTGATATTGAAAGTAAATGTTGACATCGTTTTGATGAAAGAGTTTGAATATTTACTACTAGTATAGAAACCATTGCATTTTAAAGTGACAAACCATAGAAATGATTGTAGAAACAATCAATCACCAAAAATTCACATATGAAGACGTGAACTAAATCCAAAGAAATCGATACCAAATCCATCAAAATGGATATCCAAAAATTCCAAAAAAGAAGAAGTCATCAAAGTCGATAAAAGTGATAACAACTAAACGGATCAACCAAAATCGATTAACATTGGAAATTCACTCAAAAACAGCCTAAACAGGAAAAAGTGAACAGTTCCAGACATATGGGGGTCAATCCAGACGTCTGGATTTATGCTCTAGAAATATATATCTATTTCCTTAAATTTCAGAACCATTTCAGAAGTCTAAAATTTTCAACCAAACGTCTAAATTTGGTTTCAGACGTTTGAATTTGTTTTTAGACGTTTGGATTTGGTCTCTGCCCTTTTTATTTTTCTACCGTATATTCTTTTTCTCCTAGGCCTATAACCAGACGTCTGAATTTGATTTCAGATGTCAGAACACCTATTATAGGCAACAGTTTGCCTAGGCCTTGATGGCCAAAATGAACCGGAGGCTATCGGACAAGCAATGGAGACTAAGGATTTATGCCAAGCGACAACCCAGCCTTATAGGCTCTTCAATACACCCCAAATAACATATCCAAACATCCATAGTAGGATTATCATAAAGTTGGACTTCAAAACCAAAAATTGGAAAATTCACCAAATCAATTCAAATCAAAAGCAAATGAACATGAATAGATGTTAGGAATTAATACCTAACAATAAAGAAAGTTATAGACATAGAAGTGAGCTTGAGAACTCACCTTTGAACCCAAAAATAGAAATGATATGCGATAAAACAAGGCAAGATCAACCACTCTTCAATATTACCCCAAGAAGCTTCAATCTAAGCTCATAAGAAAAATATTTCCTAAGTTAAGGTCTAGGAATTTCTGAAAATGGAAGAGGGATTGAGATGGGAAGAAGAAGAGATGGGAAGAAGAAGAGGATGCTTACCTAAAGCTTCTCTTTGATTTCTAAAGCTTGAATTAGAATTCCCTAAGAATCTAGGATTAGGAATTTTAATTTCCTCTTCTTTCCCCCATTCTTTCCTTTAGCTAGAGAGTATTAGGAAATGAGAATGAATGAAGAAAAGAGGGGGTGGAGTTAGGGTATTATGTTGCGTTAATGGGCTGAAGCCCAAACCCAAAGCCTAATAGAAAAATAGCAAAATTCCACTCAACTCTAAACATATCGATGTTTATACTCAAAAAGGTCGCAAACGGCATTTTGGACTCAATGGAAGTGGTATCGTGTCCTAATTCGACTGTTTGCAAAAAGTAACATTACGGACTTTAATCCAACTAGCGATGCAATATTTAAATAAAAGATTTAAATATACAATCGTAAAATATGTGGCTGTTACAATATGTCCCAACAGCGGGAACATATTATAATATCGCTATAAAACCAGAATCCGGGAACGTACCTATTTGTCGGGCAAATATCGCGTAATTTATGAAACCTAAAGTAGTAGCAATTGCTTCCATAGCCTGTATTTCACTTATATAATGCTATGAAACCAAAAGCAGTAGCAATTGCTTCCATAACCTGTATTTCACTTATATAATCCAAAGAGGTTAATTATTACATAAAAGAGAAATATTTAAGTTGTTTCAAATAATGTCAACCAAACAATTACAGCATACAATAGTCACTTGCAAAAAACAATACAACCATCATATCATCACATGAAATCAAAGAAATCAAACATACATCCATAGCAACCAACAAATGATTTATTCGGGTTCAGAACTTCTATTTATATAAAATGATAAATAAACCATGAAGTAACCATACACTCAACATTCGAAGATAAAACTTAATAGATTATTCATACATCTTTATACAAAATAGAAGTATCCTTTCGCAACCAATCCATAAGCCAATATAAACAAGGAATTCAACACATTTTAAGTTTACTCTATTTATCTTTTTCACATCATTTATTGTTCACATTTTCTTATTTTTCATTCATTTTTTTCTCATACAATGATTTTCCTTTAATTCTCCTTCATTACTTGCAAAATTTTAAATTTCATTCATTCATATAAGGCTTATTTCTCTAATTTACATTCTTTACTTACATAAGTTATATACATTTCATTTTTTTGGCGCAACTGAATTAATTACTGGAGTGTAGTATACATTTTATTTCAGTTTACTTCACATTTACAATTTAAGTTGATTTCCCCTTCTTCATCATTTACTTTTATTTTCTCATTCATATAATGTTTATTTTCATTAATATACATTAATTATTACTTACAAATGTTCATTTCTTCTTTATTCATACAATGCCATTTTCTTTCATTTATTATTTCACATTCATTGCTTAAACAAGTTATTTTTATTTCAATTATTAGATTATACAATACTATGAAAGTTTCTTTTCAATTCAATTTACCATTTATAAGTTGTTTCTCTTTTTCACAGTTTCTCTTTTTCACGAATTTTTTAATAAAGGGTTATTGAATATTAACTCCATTTCTAAGTCATTTCAATATTTTCTGAAGTTGAACCCATTCAATTAATATAGTATTCATTGTAATTACTAATGGCTTAAATGCTAATTCAAGTTAATTATTTACTTACAGTATTCACCTTTACTATTCAATCTGATTATAAATAGCTTAAAATTTTAACCAAAGCGTATAATCATTTTTCTTACATTATTCATTTCTAT
Source organism: Allium cepa (assembly GCA_030765085.1). Lineage (NCBI taxonomy): Eukaryota > Viridiplantae > Streptophyta > Magnoliopsida > Asparagales > Amaryllidaceae > Allium > Allium cepa. The sequence goes on along the minus strand of CM060945.1, from coordinate 576,894,203 downwards.
TACATTTAATTAATAGCATTTCAATTTATTAACCTAATTTTATAACAATTTATATAACATTACAATCCCTATAAACAGTAAGTCGATTGAACACTTCATGTTTTTCAAGTTTTACTTGTATAATATTCTATTGCATATCCTTATTAACATTTCAACTTTTAAAATTTGGTAAGTTATATATATATATATATATATATATATATATATATATACATATATATGTTTTTTAGAATGCAATTGAATGCTACCCACGTTACTCTTATTTGTTTAATTAACAAAATGTTTAATAATTACTATCTCTTATTTTCATTTTCCTTTTATTTACGGTTTTCAAATTTTCAGTTTCATATTTATTTCATTAACCATTTTGACAATCAAATTTCTTATTTTCATTTATGAAGTTTCCATTATTAATATAGTCAAGCTTCAATTCATTACCATAATTTCAATTTCTAATTTAGGAAAACATAAGAACTAAACAACTGGATTTCATTTCAATTATTTTAAAATAATTTATCTAATCATGTCTTATATATACATATATATACATATATATCAAATCATATATGGAATTCAAAAACTAAGATTAGTTTATCAAAATAATGGTGTTAACTCCTATGTTAAGCGACTCAGCGACCTAAGGCAATAGCGAGGCAACTGGACTGAAACTCTGCATCACGACTTAGCGACTGAAAGACCGAAGAGACCTACGAGTTAACAAGATAAGGACCTAACGACCTAACACATGAAGCGGCTCATAAGCGACTTAAAGCACAAACAAGTTAACAATTATGGACCCCGCGACCTAAAGGTTGAACGACCTAATGACTTCAGTCCTCAGCGACTTAAAAGATAGAACACTGCCAAGCGACCTAACAGGTAACGAATTAAGGAAAGCAGCGACCTAAAAGATTAGATGGTCCAGCGACTTAACAGCTTGAAGGCTAGGCGACTCAATTGTCCAACGACTCACGACCTACTGAGTTAACGATATAAGGAGTAAAGTGCTGCTCAACAACCTAGCAAACCTCCTTCAAATGGAAGAGTTGTTCTCTAAAGCAAGAGTACAAGTCTTCTCGAAACAGAAGAGTTGTTCTCCGAAACTTTGCCAATGTGAAAGAGATTGCAATAAACCATGGTATGGGGGAATACAATATAGTCATCACAAAAATAAGAACAACGCTCAAGCAGCATACCATAGGTTTACTACAACTTCACATAAAAAGGATAAAGAAACTTTCATGAAAACGGAAAATAAATGCGTTCTTAAATACAGATAGAAATTTGTATAAGTAAAAGAACCATTTTATTCCATACTATGAGAATTTTATACATATGCAGGTTTCAAAGTAAAAGAAGGCGGGGACTGGTACCCGCACAATCTCCAGTCAACGCAAGCTTATACACAAGCAAAAAGCAAAGAGCGAGATAAAAAGCACAGGACCAAAGCCATCATTTCTTCTTCCCTCCACCTTTTGAGCCTACGCCTGGCCGGATGACCAACTTCTTGCGCCGGCTTGAAAGAGTAGGGGAAGAAGGATAAAGGGGAACAACTGGACTTGCTTTTGCTTTTTCCTCGCCGGCTGAAGCTTCTTTCTTCTTTGAGACTCCACTTTTCCCCCTTTTTCTTAGAAGAAGACCCGCTTCCTGGAGTAAAAAGTGTGGCTAACGGAGTATCGTCAGAACCAGTTAGTTCTGGGGTCGTTTCACCCTCCTCAGTTTCTTCCCCCCATGTTCTTATGAAGCAATGGGATCGTCCAAGTCTTGGAGAGCTTCTATTTGCTCCTCTTGTGACCCTTGTTGAGAGGCAGAAGGAAGAGTGACCTAAAGAGACGGGGGAGGAATAACTGGAGGAGGGGAAGTCTGAACAATGCTCGATACTTTCTCTACAGAAGAAAAGAATTTAAAGTCAGTATCTCTCGAAAAGAGAGGAGTTAGTGGCGTGTCGAGATTTAAAAAATAATCAAGAAGTTCATCAAACTCATGTGAAGCGAACGAGCAGTCCACTTGAGCAAGATCAGCAGTAAGGTTACCTGGCGAAGCAGGCTTTACTATATCAATTTCAAAGCCCCGCGCGTCACCACTCTCTTGACTGTCATCTCCAATGTGAGCAATTGCACCTTCAATGATGGCTTTAGTAGGAGGCGGAGAATGGGAACCGGAACCAATAATGTCGATATCGGCTGAAATTGAAGGTTGAACTGGGTCGGTTAAAGTTGCCTTTCCTACATGTTCTCCTTCGGCCATTCCAACTCTCTCTTCGGCCAGTTGCTCCTTTCCTCTGGCAAGAGCGGCACGGGCATCGTCATCAAGATAATTTGCCTCTAAATCCGCCTCACTATAGCCAGCACTGCCAAACATGTCAAGTATGGCCTCCCACACTTCGGCCAGAGTTATTTCATATTTGGGACCTAGAAAAGAGAGACTACCACGCCCCAGGACTCTATGCAAGTAGAAGTCAAACAATGTTGAGCTGATATTGGCCTTCGTTGCTTCGTGAGACTCTTCAGCTGCAATTTTACCAGCAACGGCCTCATCACGCTCTCTCTCAGCTTTAGAGAGTTGAAGTTTTAGCATTTCGATCTCAATGTCCTTGGAGCTGGTCTCCTTTCGCAACTCTACGATGTCAGCAATATGGCCTTCATTAATTCTTTTTTGCATATCAAGCCTATCTTCGGCATCTCTTTGAGCGGCATGAGCATCTCGCACCTGTTGTTGAAGCACTTTCTTCCTTTGTGAATAGGAAGTGGAGGAAGTGGCAAGCTCTTCTTTGAGTTTTTCAACTTCCGCTTCGAGCTTTTCATTATAAGTAGCAATGCTTCTCATTTCCGCGTCATGTTGCTCGAGAATCTTCGGCCATTCAGATTTGTCGTTTTCCATTGTTAACATGGCTTCAAGATTCGCACGGTTTACCCTTTGGAACTCATCGACAAGTTTTTGCCAACCTGACATTCTTTCGATATCAAGTTTGACAGCATCAAGGCTGCGCAGCATAGCCTGCTTATCGATCGGGACCACGTCAAGATCGAAACGCATGCCTTTCAGGCACCAGTTCGGGAATCAGCTCTGAAGAGTAGCTGGGCCTGGACCAACTCGATATGGGGGCCTTCCAATGATTGTTTGAATATCAGTACATGCCAGGGCAGGAGATTGAGGCGGTACAGGAGCAGCAGGTTGTTCGAAAGTCTCGAATGCCGGTTTTTCGCCATGTTTGGCTCTTTTACTCACATCTTCCGCAATCTGACTTTTCCCCTTGTCGTCACGGGACTTCCGTTTATGAGAATCATCTTCCCTCTGGGAAGAATCGTGTCGCTCGTCCTGTCTTTCATGGCGTTCTTCGTAGGCACGCCTTTCGCGAGCTTTTCGTGCGGCTCTTTCTTCGTCAGTTTCCCTATAAGAAGGAAGATATCTCTTGGTATCAAAAGAGCCGCGTCTCCCGTAGCTCTGAAAGTCGTCGTAATAAGAGCGTCGCCCCATTGAAAGACATGAAAATGGAAAAGAGGCAAAGCTTGAGAATCTTTGAAGTAGAGTGCATGTAAGTGCATATGTAACATCCCGCCTTTCCACACACTTTAAACCGACACACGTGCCAATTCAAAGCATACGCAAGGGCGGATTGTTATGGGGTAAATAAGAAAAATAGAGAAGAAATAAAACGAAAATAGAATCTCACAGCGGAAGGATAAAATATAATAACAAATATACAGATCATAAACAGTTTACAAAAGCTTGATTCTTCTTTTACATTAAATATCAGAGTTACACATACCAATATAAGCAATGCAGCGGAATAGAAAGAGTGTGGTGTAATACTATATATAAAATAATACTGATTCTTCGTCTTCGTCCTCCAAAGCTAAAATCTGCTATCCTGAAACGCTCGGACTGACCCGAGCGAATTTGAAAAGACAAAAACACTCGAGTCAGACTAGAAATTCTTATGTGAGTTAAATAAACAGAAATAAATATGAGTACGGTAACTCAAGAGATGTTCGGGATTTACATCTCCTAAGGATCCGTTAAACTATTTACTATGTAGTATATTGCGCTATTATAATAGTGTCTATTTATAAAATAAACTTACTTTTAAATAGCGTTAAGGAGAGACCCAATATTCCCCTTAACACAAATAATGCCAATAGTCTATACAGTACCGTAATACCTCCTGATCGGGAGGCTACCAGAGGATACTCCATAGGTACGACACAAATAGGAACTCGTAGTAAAGGCTCGATATGGTAGGTGACACGGCACAACTAGGCAATGCCAGGGTAGATATACCAATTGCTATCCAGGCTGGTGGAAACGCGTAGCCGCAGTTACCGCCCACCTCAGACTAACTCCCCAAAATCAAAATATAGAAGTGGCCACTGAATCAAATCCAAGTCAAAGTATAATATCGAAGAGGAGCGTCCGATCAGAGGAATGACCTCATTGGCCTGAGAATCGCTCCTGTTTTAGCCACCTTATGCCAACTCACGGGAGTTGGGTCCACGTATTTACCTTACAGGAAACGTCGCCACCACCTACTTCATTCTGGAATCTCCACCGCGTACACGGTTAGTCAAAGTGGTTTTCGGTATCGACAGAGAGTATGTCCATATCCGATCCCGGTCTCTTTGCCAACCCATCGTTATTATAACACCGCGGTCATTTTAAAAATAGTTTGTACTTTAAAACCAGAATATAATCCATTTCAAAACCATAATATTACGATATCATTTCTTCTTTAAAACCCAAAAAGATTCATTTTGATATTATTTTTATAAAACCCAAATCAATGATATCATTTCCCAAATAAAATATTCCTTTTCAAAAATTATGTCACTTTTTATTATTTAATATCCCATGTAACCAATATTCTGTTTGTAACTTTCAACATAATTCTTCGAAAATCCATAGTATTTTAAAACCATTATTTTCAAAACTAAATGGTTTGGATATTCAACGGTATGCGAATTAAAAAGGTTTAACTTTACTGTTGCTTTATAAAGAAATAAATTACATGGCTTTCCAAACATTTCTTCTTTTAAAGTTAAACCAAAATCCAAAATATTACTTCAAGTCCCAAAACCATTTCAATTTTATATATATTTATATCCATTTTTGAGCATTAATATTTCAACTAAAGTTGGATTTTTATCCTTTCAAAATCAATATTCTATTAATTAATCTTGACCATTCACATAAAATCCATAATTAATAAGACTTCAATTTCTAGTAAAATATATATATATATAGAATTTTTCCACTTCAAATTATACTAGAATATCCATTTCTATTTATTTTGGGAAAAATCCAATTACAAATATCATATCTTATAATTTCCAACTTTACATTTAAACATAGGATATAAATTTACCAAACTCCATTTTCTAAATTTCTTCCATTTTCAATAAAGAAATTTATATTCCTTTTAATTTCAAAATTTCAACTTCATAGGTATATAAATATGAATAAAATATTTATACAATATAAATTTAAGATTTATAGACCGTATTCAATCCAAACCATAGAAATCACATTAAAATAGTTATATATAGACCGCGGTGCCTGTATATAATTTTCTATCCTATGGTCAAGTGATACGGATATTTATCATTTCAATCCGCAATTTAAAAAATAAAACTGCGGTTGTATATCATTTCAAACCGCAATCCCGAATGAAATGTAAATGCATACTAACTTGCAGTTTAATGATATCCAAATAAAACATTCATTCAACAACACACCCATCATCCAATCACAACATCGATCAATATCAATCAATAACAATTATATATATGATCATATATAACAGGTGATAACTGGCAGTTTATTCAAATTAAATTTTATCAACTATTAATCTAACAATTTATATTCAGTGATAATTGACATAACTGTTAACTAGCAGTTCATATGCAAACAATAATTTCTAACAGCCAATTTACACGCAATTAAATTAACAGTTACATTCAAAAAAATGCAATTCAACAGATATGAATGAAATAACATGCCAAAAGCTCATAAATAAATTTCTATTCATTTCTAAAATTTATTTAACAAACATAAAAGCTTCTAGTAGTTGTGAGTGGGTTAAAACACTCACCTTTTGAATTTAAATCGAATTCAAACCCGATCTAAACCCAAAAATTCGCCCGTCTCAGAATTCGTCCAAACTAGCGTCTTCGAGTCCGGAATTAAATTACGATCCTAACAAAAAAAATTTCGTGTGAATCCGACTTCGTATGAGAAAGTTATGACGAAAAATGATGATTGAATTCAAATAAATAAACGACACATATTTCACTCACAATATATAATGTGACACGTCATCACAAAATCAACGCACGCACAGAAGCCTTCCTCCTCACGCGCAGAAGCAACACGCAACAGCCGCCACCCATACTTTATTAAACCTAATCGAAAATTCCCGCCAATCCAACCGTTGAAACTCGAAACAAACTACATAGATGCGCTCCCCTCGGTTCCCTCTCCAAAACCCAGAAACAGAATCTCGATCCGATAAAGTTTTGCGCGACGATGATGAACGGTTTTGGGGCTGTTTGAATTTATTCTGGATGAACGACAGCTCCAATTGAAAAACGAATTTCACCAGTATTTTACGCGTATCGAATACTTCAACATATATTTTTTCTGGAATTTTCTGAAATTTTTGAGTATTGACTTTTGATTTTGAACTGTGGATAGATCTGGAATTGGATCTGAAATGTATACATTTGGGGAAGAGAAAGAAGTGAAGAAATGAACTTACAGCAAAAAAATAGAGACTAGGGTTTATAGCTGTATATTTATAGATAGGCTAGAGGTAGGGTAGCTAGACTGGATACGCGAACGTGCGTGACAAACCATGGTCCAAAAAGCCCGCTATGCCTCCGGAGCCAAATTTGTTAAAACTATATATCCAAATAGGTGTTTTAAAATATTCTGAACGCGATGGAAAAAGTTTCGCGACCAAATTCGATCGTATGAAGAAGTTATGTAAAAAAAACAAAAATTTCAAATTGATTTCAAAATGCGTAAATTTCAAGGCGTTTCGAGTCCGTACGATCAAACGACAAGTCCGATCGCTACGAAAATTGAAACATTATTATAATTCAACGTTACGGATCCGATGAAACTGGTTTCGTCGAAATCCGAGTCCGTGACAAAAATGGCTATTTTTAATATTTATTAAATAAATTAAATAAATCATAAAAACAAATTTTATTTTTCAACTTCTATTATTAGCCAAATTTCATTACTAAGATAATTCAATCAGTTTCAATTGATTTAACACGCTTGAATTTGAATTAAAATGTATAAGTATATTAATTTGCAGCGTTAATATCCGCACTTTCTTATTATTAGGAAATTTAAAATTTTATTCTAAAACCCAATTATTAAAACTTATACCCTTATACTCTCAACAAAATCTAACTAAATAAATAATTGGATTTCCATTTCAACTCATTATCTTGATTGCAATTAGCCTTTTTACCATAATTAAATTCCAAATTATTAATAACCCTTATTTTTCTTAACTATTTATTAATTCCAATCCAATTGAATTCAACACTATAAATTTGATTAATTTATTATATTCACTTCCTTTCTATTATTCAAAGTTATTGTTGTAAATACGACGAATACTAACATTAGTTTAAGATTTCACTCAATGTTTACAAATTCCATTTCCATTTAATAACGTAATATTTTACGTTCAATTCTATTTCATTTGTCGTAAATACCACTTGTTGAATTAAATACTCAAATCATAAATAAATCTTGCTTCTAAAGTTATACCAACAATGGTCCAGTTAAATTTGAATTAGCTTTACCTTTATTTTATGAAATTAACTATTGCAATAAATCCAAATTTATAAAGAAGGTTAGATTCCTATACTACTTCTTTGGTCTCAATTAACCTTTTATGGCGAGTATGAATTTCCATGTATAATTGGAACTTTTATATCCATTAAATTTTTACTATCATTCAATATCTACATATTCTAGCTAAATTCAACTAACATATAAATTAGCTATTCCAACTTCCATTAATTTCGATTATCATACTATAGAAATTAAATTCCCTTGACCACATAAATAAAAGTTGATCCCCATCTATTTACATTATATCACGTTTACATAAATTTATTCAATGGTCACTTTTAATTAATAACTATCAAATTTCCAATCCAAATGTAAATCTTCCACCTTTGAATTCTTATATTAAATGGAATTTAATATTTACTGATTCAACATTTATATGTTTCTAAAAATTAGCTCCAACCAAATGTGACAATTTACATTTCATTTCTATGCAATATATACTCATCTTATTCCATTTATTTGGTTACTGCATTGGAATCTATTTATTAACCAATACTAACGTTATTATCATTAAAAAAAATTGATTCCCAATTTTTTTCAATACTTAGAACAAAAATTTTCACATTAAATCAAATCCTTCTATTCAAACCAAGTATCATGCTATGATAATATTTTACGTTGGTTACACTGAAAAAAATCAACTTTTTATCGTTATCAATTAAACATACATTAATTGCACAAATTAAAGGAATTAATTGCCATTTATCCAATTAAATTTCATACATCAATCTATTTCATCTAAATCCTTACCTATGAATATTGCAACCTTTAATTCCATTAAATACCAATTAACCCAAATTATTTCATTTATTCTAAGTCATATCACTAAAATAATTCATCATAATAAACTTAAAATCTATACGTTTATTGATTTATTTCTATTTGTCTTATGTTAAATTCTAAATTTAGTAAGACAACCTAAAGTACTCCATTCAATCGACAGTCCCTTTCAATTGTTAATACGTACTTAAATTTCTACAGTTGCCTTCCATCTTCACTTCCGTTACTATGATAAAAATTAGTAACGTTTATGCCATCAATCCATCATAATTACTTACCCTTAATTGAGTTTGATTTCCAAATAAATTTACTGACCCTTAATTAGACAATTTATAAAAGTTTGTCATCATACCTATAGTTCTACGCTTATGCTATGTCTTAAATTTCAATAAATTTATAAATTTTGAGATGTTCATTAGGGTTTACAAATTTATTGACTTGCAATAACAGGGTTTCTTAATCTATTCAATTTATCGTTCACAATCTTTTATTGCATTAATTTGGTTTAATATTCCCATATTAAACTTTATGTCCAGGTAAGAATTTTTTCTTTCTTTCTCTACTTAATTCATTTGAATTTTATTCAAATGTCTTTAAATAGGTTTCTAAGTCACTCCTATATAATTTATTCTAGCCTTCATTTTAATATTTATCTACCACCTTTATTCTTTCAACTAAAATAAATTACAAAAATCCTATTAAACAAACAATTTTAAATGGTCGAACTTTACGGGTCGTTACAGCATAAGAATGCTAAAAATCCTAAGTGCGTGAAACGTGCAAACTACGCACGTCGAACTACGAACCACTCCTCGGTTGCGGGGAAATGATGGGTTTTATGGCTGACGTCAACTCTTGAGCTGACGAAGTCTGTTGTAAAGTGGATGTTGCTTCAACTGCTGAAGAGGTAGCTCTAGCAGAAACAGGGTTGTCTTTAAAGAGCTCCTGTGAAGTGATCATCAGATCGCTCAACCCTTCAAAAATGTCATCCCCACTCTGCTTGGCAGGACTCGCTCTCTCAATTCCATCATCACCGGATTTCCCTGAATGATGAAAAGGCTCTTCCTCTTCGATGATCGGGGCAAGTGTAAGCTTGTCAGATGGCCCCGCAATATCAGTCGAAGTAGGGCACTTCACCAGCATAGCTTCAGAAGTAGGTTCCTTCATTATAGGTTCCTCGGTAGAAATGGGGGCATCTGGTGATTTGGCCGGAGAATCGAGAACTTCGTGAGGTTGAGTAGAGCTAGAAGAATGCAAAAGCTCGTATTGGTGCAGAAGTTCATCTCTCAGCAAAAACTTAATACTTCTTTCTTCAGCCCGCACGGCACTTAGTCTATCAAAGGTCGTCTTGTGAATGGGGTTTCTAGGGGGAGGAGGAAGTGCTGTAAAAGAAAAGAATGAAGTTAGCACTTAGCAATTCGAATCTTTGAAAGCTGAAACGAAGAAACAGAGATGAGCAATCTCACTTCCTTTTCTCCAGATGGCATAAAACCCTGGGGGACAGCGGACAAAGAAGAATTGATTTAGAAAGCCGTGAGCACTTTCGAAAAGATCAGTAATAAGTTTGCGATTTCTGGCACTTCTCGCAAATATAAAGGAGGGGTGGTCTTTATTCTTTGCAAATGTGCAGAACTAGCAAATTTCTTCGAAGCTCGGGAGGAGATTAAGTGTCTTCCTAAATAAAACACACAATCCCATCAGGATGGCATATCCATTGGGATGTAGTTGGAAAAGAGAGATGGTTAGCCGGAGAAGGATTTGATGGAGAAAATCATTGAAAGTGGGAATGGCACCACAAAGGCACATCTGACGGTTGACGGCAACAAAACCAAGAGGCGGCCTGTCGGCAGTATCGTTTGGGCCAGGAAGTCTAGCATCTGCTTCAGCAATCCCAAATTGAATACATAGTTGATTGAATGTCCGCTGACTCAAAGTAGTAGGAGTTCTCTCTGGAGGATCAACCAATGGTTTAGCTATCGGAAAGACTCCTTCAGGTTGCTCGATTATTTCTTCTTGAGAAGACATTCTCCACAAGGAACTGGATATTCAAATATGAAGGTGCACGTTTCCTAAATGTGTGAAGTGTTGTGTAAAACTAACAAAGTGACAAGCAAGTATAACTAGAATTAAAAATTAATAAACATATGACAAGTGTAAAATTTCAGGACTTGTCACCTTAAGTCCAGATGCAGGTGCAGTATTGATGCAAAAAAATCGACTTTAGTTGATTAACATTGCTTTACTACTTCACTTGAATTTGTTGGTTCACGGCATTTCATATAATTTCTTTAAGTTGATTATATTTCATCGACTAATCTGTCATTCGATGTGGGCAATCAGTGGCAGTATGTTCGTCCCATTTTCTGCAAATGTTGTATTTAACAGGTCATAGCATTAAGTTGATTTAATCTGTTAAGAAAGCATAGCAAGGTCATGCAAGTTATCTCGGCAGTTCAAAGTTCAAGTTGGAAGTTCAATCAAGTCCTATTAAAATTTTGAGGCTTTCGAGTTATGTTCGAAGTTCTTAAGTCGCAATCCGAGTCAAGAAGTCCAAAGTTCAGAAGCTTCGAAATCAAGGTGGTGAAAATTCGCTCAAGTCCTAGGTCGCTCGCAACCTGGCAAGTAGGATGAGATTGGTATAAGTCGCCTACAACTCAGTAGTGCAAATTTACTTAAGTCGCCTACACGACCTAAGTGTTAAGTCGCCTACGCGAACTAAATGTTAAGTCGCCTACACGACCTAAAGATTAAGCCGTAGAGAGTAAGTCGCAGGAGTTTTTAGGTCGGCCAAATATGTAAGGTTTTGAAGGTCCTTAGGTCGCTCGGATTTATTAGGTCGTTCCTGAAGTGATGCAGCGATCCCAAGCTACCTCCCGTTAAAGCCGCTATGCCCTACTCTCCAATGGCACTTTGTCGCGTGTCCTCCAACCGCTGCGTCGTTTGAAGCATCATCGTCTCCTCTGAATCTCCAGTGATCCAATAACCCCTCAACCTGTTAAGAACTTTCTGGCACCCTTCAAACTCGCAAACCAGCTAACTTAGGGTCCTACAATCCTTCATCTCCTCCTCGAATCATTGAAAATCACCCAAAAATCGAATCAAACCACTTTAATTCCATTAGAAATCAATCACGACATGGTTTACGAAGAAAACCTAAGGATATGAAATGGAACCATAGTTTAAAAAGGGGAATCTGGAACTCGTGATTTGGTTACGATCGTGAAGTAAGTAGAAAACGGAATCACTTACGTAATGTAGTAGTTGGAATGGATTGGCAGCTTGATTGGAGAGGATTTGCCTTAGGAAGCTCGAAAGATCACTAATGGCGGAGGAGGTTATTAAGACAGTTCAGTTAAGGGGAAGGAGCGAGTCAATGGTTTAAATAAGGTAAAAAGAAGAAGACGAATGGCCATATGAATTATCTCTTGGGTCGCTCAAGACCTAACGAAACTAGATTGAAGCACACGACCTACGACTTAGGCGTGTACTTCGAGGGGCAAATGTTAACTCCTATGTTAAATGACTCAGCGACCCAAGGCAATAGCGAGGAAAATGGCCTGAGACTCTGCATCACGACTTAGCGACTTAAAGACCGAAGAGACCTACGAGTTAACAAGATAAGGACCTAACGAACACATGAAGCGGCTCATAAGCGACTTAAAGCATAAACAAGTTAACAATTATGGACCCTGCGACCTAAAGGTTGAACGACCTAATGACTTCATTCCTCAGCGACTTAAAAGATAGAACACTGCCAAGCGACCTAACAGGTAACGACTTAAGGAAAGCAGCGACCTAAAAGATTAGATGGTCCCGCGACTTAACAGCTTGAAGGCTAGGCGACTCAATTGTCCAACGACTCACGACCTACTGAGTTAACGATATAAGGAGTAAAGTGAGGCTCAACAACCTAGCCTAAGTCGCTACATTGTATATCTCAACATTTTTCGCTAACTACTCCCATAAGTCACCACCGACCTACGACTTACCTTAGGTCGTTCGCGACCTAGTACTTGGTAATAGAATCGTGCCGCTTTTCTCTTGGTCGTTACGACCATCAGCTAGTTCAAATGACCAACTGCGAACTAGTTAAGTCGTAGCTCGTATTCCCTTAACTCGCTAGCGAGTTAAGACCCACCTTAGGTCATGCACGACTTATACCTCGCCCAGGAAATCTCATATAAATATGGCCCTTACTCCAACATGAGGGGGGACTTTTTGCTCATTCTCGAAGCACCAATACTTTGCCATTTTCTCAACTCGAACAGCACTTCAAGCACTCCAAACGCCAAGGATATTACAACAAACTTCAAGAGAAAATCTACATCATTCGACATGGATTCGAAAGATTATTCTACATCGAAGTTTGAACTACTAGTCTAAAGTGTGTTGTAATTGAAGAAAGTTGTATAAGTTGTACTTGAGTCAGCAATAAAGAGATAAAAAGTGAACGTAGGCTTGACTATAAGCCGAACCACTATAAAAACTGTGTCTTTTACTGTTTTTCTGAGATTTTCCTGCCTATTTCTGGTTCCCATATCGATGGGTGGTGCTTTCACACTTACACAACTCGCACCGTAGTGTTAGCGTTCGATTTTTACGTTAAAAAATGATGCAGTAAAATTACTACAACGGTCTTCCCACTTTGAAACCCGAAAATGAACGTCGATGATGCGTGCACTAATCACCGAAATTATTTTCCAACGACAGAGAGGGGAGTACAAAACTTATTTCCTTCAAATTTTCTTTTTAAAACACTTCTTTCAAATCATCTTGAAATATTTATATTCGAAAATACTTCTAAATAATATTAATATTATATTCCAAAATCTTTCGAAAGAAATTTCCAAAAATCCTGGAACTTAAGTTCTTAATTTCTAATTTATATTTACTTTTCTTGTGAATCCTATAATATGAAAAATTTATAACAACCAACTATATCATTTATAAAATTTATTATTTTATAAACAAAAATGTATAATAGGCAAAATTATTTCATTTACCAATATTTCAAAACAAATATTGTGTCGGTCTGTGTGACGACCCGGAATTTTGAGCAACATCAATTTAATAATCTTTGTTAATAACTAAATTGATTTGATCATTTTACAGTATAAATTAACAAGTTAAAATTCTTTTAAAGGTTAATAGTAATAATTTGTTAACATCTATCAACAATTTTCTTAACAATATAAATAGGCAAGTTTAATTATTTTGAAAACTAATGACTTGGAAATATTTATTTTAGCAATTTAAAATTGGTAAGTTTTACAAAGGCTAATCAAAATATTTTCTATTTATAATATGTATATATATATATTGATATATCTTGTAAATATGATGTTTTTTATGTAATAAAAGCTATATATTCAAATTGTAATATATATGAATATATATATATATATATATATTATGATTTGGTTTGTGTTTTAAAATTTAATATAGTAATTATCAAATATAATGTTAAAATGATTTTCTATTTGAAATATATATATTTGTATATATTAGAAATAGGAAAATATTGATTTGAATTTAATAACTGTTTTCAAACTTTAATATATATAATTTGTAATTTGAAAATTTAAAGTTGACTTAATACTTTTCAAATTGATATTTGAGATTTAAATTTTAATAACAAAGTTAATTTCTTATTTAATTTATATATATTTTAAACCTGAGTTTTAGTTAAGATATAAATTTAGAAGTTCAATTATTTTCAATATTCTTTCATTTTAATTTTAACATAAGATAAGCTTGTTTTAAAATTTTATATGAAGAGTATTTAACTAAAAGATAATTATACACATTTTATAATCATATAAATATTTCATAATTACATTCATAGATTAACTAAATTATAAAAGGGAAGTAATATTTGTAAATTATTAATAAACCATTAGAATAACTTTTGTAAATATTAATTAAACATTATAACACTTGTAAACAAATTGGTGTATATTAAAGACATTTGTAAATAAGAGAGCTTATGTGTAAGTTAACTAAGGCACTATAGCGACAAATGTCATTCTCTTGAAAATTTAGTTTAAAATTAAAAATAATAAGAAGAAGAAGAGTCTGTTTTCAGCTAAGAATCTTTTCTTCATTTTCAACTCAAAAAAAACAAAGATCAAAGAATAAAAAAGAAGAAAATCTATAAAATCTGAAAATAACAAGGAAGAAGAAAACCTAGAATTGCAATTTAAAACAAAAAGAAGAAGATATGTTGGATATTCAAAATCAATGTAAGATTTTCAAGTTCAATCAAGCAGACAAAAAAATTAATCAACATGCAAATCTGGCAATCAAGCAATTCAAGAACATGCAGAAGATTCAGATTAAAATTTCAAAAGCTTGGAAACAGCTTTGCATATAAAGGTGAGTAAAAGGAATTTTAAAAACTGTTTTGAAACCTGAATTTTTTTCCTGTTCTTATGATGAATATCATGATGTTGATGAATACTTGAATTGAAAATTGATGCATGTGTGGATATGAGTAGTTTGAATGCCTGTTGAGTGTTAATATAGTTCCTGTGTGAAGATAACAGGATTCATTTTCTTCATGAAATCAATAACTTCCTGTTGAATTCGAATTTGCTTATAATTTGTAAACAAAGGTTGTTTGTAATCATGAAATCTTTCATCTAAAGATAATTTCAGGAATTTAAAGTGAAACATTTGTTCAGAAATGCTATATTTACAGTAAAAGTAAAATTTGGGTCAAAATTTATGAATTCAAATTCTAGTTTTGATTTTATAATTGAATTATAATTGGGAAATCATGATTTTTAATGGTTGAATCACGATTTTTAGGTTAGTATTTAGTGTGAATTCATGGTTTATCGGTTTCGGACATTTTGGTCAAATAGTGGCGAACAACGGCGATCTGTGCGTCGACGTTGAGCACGATGGTCGAGGGGGTGTCGCGATCGTGGGAAAAATGTCCTGGAACTTTATTATTGATCGTGTTGGCCAAAATTGATCGAGTTAGGGTTTAACTTCCTGATTTTTTCGTCGTTGTTCATTTTGGTCTTGCGGCATCGAGAGTGATCCGGAGGCAATCGCGAGTGGTTCTGGTGATGCCGGGGAGCAGGCGGAGTTTGGGTTAAGGTAGCGGGGTTTCTCGAAGCTGGGATTGCCGTGGAGGTTCGGTTTTCTGGTGATGGTGGTTTCGAACTGATGGGTTCAGAGGGTCAATTTTGATGCTCAATCGAAGTGGGATTTTTGGGTGTCGCGAGTGGTCGTCATGGTTGAAGTCGACTTGTCGGAGGAATGAAGGGAGTTCGCTGACGTTCGGCGGCGACGTGCACATTGACGTGCATGGTTTCGTGCATCTATAGTTTGGTTTGGGGAAGAGAACGAGTGCACGGGCATTCATTCGAGCGTTTTGATGTTTTGCTCGAGCTTTTACACGAGGTAGGAGTGTAGTGGAGTGCTCGAGTTTGCATCGGGTTTCAGAGGAGTTTGTGCTCGGGGTTATCCTCGGGAACGATCGAGTTTTGCTCGAAGAAATTTAGGGTCTTGGATGTTTTAAGGTTTTAAAGTTTAACGGCAATGTTTTTTTAAAGGTTTTGAAACAAAGAAACTTTGATATTTGTAAATGATTCAAGTTTAAAACAATGTTTAACAAGTTTTTACTTAAAAAAATTTGTTTCAAAGTTAATTTTTAAACAAGTTCTATATATATTAAAATATGAAGGTTTAATTTTTGAAATAAAGTTTGCATTAAATTTTATTTAATAACTTTGGAAAGTTTAAAGATTTAAAAGTTTATAATTTGAATGTTTAGATTATTTTATTCATAATCGATTTCTAATATATTTTATTTTAAATAAAGTGTAATGATCTAGAATCTGGAAATCAATTATAATAAAGTTTTTTTTAGTAATTTAGAATTTTGATTTAATTTAAGATAAATAAATTTGTGAAGATAATTAAGATAATTAAATTATTAACAACTGAAAAGTTATTGGTTAATATAAATAATTTAATTAAGATAATGGTTTTCTTAATTAAGAATCTTTTTAAAATAAGAAGTTAAAGAATCATGTAATTAAATTTAAATGATTAAGTTAAATACTTAATCAAGAAATTAGTTAGTGTTTAACTAAGATAATCACTTATGGATCAATCTAGTATAATTACTAGGTGAAGTAATTAGGTAATTAAGTAATTGATTACTGGAGGTAATTAAGTAAAGAATAATTATTGAAAAAAGTAATTAGAGGTTAATTACGTTATGAAAGTAATAAGGTGGAAGTGATTAAGAGTTAATCACTTGAGTTATTAATTAAAAAATATTAATTAATACAATTAATTGAAGGTTTAAATTATTTAATTAATGGTTAATTAATAAAAGGATTAAGAGTATTTAATAATGTGATTAATTACTTGTTAAAGTAATTAATTAAAAATAAATTTAATTAACGGAAGAAATCATTAATTAATGGAAATAATTAGTTGATTGTTAATTAATAATTAAAGGATAACTAATTTATAATTAAGTTTTGATTACTCAATGTAATTAAGAAGTAATTAATCAAATATGATTAATTAAAAGTAGTTAATCAAGAGTGTTTAATTATAAGTAATTAATCAAGTGTGATTAATTAAAAAGGGTGATTAATCAGGTATGATTAAAGGATAATTAAGGAATAATTATCAAGGTAATTAAATAATAATTAATCAAGTGTGATTAATTTAAGAGGGTAATTAAGAGATAATTACTTGGATAATTTAGAAGTAATTAATCTAGATGATTAATTAAAATTGTAATTAAGGAATAATGACTTAAAGTAATTAAGTAATAATTAATCAAGGATGATTAATTCAAAGTGGATAATTAAGTGATGTTTAGTTAATTAATTTGAAAATTAATTAATGAATATGTAAGCTGGATTGATGATAATCCTAGTGTTTAAGTAAGGAATTAATTTAATTAAGGATCAATTAAATTAATTAAGTTTTGATCAAACCTTGTTTACGGATGATTAACTATTGGTTGATAAATATCATTGGATGAGTTAATGATATTGGATGATATTGAATGTCATTAGTTGATATGTGATGATATGAATGTGACATATCCGAGATGTGATATATATATATATATATATATATATATATATATATATGCTGCTTTATGATATGTGTGGTTGAATTTGATAATAATGGATTATCTACCTAGGGGTTGTGAATCATCCATTTATGTTTATGTGATATTCTAAATATCTACTATTTAAAACCCTTAAGTACAACTTGGACATTAAAATGGCGTTTGGATTCGGTGAGCCTGGGATCGGGTTTCCATATTTGGATATCCGAAAACCACATCGATCCAAATTAATCGTTAGGTCGTAAATCCAAGTGGAGTGCAAGTGAAGACTCGAGGTGTAAGAACTATTCGTCAGTATAACTCTGGAGGTGATTCTGAGATGAGTTGACGGAAATAGAACTTACAGGTTCGAGATGGTGATTCAGAGTGCAAGGGCTATGGTCGTTGACTCTGAGGGTGATTCCAAAATGAGTGCAACGAGATAGTGCCGTCGGTTCCGTTCGAACCCGAAATGGACTTGTATGGATTGAATGCTTTAAGAGCGTCGTCAGGTGGACGATGAGCATTCTAAGATAGATGTGTCCTATAAAGGTAATCGTGGCCTCAATCCTGATCAACCGGGAATTGCTAAAATAGGGGAGGTGCAGCGAGATTAAGTGGGTCATGCCCAAGTAGGACGAGATTTACCCCTGTCTAGATGTCCCTTTTTATTTCGGCATTATAGGCGGTTGGATCTGCAGCCAACTGCGGGGTGGTCTTGTTCGGGACTGTTCAGTAAGGAATGGTCCCGGCCTTGTGTTGCAGGGGATCGGGAGTGGTCCTCGGTACGGTGATCTAGGCCACGTACTGTGACAGGCGGTACCCTAGTAGCCCTGCCATTGATGGAAACCCATTCTTCCTACGAGACCCTACGGTTGTATTACCCACTTTTGTGACTAGTAGCTGGAATTTAATGAATGTAACAATTTCGGCTATTTCATATTTACTTGAAAACCCTAGACATTATTATAATGTCACTGGATTTCCTATCAAATATTTTGGTTAGAGTAAGGTAAAAACTTTTCCATGTTTATGTGTGGGAAGTCTTACGTGATACTTTTTCTTTTTAAAGGATTTTCTAAAGTTAAGCAATTCTAAACCGTTTACTCACACCAGACCCATGTCTGACCCGAATGTTTATTTTCTGTTTTATTGAACTCTTGGGTACTCATATTATGTATGAGTAGTCAAGTGATTCAAGTTATCCTTGACGAATTCTAGAGGAGCTTTGGAGCAGGAGACTTCAGCGCGTTGATATATAGTTAGAGTTTCCACTGTGTGTTATTCTGTATAGTTGTTCTTGTATTGTACATTAGACAGAAATGTTATAACTGCCTAAATTGAGATGTATAGTTGTGTACTCTGATGAATATGATACTAAATATATGTTATATATTATATTTCATTCATTCTGCTGTGAGATTTTGTTGTGTGGTTGTTCTTTCTTCTCTTTCTTTTCTTCATCTATCCATTTCTTTCTTAAATAGTGATGCGTCTTTCTGGTGATAGAAAGTCGGGTCGCTGCAGTTGGTATCAGAGCATTAGGTTGAGTGAATACCTAGGCTCTGGAGTGGTGTCTATCTTAAGAGAGCGCACTTGTAATTTTTATATATATTTATAAATCTACCTAAACTATTGGGTTATCTATTCGGATTTTCCAACATAGGTTATAAAGGTAAATAAGGTAGGAGTGTGTGGAACACGACTACCACAAATGGAAAAGGCTCATATGTTGTAGTTGGAGGTGTGTCTGTCGAGATTGTAGATCCAATACCGTCTTGAATAAGCTGTATAGATTTGAAAGAATTTCATTGATCCAAGAGAAAGTATTTTCAAGGATTGGGGTATATTCTTGTAGTGTGAGGTTGATTTTCTCTCGGGTAAAAAGGATTTTCTAAGAGTTGAGTCTGTCAGCTGAACAGAAGCAGGTGATGGTATCTTGGTGACTTCATGAATGAATAACTGTGTGGTGAGATGCGGTATCCATAGATGGTTCTGAAGATGTTCTTTTGGAGCCAGATTTAGATAGTGTTGGAGGAACAGTGATGCCTACTGCAGGGAAGATTCAGATATTTAGAGATTTTTTGGATCTCAAGTAAGGGAGTCTTATCTATAATGAGGTATGAGACTAAGGTTGATGAGTTACCTCATTTTGGACATGGTCTCATTGTTTTCCTTAAGAAGAACATGTGATTGGTGTTTGGTTTGGAGCCGAGTTTCTTGAGGAGATGTCTACCCGTCTCAAGGATTTTTAGTGAAATTTGGTGATAGTTTTGAGTTTCAAGAAGCTTGTGGTTAAGGATGATCATTTTCCTTAGCTGTATCATTAAAGTGAAGTATGGAAGCAGCAGTGAGGATCCGTTTCTTCGATGATTCAGAAATCTTTGGGATTCTACTATCGGCAGACCAGGAAGATAGTGAAGGCTTATCCATTTCTTCGGAAGGCTCAGCAGAGCAGGTTATTTGTTGGAGGTGATTTATCGGTTTTTTGGTAGATAAGCCATTCTTGAAGATTGATCTTGATTAGGAAAGTTGTGCTGGTTGGTGAAGATAGTTCTTTGGAATCTGAACTGGGTAAGATCGCAAAAGTGACTTGCGATTAGTTTGGGAAATTTTTGAGCATTTTTCGGCTTGGGAATTGAGGAATCTCATATGGAGGTAAAAGCTATGAAAGTAGTCAGAGATTTTCCAGATGTTTTTAGAGGAAATCAGAAGTTTACCCGAATCGGAGATTGAGTTTTCTTATCGACTTGGATTCTAGGAAAAATATTGATGGTTCAACCTTGTAGAGGGATGACTCTTAGAGCGAGAAGAGGTTGGTGACGCAGCTCGGGATTCTTAAGGAGGGATTGATCATCTAGTTTTCTAGTTAAGTTTCTACTGGATGTTTTGACCAAGTGGAATGGGTCAGTAAGATTTTTAAGGATCTTATGAACAGTGTATGAAGAAAGATTGTGCTCGAGTTCTTCGATAGCATTCTCATCTATTCCAGATCAGAGTTGTGCAGCTGAAGCGAGATAGCAGTTATTCTAGAGTGGGAGCAAACGCGAGTTGCAGTTTTCTTGGATTAAAGGATTTCTACTGGAAATTCAAGTATGAAGAAATTTTCTGGATTTGGAAGGCAAGGTTGTCAAGTGCAACTGTTTGGCTATTCCAGACAAGAGATGTAGGTCTGAAGTCCACTAATGCTTGTGGAGTAGAATTGTATTTTGAATTTCGGCAAATTTCGGGAGAGCCATTTTGTTGAGTAGGATCAAGAAATTGGTTTGATTTTGGTCCTACTGTTTTATGAAGCAATCAGCAAGGGTTAAGCTGATCAGGAAGGATGGAGGTGACTCAGAATCATCAGAAGAGTTATGCAGTTAAGGATTGAGGAGTTTTGGAATGTGAAGTTGGAATTTGGATATTGTTTTAGATTTATCCGATCAAAAGAGATATAAGACCGGGTAAACTGGAGGGCTAGCTCCGGAAGTATTTTGAGATTTTCTTGTGTTCTCCGGAAGATTAGATTTTGATCTACAGGATTTAGTTGTCAGTTCGGATAACTAGAATTCATTATATTTCACATATCTCTGAGGAATACGTGTATGATTCTTCGAGTGATAGAATCAGCAGTTCAGAAGGTTATAGTGGTTGAGCTGGTTTTGAGTTTATTCTGATATCTTGTTCAGATTTGTAGATCAAGATAGGGGAGTTCTGGGTTATAGTGGTATAATTACTTAAGATTCTGTAGAGCGAGTATTCCAGAATAAGTACCTGGAAACTCTAGATAATATTAGGAAGTTCTATCCAGAATTTTGTCTGGATAATTAAAATTGTTTGTTTGAATTGGTTACTATGATTGATAATGTTTGATTGATTTGTATGATTGCTGTTTGAATTTAAAATTTTCTGCAAGGTTATTAAATTATTTTTGCTTTTAAATTTCGGGGATGAAATTCTTTTAAGGGGGGAGGAACGTGACGACCCGGAATTTTGAGCAATATCAATTTAATAATATTTGTTAATAATTATATTGATTTGATCATTTCACATTATAAATTGACAAGTAAAAATTCTTTTAAACGTTAATAGTAATAATTTGTTAATATCTATCAATAATTTTCTTAACAATATAAATAGGCAAGTTTAATTCTTTTGAAAACTAATGACTTGAAAATATTTATTTTAGCAATTTAAAATTGGTAAGTTTTATTTTTCAAAGGCCAATCAAAATATTTTCTATTTATAATATGTGTATATATATATATTGATATATCTTGTAAATAGGAAGTTTTTTATGTAATAAAAGCTATATATTCCAATTGTAATATATATGAATATATATATATATATATATATGTTATGATTTGGTTTGTGTTTTAAAATTTAATATAGTAATTACCAAATCTAATGTTAAAATGATTTTCCGTTTGAAACAAATATTTTGTATATATTTGAAATAGGAAAATATTGATTTGAATTTAATAAGTGTTTTCAAACTTTAATATATATAATTTGTAATTTGAAAATTTAAATTTGACTTAATACTTTTGAAATTGATATTTGAGATTTAAATTTTAATAACAAAGTTAATTTCTTATTTAATTTATATATATTTTAAACCTGAGTTTTAGTTAAGATTTAAATTTAAAAGTCCAATTGTTTTCAATATTCCTTCATTTTAATTTTAACATAAGATAAGCTTGCTTTAAAATATTATATGAAGAGTGTTTAATTAAAAGATAAGTATACACAATTTATAATCATATAAATATTTCATAATTACATTCATAGCTTAATTAATTTATAAAAGGGAAGTAATATTTTTAAATTATTAATAAAACATTAGAATAACTTTTGCAAATATTAATTAAACATTATAACACTTGTAAACAAATTGGTGTACATTAAAGACATTTGTAAATAAGAGCGCTTATGTGTAAGTTAACTACGACATTATAGTGACAAATGTCATTCTCTTGAAAATTTAATTTAAAATTAAAATAAAAAATAAAAAGAAGAGTTTATTTTCAGCTAAGAATCTTTTCTTCATTTTCAACTCAAAAAAAACAAAGATCAAAGAAAAAAAAGAAGAAAATCTGTAAAATCTGAAAATAACAAGGAAGAGGAAAACCTGGAATTGCAATTTGAAACAAAAAGAAGAAGATATGTTGGATATTCAAAATCAATGGAAGATTTTAAAGTTCAATCAAGCAGACAAGAAAATTAATCAACATGCAAATCTAGAAATCAAGCAATTCAAGAACATGCAGAAGATTCAGATTAAAATTTCAAAAGCCGGGAAACAGATTTTACCCTCTACATATAAAGATGAGTAAATGGAATATTAAAAACAATTTTGAAACCTGAATTTTTTTCATGTTCTTATGATGAATATCATGATGTTGATGAATACTTGAATTGAAAATTGATGCATGTATGGATACGGGTGTTTGAATGCCTGTGGAGTGTTAGTATAGTTCCTGTGTGAAGATAACAGGATTCATTTTCTTAATGAAATCAATAACTTCCTGTTGAATTCGAATTTGCATATAATTTGTAAATAAAGGTTGTTTGTAATCATGAAATCTTTCATCTAAAAATAATTTTAGGAATTTAAAGTGAACCATTTGTTCAGAAATGCTATATTTACAGTAAAAGTGAAATTTGGGTCAAAATTTATGAATTCAAATTCTAGTTTTGATTTTATAATTGAATTACAATTGGGAAATCATGATTTTTAATGGTTGAATCACGATTTTTAGGTTAGTATTCAGTGTGAATTCATGGTTTATCAGTTTTTGACATTTTAGTTAAATGGTGGCGAACGACGGCGATATGTGCGTCGACGTTGAGCACGATGGTCGAGGGGGTGTCGATGATCGTGGGAAAAATGTCCTAGAATTTTATTATTGATCGTGTTGGCTAGAATTGATCGAGTTAGGGTTTAACTTCCTGATTTTGTCGTCATTGTTCATTTTGGTCTTGCAGCGTCGAGAGTGATCCAGAGGCAATCGCGAGTGGTTCTGGTGATGCTGAGGAGCGACGCGGAGCTAGGGTTAAGGTGGCGGAGTTTCTCGAAGCTGGGGTTGCCGTGGAGGGTCAGTTTTCTGGTGATGGTGGTTTCGAACTAATGGGTTCAGAGGGGCAATTTTGATGCTCAATCGCAGTGGGATTTTTGGGTGTCGCGAGTGGTCGTCGTGGTTGAAGTCGACTTGTCGGAGGCATGAAGGGAGTTCGCCGACGTTCGTCGGCGAGGTGCACATTGACGTGCACAGTTTCGCGCAACTGTAGTTTGGTTTGGGAAGAGAACGAGTGCTTAGGTTTTCATTCGAGCGTTTTGATGTTTTGCTCGAGCTTTTACACGAGGCAGGAGTGTAGTGGAGTGCTCGAGTTTGCATCGGGTTTCAAAGGAGTTTGTGCTCGGGGTTATCCTCGGGAACGATCGAGTTTTGCTCGAAGCAATTTAGGGTCTTGGATGTTTTAAGGTTTTAAAGTTTAACAGCAATGTTTTTAAAGGTTTTGAAACAAAGAAACTTTGATATTTGTAAACGATTCAAGTTTAAAACAAAGTTTAACAAGTTTTTACTTTGAGAAAATAATTTGTTTCAAAGTTAAGTTTTAAACAAGTTTTATATATATTAAAATATGAAGGTTTTAAAATAAAATAAGTGAATTTTTGAAATAAAGTTTGTATTAAATTTTATTTAATAACTTTGGAAAGTTTAGAGATTTAAAAGTTTTTAATTTGAATGTTCAGATTATTTTAATTATAATTGATTTCTAATATATTTTATTTTAAATAAAGTGTAGTGATTTAGAATTTGGAAATCAATTATAATAAAGTTTTTTTAGTAATTTAGAACTTTGATTTAATTGAAGATAAATAAATTTATGAACATAATTAAGATAATTAAATTATTAACAATTGAAAAGCTGTTGGTTAATATAAATAATTTAATTAAGATAATAATGGTTTTCTTAATTAAGAATCTTTTTAAAATAAGAAGTTAAAGAATCATGTAATTAAATTTAAATGATTAAGTTAAATAATTAATCAAGAAATTAATTAGTGTTTAACTAAGATAATCACTTATGGATTAATCTAGTATAATTACTTGGTGAAGTAATTAGGTAATTAAGTAATTGATTACTGGAGGTAATTAAGTAAAGAATAATTATTGAAAAAAGTAATTAGAGGTTAATTACTTTATGAAAGTAATAAGGTGGATGTGATTAAGAGTTAATCACTTGAGTTATTAATTAAAAAATATTAATTAATACAATTAATTGAAGGTTTAAATTATTTAATTAATGGTTAATTAATAAAAGGATTAAGAGTATTTAATAATGTGATTAATTACTTGTTAAAGTAATTAATTAAAAATAAATTTAATTAACGGAAGAAATCATTAATTAATGGAAATAATTAATTGATTGTTAATTAATAATTAAAGGATAACTAATTTATAATTAAGTTTTGATTACTCAATGTAATTAAGAAGTAATTAATCAAATATGATTAATTAAAAGTAGTTAATCAAGAGTGTTTAATTATAAGTAATTAATCAAGTGTGATTAATTAAAAAGGGTGATTAATCAGGTATGATTAAAGGATAATTAAGGAATAATTATCAAGGTAATTAAATAATAATTAATCAAGTGTGATTAATTTAAGAGGGTAATTAAGAGATAATTACTTGGATAATTTAGAAGTAATTAATCTAGATGATTAATTAAAATTGTAATTAAGGAATAATGACTTAAAGTAATTAAGTAATAATTAATCAAGGATGATTAATTCAAAGTGGATAATTAAGCGATGTTTAGTTAATTAATTTGAAAATTAATTAATGAATATGTAAGCTGGATTGATGATAATCCTAGTGTTTAAGTAAGGAATTAATTTAATTAAAGATCAATTAAATGAATTAAGTTTGGATCAAACCTTGTTTACGGATGATTAACGATTGGTTGATAAATATCATTGGATGAGTTAATGATATTGGATGATATTGAATGTCATTGGTTGATATGTGATGATATGAATGTGACATATCCGAGATGTGATATATATATATATATATATATGCTGCTTTATGATATGTGTGCTTGAATTTGATAATAATGGATTATCTACCTGTGGGTTGTGATTCATCCATTTATGTTTATGTGATATTCTAAATATCTACTATTTAAAACCCTTAAGTACAACTTGGACATTAAAATGGCGTTTGGATTCGGTGAGCCTGGGATCGGGTTTCCATATTTGGATATCCGAAAACCACATCGATCCAAATTAATCGTTAGGTCGTAAATCCAAGTGGAGTGCAAGTGAAAACTCGAGGTGTAAGAACTATTCGTCAGTATAACTCTGGAGGTGATTCTGAGATGAGTTGATGGAAATAGAACTTACAGGTTCGAGATGGTGATTCAGAGTGCAAGGGCTATGGTCGTTGACTCTGAGGGTGATTCCAAAATGAGTGCAACGAGATAGTGCCGTCGGTTCCGTTCGAACCCGGAATGGACTTGTATGGATTGAATGCTTTAAGAGCGTCGTCAGGTGGACGATGAGCATTCTAAGATAGATGTGTCCTATAAAGGTAATCGCAGCCTCAATCCTGATCAACTGGGAATTGCTAAAACAGGGGAGGTGCAGCAAGGTTAAGTGGGTCATGCCCAAGTAGGACGAGATTTACCCCTGTCTAGATGTCCCTTTTTATTTCGGCATTATAGGCGGTTGGATCTGCAGCCAACTGCAGGGTGGTCTTGTTCGGGACTGTTCAGTAAGGAATGATCCTGGCCTTGTGTTGCAGGGGATCGGGAGTGGTCCTCGGTACGGTGATCTAGGCCACGTACTGTGACAGGCTGTACCCTAGTAGCCCTGCCATTGATGGAAACCCATTCTTCCTACGAGACCCTACGGTTTTGTTTGTATTACCCACTTTTGTGACTAGTAGCTGGAATTTAATGAATGTAACAATTTCGGCTATTTCATATTTACTTCAAAACCCTAGACATTATTATAATGTCATTGGATTTCCTATCAAATGTTTTGGTTAGAGTAAGGTAAAAACTTTTCCATGTTTATGTGTGGGAAGTCTTACGTGATACTTTTTCTTTTTAAAGGATTTTCTAAAGTTAAGCAATTCTAAACCGTTTACTCACACCAGACCCATGTCTGACCCGAGTGTTTATTTTCTGTTTTATTGAACTCTTGGATACTCATATTATGTATGAGTAATCAAGTGATTCAAGTTATCCTTGACGAATTCTGGAGGAGCTTTGGAGCAGGAGACTTCAGCGCGTTGATATATAGTTAGAGTTTCCGCTGTGTGTTATTCTATATAGTTGTTCTTGTATTGTACACTAGACAGATATGTTATAACTGTCTAAATTGAGATGTATATTTGTGTACCCTGATGAATATGATACTAAATATATGTTATATATTATACTTCATTCGTTCCGCTGCGAGATTTTGTTGTGTGGTTGTTCTTTCTTCTCTTTCTTTTCTTCATCTATCCATTTCTTTCTTAAATAGTGATGCGTCTTTCTGGTGATAGAAAGTCGGGTCGCCACAGTCTGCCCTATTAAGTGTTTAGAAATCCCTATCGTTGTCATAGCGTCCTATGCACCAACTACAACTTATAAACACAAAAGGGAACAAATTAACACAATACAAAACCCTTTTATAACACTAAAAATACGCTCTCTCTCATATATACATATATAACACATACATACACTCAGTGACTCATTCTAGGGTATTACTACCCTATTTATATGAGTCAGACCCCAAGCTAAGGTTATTGCTAAACCGAAGCTTCGATACCAATTGTAACGACCTGCCTTTTTGGACATTTTAAGAAGACACGCATATCATACTCAACCAATTCAAAATGGCAGATTGCTATAGGGTAAATAAGAAAAGAGAAAGAAATAAAAAAAAATACAGAATCTCACAGCGGAATGACAAAATATAATAATTAAATAACAATTCATGAAGCTATTTTATAAATACATTTGATTATTTTTTACAACACAAACATCAGAGTTACATAAATAGGAATAAATAAATAAATGCAGCGGAACAACAAGATGCATTGGAACAAATATAATAAATAATAAAAGTACAATTCTTCGTCTTCGTCCTCTAGAAATAAGGTCTTCAACCCTGAAATGCTCAGGCTGACCCGAGCAAATTTAAAAGACAAAACACTCGATTCAGAACTAAAAAATCTTATGTAAGTTAAATCAATGGTAAATATGAGTATGACGGCGTCAGAGATGTTTACAGGGTTTGACCACTCCTACCCAGTGTCAAACGCAAATGCAATAACTTAAGAGATGTTTAGGATTACGATCTCTGTAACGACCCGTATTTTACGTGTCGATTAAATCGTAAAATAGTTGCATTAAGTCGTTGGTGTTGTTTATGTTGTCTCTAGCATGAGTCATAGAGGGCCGACTCATAGGGGTGACCGGGTCAAGAAGTTTACGACCTAAGAGCTAAAGAGTTAGTATGATTGGCCGAGTTAACGAGTCACAGGTTAGGTCGTTAGACGACTTATAAAATGACCGACTTAAAGGTTATCGGCCTAAGGTGATAAGCCGTGTGGAGTTAGCTCGTGTCAACGACTCATAGGTGTTGCCGAGTTACAAGAGTTGCCGAGTTAGAGTGTTAGCCAGTTAAGAGAGAAGAGCGGCTAAGTGCTAAGTCGGTCTGTATGTTAAGTCGGCAAGTGGTATAAGTCGGTAGGACTTGAGTCGTTAGGACCTTAGTACGACTTAAGAAGATAGGTTGAGTCGTTGCGTCTTAGTTAAGTCGCATACGAGTTGGGATGGCTTTACTGTGTTGAGTCATATGCAGTAGGTCGGCTAGGGGTTAGGTCGGCCATAGGAATGAGTGTTGGGTCGGCCATGTCTTTAGATCGACTGTATGTTGTGTTGGTTAGGTCGTAGGACGAAGGGGTCTGATGAGTCGGCAACGACTCATGGATAGGTCGTGACCGACCTATAGGGCGACGACCTAAGAGTGATTCAGCCTATAAATAGAGGGGTTCGGTTCACTTTTTGGCACCGGTTTTTGAAGCAACGAAGTGCTGCCATTTTGGGAACTCGACTACAACATTTCTTCATCTTCTTTTCTCCATTCCAATCTAATTCTAACATCCATCCAAGATCGAAGATTGAGATTGAAGATCCAAGAGACAAAGTTGAAGATCTTCATCCAACGAAGCTAGATTTCATCGTTTTAAGCGAGATTTCGCCGGATCAAGCCTTGATCTTCGCTGTCCAGATCTGAAGTGTTTAGTTTTTGAGGTGTTTAGGTGATTTGGTGAGTGGTAGTTATCTCTCACGCGGACCCAAAGGAGTATATTGGATTGGTGGTTTGTTGGAGTGTTGTAGATAGTGATTTTTGTGCATTTTCCTTAGATCCAAGTATAGATCCATTGTTTGTGAAGATGTTTACCTATGCAAGCTCATTTATTAAGTTATAGAAACAAAACCCATGTTTTATATTTGCTAGATCTATGCTAAAAACCCATGATTCATGTATGTTAGTTCTATGCTCATTTATTTACGAAATTGCCATTGTAGTTATGAATGCCTAATTAGATCTTGATTGAATACTTATTTGTTTGGATAAATGTTTGCCTTGACTGATTGTTGTGAATGAGCTATCTAGTTGATAGATTTGGACAAGTATGGTCAAAGATGATTCAAAAGCTACAGAAGAGGCTCTTGAATGGTGAAAGCTGCTAAAAGCATATATGGCGGATGTGGAAGCTCATATGTATGTATTGAATGATGTTGAGATGGAACTTTGCCATGATGCGATGAGGCAAACCATGTTGTTGAGTTGAGACTTTGCTATGGTGCAATAAAGCGAAGTATGATGTGATGTAGACTTGGCGTAATCCAGGCAGGGATCATTCCAAGCATGTTGATAACTCGAGGGATGGTTCGAGTTGGTTGATAATGGATTGCTCGAGAGGTAGCTTGAGCTAGTATGAGGATAGTCGTCAAGGAGGATGACTAGGAGGCTTGGATCTCATCGTTGTTGAAGGTTCTAGCATGCTCAAAAGCAAGAGTACATGGGGTTCCCATAACGACTACAGGTAGGTAGTCGGGACAACCAAAAGACTACAGGTAGGTAGTCGAGTACTCTGGGCAAAGTAGATAAGTCCTAGGCACAAGGCAGTGTGCGGAGTTATGTCTGGAACCGGGGTTACCATTAGCCCTTGACGGATGGTCATTTAATCAACGGTGAAATCGAAGCAAGGATAACAGTGATAGCCAGAGTTATGGATGTTTGGACGTTTGGTTGTATCATCATTCGGTCTCAAGAGCGGTATTTTCTAGGTGCTTATCTGATCTTCGTTTAGGCCTTGGGGGTTTGTATTTGGAAAACATCGCCCTTGACTCGAGTGATTATTGCTTTACCTTAATTGTCTGCTGTGTTATGCTTACTTCTCCTTGGTGTGTGTCCGGGGGCTATCACTGTAGAAAGAGGTGGAGTGGGATGGTTTGGTTCCTATTCCTTTTATCCTTTATGCTCTTTTGGTATGTTTGATAGTTGATTTACTGCTCACTAAGACTTTGTCTGACTCAAGGTTTTATGTCTCCTCTTATTACCTTGGGCTGTTCATCCATGTTGGGATGGGCAGACTAGGTAGCAAGTGACAGGTGCTGTTCTTAGAGATCCACGCTGATGATGACGAAGACGAGCAGGAGGCTTTGCATACTAGTTTTCTTACTATATGTACTGGGTGTTCCGCTGTTATATCTGATTGAGTGTTGTAGTGAGGCTTTGATGTATGGATGATTCATGTTTGTATAATCTACTTACGATGCTTATATGATGATTTTTCTGTTATGGAGCTTCACTATATATTTCTCTATTGTATTTTATCCAAGCGCTGTGAGTTGTACGATAGAGGTTGCTGTTTTATTTTACCCTGACTATCGTCCATAACTACCTGGCACGCCTTTCAGCGCACTATTCCATTGTTTAGGTGCGGGAGTCATGGGCGGTCGTCACATTTGGTATCAGAGCTTTGGTTAATCGATTTTAGCCAACGCTCGCTGACGTAACTACGTATGAGAGACGTAATTGTATTTTGATGGATAATTACTATATATAATATAGTAGCCTAGAAGGATTTGAACTCCTTATGCAGTTGTTTCTCAAGGTGTTCTAATCATTCTTATTACAGATATTAAGGATGAGTCGAAGAGGGAGACCAGCTGCAAGGGAAAGCCGTGCTACTGAAGGAGCTGTTGATTATGGAACTATGTTCGAAGCGATGATGACTTCGATCATGAGAAGGATACCAGCTCCAGGGCCATCTGTAGATGTTGGAGTTCAAGTCCAAGCTCCAAGACCGGTGGATTTTGCTAAGCTTTGCAAGGATTATACTTCTCTTGGAGGAAAAGCTTTCTTGGGGACGGAGTCGACCATTGAGGTGCAGAGATGGATTGATGCATGTCGAAGAATCTTTGGTGATTTAGGGATTGAGGATGCAACTAAGAGGAAGCTTGCATCGAGACAGCTTCAAGGGAGAGCTGCGGATTGGTGGAATTCTATCACCATCGATACTCCAGAAGAAGAGATCACTTGGGAGCAATTCCAAGTTAGATTTGAAGCCAAGTTCATCTCTACGGCTCAGAAGTCTGTTTTGTTCAAGAGGTTTGTAGAGCTCAAGCAAGGTGGGAGACCAGTTCTTGAGTATATTTCTGAGTTCGAAGCTTTGTCCAAGTATGCTAGATCGTATATTGATTCTCATTATCAGAAGAATGAGAAGTTTGTGACTGGTTTGGATGCTTATCTTGGGAGGCAGTTGGTGGATCATCTAGACGATCCATTTGAGAAGCTTGTGGAGAAAGCCCTTAGGCATGAGAGTTTGTTTCCTAAGGAAAGTTCTGTTGTTGCTGTAACCAGGGAAGGATCTAAACCACACCAGAATGGCAATAAGAGGAGGAAGCAGCAACAGCAGAAGGGTAAGGATGGCCAGAAGAAGCCGAAAGGCAAAGTGACTTGTTATAACTGCCAACAGAAGGGCCATCTTTACAAAGATTGTAAGAATCCCAAGGTGCCGGGAAAGTGTTATAACTGTGATAAGCTGGGACATATCAAGAAGGATTGCCCAGAGCCGAGGAAAGATAGGCAAATTGTGCAAGCTTATGCTTTGGGAGTTGTGCCGTCATCTTCAAAAGCTCCTACTGCTGAAGAGAAGGGGAAGAGTGTGGTGGTTCAAGGTACTCTTTCTATCTGTGGTGTTCCAGTTAGAGTGTTGTTTGATACTGGAGCGTCGCATTCTTTTGTTTGTAATGATTTGGTAGACCGGTTAGGTTTGAGACCGGATATTGTTGATAGGCCATTGGTTGTGACTAATCCAGTTGGGGGTTCGTCATGTTTGTGTATGATATGCCGTGGTCTAGTTGTGTCGAGTCATGATTGCTCGTTTGTTTGTGATTGTTTTGTTCTGAACTTTGCGGGGTTCAGAATTATTTTGGGTATGGACTGGCTTAGGAAATATGCGGCAAGGATTGATTGTGAGAGGCTTGAGGTGACAGTCGGGAATGTGGAAGGGCGAAAGGTTGTGATACGATGTAAGCATGAGGAAGACGTCTTCATGAGCTTCATGTATTCGCTGGTTGTTCCACGGGATGGACTGTCATCGGTGCCTATTGTGAATGGATTTGAGGATGTCTTTGACGAAGTCAAAGGATTGCCGCCGCATAGAGAGATCGAGTTTCGTATCGATCTAGTTGAGGGAGCCAGACCTGTTGTGATGCCTCTTGGGCGGATGGCGCCTAGGGAGCAGCTAGAGTTGGGGGTGCAGGTTGATGACCTTTTGCAGAAAGGATTCATTCGGAGAAGTGTGTCCGAATGGGGTGCACCAGTTGTGTTCGCAACCAAGGCGGATGGATCGTTGAGGTTGTGTGTGGATTATCGTGAGCTGAATAAGTTGACTAAGAAGAACAAGTATCCATTGCCGAGAATAGATGACTTGTTTGATCAGCTTCACGAGGCCAAGGTGTTTTCTCAGATGGATTTGGCAACGGGATTTCACCAGTTGAGAGTGGCTAAGGATAGTGTGCCGAAGACTGCTTTCAGGACACCATCCGGTTTTTATGAGTGGCTGGTAATGCCGTTTGGGTTGACTAACGCACCAGCATATTTTGTGGATCTTATGAATAGAGTGTTCAGAGATCAGTTGAATAAGTTCGTGCTTGTGTTCGTGGATGATATTTTGGTTTATTCCAGAACTGAGGAAGAGCACAAGACACACTTGCGGATTGTTTTGGAAATCTTACAGAAACATCAACTGAAGGCTAAGTTTTCAAAGTGTCACTTCTGGAAGAGTGAAGTGAGGTTCTTAGGCCATGTTATCTCTGGAAATGGAATACCGGTTGATCCCGCTAAGGTGGCAGCAATCCAGGATTGGGTTAGACCTAAGAATGCATCTGATGTAAGAAGTTTTCTTGGACTAGCAGGATATTATCGTCGGTTTATCAAAGACTTTTCCAAGATAGCTGCACCGTTAACTGGATTGACGAAAAAGAACCAAGTGTTCAGATGGGATGATAAGTGTGAGCAAGCTTTCGTAATCCTGAAAGAGCGACTGACGAGTGCTCCTGTTTTGACTATTCCTAGTGGGAATGATGAGATGGTGGTTTACACCGACGCATGTGGCACTGGACTTGGAGCAGTGCTAATGCAAAAGGATAAAGTTGTTGCGTATGCTAGTCGACAACTGAAGCCGCATGAAAGAAATTATCCGACTCATGATTTAGAGTTAGCAGCGATTGTGTTTGCTTTGAAGATATGGAGACATTACCTATTAGGAGTTCGATTTGAGTTGTTTACGGATCATAAGTCGTTGAAGTATCTGTTCTCCCAAAAGGATTTGAATCTTCGACAGCAAAGATGGCTAGAGTTCCTAGCATCATATGATTTTGGTATAGCCTATACTCCGGGAAAAGGAAACGCAGTGGCAGATGCGTTAAGTCGAAGACATGGAGGATTGGGAGTCATGTTTTCGGAGTGGAAGAGTCTCGAGTATTTGGCTGAGTTTGACTTCATGCCTAGATGTGAATTGGAACCTGAGATGTTGGCAAACTTATCGATAAGACCTACTCTTGTGGAAAGGATTGGCGAGAGCCAAAAGCAAGACGATAAGCTTGTCAGGATTATCTGTGGTTTGGAATCTGGATTGGAACCAGAGAAGGATAAAGGATTCGAGATCGATCGAGAGGGTCGGCTTCGAAAGCAAGGACGACTGGTTGTTCCCGATATAGATGGATTGAGAGATGAAGTTCTAAGGGAAAGTCATCACTCGAAGTTGACGATTCATCCAGGTGGAAATAAGATGTATCAGGATATGAAGAGAACTTACTACTGGAAAGGCATGAAGAAGGATGTTGGAAATTTTATTTCCAAGTGTATGAACTGTCAGTTAGTGAAAGCTGAGCAGAAGAAGCCCAGTGGATTACTTCAGCCATTGGAGGTTCCTACATGGAAGTGGGAGCAAGTGTCGATGGATTTTATCGATGGTCTGCCTAGAACTAGGGCAGGGAATGAAGGAATTTGGGTTATCGTAGATCGTTTGACCAAGAGTGCAAGATTCATTCCTATTCGATCAACTAGAACTGCATCGAAATTGGCTGAGCTTTATGTGAAGTGGATTGTTCGATTCCATGGTATTCCGAAGAGTATAGTGAGCGATCGAGACCCATTGTTCACAAGTGGATTTTGGAAGAGCTTCCAGGAAGTTTTGGGAACTGAGTTGTGTTTGAGTACAGCTTATCACCCTCAAACAGATGGTCAGACTGAGAGAGTTAACCGAGTTTTGGAAGATCTTCTCAGAGCTTGTGTTTTGGACTTCGGAGGATCATGGGAAGATCACCTTCATTTGGTGGAATTTGCATATAACAACAGTTATCAGTCGAGCATTGGTATGGCACCATATGAGGCATTATATGGAAGACCGTGTAACTCTCCGACATGTTGGTTGGAAACTGGAGAAAAGCTGATACTTGGGCCAGAGATGATTCGACAGACTTCGGATTGTATAGAGATCATTCGGCAACGAATGAAGGCAGCCCAAGATCGTCAGAAAAGTTATGCCGATAATCGTCGTAAGGATTTGGAATTCGACATAGGTGAGATGGTTTTTGTGAAGATTTCTCCATTAAAGAGTGCTATTAGATTCGGAAAGAAAGGAAAGTTAACTCCGAGATTTGTTGGACCATTCCCAATTATAGAGCGAATTGGAAAGCTCGCTTATAGATTAAAGTTACCGGAAAAGATGGCGGGCGTGCACAATGTTTTTCATGTATCTTATCTACGGAAGTATGTGCATGATCCAACTGCAGTGGTTTCTGCTGATAGCTGTGAAAACTTAGAAGTTGATCCAGTGGTTACGAGACCTTGTAAGCCGCTTCGTATTGTTGAAACCGATACGAAACAGCTTAGGAGAAAGACGATTACGTTGCTCAAGGTACAATGGAGTGATGATGTTAACGACTGTACGTGGGAGGAGGAAGAGAGGATGAAGGCAGCTCATCCCGAACTCTTCAAGGTATGGCCCTAAGGTGTCGTGACATCTCATGAATTTGTAGCTTGTTCTAAGTCTTAGAATTCTGCATGCTAGGCTAGAATTGGATGCATGGTTTGTTGATTGCTATGGATGATAGGCATGCGGAATAATTTTGATTGCTGTTGTTTGTTTGGAATTTCGGGGGCGAAATTCCTAAGGGGGAGAGAATGTAACGACCCGTATTTTACGTGTCGATTAAATCGTAAAATAGTTGCATTAAGTCGTTGGTGTTGTTTATGTTGTCTCTAGCATGAGTCATAGAGGGCCGACTCATAGGGGTGACCGGGTCAAGAAGTTTACGACCTAAGAGCTAAAGAGTTAGTATGATTGGCCGAGTTAATGAGTCACAGGTTAGGTCGTTAGACGACTTATAAAATGACCGACTTAAAGGTTATCGGCCTAAGGTGATAAGCCGTGTGGAGTTAGCTCGTGTCAACGACTCATAGGTGTTGCCGAGTTACAAGAGTTGCCGAGTTAGAGTGTTAGCCAGTTAAGAGAGAAGAGCGGCTAAGTGCTAAGTCGGTCTGTATGTTAAGTTGGCAAGTGGTATAAGTCGGTAGGACTTGAGTCGTTAGGACCTTAGTACGACTTAAGAAGATAGGTTGAGTCGTTGCGTCTTAGTTAAGTCGCATACGAGTTGGGATGGCTTTACTGTGTTGAGTCATATGCAGTAGGTCGGCTAGGGGTTAGGTCGGCCATAGGAATGAGTGTTGGGTCGGCCATGTCTTTAGATCGACTGTATGTTGTGTTGGTTAGGTCGTAGGACGAAGGGGTCTGATGAGTCGGCAACGACTCATGGATAGGTCGTGACCGACCTATAGGGCGACGACCTAAGAGTGATTCAGCCTATAAATAGAGGGGTTCGGTTCACTTTTTGGCACCGGTTTTTGAAGCAACGAAGTGCTGCCATTTTGGGAACTCGACTACAACATTTCTTCATCTTCTTTTCTCCATTCCAATCTAATTCTAACATCCATCCAAGATCGAAGATTGAGATTGAAGATCCAAGAGACAAAGTTGAAGATCTTCATCCAACGAAGCTAGATTTCATCGTTTTAAGCGAGATTTCGCCGGATCAAGCCTTGATCTTCGCTGTCCAGATCTGAAGTGTTTAGTTTTTGAGGTGTTTAGGTGATTTGGTGAGTGGTAGTTATCTCTCACGCGGACCCAAAGGAGTATATTGGATTGGTGGTTTGTTGGAGTGTTGTAGATAGTGATTTTTGTGCATTTTCCTTAGATCCAAGTATAGATCCATTGTTTGTGAAGATGTTTACCTATGCAAGCTCATTTATTAAGTTATAGAAACAAAACCCATGTTTTATATTTGCTAGATCTATGCTAAAAACCCATGATTCATGTATGTTAGTTCTATGCTCATTTATTTACGAAATTGCCATTGTAGTTATGAATGCCTAATTAGATCTTGATTGAATACTTATTTGTTTGGATAAATGTTTGCCTTGACTGATTGTTGTGAATGAGCTATCTAGTTGATAGATTTGGACAAGTATGGTCAAAGATGATTCAAAAGCTACAGAAGAGGCTCTTGAATGGTGAAAGCTGCTAAAAGCATATGTGGCGGATGTGGAAGCTCATATGTATGGATTGAATGATGTTGAGATGGAACTTTGCCATGATGCGATGAGGCAAACCATGTTGTTGAGTTGAGACTTTGCTATGGTGCAATAAAGCGAAGTATGATGTGATGTAGACTTGGCGTAATCCAGGCAGGGATCATTCCAAGCATGTTGATAACTCGAGGGATGGTTCGAGTTGGTTGATAATGGATTGCTCGAGAGGTAGCTTGAGCTAGTATGAGGATAGTCGTCAAGGAGGATGACTAGGAGGCTTGGATCTCATCGTTGTTGAAGGTTCTAGCATGCTCAAAAGCAAGAGTACATGGGGTGCCCATAACGACTACAGGTAGGTAGTCGGGACAACCAAAAGACTACAGGTAGGTAGTCGAGTACTCTGGGCAAAGTAGATAAGTCCTAGGCACAAGGCAGTGTGCGGAGTTATGTCTGGAACCGGGGTTACCATTAGCCCTTGACGGATGGTCATTTAATCAACGGTGAAATCGAAGCAAGGATAACAGTGATAGCCAGAGTTATGGATGTTTGGACGTTTGGTTGTATCATCATTCGGTCTCAAGAGCGGTATTTTCTAGGTGCTTATCTGATCTTCGTTTAGGCCTTGGGGGTTTGTATTTGGAAAACATCGCCCTTGACTCGAGTGATTATTGCTTTACCTTAATTGTCTGCTGTGTTATGCTTACTTCTCCTTGGTGTGTGTCCGGGGGCTATCACTGTAGAAAGAGGTGGAGTGGGATGGTTTGGTTCCTATTCCTTTTATCCTTTATGCTCTTTTGGTATGTTTGATAGTTGATTTACTGCTCACTAAGACTTTGTCTGACTCAAGGTTTTATGTCTCCTCTTATTACCTTGGGCTGTTCATCCATGTTGGGATGGGCAGACTAGGTAGCAAGTGACAGGTGCTGTTCTTAGAGATCCACGCTGATGATGACGAAGACGAGCAGGAGGCTTTGCATACTAGTTTTCTTACTATATGTACTGGGTGTTCCGCTGTTATATCTGATTGAGTGTTGTAGTGAGGCTTTGATGTATGGATGATTCATGTTTGTATAATCTACTTACGATGCTTATATGATGATTTTTCTGTTATGGAGCTTCACTATATATTTCTCTATTGTATTTTATCCAAGCGCTGTGAGTTGTACGATAGAGGTTGCTGTTTTATTTTACCCTGACTATCGTCCATAACTACCTGGCACGCCTTTCAGCGCACTATTCCATTGTTTAGGTGCGGGAGTCATGGGCGGTCGTCACAATCTCCTAAGGATCCGTTAAACTATCTACTATGTAGTACAATACGCTATTATAATAGTATCTACAGTAAAGTATTAAAATAGCATTAAGGTGTTACCCATATCCCCCTTAACGCATATTCATATATTCCCATAGTGTATACAGTACCGTAACTCCTCCGTAAACTGGAGGGCTATCAGAGGGAACTCCATAGGTATGGTACAAACCAAACTCGTAGAAGGCACACACACGCTAGGGAATATGAACACAACACTCGAGGCAATGCCAAGGTAGGTATACCAATTGTGGATCCGGATTGGTGGTAACGTGCAGCAGCTACTACCGCCCACCTCGAAACAACTCCCTTAATCAAAATCAAGGGTTGGCAACCAAATCAATCACAAAGTCAAAATATAGTATCAAAGATCGTGGCTCCTCTTTTCGTCATATCTAAGCCGACTCACGGGAGTCAGGGTCACATCATACCTCATATAGAAATTGTTCGCCAAACCATCCTACTTCATTTCTGTAATCTTTACCACGTACATAGTTTTTCAAGTGATTTTCAGTATTAGCAAATAGTATGACAATATCCGATCGTGGTCTCTTTTAACAACCAAATGCTTATTTCACACTAGATGGTTCTTTTACATTTCAAAATTCAATTCATACTTAATATCAAAATATCATATTTGATTTCAGACCATATCACTTTCGAGATGTCATATTCACTTTAAAAATCATATTTACTCAAATATGTCAATTCAAAAAAAGGTATCAATTCTAAATTCCAACTTACGTTGTATCATCATCAACGATTTAAATATAATTAATACTTCAACTTTACATAGTCGGAAATTTTAGAATATAGTTTAGATAGATATAAATAGTTTTAATAATTTTAAAATAATTTGAAATACATTAAAAATAGTTTTAAAATAGTAAATAGCTTAAATAGATTTAAATTTGATTAACTAGATTTTTCACATGTTTTAAATATACTAAACATAGATTTAATTAGATGTGAAATGATTTAAATAAATTAAACCTAGGTTAAATAGATTCAAACTATATTAAGTAAGTTTTAAATATATTAAATAAATTTAAAATAGATTAAATAGATTTAAATTATATCAAATAGATTTAAAATAGATTAAATAAATTTGATTAGTTTAAAATAGGTAATTTGATTAAATTGGATTAGATACATTGTAATAGATTAAAATAAAAAATAGTTCTAAATTGATAAAAATAGTTTAAATCAATTTAAAATAGATTTCAAAGTTATATCCAACATTTCAATAACTCAATTCAGATAAATTCATTTATACTTAACACCTCGACTTTGAAAATTCAAATTCAAATCCTTTGAACAATTCATTAAATTAATTCCAATTTCAACATTTACGCTTGGAATTCGAAAAATTTCCGTTTATATAAATAAATTTCTATTTCAAAATACCAGTTAATTGAATTCAATAATTTTGAAGATTCAAAAATCATTTAATTTAACCAATCTGGTGTACCCATGTAATTTTCTACCCAAGGGTCACGTGATACAGATATTTATCATTTCAAAGCGCAATTTAAAATTTTATGGTTATATATCATTTCAAACTGCAATCCCAAATTAAATAAATCCAAAAAATCACTCGACTCTATCATTGCAACCCATAATAATTTTTTCCTAATCTATAGATCGTTCGGGTATGTATCATTTCAACCCATAAGGAGCTCGCAATGCTATAACAATATAAAATTACAATATCCGGATCCAATATAAAAAAAATCAAACATCCATCACAATCGTCATCCAAATCAATCAATAACCATAAATAGATAAGTGAAAATCAATCATTGGTATTAAACTGACAATTTAAATTAAATATTAAATTAATCTATGATCAAATGCAATAAAAGTCAAATTTAACTAGAATGACAATTTAAATATACCAAAATCAATCAATTAACTTCTAATCACATCATCGATTTTATTTAACAAACATAGGATAGTTTGATAATTGTGAGTGGGTTAAAACACTCATCTTTGATTTCAAATCGCTTAGAAATCCAAATAAAGGCCCAAAATTCCAATAGAAGAAATCGCACGTGAGTCGAAGTTCATATGCAAAAGATATTCATGTTATATGAAATATAATTAAAATAATAACCGATACACGTTTTAACAAAAAATGAAGTTTAATACTTACACTTTTCTCAAGATTGGTCTTAGGTAAAGATTGAAGGACAAACTAAGGTGTAGGCGGGACATGTAGGAAAAATGAAAAAAATGAAACTCGTGTTTCATAAAGAAAGCTTTTGAATTTGCAAAAAATGAGAGCTTTCGAATTTGCAAGTTCACATTAAAATGATTCAGGAGAAGGAAGATTTAAATCGAGATCTAAAAATAGGAAATAAAGCAGTGACAAAAAATGAAGAAACAATTTAAAAACATGAACAATTTGCTGATGATATTATAGCTTCAACAAAGAATAATTTGAACTAAATGAATATGAGGTGTCAGGAGAAACAAAACATAAAAGTAGAAATAAAGTTGCAGGTTATTTAATAATGAAGAAATGAAGATGGAAGGACAAAAATGAACGTCACATTTCTAAAATGAAGGATTTAGGAAATATAGGCTACCAAAAATAAAAACAAAAATATGAGGTTGTGGATGAAGGCTATAGGAAAACAAAATGAAAAGAATTGAAGTGACTGTAGAAATATGAAATGAGATGGAGAAAACAACGAACTCACTTTTTTTAAGAAGTGGAGGTAGGACATGGTATAAAAAGGCGAAGAAAGGTTAAATAAAATAAAATAAAAATATATGTATATATATTAAATAAAACTCGCGTTTGAGAAGATGCAGCTTTAGGTAAAAGAAGAAGGAACAACCAAAATGAAGAAACAAACAAAAATGAGGAAAGAAATGAGGCAGGTATTAAACAAAGAATGCAAAATACACGTTTGAATTTTAAAAGATATGTTTACAAAGCAAGCGATACTTTTGGCATAAAATTTCAAAACGTGTGCTGCCTCAATAAATTTCGTTAATAGGAAACGTTTATGGACAAGGCTCACGTATAAATAAATGAAACATACAGGAAAACCAAAAGAGGCTAGTATTTAGTAAAAGAAAATAATAATGGAAATAAATAAATGAAAGGGCGATAGCAATTTGAGAAGATAAGTAAATGAAAAGATTAATGAATGTGAATAGTGGAATACGAAATTCTATTATATTTAAGACTATTCATTACACAAAGAAAGAACAGAGGATTTAATTCCATTTAGACTGGCATGCTAGGTGAAAAGTTTTTTTTTCTGAAGGGAAATGAATGCATGCATGAGTGAATAGTGCATGCAAATGAATTCATATGTTAATGCACGTACACATTTCATTTCTATTGCAAAGTAATGCCTCATTAATAATTCGATTTATGGCAAGAAGTGAAAGAACAAATGGAATAAAATATGCAAAAGAGAGGGGTCAACGAAATGTGAGATGGCAGCAGAATAAGTAAGGCAATAAATTAATGACGATGGCAGGATTGGTATACTGCAAAAAAATTTTGAAATTCAATTTTAAAATGTATATTTTATTCAATAAATTTCATTAACTCCAAATATACACATAAATATATGTTAATTTAACCAACATTTTTTTACACACAATAAATAATATTAAATACACCAATTAATTTAAATTCAAATTAATATCATAAACATATATCATAAACATATGTCATAAAAATATATGGTATAGTGCTACCATTTTTTTCTTACTGTAATACATATTATTAATAGAAATTCAAATTAATATCATAAACATATATCTTAACATACGTTAACACAAATAAAATCATAAATTTTTTTTCTACCACTTGTATTCCTAAATTATATCTCTTATTACAATTAGCCTTTGGTATTCTTATTCATTAATTACATTTGAAATATTGTCATTAAAATACACATTTGTAAGTTCATTATTTACCACCAATTGTTATAACATCTTATACTATACAAATTCTATCCTATCACCATTTATTACACATTATTTTATTAATTAATCAACATTTAAATTATCAGTTGCTCTTTAAATCCAATTATAAATTATACACACATCATTAGTACAATCAATTTACCATCTATAACTAATTATAACTTTTTAATCATTTCAATTAATTAGAATTACATTCAAAGCAATTGTAAATTACCTTGAATTAATATTATTACCATTTAATCCAACTACATTCTTATTATTTAATCACAAAATTTCATTTCTTCCAGCATTAAATCACAAAACCATATTAAATTAACTATTTTTAATCATCGAAAATTACGGGTCACTATAGTGTGAATCCCATACATATCAGTTGTTAGGCAATATCCATGATATAACATGGATAAGAAAACCCAAATTTAATGTCCATTATAGTCACTAAGCCTCCTTTTGGTTTTGGAAAGTTAATATTTCATTTTCTTTTAAAATGGTCTTCAAGGTTATTCTACTTTGAACAAGATATTTGACGAATGATTTGACAATTGTTTTGAATATTATATAAAGAAGTTTTATAAATAGTTTAAAATGTTTATAAAAGATTTCATAAATGGGTTTTGATGTTTATAAAAGATGTGACGCCCCACCTCTATACCCACGCTAGCCAAGAACACTACGGTGTAGTGCTGTCAACTAGCACGGAGAATAAGGCTGTTGAGGCGTGACCATCCATATGATTGCTTATCACACGGTGGCTATAAATAATCTTCGGAAACAAACATAGAAATAAGCATAACACAAATCAGTCACAGACATCCATATCACAAAGGCGGAAGAAGATATGAATATATAACTAACACATGAAAGTGTACATCAGAGTAGTGGTCAAAAATATCCACAATAATACAAAAGAATAGCAACACGTGCTATACAAAAGAATACAACTATGAGTCTATGTCTCAAGTGTATACTACAAAAAATGCTAATCTAAATAGTTAGCCAAGAGTCAGAGTAGCATATCCCGGGAAGAAGTCAAGCAGAAGCACCTATAACATCTCGGTCTGACCCGAGTATTATTTAAGAAAGTAATAAAAGGATCAGTCTAGCTATAAATATCAGATGACATGGTATAAAATAAAAGATATGGCATAAACATAAAATACCCATACTGACATACTACTATAAGTACGCAAATGATGATCAACAAAAGATCAATCAATAAGAGATAAATCGATATCACAAGAATCTTCTCAAAGATCCAAAGAGGGCATCATGCCCTAAACTTGTACTCATAACAAGTCAATGACATAAATTCCAGAAATCAACACAAGAAATCCAGAAATCACAGAAAAAGGGAAAGAGGCCTATCACATGACGGTCCGAAGACCATGGGGAGCTACCCCATATGGGTGAGTCGGAATCACCCAGATGAGGTCTAGGCTAACCAAAAAGCAAAAAGGTACGTGTGAGTGGAATCACACAAATGGTATCTAGGTTAACCTCGCAACAAAAAGGTATGTGTGAGTGGAATCACACAATTGGTGTCTAGACTAACCTTGCGTACAAAGAGATATGTGTGAGTCGGAATCACACCCATGAGGTCTAGTCTAACCTTGCAAACAAAGAAACATCGCACAATTGCTAGTCTAAATCATAAAATGATCGTCATGATCAACGAGAAGTGTCAATTACAATAAGCTGGTAAATATATGAGCTTAGCCTCATGTCCCATAACCACTAGCTTAACTTAAATATTTACGAACAAATTGTAGATCTCCACTAGAAAATTGTCACACGAGATTCAATCGAACAAGTCCAAGAATTAACCGACGAAGTAAACGCAAGCGTTTCATACCACTTGTTTTACTAAGTCGTTTAATTAGATTTCTCATACGAGTGAGGGAAAGGTTTGTATGTAATAGTAGATTGGAAAACGGTTTAAGAAAAGAGCTTTGTTATTGAAAATAGGGTTGAAGTTATTTTGTGGAAAGAGTTTTGATATTTACTACTAGTATAGAAAACCTTTATATTTTAAAGTGACAAACCATAGAAGTGATTGTAGAAACAATCAATCATAAAAATTCACATTCGAAGACGTGAATAAAATCCAAAGAAACCGATAAAGAATCCATCGAAATAGATATTCAAAAATCCATCAAATCGACCGAGAAGCCCAAGATAGTTTGTCTCGAAGAATGGTCAACTCAGTATCTTAACAAAGCAAGTTCTGTTGAATGTTTTTCATATAAGATCCCCTACGGAGGGGGGGTCCGGGGGGTGGCAACCCCCCTAGGTGGGGGTGCAGGGGCAACGACCCCGCTACGGGGTTCGACCTGTCCGGGCAGGTCGCGGGGGTCCAGGAGGCAGCGCCCATCCAAAACGGTACGACTTAGTGAAGACCTAAGGGAGGATAGGATCG
Organism: Allium cepa; assembly: GCA_030765085.1. Lineage (NCBI taxonomy): Eukaryota > Viridiplantae > Streptophyta > Magnoliopsida > Asparagales > Amaryllidaceae > Allium > Allium cepa. Next base: position 576,849,616 of record CM060945.1, on the reverse strand, counting down.
AGCGACCTACGAGTATAAGGGGTCGAGCGACCTAGAGGTGTTCGCGACCTAACGACCTAAACAAGGTCGAGCGAGTTAAGGGGTCATGCGACCTAACTGGAATGGCCAAGCGACCTAACAACCCAGGCAAGGACGAGCGACTTAAAGTGGTAAGCATGCGGCCTAGGTGGACGCGACCTAATGGACAAGCGACTTAAGGGGGTACGCGACCTAATGGAAACTCGCGACCTAACATTGCCGAGCTAAGGTAAGGTGCGACTCAACCAGGTGAGCGACCTAAGTAAGACGAACGACTTAAGGAACTCGCGGGTTAGAAGAGGCGAGCGACCTAAGGTCATACGACCTAACGGCCTAAGGTCATACGGACTATCTATGTGAGCGACCTAAGGGTTTAAAGGCCACGCGACCTAACGCTGTAGAGGGGATTTAAGGCCAGAAACGACCAACGACCTAAACCCCATACGACCTAACGTGAAACGACCTAACTCCGAAGTGAAAATTCAAGGCAGTGCGACTAAGCACGATAACACGCGAGCGACCTAAGGGTTAGGTCGCGAGCGACCTAACTCCGAATACAGAAAAATGGCCAGAACGTCCTAAGTGCAGAAAATTCACCAAAACGCTAAAAATTGGAGTTTTTCGCCAATCCAATCCAAACCAAATGCTAATATGCATGCAAAAATGATAGGGAATCATTCCCAACAGTCCAATATAGTTACAGGCTAGAATTGTGAGTTAAAAGCCTTACCTTTGCACCAAATTTATGAAGAAAAGCTTGAAAGCAATGGAGAAGTAATCACAAGATTGAATCCAATATCTTCTTCTTGAATTTGGAATTGAATGTTGGATTTGCAAGAGAATTTGAGCTTAGAATATTAATTTTCCCTTCCACTCACCATTAATGCTAAAGTTGGTTGTTAGGAAATTTATGAAGAGTGAGGAGAAGGAGAGAAGTGGGTTTGAGTTATAATGGCTAATCTAACCCAAAGTCCAAAGCGGGAAAAGTAAGTGAAATTCCACTAACTCCAAACCTATCAATGTTTATACATAAAAAAATTGTAAACGGCATTTCGAACTCAATGGAAGTGGTCTCGAGTCCTAATTTGACCATTTGCAAAAAGTTGCTTTTCGGATATCCGATTAACGACAAAATATTTAAATAAAAAATCGATAAATATGCGGGTTGTTACAGACTCCCCTCCTTAAAGAAATTACGTCCTCGCAATATAAGATGGAAATAAAAAGTAACAACCATAAAAGCATATTAACACAAAAGAAATTTGAAATAGGAAGTTCACCTCAAAGAGCAGGAGTAAGCAAGTCCGGATGTGTTCGCTTGATGAATTCTCTAGATTCCCAAGAGCAATCCTTAGGATTTGAGGACCATTGAACCTTCACAAGCGGAACAACTTTATTTCAGAGTCATTTGACCTCCGAAGCAATAATTCGAATAGGATGTTGCTCGTAAGTTAAATTAGGTGGAACTTCAATTTCTTCCACAACACCAGGCTCAAGAATAGAATAGGAATCTCGAAGGCATTTTCGTAATTGAGAAACATGAAACACGTCATGCATAGCAGAAAACTGAGCCGGTAATGCAAGGCGATAAGCCACAGAACCAATACGTTCAGTGATAGGAGATGGCCCAATATATCGGGTGCTAACTTTCTCGATCGACTGAAACGTACAACACCTTTCATAGGTGAAACACGAATAAAAACATAATCTCCCACAGAAAATTCTAACTTCCTTCTTCGATTATCGGCATAGGATTTTTGTCTACACTGGGCTTCTTTCATCCTATGTCGAATAAGTTCAATCTTCTCTGTGGAGTCACGAATAAAGTCTGGACCTAAAACCAGCTTCTCACCGGCCTCAAGCCAACAAGAAGGAGATCAACATGGCCTTCCACAGAGTGCCTCAAAAGGTGCCATACCAATACTAGATTGGAAGCTATTATTATAGGAAAATTCAACAAGTGAAATATGATTTTCCCAACTTCCACCAAAATCGAGCACACATGCACGAAGAAGATCTTCAAGAGTTTGATTCACACGCTCGGTTTGTCCATCGGACTGGGGGTGATAAGCAGTGCTAAAGTTAAGCTTCATTCCTAAAGCTTTTTGAAGACTCTTCCAAAATCCACTAGTAAACAATGGATCTCGATCGCTAACAATAGAAGTAGGAACTCCATGAAATTTAACAATTTCTTTGATAAAGAGTTCGGCCAAAAGAGGAACGGTTCGGTTAGACCGAACGGGAATAAAATGGGCGGATTTAGTAATTCTATCAACGATCACCCATAAGCTATCATGACCCGAACGAGAATGGGGAAGGCCATCTATAAAATCCATGGAAATTTGGTCCCACTTCCAAATTGGAATTTCTAAAGGTTGCAATAACCCACCAGGCCTTTGATGTTCGGCCTTGACAAGTTGGCAAGTCATGCAACACTTAACAAAGTTAGCAATATCAGATTTCATTCCCTCCCAATAATAAAGTCACTTCATATCAGCGTACATTTTACTACTACCGGGTTGAATGGTGAATTTAGAATGATGGGAATCTTCTAAAATATCTGTACGAAGATCACCAATATTTGGTAGGATAAGTCTACCAAATTTTTGAATGCCGCCACGAGAATCAATATCAAAGTCTTTCAAACCTTTAATATCAATTTTATCCTTAACATTTTGGCAAAGAAGAGCCAATTCAGGATCTAGCCCTTGAGCTTCAAGAATGCGGTCTAAAAGAGAAGGATGGGCCTCAAGGCTACATAAAACAAATGATGAGCATAAATCGGATACGCACTCCCGAATCTCACAAGTGGATAAAATCTCAAGATCGTTCCATTCGGATATCATCATAGAAACAACTGCTTGTTGTTTACGGCTAAGAGCATCGGCGACACGATTACCCTTACCGGGGGTATAAAGGATATCAAGATCATAAGGTGCATGGAACTGGAGCCAACGCTGTTGACGTAAATTAAGTTCCTTTTGAGAAAATAAATATTTCAAAGATTTATGATCTGTGTAAAGAATAAATTTCTCTCCCAATAGATAATGACGCCAAATTCGAAGGGCGAAAACAATAGCCGCGAGTTCTAAATCATGTGTGGCATATCTAGTCTCGGCCGGCTTCAATTGCCTTGAAGCATAAGCAATAACACGTTCTTTTTGCATAAGAACGACACCCAAACCGACGTGACTAGCATCAGTATAAACAAAATCTTGATTCCCTTCGGGAATAACAAGAATAGGAGCCTCGGAAAGGAGTTCTTTCAATTTCTGAAAAGAGGCTTCACATTTGTCCGACCAAATGTATTTAACTCCCTTCTTAGTCAAGCCAGTAAGAGGCACGGAAATCTTAGAAAAGTCTTTAATGAAACGACGGTAATAACCCGCCAATCCGAGAAAACTACGAATCTCTGTCACACTCTCTGGTCTCTTCCAATCTTGAATCGCTTCAATCTTTGAATGATCCATGGAAATTCCGGATTCGGAAATAATATGACCAAGAAACTTCACACGAGATTGCCAAAAGTGGCATATAGAAAATTTCGCCTTTAATTGATTACTCCTACGAGTTTCCAATACAATCCGAAGATGCTTTTCATGCTCGTTCTCGGTTTTAAAATACACAAGGATATCATCAATGAAGATGAGAACAAACCGATCGAGGAAATCTTTGAAAACACGATTCATGAGGTCAACGAAATAAGCTGGAGCATTCGTTAACCCAAATGGCATAACAAGCCATTCATAAGATCCATATCGAGTACGGAATGATGTCAAAGGAATGCTATCCTCTTCGATACGAAGCTGATGGAAACCGGTAGCCAAGTCTAGTTGTGAAAAGACCTTAGCACCACTAAGCTGATCGAATAGATCATCAATCCGAGGTAAAGGATATTTATTTTTAATAGTAAGATCGTTAAGCTTGCGATAATCAACGCAGAGCCTAAGGGTACCATCGAATTTCTTTACGAAAATAGCCGAAGCTCCCCAAGGCGAGGAACTAGAGCGAATAAATTGCTTCGTCTCCAATTCGGATAATTGTTTGCGCATCTCTTCATTTTCCTTATTGGACATGCGATAAGGAGGACGAGTAATAGGTTGAGCTTCAGAGGTAAGACTAATTCTGAACTCAATTGCTCGCTTAGGTGGTAAACCTAAAACGGGCTCGAATATGTCGGAAAATTCACGGACAACGTGAATTCGAGAAATGACGTCTTCCTCATCATCATCATCATCGTCTCGAGGATTTAAAGAATATAAAGATGCAGTCAAAGAAGAATCCGAATCTTTAAGAATAATAGAAATCTGATTTACAGATTGCGGATGTCGGAGATAAATAGTTCGCTCAGGACATAGGATATGAGCTTCATAACGGTTAAGCCGGTCCATACCCAATATCTTTCCAAAGCCTAAGTAACACATAACATGCAAATCGGCTAGGAAAGAAAAATCACATAAAATAATCTCCACATCTTTACAATGCAAACTAAGAGTTGCGGATCCACCAACAGGATTCGCAATTTTTAAAGAAGTCATTAATGCAGTAACACTTAAGGAAAAAGTGTCGACCAGTTCCTTTGATATAAAAGAATGGGATGCACCCGTATCAAAGAGAACTCTAATAGGTTGATCATGAAATAAAATAATACCATCAAGAATGGAGTGAGAAATACCTTGGCCACGAGATGTGTTGCCAGGGGCTTGAGCCACATTCAACTTTCCTTCCTTCTTAACTTCACATTTGAGGCATTGATGTATGTAATGATATGGGCTCTTACAATAGCGACAAGATTTGGGCTTAGAGCACTTATTCGCAAAATGACCCCCAGATCCACAGTTGAAGCATCTCGCACCACTAGGAGAAGGAGACTTTGCCATAGGGGTTGCATGCTTACCCTTTTTGTTGGGATAAGGGCCTTTGAATTTACTGGGCCTCCTTTTGTTATTGAAGTTGGGTTTGGAAGCTACTACTTCAACATCACTTTCTTTATTAGCCTCTTCCAAACGAAGAGCGATATCTATAAGTTGGTCGAAAGGAACTTCTAAATTTAGAAGTAATGGCTTCTTGAGGCTTTTGCTTAAGCCATAAACGAACCTCTGGTTCTTCTTCAATGGGGTGTTGATGTATTCAACCCCATATTTGGAAAGCGACTCAAAGGCTGCGATGTAATCTGCCACAGAGGACTCACCTTGAACAAGGTCTATAAAGCGTCGAGCTAGAGTTACCTTCTCTTCTTCTGGTACAAATTTTAACTCGAAGCGTATGCGGAATTGCTCCCAGGTAAGGTCCGCTTCGTTGACTTCAGAAATAAGAAGTTCATACCAGTCCAATGCTCTCTCTTGGAGCATACTGGAAGCCGCGTGAACACGGTGAAGATCGACGAGATTCATGCGAATGAAGATTCGATCGCAGGTCCTCAACCAAGCCTGGACCTCGATGATAGTTTCAGAACCTTTAAATGGCTTCCCACCCAAGTTGGTGTAATCATTGCATAAACGTGCAAACCCAGATTTAGGGTGAGTAGGTTTCGGATTAGAACCAGCTGCTTGAGCATTCGTGACAAGGTCAAGAAGTTGCTGGGTAGTCATAAAAACTCCATCTTGGGGTAGAGCACTAGATGGTCCAACCCTGGGACGACCAGGCCTAACCATTTCTCTTCCTTAAGAAAGAAAAAAAAAGAGAAAGAAGAAGAATATTCATTAATGAATATCAAGCAATTTTGCTAGATAAAACAAGGAATCATAAAGGATATAGGATGAATCAGTACGACGACTCGAATTAATCCTAAGACATAACTCCTAAGGTAGACTTAGGACGATGATCCTTGTTATTTTATTCTACATTGTTCCAAAGTTTGGCTCTGATACCAAGCTATGACGCCCCATCTCTATACCCACGCTAGCCAAGAACACTACGGTGTAGTGCTGTCAACTAGCACGGAGAATAAGGCTGTTAAGGAGCGACCATCCATATGATTGGTTATCACACGGTGGCTATAAATAATCTTCGGAAACAAATATAGAAATAAGCATAACACAAATCAGTCACAGACATCCATATCACAAAGGCGGAAGAAGATATGAATATATAACTAACACATGAAAGTGTACATCAGAGTAGTGGTCAAAAAGATCCACAATAATACAAAAGAATAGCAACACGTGCTATACAAAAGAATACAACTATGAGTCTATGTCTTAAGTGTATACAACAAAAACTGCTAATCTAAATAGTTAGCCAAAAGTCAGAGTAGAAAATCCCGGGAAGAAGTCAAGCAGAAGCACCTGTAACATCTCGGTCTGACCCGAGTATTATTTAAGAAAATAATAAACGGATCGGTCTAGCTATAAATATCAGATGACATGGTATAAAATAAAAGATATAGCATAAACATAAAATACCCATACTGACATACTACTATAAGTATGCAAATGATGATCAATAGAAGATCAATCAATAAGACATAAATCGATATCACAAGAATCTTCTCAAAGATCCAAAGAGGGCATCAAACCCTAAACATGTACTCATAACAAGTCAATGACATAAATTCCAGAAATCAACACAAGAAATCCAGAAATCACAGAAAAAGGGAAAGAGGCCTATCATATGACGGTCCGAAGACCATGGGGAGCTACCCCATATGGGTGAGTCAGAATCACCCAGATGAGGTCTAGGCTAACCAAAAAGCAAAAAGGTACGGGTGAGTGGAATCACACAAATGGTATCTAGCCTAACCTCGCAACAAAAAGGTATGTGTGAGTGGAATCACACAAATGGTGTCTAGACTAACCTTGCGTACAAAGAGATATGTGTGAGTCGGAATCACTCCCATGAGGTCTAGTCTAACCATGCAAACAAAGAAACATCGCACAATTGCTAGTCTAAAGCATAAAATGATCGTCATGATCAACGTGAAGTGTCAATTACAATAAGCTGGTAAATATATGAGCTTAGCCTCATGTCCCATAACCACTAGCTTAACTTAAATATTTACGAACAAATTGTAGATCTCCACTAGAAAATTGTCACACGAGATTCAATCGAACAAGTCCAAGAATTTAACCGACGAAGTAAACGCAAGCGTTTCATACCACTGGTTTTACTAAGTCGTTTAATTAGATTTCTCATACGAGTGAGGGAAAGGTTTGTATATACTAGTAGATTGAAAAACGGTTTAAGAAAAGAGCTTTGTTATTGAAAATAGGGTTGAAGTCATTTTGTGGAAAGAGTTTTGATATTTACTACTAGTATAGAAAACCTTTATATTTTAAAGTGACAAATCATAGAAGTGATTGTAGAAACAATCAATCATAAAAATTCACATTCGAAGACGTGAATAAAATCCAAAGAAACCGATAAAGAATCCATCGAAATAGATATTCAAAAATCCATAAAATCGACCGAGAAGCCCAAGATAGTTTGTCTCGAAGAATGGTCAACTCAGTATCTCAACAAAGCAAGTTCTGTTGAATGTTTTTCAGATAAGATCCCCTACGAAGGGGGGTCCATGGGGGTGGCAATCCCTCTAGGTGGGGGTGCGAGGGCAACGCCCCCGCTACGGGGTTCGACCTGCCCGGTCAGGTCGTGGGGGTCCAGGGGGCAGTGCCCCATCCAAAACGGTATGACTTAGTGAAGACCTAAGGGAGGATAGGATCGGGTGACCTACGAGTATAAGGGGTCGAGCGACCTAGAGGTGTTCGCGACCTAACGACCTAAACAAGGTCGAGCGAGTTAAGGGGTCATGCGACCTAACTGGAATGGCCAAGCGACCTAACAACCCAGGCAAGGACGAGCGACTTAAAGTGGTAAGCATGCGGCCTAGGTGGACGCGACCTAATGGACAAGCGACTTAAGGGGGTACGCGACCTAAGGGAACTCACGACCTAACATTGCCGAGCTAAGGTAAGGTGTGACTCAACCAGGTGAGCGACCTAAGGAAGACGAACGACTTAAGAAACTCACGGGTTAGAAGAGGCGAGCGACCTAAGGTCATACGACCTAACGGCCTAAGGTCATACGGCCTATCTATGTGAGCGACCTAAGGGTTTAAAGGCCACGCGACCTAACGCTGCAGAGTGGATTTAAGGCCAGAAACGACCTACGACCTAAACCCCATACGACCTAACGTGAAACGACCTAACTCCGAAGTGAAAATTCAAGGCTGTGCGACCTAACGCGATAACACGCGAGCGACCTAACTGCGAACACGGAAAAATGGCTAGAACGACCTAAGTGCAGCAAATTCACCAAAACGATAAAATTGGAGTTTTTCGTCAATCCAATCCAAACCAAATGCTAATATGCATGCAAAAATGATAGGGAATCATTCCCAACAGTCCAATATATTTATAGGCTAGGATTGTGAGATAAAAATCTCACCTTTGCACCAAATTTATGAAGAAAAGCTTGAAAGCAATGGAGAAGTAATCACAAGCTTGAATCCAATATCTTCTTCTTGAATTTGGAATTGAATGTTGGATTTGCAAGAGAATTTGAGCTTGGAATATTAATTTCCCCTTCCACTTACCATTAATGCTAAAGCTTGGTTGTTAGGAAATTTATGAAGAGTGAGGAGAAGGAGAGAAGTGGGTTTGAGTTATAATGGCTAATCTAACCCAAAGTCCAAAGCGGGAAAAGTAAGTGAAATTCCACTAACTCCAAACCTATCAATGTTTATACTTAAAAAAATTATAAATGGCATTTCGAACTCAATGGAAGTGGTCTCGAGTCCTAATTTGACCATTTGCAAAAAGTAGCTTTTCGGACCAATATCCGATTAACGACAAAATATTTAAATAAAAAATCGATAAATATGCGGGTTGTTACAAAAGATTTCATTATTGGGTTTGGATGTTTATAAAGGTAAGTTTTATACAAGGTTTGAAAGTCTATAAAGAAGTTTATATAACTAGGTTTGAATATTTATAAAGAGTTTCATAAATGAGTAAGGAGGTCGATAAATGTTTTATGAACGGGTTTGGTTAAAGCAAAAAGGCTTTCATGGGTAAGGGAAATTTATAAAAGGATTTATTGAAGAAAATTACAGTAGGAATTCGAGGTTTGAGTTTCTCGAGAGTGGACATTTAAAAAATTATGGTATAGAACATCCCCTCCATGCTTTATACCAAAGAAGTAGTGCATTGAGTTATCCTTTTCTCCAATTTAAATAATGTAGTTAAATCTTTTTTAGAGATTTGGTAACAGGAAATCTTACAAATGTTTTGTGAATATACTTATGTTAGAAAGATAGGTGTATGGATGTTTTTGAAAGAGATTATTAAAAAAAATATTGAGGCTTAGTGGTTGCTTAGATAAATAAATCTCAAATGGAATTGGTTGTTTTCTGTTTATTTGATAGTGAAATAACGGATTATCAAGTTTGACACAATTCGATTTAGGAAGTACGAATGTAAATTCAAGTTCCTCGATGAAGACTCGAAAAATTACTTCCAAAAGAACCGAAAATGAATCAACGGAAATTATAGATTATTAATATGGAGAGACTGGGATCAAATCCATATTCGAAAACCACTTTGATCCAACATGTATGTACGAGTGGAAGACATCTTGATGATGATTGGAGATGGTACTCTTTGAAGTGCAAGGGCTATTGCTACTAATTCTAAGGGTATTCCAAAATGTATGTAGTAGAGTTAGTACATTCGGCTTCATCCATACCCAGAATGAACTTGTATGGATGAATATTGGCATCGCATAGATGCTTAGAGGCAGTGTTATCATTCCAAGATGGATTGCTATTCAGATAGGTAAAACGTAGCATCAAGCCTCATCAACCGGATATGACTAAAACATGGGATATGCAGTAGGGAAATGCGGGTCGCTCCCATTAGGGTACATCATCACCCTTCAAGATATATACACAATCATTAATGAATTCGTGTAAGTGGGGTGGCTTGGGTAAGGTTGAAAAGTAATCGAGGTGATGATATATTCGGTACTATCCAGCAAGGGGTAGAACGATCCTGTGTTGGTAGGGTCGTTAGGTACGACCTCTGCCCATTTTTGTAGAGGTTTACTATGTCGGGCAGTACCCCAGTAGCCCAGTCATTAGTTGGAATCCACTCTCCAATATGTGCCTTATGTTTTCGATTCTAGAGCCTATTATGTTGGAACATGAGATGCATGCATTTCAGCTATTTTATCTATTTACTTTAAACCTAGACACTATGATAACATCATCGGATTTTGACATAAAATGTTTTGGTTATCGTAAGTTAAAAACCCATCTATTTTTATGTGTGGTGTGATCTTACGAGATGCCCTTTGTTTGAAAAGTTTTCAAATGTAGAAATCGGTTTGGTTGTTACTGGTTATCGAGTTTTACTCATGCTGGTTTACCAAATTGACCCGGGTTTTATTTCACGTAATGCTCGGGTCAGAACGAGCATTTTTTCCCAGGTTTGGCTAAATATTTTAGAGCTGGAGAGGAGTTGGATGGGCAAGATGTATTCATGTATTTTACTTCCATTGTATATAGAGTCACTAGTTTGTCAATGTCAGGATAGGTTTCTATAACTTCCAAATTTAGGATAAGTCTAGTGTACTCTGATGTTGTATATATAAATAAAGATGTTTCCTTTTTGTAAAGATCGTTGTTGTATTATATATTATACACTACGCTGCGACATTCTATGTTGTTTACTTTTCTTCTATCTTCTACATCCTTTACCCTAACAAATCGGTATTTCTAATGCCTGAATGTTCGGCATGTGATATAATTGATGTATTACTATCGATTTTCAAGGGTCGAAAATTCAGTTCGTTCATTTATATTGTTTTCTTTGAGGCAATATTTTTATTTATGATTTTTTGTAATTTTTAAGTCATATAATTATGATATTAGCATCTCATCCCTTTATTAGATATAGTCCGACCAATTTATTTCAAAAACACTCGAGTTAGGCCAAGACTCTACAGGTAGAGGGACTCGTTGCACTCTGGATTTTTGACTAGCATTGAAGTAGACTATTTTGACCATTTTAGTTTACTTCATCCTTGTTTATACTGACATTTAGGAGTTTATGTCATGTATAATATCTATAGTACTCGTTGTGTACCTGATATAGTACTTTTCAATATGATGTATATACTATGTGGGTTTAGTGCTGATGTTTTTTACACTCGCATTTTATTACGTATATAATGTATATTATTCCAATGTGATCTACGACTTTGATTCTGGTATATATATATTATATGCTATTCTGAATATTTTTAATCGGTGTATTTATTACTTCGTATTAAAAATGTACTTGTCAAAAAAAATCATTTTGGATCCTAAAAAGGTAATAAAGACTTGTCACTGTGACGCCCCACCCCGAGACCTACACTAGTAAAGTGAATTACAAAGTAATCATGTCTACTAAGGCAGAGAATAGGGCTGGTTAAGGGCGACCATCGTAGTAATACGTTAGTTAGGGGCTAAGCATGTCGAATGTGTGTCTATTATTTTTCACTACCTCATCAGTGGTCGACACACTTGGTCTATAACTAATGCACACTATGGTGTTTTCGCACTGTCTCAGAATAAATGCAATATGTGAGTAAGTAAATATATCAGTCACACAATAGTAAACCTAGATCAGAATATATATACAGACACATCACCATACGCCATAATAAAAGTACATCATACATAAGTAGCATGGACTATCGAGTAACATATACAACCATTCCACAAAAGAATACACATCGTGATAACATAAGAGTCGACTACTCAAAATGTACGACATCTAAGCCAAAATGATAAAGCCCAACAAAAGCTAGCAAGACGATCCAAGGGAAGCAGCAATCCATACCTAACCTGCAACTTGGTCTGACCCGAGTGGAAAGCACACGCGGGTCAGGCAAGCTAGAACTTATCAGTAGTAAGGATCTCAGTTATAAGCGAAATGGTGAGAATCACTCTGTTGTTACCAACGGAACGATATATTATTCATCATATCATTCGTAAGAAAGGGGACATCAGTGATTCATCTATCTGTTTCAAGAGAATTAAATAAGTAACATGCATATGGTTTCTCTTAAGGTCGTCTATAAGTAAAGTGGATAAGGGCTGAGAACCATATAATAACTTCATAAAGAAACATCAAATCATCATAATCTATCATAAGAACTCAATAAGAGTTAAAGGAAATCATAATCGAAATCACCATATAGCATAATATAAATGTAGCATATATCATACTCAAGGCCTTATTCAAACAACATCATCACTAAAAGGTGAAATCCAACATCGAAAACTTCATAGAAAATTGCACATGCTTTTCATCTTGACTAGTACTACTATTATTTGGTACCATTCATCGTGATGACTTGGGGTCACATAACATCATAACATCATGATCATCTTGATTGATATAGTCGGGAATATCGTGATGACACCCAGTCACAAAACCCGAGTAATAACATTGTGATGATTAGAGTCTAGTAATAACATCATAAACATCGTAGTGACTCCAATCGTGTACTCGGTCTATAGTACTAGTAGTATCTTGAACGTGTCTCAACCTCTAGAATAGGAACCCGATAGGCATGAACGTAGGTCCCATACCATACGTTCCCATGTAGTGGTTTACTAATCTTTAGCCAATTCCACATTAGAAAACCAACATAAAACATCATCGAATAAGCAACTCGCCTCATCTCCTTGGCAAGTATGAAGAACATCATGATGGTCATTTCTAACCATAATCGCAAATTAAAGTTTTAACATAAACAATTGCCTCGTCTTATCGGTAATTATAAGAAAATTGTATCTAAATTGGTTTGTCATCGAATGCACTCAAAAAGATTAGTTCTCGAACCAGTAACCTTCTCCAAAATTAGGCAACCTCTAAATCATCACAAATATCACTTCAAATTGGTTTCGATCGTACAAGTCCGATACTGAGCGATAAAGCCAAAACACATGTCTCATACCATGTGTTTTTACTAAATCGTTTAATTCTCATTCTTGTACGCCGAAATTCATAATAATAAGCTAAAATATATTTAAGATAATTTTATAGAGAAAATAGGATTTTTTAAACGATTTTGAGAAATTTATATTTGTAGGCTTTATAAAGAAAAAAACCTAATTTAATTATGTTATCTATTTATAAAATACTTTGAATACTAACTAATTGATTAAAAATCCTTTAAAATGACTTATAAACATTTACTTCCCAAAACATGATTTTCAAGAAATTTTCCAAAATTTATTTGAAAGCAAAAACAATTAAAACCATCAAATTCTCCAAATATCGATATTTACTGATAGTTGAATTTATATAAAATTTAAATTCAAAATTTCTTTAAAAATACGCAAATACATTATCGGATATCATAGCTTCAAAACCCATCATCAAACATTTCAATTCAATCATCAATTGACTCAAAAACTACAGCGAAAACTAATGAAGAATGCTGCAAATCGAAAATCTTGTTTCCGGCAAAATTTGACGATGTGTTTCAGATATCAAAACTGCCTAGAATTAAACAAAATTTTGCAGCAATAAACTTTACCATATGGAAAACAACGTATTAAAATTTTATGGCATTTCGCTGCAAGATGATAAATTTATGATTTTCTAAAATGGCACTTTTCAAACACAATATTGAACACAACTGCAAATCTAGTTTCTAGTCAACTTTGACGATGTGTTTTAGATAATAAAACTGCCTAGAATTGAAAAAAAATGTGCAGCAATGAACTATAGAACATGGACAACAACATACTAAAATTTGACAGTTTTTGCTACAAGACAAGAAAGTTATGATTTTTATAAAATGGCACTTTTCAAACACAAAACTGAACTCGGCTGCAAATTTAGTTTCTAGCCAAATTTGACGATGTGTTTCAGTTATCAAAACTGCCAACAATTAAGCAAAAGTTTGCAAAAATAAACTTTAGCATATGGACAATAACATAACAAAATTTGACAGCATTTGGCTACAAGATGAGAAAGTTATGACTTTTTTAAAATGACACTTTTCCAACACAAAACTGAACTCAGCTGCAAATCTAGTTTCTAGCCAACTTTGACAACTGATTTCTAGCATCTAGACAACTCAGATTTGAGTGAAATTTTTTAATATTAAAGTATAACACAAAGACTACAGCATACTAAAATTTGACAGCATTTCGCAGCAACATTAGAAAGTTATGCTTTTTCTAAAATGGCACTTTTCAAACACAAAAATGAACAAAAAGACTCCTAAATTTGCATACTGACTTCGCTGAAACCAAGCAATTCACATTCTAGATGACCTACTGTAAGCAATTTTGCTTACCGAATAGTTTTAGCAAAGATGTAGCAGTGATTTGGGGGAAAAGATTGAAGATTTAGCTGAGATTTGAGCTTCGGGAACCTGTAGCTAGCATGAAAGAGACATGCAAACAATTATATAGCAATTAGAAACATGCAATAGCAAAATTTCAGATTTATATGGATTAGAGAGTTTATAAGGTTGGAGATTACCTATATCTTCATATTTAACTTGAATCTTAGTAATTAATTCACAATGATATTGATATAAATTTTATTTTTATTAAAATGGAGACATTGTTTTTCTCTTGAGAAGCTTTTTGAGGAAGATGGTTTATTGTAAGGAGAAAAAGGGTCGTATCTCAATAGAAGGATCCAGATGAAGGGCTAATGGGCAATTAATTATTCTTTTTAAACCCATTTTAACACTTAGTGTATTTTTTTGTTTGCTATTTACGGGTTTAAACTTGTTTTCAACATATTTTACACATATAAATTTTGATTTACAGGAAACAAATTGCATTTTTCATGGTTTAACAAAGGGAATATGTTAGTAATGTTAAAAGCTAAAATTTTCATTTAAAATATTATTTTCACAATTTAATACCAATTAATTACCAATATTCACATTAGTGAAAAAACACTATTTTCATCGATTTCCACTAATAGAAATTTATTCCTAAGTTCATTAATGTGTATAAAAATGCTTTTAACATTTTTATAGCTTTAAAACATTATTTCAAACTTAATTATACCACGAAAATTTATTTTCTTCGTGTTTTCACTTTATTACAAAAAACATTTGTCAATATTGTCGTTTAAGTACAAATAATTCAAATTTAACATATTTTACCCCTATAAAAAAATGTATTCCTCACCTCTAAAAATTATACAAATGTGTTTTAACAAATTTTTAAATATTAAAACACCATTTGCAACAATATCACATCATTGATAATGATTTTCTTCATGTTTATTATTTTGATTCGGGATAAAAGACTAATATTGGAATAAAACTCCAATATTATAAATTTTAACCCAATAATTTATTTTCATCATATATTCTCATTACATACCACCAAAAAAGTGTTTTAAACTTTACTTCCCATTTGTTTACACTAAAAACCCAACTCTTAATCAACAAACATAGTTTATTTTAAATAAACAGTATTATCATCAATTTATTCCATCTATAAATTCATAATTTCCATATTAAATTTTAATTTACATTATAATTTAATATTTTGGTAATCTCCTAAATCCTGGTTTGTTACAGACTCTTCCACTAGTAGAAAAAGTGCATATTGCTTCGCCTTATTTGTATCGGTTGAAGTAAAAACTGATGCAAATAGAACTATTTGCATCAGTCCAATCTTAATAACTGATGCAATTGGTACATGGAAAGCAATATATAATAAAAATCAGATTTGCATCAGTTGTCACCAACAACCTATGTAAATAGTTTCAACTCCCGCCATCCCAAATTTTTCTACCGCTTATTTCCCATTCGTTTCCCCTAAAAACGATTTCGCCTGCTCCAAAACAAAAAAAACCCTAGAAATTGATTTTCACCGCTTCTCATTAAATCTGACTAATGAAATCGGCGAGGGAGATTGCAAAACTAGCAGACAAATGCCTTGCTAAGCAAGCAAAAGAAAGACCAAAGATGAGTGAAGTGGTTGAGAGCTTAAAACATATTATAAAGATGAAGGATGTTTCTGGTTCGGTAGGAATGCCTAGAAGATGAAAAGATGAATTTATTATTGTTATTTTTTCAGAATAATTTGTGAACGTGGATGAGAGTTACTATTTACTAGCAAAAGAGGTTAGTTGTGGTAAAATAAAACCGACCATTAAGTTTATTTTTCCTTTTCCTCTGTATTCTACTTTTTTTCCAAATTCTATTTTTTGTATAGATCGGAGTCCGAGGAGGAACAATAGGTATATAATTTGGGGTATTCTAGCCTAAGTTGGAATTCATATCTAACGTTTGAAAATTTGTAGAAGATTGAATCCATCTATCAATCTCTTTTGTTCAGCATCTCTTTTCGATTCTTCGATGGTTCCTGGTAGATCCAGGAAGAAGATTTGATACATTTGCAGGGGACATGAACTCTAAATAGGTCAGAATTGTTTGCTTGGATGAATTGGTTGCGTAGTAAGCATGTTTGACTATCATAAGGAGAAATCTCCCCCATGTGTGCGTTTGCATTGTGTGTGTGCCGGGAGGCCTTATGGTAGTTTCATTTTCAAAAAAAAGCATTGCGAATTTATTTTAAAATTCTTTTGTTGTTTATTTTAAAAGACAAACTATTTTTGTTACTCATACCGGTCTCATGACTGAGAAGGAGTTTATTGTTCCTTTCCTAAACTCTAGGTGCCCATTATTTTCCACATAGGCGGTCTAGAGTTGGGTTTTTCGATAGTCGGGTTTAGTAGATTATCTAGAGCTAGTCCAGTTTTTGGATATGGACGAGACTTGCTTGTCTAGGTGAACGTGATGTTGGTTCGAGCTAGCTTTGGATTAGAGCATTGGATTTGGAGATGCATTCTTTTGGAGATATTCTTTCCACTGTTGATGTTATCATTATTTTTCCGCTGCTATTTCTTGTATCTCTGATAGTATCGATATCTATTATATCATCTGTCGTATCAGATATTGTATCAATGTTGTGTATCAATGTGTTATTCATTTCTTTTTCTTCCACTATGTTGTACTTAATGGTGTTATAAGCTCCGGCAAACTAGATTCGACGTTTGGATCTGCGGCATTTGAATATGAGTGTCGTATTCGGTGCCGATTTTCAAAGGTCGACTCAGGATCGTCACAATTGGTATCAGATCTGAGGGTTAAAACTTTAGCTCAGGAGTATAACACATTAGGTAGCTCAGTAGAGATAGGGTGAAGTATACCTTAGAATGAGTAATCCCTAAGATATCCGTTCGAATGCCTCAGTAAATTCTCTTGCTATCCACTGATAGTGAGTATGAGTGCAAGAAGAGAACGAGATAGGGGACATGGGAGTACCACTATAAATGGTCAATACCTACGATTGTGGAAACAATTTTCTTCTCAATATCCTTTGATTCGTCTTTCCAAATTCTTTCGATTGCTTCGTAACAGCTGCAAGGAGAAATTCCGATGTGATGGTGACTCGACGAATCTTTGTAGAAAATCCTTACTTCGTATCTTCATCGGTTTCTTATCACTTTTTCGATCTAAACTTTAATGAATTTAAAATTGAAATTTTAAATAAACTGTAAATTTTGGATTGAGTAAAAATTGATTAATAGAATATGAGGCTAAATTTGAATTGTATCAATAAAATGATTTCATTTAAAACCAAATTTGAAATTCTATTTTCTGGATAGAACTTCTTGACTCGGATTGTGACTTAAGGACTTGGACAAAACTTGAAAGCTTCAGAAGTTTGATAGAACTTGATTGTACTTCTAACTTGAACTTCTAGAACTTTGAACTTGTCTGGACTTTAAACTGTTTGAACTTTGATTCACAACACTTTAACTTGAATTCTTCATTTGAACTGCCAAGATAATTTGCATGACCTTGCTGTACCTCTTAATAGATTATATTCACTTGTAAACTAACAACCTGCTGAACACAACATTTGCAGAAAACTAGGGCGAGTATACTGCCATTGACAGCCCATATCGAATGACAGATTAGTCGATAAAAGATAATCAACTTAAAGAAATTATATGAAATGCTGTGAATCAACAAACTCAAGTGAAGTATTAAAGCAATGCTGAATTAATCAACCAAAGCCAATCTGTTTGCTTCAACACTGTACTTGAACTTAAAACAACAAGCCCTGAAGCTTTTTAACTGACAACTATTAACTAGTTTAATTTCAGTTATATTTTCTCGTTGTTTTTTTAGTTCGGCACAACACTTCGCACATTTAGGAAACGTGCACCTTCATATTTGAATATCCAGTTCCTTTTGTAGAATGTCTTCTCAAGAAGAGATAATCGAGCAATCTGAAGGAGTCTTCCCGATAGCCATCCCCTTGGATGATCCTCCGGAAAGAACTCCAACTACCCTCAGTCAGCGGCCATTCATCCAATTACGTATTCAATTTGGGATTGCCGAAGCGGATGTTATTCTCCCTGGGCCAAATGATACCGCTGACAGGCCGCCTCTCAGTTTTGTCGCCGTCAACCGTCAGATGTGCCTTTGTGGTGCCATTCCTCCTTTCATTGAATTTCTTCAACAACTCCTTCTCCGACTAACCATCTCTCCCTTTCAACTGCATCCCAATGGCTACGTCATCCTGATGGGATTGTGCATCCTATTCAGGAGGACACTTAACCGTCTTCCGTGCTTCAAAAAAATTTGCTATTTGTGCACATTCGCAAAAAATAAAGACCACCCCTCCATCATACTCGTGAGAAGTGCCAGAAACCGTAAACTTATTACCGACCTTTCCGAAACTGCTCATCGTTTTCTGAATCAGTTCTCCTTCGTTCGCTGCCCCCCAGGGTTCTATGCCATCTGGAGAATAGGAAGTAAGATTGCTCATCCCCGTTCTTTTCGTTTAAGCTTTTCAAGATCCGAATCGCTAAGTGCTAACGTCATTCTTTTCTTTTACAGCACTTCCTCCCCCCTCTAGAAATCCAAGTCATAAGACGACTTTTGATAGATTAAGTGTCGTGCCGGTTGAAGAAAGAAGTATTAAATTTTTGCTGAAAGATGAACTTCTACACCAATACGGGCTTTTGCACCCTTCTCGTTCTACCCAAACTCATGAAGTCCCTGACTCTCCAGTACAGACATCGGATGCCCTAATTTCCGTCGAGGAACTTATGCCAAAAGAACCTACTGTTGAGGCTTCGTTGGTAAAGTGTTCTACTTCAATTGATGTTGCGGGGCCATCCGGCAAACTTGCACTTGCCCTGGTCATCGAAGAAGAGGAACCTCCCCAACAATCCGGGAAATCTGGTGACGAAGGGACTAGGAGAGCGAGTCCCGCCAGGCACAGCGGTGCTGATACTTTTGAGTGGTTGAGTGACATGATGATTACTTCACAGGAGCTTTTTAAAGATGATCCTATCACTGCTTAAGTTACTTCTCCAGCAGTCGAAGCGACATCCGTTCTGCAACAAACTCCATCAGCCCAAGAGTTGACACTGGCTGTTAAATCCATCATCACCTCCCAACCCAGGAGTGGCGTGATTCGACTTGCGTAGTTAACACGTTACACACACTTAGGACATTTCAGCACTTATATGCGTTCAACTCTCTTGCTTTCAAGATTTCTGAGTTTATCTTTTCTTCATTTTCATATTCTCCAATGGGAAGAAGTGGCTCTTACTACGATGATTTCCAGCGTTATAGGAAGCGTGGTGCTTATGACCCAGGAGGTATCTCCCTGCCTCTTGGGAAACTGACGAAGAAAGAGCTGCGAAGAAGGCTCGTGAAAGGCGTGCCAATGAAGAACGCCACGAGAGATGAGATGAACGACATGATTCTTCCCAGAGGGAAGATGATTCTCATAAACAGAAATCCCATGATGATAAAGGGAAAAGCCACATCCCTGAAGATGCGAGTAAAAGGGCCAAACATGGCGAAAAACCGGCGTCCGAACTTCCAGAAAGGCCCGCTGCTCCTGTACCTTCTCAATCTCCTGTCCTTACTCATACTGATATTCAAACAATTATTGGCAGGCCCTCATATCAGGTTGGACAAGGCCCGGCCACTCTTCAAAATCGGTTTCCGCATTGGTGCCGAAAGGGAGTGCGCTTTGACCTTGATTTGGTCCTGGTTGACAAGCAAGCTATGCTGCGCAATCTTGATGCCGTCAAACTCGATATTGAGAGAATGTCGGGTTGGCAAAACCTTGTCGACGAGCTTCAGAGGGTAAACCGTGCAAATCTTGAGGCCATGCTAACAATGGAAAATGACAAATCTGAATGGCAGAAAACTCTTGAGCAGCATGACGCGGAAATGAGGAGCATAGCCACTTATAATGAGAAGCTTGAAGCAGAAGTTGAAAAACTTAAGGAAGAGCTCGCCACTTCTTCCACTTCATATTCTCAGAGAGAAGAAGTGCTTCTAAAACAAGTGAGAGATGCTCACGCGGCACAGAGAGATGCCGAAGCTAAATTTGAAACACAGCAACAAGTTGTGGACAGCTACCGAGCCGATGTTGCTCATTTACAAGAAAAGACCAACTTCCAGAACCTGGAAATTGAACTGCTAAGAACTCGACTTTCTAAAGCTGAAAGAGAGGGCGATGAAACTATGGCCAGCAAAGCTGCGGCCGAAGAATCTCAAATGGCAACTAAAGCTGAAGTCAGCTCCACTCTATTCGAGTTTTACATCCATAGTGTTCTGGGGCACGGTAGCCTTAAGTTTTTGGGACCGACATATGAAATCACTTTGGCCAAAGTGTGGGAGGCCATACTTGACATGCTTGGAGGACCCGGATATGCCGAAGTAGATTTAATAGCGCACTATCTAGATGATGATGCATGTGCCGCTCTTGCCATGGGAAAGGAGCAACTTGCCAAAGAGAGAGCCGAAACGACAGAAGGAGAACATTTAGGAAAGACAATCTTAACCAACCCAGTTCTACCTTCAGCTTCAGCCGATATCGATATTGCTGGCTCCAGTTCCCATTCTCCTCCTCCTACTTAAGTCGTTATTGAAAGCGCCACCGCCCACACTGGAGATGAGACTCAAGAAAGCGCTGAAGCGCGGGACTTCGAAGTTGACATAGTAAAGTCTACTTCTCTAGGTAACCTCAATGTTGATCTCGCTCAAGTGGACTGCTTGTTCGCTTCGACTGAGTTCGATGAGCTTCTTGCTTATTTCTTAAGTGTTGATGAGCCATTATCCCCTCTTTTTATGAGGAACACTAACTTTAACTTTTCTTCTCCTGTAGAGAAAGCACCAAGTATTGCTCAGCCTTCCCCTCTTCCAATTGTTTCCTCTCCGCCTCTTTAGATTACTCCCCCTTCCGTTTCTCAACCGGGGTCACAAGAGGAGCAGATGGAAGCTCTTCAAGGCTTGGATGACCCGGTCGTTTCTCAAGAACAGAAGGCCGAAGAACCTGAAGAAGGCGAGAGAACTCTAGAACAGACTGCTTCTGATGACATAACATTATCCACACTTTTCTCTCCGGGCAGTGAATCTTCTTCTAAGAAGAGGGGGAAATGCCGAGTCTCAAAGAAAAAGAGAGAAGCTTCTGCTGGCGAGGAAAAAGCAGAAGAACGTCCAATTGCACTTCTTCCACTTTCTTCCCCTACTCTCACAACCCGGCCCCAAAAATTGATCATCCGGCCAGGCGTAGGCTCGAAAGGTGGCAGGAAGAAGAAATGATGGGCTTGGGACTTATGCTTCTTGTCTTGCTTTTCGCTTTCTTGCTTGTATATACAAAGACTTATGTTGACCGACGATTGTGCGGGTACGGTCCCCGCCTTCTTTCGTTTTGAAACCTGCACATGTATAAAAAAATTATAGTATGGAATAAAATGATTCTTTTACTTGTACAAACTTCTGTCTGTATTTGAGAATGCATTTATTCTTTTTTTATACAAGTTTCTTTATTTTCCCTGTGTGATGTTGCAGTAAACCTATGGTATGTTGCTTGAGCATTGTTTTTATTTTTGTGACTATATTATATTGCCCCCATACCATGGTTTGTTGCAATCTCTTTCACATTGGCAGAATTTTGGAGAACAACTCTTCTGTTTCGAGAAGACTTGTGCTCTTTCTTTAGAGAACAACTTTTCCATTTGAAGGAGGTTTGCATCTGTACTTTATAGGATATTATTTCCGTTTTAAGGAAATATTTTTCTGATTTAGTAGAATGCGCCTCGTATTGGAGAAGTTTTCTCTCTTTTTTCGCGAAGTTTTTGCACTTCACTTTTGGAGAAAGTCGCTTTTATTTTGGCAAGTGAATTTTCCTTCGTGGTACAGTGGGCCTCTGAAAAAGGGATTCGACCTGTTTGTGCCTCCGAAGACGGCTTTTGTTTGATTGTGCCTCTGGGAAGAGGGCTTTTTGTTTAATTGTGCCTCTGGGAAGAGGGCTTTTTGGTGTAATTGTGCCTCTAGGGAGAGGGCTTTTTTGTTTCTGCCTCTGGGGAGAGGCTTTTATTTTTTCCCTGTCCGCTGGGAAGCGGGCCTCCGAAGAGGACGTTTCACATTTCGACTCGTGTGAAGTTTTATTTCAGATCGCGGTGAAATGTGTGCCTCTGAGTATGGCCTTTGCCTGGAAGTTTGGAGTTTCCTTCTCTCGGTTGGATAGATTCACGTGGCGGACACAAGTAACTTGGATTGTTTGTTTGCACAAACGTTCTCAGCTAGTTAACGAGTGTCACGTGCCACCGGTCAGTCCACAACTTTCTATCGAGAAAGAGAACTCTCTTTTTCTGGCAAGTCCCATTAAAGGTCTTTTAGCATTTCAACTATGGTGAAATGGGCCTCCGAAGAGGGCTTTTCACATTCCAGCACTTGTGAAGTTGTATTTCAGATCTCGGTGGAATGCGTGCCTCCGAGTAGGGTCTTTGCCTGGAAATTTGGAGTTTCCTTCTCTCGGTTGGATGGATTCATGGGGCGGACACAAGTAACTTGGATTGTTTGTTTGCATAAATGTTCTCAGCTAGTTAACGTGTGTCCTGTGAATCGGTCTGTCCACAACTTTCTGTCAAGAAAGAGAACTCTCTTTTTCTGGCAAGTCCCATTGGGGGTCTTTATCCTCCGAAGAGTTGTGCCTCCAAAGAGGGCTTGTGCCTCCGAAGAGGTCTTTTGCTGTTTGCTACCTGCTCGCCCATGTCTTTTCGCCATTTGCTCATATCAGCGATTCCCTGTTATCATTTCCAAGCGCACATTCCTTTCTTTTGCAAGTAGCTTATTCTATCCAAAGAAGTGTACTTCATTGTTAAATGAGTTCGCAGGGGCAGATATAGGCTAATTAATCGAATGTTTGTTTGCATAAACAATCACAATTAGTTAGGAAAGGCCTACTTCCGGCGGAACCACTAATTGTTTGCTTGAAGCACTTCTTATATAGGATTTGAATCTGGAATTTTTGTGGCTAAACCTTCATTTGCTGAGTGATGTCAGGGATCACTTGATCTTATAACGGGTAAGCTTTATTTTAACGGCCTGCAATATTAAATCGACATTTTAGTAATACAATTGAAGTACTTTATATATCGAAATAAAACAAGCAGTTTATAATAGTAGAGAACACAAGGTTTATAGTGGTTTGGCTAAGAACTGGGCATACGTCCACTTTATAGTTCTTATTATTCACTTG
Organism: Allium cepa; assembly: GCA_030765085.1. Lineage (NCBI taxonomy): Eukaryota > Viridiplantae > Streptophyta > Magnoliopsida > Asparagales > Amaryllidaceae > Allium > Allium cepa. The sequence continues at coordinate 576,826,035 of CM060945.1, read as the reverse complement.
CACTGGCTTTACAATGGCTTTCAATACAAGAATCGTACATTCATAATTCTTTTTACAAATTTAAGCAAAGCTTTTAAGTAAAATATGGACGCAAGTGATTGCTGTTCCAAGCTCTTGGAATTGGATCTCCATCGACAGTTGTCAGTTTGAAAGTGCCATCGAGAAGTTTTTTGCCTATGACATATGGCCCTTCCCAGTTTGGCGCAAACACTCCTGTTGCTATCATGACCCTTTTCAAGACTAGATCTCCAATCTCAAAGCTGCATTGGCGGACTTTGGAATTGAAATGCCTGGCAATTCTTTGCTGATGGACTGCAATTCTGAGTCGAGCCTCTTCCCTTTTTTCATCAAGGAAGTCAAGTGCTTCAAGTTGCAACTCTTCGTTTTCATCTTGGTTGAAATGAATTCTTCTATGTGAAGGGACTTTTATTTCCACCGGAATCATTGCTTCTGATCCATATGCTAATGAAAATGGAGTGTGCCCGGTTGCAGTTTTGTGGGTAGTTCTATATGCCCACAGTGCTAGTGGAAGCTTATCGACCCAACCACCTTTCGCTTTCTCCAGCTGTTTTTTGATGGTTGATTTGATAATTTTGTTTATTGCTTCCACTTGCCCGTTTTCCTGCGGATGAGCCACTGCTGAGAAGCTTTTCTGGATCTTGAATCGCTTGCAAAAATCTTGGAACACTTCACTTTCGAATTGGGTTACATTGTCTGTGATTATCTTTTGAGGCACACCATACCTGCAAATGATATTCTTAGTTACAAAGTTTATCATCTTTTTAGAGGTAATAATAGCTAATGGTTCAGATTCAGCCCATTTAGAAAAATAATCAACAGCAACAATAACATATCTGATTCCGGATTTGGCGGTTGGCAAAGGCCCAATGAGATCTATTCCCCACATAGCAAATGGCCACGGACCGACCATCTGTGTTATCTCAGTGGAAGGTGCTCTTGGGATTTTTGCAAATCTCTGGCATCGGTCACATTTTCGGGCGTAGCTTGCAGCATCACGATTAATATCTGGCCAAAAATACCCATAACCGAGAATTTTCTTTGCTAGAGTTTGACCACCTGAATGGTCTCCACACTCTCCTCCGTGTACTTCAGCTAGAATTGTCTTGGCTTCTTCCTTGGTCACACACCGGAGTAATGGCATTGAGAATCCCCGCCTGTACAATCGACCATCTTAAATTATGTATCTGGAGGCTTTTCTTAGCAACTTCTGATGTTCTTTTGAACTTTCTGATAGAGATTCATTGAGAAGATATTCCATTATCGGAGTCATCCATGATTCTTGCTCTTGAGACATAGTCATGATCCAGTCAATATCCATCTCGTCAATGCTTGGAGATGACAGGACTTCCACAGGAACTAATCCCAATAATTGAGCTTCACCAGTGCTTGCGTACTTTGCGAGAGAATATGCCTTCATGTTCTCTTCCCGGGGTATATGATTTATCGTATAATGGTCAAGATCATCGAGAAGTTCCCAAGCTCTTAACAAATAAGCAGGCAGATTTCCTCCTTTAGTCTGAAACTCTTTCTTGACTTGACATACAATAAGCTGTGAATCACTGAAGATCTGCAACACTTTGACATTCAACTCTTTAGCAATTCTCAAGCCGGCAATAAGAGCTTCATATTCTTCTTCATTGTTTGCCGAAGGAAATTCCAATCTCAATGCATAGCATAATGACCGCCCTTCAGGGGTTTCAAGCACAACCCCAGCTCCGGAACAGTAATCGTTTCTTGCACAATCAACATATAATTTCCATCGAATTGGGGGATTATCAGTTATTTCTTCCTTACTATCTCCTTTATCTGTACATTTTGCGATGAAATCTGCCAAAGCTTGTCCGTTGATTGCTCTCTGGGGATGATAAGTGATGTCGTATTGGCTGAGTTCAATATTCCACTTCAGAAGACGATTCGAAGTCTCAGGACGAAACAGGACTTGCTTTAGAGGTTGATCAGTGAGGACTTTGATAGAATGAGCTTGGAAATACGGCCTCAAATTTCTTGACGCAATCAGTAGACAATAGGCGAGCTTTTCCAATTTTGAATAATTCATCGCTGCCCCGGTGAACGTCATGCTGATATAATAAACCGGGTGCTGAATTTTTGCATCATCCCGTACCAACGTTGCACTGAGAGCATGAGATGAGATTGCCAACTATATGAAAAGATCCTCACCATCGTCGGGCTTAGAAAGTATTGGAGGCGTTTTCATATGACGAATCAACTCATTGAAAGCTTTCTGGCATTCAGGAGTCCAGTCAAAATTCTTCCTCCCTTTCTTCGGTGCATCAAAGAATGGAATGCATTTATTAGTACCTTTGGAAATGAATCGACTTAAGGCAGCGACTTTTCCATTAAGACTTTGCAATTCCTTCTTCGTTCTAGGAGCTTTTACTTCTTTTAAGGCAGCAATCTAAGTAGGATTAGCTTCAATGCCCATAGCACTCACAATGAAACCCAGAAACTTTCCGGACTCCACCCCAAACGAACATTTCAAAGGATTAAGTTTCATTCCGTACTTTCGGAGGATTGCAAATATTTCCGTTAAGTGGTCCATATGGTCTACCACATTCTTTGACTTCACCAACATATCGTCAACATAAACTTCCATAGTTTTGCCAATCTGCGGTTTGAACATAGCATTGACGAGTCTTTGGTAAGTTGCCCCTGCATTCTTAAGTCCGAAAGGCATGACTCTATAGCAGTAGAGACCAACATCGGTGATGAAGCTTGTATCCTCCTGATCCGGCTCATGCATCATAATCTGGTTGTATCCGGAGTAAGCATCCATGAAAGACAACAATTCGTGCCCCGTTGTTCCATCCACCAACTGATCTATCCTGGGTAACGGGAAGCAGTCTTTGGGGCAGGCTTTGTTTAAATCTGAGAAGTCAATGCAAACTCTCCATTTTCGATTAGCTTTCTTAACCAGTACTGGATTTGAAACCCAATTCGGATAAGCAGACTCCCTGATGAAACCATTCTCCATAAGCCGGTCTACCTCTTCTTTCAAAGCTGCTGACCTTTCGGGACCTTGGGTTCTTCTTTTCTGTTTTACCGGTGTAAACTTCGGATCAATGTTCAGAGTATGTACTGCAATTTCCGGGGATATTCCACACATATCAGCATGAGTCCAAGTGAATACGTCCAGATTAGCTTTCAAGAATGTTACCAAGGAATTTTGAACTGTCATACTAAGCTGCGAACCCACATTTACCACTTTGTTCGGATCTTTCGGGTCAATAGGTACCGGCACCGTTACCTCAACTGGCACCACTCTATTTTCTCATGCACTAGCTTTTCTGGGATCCATTTCTCTTCGTACCCCGCTATGCTTGCCAGTGCAGGGTCCACCCTGTAATTGCTACAAGGTTGGTTCTTTGATGCGGACTGGGGCCGCCGCATCTTTTCCCATCTCTCTCTTCCTCGCTTCACGCAACTCTATTAGATGACATTCTCGTCCAGCGTTCTAATCTCCTTTAATAACTCCAACTCCGTTATCCGTGGGGAATTTCATAGTGAGGCACCACGGGGCAAGAATTGCTTTAAAAGCCGCAAGAGATGGTCGGCCTAGAAAGGCGTTGTAGGCAGAAAATTCATCAACAATTACAAAAGTCTGTTTTTGAACCACTTTTTTCTGCCCCTATCCAAGCTCGACGAACAAATCAATAGTTCCAATTGGCTGCTTCGGTTCCCCAGTGAACCCAACAATTTTCTGAGATGAGGCTTGAACATCGGCCATTGGAATTTTCATTTGGTCGAACGTCTTTTTGAAGAGAATATTGCAAGAAGCGCCGCAATCTACAAGCACTCTTCTCACAATAGCCGGCCCAATGCCTATAGAGATGACCAAGGGATCCATGGTCGGAGCTTCAATACCCATAGAGTCCCTGGCGTTGAACAAAATATCATCATTGAAAGTTTTCTGCTGCTTCAAGGGTGCAGCGTCTTCTAGCACAAAAACACTCTCTTCTGTCGGTGCATACTTCAAGGCATGGGCATATCTTTGCATCTGCCCCAGCTTCTGCCTGCTTGGTGAGGACCTCCTGTAATCACATTAATAACAGGCCTTTCTGATTCATGCACAGTATTCCTCTCACCCGAGCCAGATGGATGAGCAGGAAGTTGTTGACCCTTAGTAGACGGAGTTGGGTCATTTCTACTTCTCTTAACATATTGCTACAACTTGTTCTCTCTCAATAGTCCTTCAATTAAATTTTTCAGATGGCGACATTCGTTGGTATCATGACCGGGTTGATTATGAAACCGACAGAATCTCCCACTTTGAGCAGCTTTTTTGTTAACTCTCATCTTAGGCGGTTTAGGATATTCTACCGCATCTTTGGCAGCACAGAAGATATTCTCCGGAGTGTCGGTCGAAGGAGTGAAATCTGAAGATTTTAAAAAGCGAGGTTTCTTCATATCTTTTTGTTTCTTCCCACCAATGTTCTCCCTTTTCTGACTTTCGGATTCCTTTTTGATAGGGGCAACAGTATTATCCTTAACCTCTGACAATGCCACTTTAACTGATGCCCGAAGCCTTTCCAAGTGCATGAATTCATCAGCTTTCTTATAGAATTTCTTAAGTGAATTCGGTTCTTTCATCTTCGGCCGCTTCCCAAATTCGCTTGATTTATCAATTGCCCTCATCGGGTATGTCAAGACCATTCGTGGCTCTGCATTGTCCACTTCAGCCAAAGCTATGTTGAAGCGGTTTGAGAAAGACCTGATAGATTCCCCAGGATTCTGTTCCAAGCTTGACAGCGACATAATGTCCTTTACCTTTGAAGCATACAACCTGAATTGCTCTTTAAACTTCCGAGTCAAATCGGCGAACTGGTCTATGGATCGGACCGAAAGTTTTGTGAACCAGAGCAGAGCCACTCCTTCCAAGTATATCGGAAAGTACAGGCATTTGATCTCATCAGACGCTCTAGCACCAGTCATGTGCCAATCATACTTATACAGGAATTGATTGGGGTCGCTTGTTCCCTTATAGGCTGGGATGGTAGGAGGAACAAACTTCCTTGGGAATTCCGCCTTTAGAATCTTTTCAGTGAACGGAGTTTTGCTCGGAGTGAATCCCCATTCCTTCTCATCGTCATCTCTCTGCATGCTTTCTTTCATGATTTGTCGCACCATGCCCGAAAGATATTCCTCATCATTTAAAGGATCTGCAGGACAGACTTCGGCCATTTTCTCGGAAGTTTGTCGGGACAAACGTTTGCGGAGAGTTGTCTGTGGTCTCGATCCTCCAGCTTGAGGAGGTGTTTCTTTGGTGGGGCTAGCTGCTCTTTGTGGAATATTCCTTTCCTCGGGATCATGAATATCATCTGCAAGGTTTTCATCATTATTCACCGGCTGATGGTTTGCTCCGAGCAATGCATTTATCCTCTCAAGCATTAAAGCATTCTGAGTTTCCATCTGCTGGTATAATCCAGATACTGCAGCATCTAACTCCGCTCGTGTAATTCCGGCACTTGGTGCTTCTTGACTTGACGAAGGAGAAGTGGCAGTATTTTCATGGACATTACTAGGTCTTGTGGATCCACGCTTTCTTTCAGGAGCCATTATCTCTGATAGACTTCTGGTTTTGAGAGAGACTCTTTCAACAAACTTTTGCGAAGCAATGACGAAGATAGCCTGAGTTGGGTTCTCAGTGAAAGCACCAAAAATGTTAACGCTAAAAATTGAACGCTAACACCCCGGTGTATGTAGAGATTAAGTGAAAGCACCACCCGTGAACACGGGAATTAAACACAAGTAGAAAAGTCACAGAGAAAGCAGCAAAAGACAAAAGTTTTATAGTGGTTCGGCTTCAGGTTAATCCTACGTCCACTTTAATCCTCTCTATTACTGAACCAATTACAACAATTACAATACTGATGAGACAAATAACTAGAACTCCGATGTAGAAGAATTCTTTGAATCCATGTTGATTGTGTTAAATTTCCTCTTGAAGTTAGTTGAGATGCCTTTTGTGTTTGCAGTGTCGAGTGAGTCGAGAATTCAGCAGAGTATCGATGTTCTGGAAATGAGCCAAAAAGATCCCTTTTTAGTTAGAGTAGGTGGGGTATTTATAGGAGAGTTCGGTGTTAGGTCGTAGGTCGCAAGCGAGCTTGGATAGGTCTGAAAATGCAGTGTGCATACGAATGCACGTGCTAGTATAGTACACACGGATCGTGTAATATGGACTATAATATAAATGCGGAAATAGATGATAATAGCATAGTAAATAAAAATAGAAAAATCACACCAGAGATTTTTACACTGGTTCGGAGCACCGTCCTACGTCCAGTCCCAGACTTCTATCTAGATTTTCACTATTAACTACCTCGCTTCACCCGGAGGAACAGGTTTACAACACCCGAGCAAACGAACGGGATTTCACGCCTCTAATACACTGAGGACTTCAACACTTGCCTCTTACAACACAGAGGACTTCAACAAAAGAACAAATACAATTGTTGTTGACAACTTGTGCTCTTGAAAACACGGATTTGTCACTAGTAGTACACCCTTCCTATAATCTTATCCTCAAAGTACGCGAATGATGTTTTGAAAAGATTAAGGAAAGTATATTACTTATTGAATCAAAAGATATAAAATAGTTTCAATGATTCAATAAATAATTGAGAGCTTTTAGAATGCAGGAGTATGTAGAATGTAAGATCAGAGATTAGAGTAAAAAGCATATACAATCATGTTGTTTTAATCAACGAATTAGATGAGTTTATATAGAGAAGAATGGTTGTAACTCTTTATGAGCAGTTGCCATTAAGAGATATGATCTTTGATGAAAGGTAAGAGATGCAACCTTTGGAGAAAAGAAGTGTCTTTTGGAAAAATTGCTTTCTGTTTAAAAACGGTCGACAGGTTAAAAAGTGACCAGTAGACAAGAATTCAAATATATATACGTTATGTGCATGTGTGCACGTTCAGTGTGCAAATTATGCAGGAACGGTCGACCGCATATATTATGACCGGTCGACCGGTCCCTGTAAAGTTGCACACTGAATGTGCAACTACAATTTAGTCGTATATATATTGATTTCCTTGAAATGCATGATTATTTGAGGACAGATTTTAACAAGTTTATCACTATTATAGTATCAAATAATCAATCTACAATCTAGAGTACCATATGTAGCTCTTTATAGCCATAATGACCTTGTTTTGTCGATCGCCTTTATTTATTTGTCAGAAATCAAAACCTTCATAAAACTTATGACTCAACATTCTCCCCCTTTTTGATTGATGACAATTTATATCTGCAAATCTGAATCTCCCCCTGAGTATGTGATCTCTCTCTTTGAATTCTTATATATGTACGTTCCTACAAACAATTGTTAGCCCTTTCTCCCACTTTGTCATCGACAAAAAGGAGTAACAGATACTAGAATAGTAGAATTAATATGATATGCATAGCAAAATAAAACATTAACACATCCAAAACATAACAGAGTATAATACAGACCATAATGTCAAACGAAAAATAAGAATAACGACACTATTTAGTACAAGTGTCGATGAATGTTTTTTTTTAAAGTGCTAAACCATAATAGAATCTAAGATGAAGCAGATCGTATCTCCTCTTCATCATCATCGTCGTCGTCATCATCATCATCTTCTTCTTCTTCCTCATCATTGTTCCCTCTAGATGATTCTCCATGTCCATGACCACTCATACCAGTAGACTCGTCAGATGATGTCCAGGTGAAAACAGGAGCAGCAGGACGTTTTCCAGGGTCTTGTGCTGGAACAGAGGTGGATGTGGAACATGATATAGCATCCCATAGCATACCAAAGAATGACTTGACCTTATTGAAGCGCTTATCAATTTTAGAGTCCATGCGCTTTAGACGTGATTCAAGCAAAATTGGTTACGCGCAATAGTGTCAAGTGATTCTTTTGTGGATGATTTTGATTTTAATAGTTTTACTTCATCGGAACGAGGACGAGAGGAAGTTGCTTTTTGTTTTCTTGGTCCTCTTTGTTGCCATTCTTCAAAAGGCATAATCTCAAGATAAGGTGGAGGAAGCTTCATTCGTTTGATGGTTATGGAATCAATGCATTTTGGTTTCGAGGTTGCAGAATCAGGAGGCTTTACCCCACAAGCTAACAAAAGTCTCATGATATATTCATTGTAGAAGAAATGAGGTCGTGTAGAGTTATTTACCTTGAGAATTTCATCAAAAAGCATGTGTACCCAATTGATTTGGATTTCACCATAAATAGCATAGAGAGCTTTGAAGTTTTCTTTATATACAGCATCATAATTTCCAAGTCTAGGAAAAAGAGAATGCATCAAAACACGATGAAGTAGTCTGGCTGTGGGTCGAAGTCCAATAGACTTTGTGCCATCACTATTGTCTTCTATGAACTGATGACTGGTACTATTGCGAGTGAAGACTTCGCAGAAAGTAGATGAAAACTCATCGCCTCGATTTGGTATACCAAGTATAGAGGCAATTCTAGCATGAGTAAGAAAAATTTGCTTGCCACAGACGACAGACCAGATGACTCCGTTTGGATTATCAGGTTGATACTCGTCGAGATTCATGTTGGCGTAAAACAATTTGATCATCAAATGATTTATCTCCACATTATTTTCTGAAAAATCTATCAATGGAGTAATGTTGGAATTATTGGCTAACCTCCGAACTCCATAAGCCGTGAAATCATCAAATTTGATGAAAGAGCCTGGATGAAACTTCTAATTTGTCATCTGATTCCATCTTGTTACAGCAATTGGACTTTCAAGCCACTTTTTGGCGGAGATGCTCAGAGATGAAGTTTCAGAGGATGTTCCTTTCTTGGATTTCTTTTGAGGAGGAGCCATTGTTGAAAGATTTAAGATTTGGGAATTGAAAATAGGAAACTAGGGTTTGTGATTTTGGGAAAAAAGAACAGCTTGAGTCAAAAGAGAAAGAGGGTAGAAGGAAAAATGACGCATAGATATATATAAAAACTGAGAATACGTCAACCGGTCGACCAATAATTTATGGCCGGTCGACCGTTTTCAACCAGGGAGCAAACGGTCGACCGGCTATAAATGGGGCGGTCGACCGGTTTTGCATGCTGAGTAATAACATTTTATTTTGCAAGTTTTTATAATATATCAACCTATATATATTATATTTCATTCTTAATACAAAATATAACCGTTATTACACAAGTGATAGATAAAGATATAATGACTATATATAAATCTAATGAGAAGTGGAAGGTTCGTCATTAGAATTATCGTTGTTTCCTTCAATACGTTCTAACCATGGACTCCAGTGTTTTCGAGCACCTTCATTCTTCCCATAGTTCTGATCCCAAGAGTTAGGATTCATGCACGTCATGCTTGTTGGAACTACAGAAAAATGTTGCCAACTTTTCTAAAACGGATAATCGTGCCGATGTCCGTTGTTGCTCACGATAAAGTTGACTTTGCCCATAATGGAGCTGTCTCTGAAGATCTATTTGATGTTTCTGATAGTGATGAATCTCATCGATTTGTGCTTTGGTACGAGGAGAACAAAACAGTGTCCTCTTCACTCGTTTTGAATTTGGAGTATTATCAGAAATACAAGAGCATTGATGATGACAACTTGGTTTTTGTTTTGGTGTTGTAGGAGAATAATATTCCTCCGACTCAGAACTCGTAATAGAAATGTGTGATTCTTGAGCACATTTGTCACAAATGTGAGCCATAGGGAATGTTGTATAGAATATTATGGTTAGATAAGAAAAGATGAACAAAATATGGAATTTTTGCAAGCTTATATACAAGTTTCTTATGTATAAACCTATGGATGTGAGTTAATAGAAAATTTTGACCAAGAAAACATAAGCAGAGACTTTATGTTAACTCTAAAAATAGCTCTCCTTCTAAAACTGAAATTATAAAATAAGAAAGGAAAGGACGATCACTAAAAGAAAAGAATGAAAAATGAGTAAAGAGAATTAACCATTAAATCAAGCAGTGGCTTATATTTAATGTAAAAAAAATAGTTTATGCAAAAGTTATGGTTAAAGAATAACTAAAAGAGAAGATGTTCTTTAGAAATTACTTAGTCAAGATTTTTTCTTGAAATTAAACCAAGCTCTCTTCGTAATCTAATAAAATTAGATTCGAGCAGAGGCTTAGTAAAAATGTCCGCTAATTGATTGTCAGTATGAACATATTCAAGACATATATTTCCTTTGTCAATATTATCTCGAAGGAAATGATGACGGATATCAATGTGTTTGGTTCTAGAGTGACTTACTGGATTTTTAGAGAGATTTATAGCACTAGTGTTATCATAGTATATAATAGAATTTGATAAATGAATATCAAAATCTTGAAGTGTTTGTTGCATATATAGTACTTGAGTACAAGCGAGAGCTGCTGATATATATTCAGCTTCACATGTTGATAGTGAAACACAATTCTGTTTCTTACTAAACCAAGTGACAAGTGATTTTCCAATAAATTGTCACGTACCACTTGTACTTTTTCTATCCGTTCGTGAGCCACCGAAATCAGCATCACTATATGATACTAATTCAAATGGACATTCTTTTGGATAAAAAAGACCGAAATCTTTGGTATTATTAAGATAACGAATTATACGTTTCACTGCTCGTAGATGTGATTCCTTTGGATCGGCTTGAAAATGAGCACATAAACAAACACTCATTATTATATCTGGACGACAAGCTGTAAGATAAAGAAGAGAACCAATTATGCTTCGATATAATTTCTGGTCAACATTTTTACCACTTTCATCTTTTTCAAGATGTGTAGTTGTACTCATAGGAGTTGGTTTACCAGATGTATTTTCTAATCCGAAGCGTTTGATAAGGTTTTCACAGTATTTTTCTTGATTGATAAAAATACCGTTTGAAAGTTGCTTTATTTGAAGTCCAAGAAAATAAGATAGTTCTCCCATATGAGACATTTCGAATTCTTTGGTCATAATACTTGTAAATTCCTTGCAGAGTTTATCGTTTGTTGAACCAAAGATGATATCGTCTACATATATCTGGATAACTAGAATATCTTTTCGAGAATGTTTAATAAACAAAGTTTGATCGACTTTGCCTATTTGAAATCCTGAGTTAATAAGATAGCTACGTAGTCGTTCATACTAAGCACGAGGTGCTTGTTTTAGACCATACAGAGCTTTCTTAAGTTTGAACACATGGTCAGGATATTTTTCATGTACGAACAAAGGAGGTTGTTCGACATAGACATTCTCTTTGATAAATCCATTGAGAAAAGCACTTTTGACATCCATCTGATAAAGTTTGAAATTATGGTGACAAGCAAAAGATAATAGGATTCTAATAGCTTCTAGTCGAGCAACTGGTGCAAAAGTTTCTTCATAATCAATACCTTCTTCCTGATTATATCCTTGTGCTACTAATCTTGCTATATTTTTGGTGATATTTCCTTGTTCGTCAGCCTTATTTTTATAGACCCATTTAGTACCAATAACTGACTGATCAGTTGGTCTTGGAACAAGTTCCCAAACGTCATTGCGCTCAAACTGATTTAGTTCTTCCTGCATGGCAATGATCCAGTAATCATCTGTAGCAGCTTCTTTTGGATTCTTAGGTTCGATATTTGAGAGAAAAGCGACATGACCTATTTGATTGAGTTGACTCCTTGTTTTGACATGTGATGTTATTTCACCGATTATATTTTGGGTCGGATGGTCTCTTAATATTCTTGGTGGTGATTGTAACTCACATATTTGAGGAATATTCTCAATAATTATTTCCGAGTCAGAATCAATATTTGTGATGATTGGATTGTCAGTGACTATTGATTCGTCATCATCTGATATAGTGTGAGGATGCTGATAGATTTCATCAAAAGAGACATGAAGTGATTCTTCAATAGTTTTGGTTCGTTTATTAAATATCCGATAGGCCTTACTTCGTTCCGAATAACCGACAAATATTCCTTCATCGGCTTTTGGATCGAATTTGCCAAGCTGGTCTTTCGTATTTAAAATAAAGCACTTGGAACCAAAAACATTGAAGTATGAGATTTTAGGCTTCCTTTTGTTAAATAATTCATACGGAGTATTCTTGGTAAGAGGTCTTATGGACACACGATTTAAAACATAACAGGCAGTTGCGACAGCTTCCGCCCAAAAATGTTTTGGTAAGGTGGTTCCATTCAATAATGTTCTTGCACATTCTTGTAAAGTTCGATTCTTCCATTCTACAACTCCGTTCTATTGTGGAGTTCTGGGAAACGAAAAATTATGATATATACCTTTCTTTGTACAAAAATGTTCAAATTCATTATTTCAAATTCTCCGCCATGATCACTTCTTATATTTTTAACTTTAATCCCTTTTGATTTTTGAATTCTTTTGACGAAAGATTTGAAATGATCGAAAGTGTCACTTTTATTTTTTAAGAAAATTGTCCATGTATAACGAGAGAAATCATCAACAATTACAAGCACATATTGACTGTGATTTATTGATTGAACCCTAGTAGGCCCAAATAAATCCATGTGTAGTAACTCAAGTGGTTGTAATGTTGATATGACTTTCTTGGATTTAAAAGATGATTTGGTCAATTTTCCTAATTGACATGCATCACAAATGTTGTTAACTTTAAAACTCATTTTGGGTAGTCCTCTAACTATATTGTTTTTGGCTAGCTTGTCAACAGTTCTGAAGTTTATATGACAGAAGCGTTTGTGCCATAGCCATGGATCATTGTCATTAGCCACAAGACACATATCTGAATTATGATTAATATTCATTTTCAGAATATATATATTTCTGTCTCTATAACCTTCGAAAACCAAATTATGGTCTTTATCTAAAATACTACACTTATTATTTGAAAATGAAATTATAAAACCCTTGTCACATAACTGACTAATACTAAGCAAATTGTGTTTTAAATTTCTAACTAGCATGACATTAGTAATAAGAGGTAAGTTAGATGTACCGCAATTGCTCACATCGCCTTTGCCGATGATATAGCCTTTTGAATTGTCTCTAAAAGTGATGGAGCCACCATCTGAGTGTGTAATATTTGTTAATAAGCTCTTGTCTCCCGTCATGTGCTTTGAGCAACCACTGTCCAATATCCACTTTCCTCTTTTCTTAAGTGGGACCTGCAAAAAATAGAATTAAGTCCATGGTACCCACTTTTTATAGGGTCCTAAGAGTTAGGTCTTAGGAGTCCAAACCCATATGGGTCGGTATCCCCTTTATATATATAATTATTATTAAAATGCACAGTATTCATGAATTGCTGAATGTATTTGTTCCTGATCAAATTGTTATTTGTTTTAGGAACCCATATTTTGATAGTCTTGACATTTTTCTTTTGAAATTTCATAACTGGTTTTGGTTTGGAATATAATAAACTAAGATTTTTCTTAGCTTCAGTTTTTTGTACTTTCTTCTTCCTTTTATTTCCAAGATGTTTCTTGGTTTCTTGTTTGTTATATCCCAATCCTTGTTTATCTGAAATAGATTGTGAACTTTCAATGATTTTTGTCAAATTTTCTCGACCTTTGTTAAAGTTAGTAACATTTTGAGTAATGTCATCAAACTTTGTTTGTAAGCTAGCTTTTTCTAGGTCTAGAATTTTGACTTTTTCTTTAAGCTCATGATTTTCAGTAGTGAGAGCATTATTTTTCTCTTTTTGAGCCTCTATTTCTTGACTCAAAAGAGATATTTGAGAGTCAACATTAGATGATGATTCTTGAATATTTTCAAGTTCCTCTTCTAATATTTTCTTCTCATCTTTTAACATATCTCGTTCAAACTCTGCTCTACTTAAATCTGCTTTGACTACTTTTAATTGACGTTTTATGTCTTTATATTTGACTATCAATTCAGCATTAATATCAAGTAATTCATCAAATGTAGGAATTTGTACCTCATCTTCTGTTGCCATAAAACAAACATTAGCTTGTTCATTCTCTGAATCACTTTCACTTTCTGATGAAGATGACTCTGAATCATCCCATGTTACTGAGAAGGCTCGTTTCTTAGATTTGTCCTTCTTATATTTGAATTTGTCATTTTCTGACTTCTTCTTTTGTTCTGGACAATCCTTCTGCATGTGTCCCTTTTTGTGGCAGTTGAAACATTCTATAGCAGATGAAGATGGTTTGTTTGATCCAGGTTTCCTTTTATTGTAACGACTGGCTTTTCGATATCTTAGGAATTTTTTGAATCCTTTCGCAATGAATGGCAAATCTTCGTCTTCAGAATCTGATTCATGTTCATCTTTCTCAACATGAAATGATACATTTTTCTTTTCTTCTTTCTGTTCTTTTCTAGCCTGCAAATTTGCTTCATAGGACATTAAATTTCCTATCAATTCATCTGGCTTCATGACGGAAAGGTCATTAGCTTCTTCAATTGCTAATACTTTTCCTTCCCATTCACTAGTCAGAGAATGTAGGACTGTTGAAACAACATCGAAATCAGAATACTTTTGTCCTAAGCCAATAAGTGCATGGTGAATAGTTTGAAACCGTGAATACATGTCATTAATTGTCTCATTTGGTTTCATTTTGAAATTTTGAAATTGACTTTTCAGCATGGCTATTTTGGCTTGTTTAACCTTGTTAGTACCTTCATGAGTGATTTTTAGTGTTTGCCAAATTTGATATGCAGTAGTGCAGATACTAACACGGTTATATTCATTTTGGTCTAATGCACAGAACAACATATTTATTGCTCTTGCATTTACGGCTGCTGCCGTTTTCTCAGCTGCAGTCCATTCTGAATAATCAGTTGTTGGATTCACTATTTCTCTTTGAGTGGCATTCCAAGCATCATAGCTATTTGATTGCATAAAGAATGACATACGTGTTGCCCAATAACTATAGTTAAGACCATTGAAAAATGGAGGTCTTTGTGTCGATTGACCCTCCGTGTAAGTGGTGTTTTGAGTGCTAGTACTTACGTTATTTGCCATATTACTATAATATATCAAATAACTGTGTTACGGTTATATGATGACCGTGCTCTGATACCAAATGAAAATGCGGTGTGTATACGAATGCACGTGCTAGTATAGTACACACGGATCGTGTAATATGGACTATAATATAAATGCGGAAATAGATGATAATAGCATAGTAAATAAAAATAGAAAAATCACACCAGAGATTTTTATACTGGTTCGGAGCACCGTCCTACGTCCAGTCCCAGACTTCTATCTGGATTTTCACTATTAACTACCTCGCTTCACCCGGAGGAACAGGTTTACAACACCCGAGCAAACGAACGGGATTTCACGCCTCTAATACACTGAGGACTTCAACACTTGCCTCTTACAACACAGAGGACTTCAACAAAAGAACAAATACAATTGTTGTTGACAACTTGTGCTCTTGAAAACACGGATTTGTCACTAGTAGTACACCCTTCCTATAATCTTATCCTCAAAGTACGCGAATGATGTTTTGAAAAGATTAAGGAAAGTATATTACTTATTGAATCAAAAGATATAAAATAGTTTCAATGATTCAATAAATAATTGAGAGCTTTTAGAATGCAGGAGTATGTAGAAAGTAAGATCAGAGATTAGAGTTAAAAGCATATACAATCATGTTGTTTTAATCAACGAATTAGATGAGTTTATATAGAGAAGAATGGTTGTAACTCTTTGTGAGCAGTTGCCATTAAGAGATATGATCTTTGATGAAAGGTAAGAGATGCAACCTTTGGAGAAAAGAAGTGTATTTTGGAAAAATTGCTTTCTGTTTAAAAACGGTCGACAGGTTAAAAAGTGACCAGTAGACAGGAATTCAAATATATATACGTTATGTGCATGTGTGCACGTTCAGTGTGCAAATTATGCAGGAACGGTCGACCGCATATATTATGACCGGTCGACCGGTCCCTGTAAAGTTGCACACTGAATGTGCAACTACAATTTAGTCGTATATATATTGATTTCCTTGAAATGCATGATTATTTGAGGATAGATTTTAACAAGTTTATCACTATTATAGTATCAAATAACCAATCTACAATCTAGAGTATCATATGTAGCTCTTTATAGCCATAATGACCTTGTTTTGTCGATCGCCTTTATTTATTTGTCAGAAATCAAAACCTTCATAAAACTTGTGACTCAACAAGGTCGTAGGTCATGGCCGACCTAGGTAGGAAGCGGCATAGGAAGCTCCTTTGGTATGTTTGGGTTGTGAGCGACATAGGTATAGGTCGTAGGTAGTGGGCGACATAGTAGACACGGTTTATGGCCTAACAGGAGCACCCTTGATCATTTGAACAAGTCATAGATCGTGGGCGACTTAGGGTAGGAATGACATAAGGAAGACAAGTTACCTCGGCTTTGTATAGCTCGCTAGGTCGCTAGGTCGTTAGAGAGCTTCATTCCTGTTAGGTCGCGTCTAAGTTAACTCGTTCACACTTTAGTCATTAACCCGCTGTTGGTCCATTAGTCTGTTAGGTCGTAATGCCTTAGCTCGCTGTAGAACTTTATTCCTATTAGGTCGCTCCCCTTACTAACTCGCTAGGTCACGTATACCTTTAGATCGCTAGGTCACCTCAGTCCATAGGTCGTTGGTGCGCTAGATCGCTCAGTCCATTTAGCCACTAGGTCGTTTAACTTGCTGAGCTGCTTTATGTGTTAGGTCGCTTACTCCCTTAAGTAGTTAGGTCGTGCCTTGACATAAGCCGTTAACTCGTTGAGTCATAGGTCACTGGACCATCTAATCCTTTAGGTCCTGTACCTCGTTAGGTCGTAATGCTTGCTGCACCATTAGGTCGTTAGGACCGTCCTATCCTTAGGTCGCTTATGAAGTTAGGTCGCTAGGTCGCTCAAAAAGAAGAGTTAACATTAGGGTCGTAATAAAATTTCTGATGTTTTGGCTCTAGTTTGGACGAATTTTGAGACTGTGCAAAATTTGTGTAACAACCCGCATATTTTACGATTGAATATTTAAATATTTTATTTTAATATTTTATCGTTAGTCGGATTTTAGTCCAAAAAGTTACTTTTTGCATACGGTCGAATTAGAACTCGGAACCACTTCCATTAGGTCCAAAACGCCGGTTGCGATCTTTTTGAGTATAAACTTTAATATGTTTGGAGTTAGTGGAATTTTGCCACTTTTTCACTTTGGGCTTTGGGTTTGGTTTAGCCCACTAGCCTAAACTATTTACTCTAGCTCAACCCCCTTCCCTTCATAACTTTACTTTCATTTCCTA
Organism: Allium cepa; assembly: GCA_030765085.1. Lineage (NCBI taxonomy): Eukaryota > Viridiplantae > Streptophyta > Magnoliopsida > Asparagales > Amaryllidaceae > Allium > Allium cepa. The sequence goes on along the minus strand of CM060945.1, from coordinate 576,808,801 downwards.
ACACTCAAGCTTCATCAAAAATGGAGGAAGGAATGGGAAATTAAAACTCCAAGCCCTAGTTCATTTGAAAATTCAACATCCAACTCCAAATTCAAAGAGAAGCCATTGATTCTTCCTTTGCTTTCAAGCTTCTTCTTCATAGATTTTGTGTAAAGGTGAGATTTTTATCTCACATCTTTGTCTATAACTATCTTCGATTGTTAGGTATGAATTCCTAACGCTTATTCATGTGCATTAGCTATTGATTTGGATTGAATTGGTGAAAATCCTAATTTTTAGTGTTTTCGGTTCAAATCTTTAAAAATCCTAACTTTGATGTTTTAACACGTTTTTGGTGATGCATCGAGGAGCCAATACGACCGGGTAGCCTATGGGCATAATCCCCTAGCGTCCGTGCTCGATCGGTTGAAAATTGGGAGAGTTTTTGCACTTCAAACCCTTAGGTCACTCGGCCTGCACATGAACCATTCTCGGCCTGCACATTAGGTCGCTCCCCTATAGGTCGCGCCTTGCTAGGTCGCTTGCTCCTTTAGGTCGGCCTGCATTTAGGTTGTTTCCTCCCCATAGGTCACTGGCACCTTAGGTTGTTGCTTGGCCTTGTTTATTCTTTAGGTCGTTAGGTCGCTCGGACAGTAGGTCGCTCGGCCTACTTCACCCCTTAGGTCGTACCATCGTTAAGTCGCTCGACCTTTTACCCCTTAGGTCGTTAGGTTGCTCGAGCCTTCTTTACCCCCTAGGTCGTTAGGTCGCTTGGCCTTCTTCACGACTTAGGTCGCGACATGTTAGGTCGTTCCCCACTTAGGTCACTCGGCCTGTTTTAAGTAACATCTGCTTTTGGGTCGCGCCATGTTAGGTTGCACCATTTACTAAGTCGTTCGGCCATGTTATGCTGCTACCCCTTAGGTCGTTTGCACTGTTGAGTCACACCATTCCTTAGGTCGCTCGCCCATGCACTTATGCGCCGCTCAACTGCTAGGTCGCACCGTGTCGAGTCGTAAGGGTATTTCCACTTTGATGAATTTGCAATCGAATTCTTTGGATTTCATTCACGTCTTCGTATGTGAATTTTTGTGATTTGATCATTTCTACGATCATTTTTATGATTTGTCATTTTAAAAATATAAAAACCTTTACCTCACTCGTACGAGAAATCTAATTAAATGGCTTCGTAAAACAAGTGGTATGAAACGTTTGCGTTTACTTCGTCGGTTAATTCTTGGACTTGTTCGATTGAATCTCTTGTGACAATTTTCGAATGGAGATCTACAATTTGTTCGTAAATATATAAGTTAAGCTAGTGGTTATGGGACATGAAGCTAAGCTTACATATTTACTAGCTTACTGTAATTGACACTTCTTGATGATCGTTGATGATCATTTTTGCGATTTAGACTAGCAAATATGCGATGTCTCTTTGTCTACGAGGGAGACTAAACCCCGTTTCTGTGAAGCTTCAGCTCAATTTGGTGGGGTAGCAACCTATGGTCTTCGGGCCGTTTTGTGGAGTTTCGGCTCAAAATTAATGGTTAGCAACCATGGAATAGCGTTCCATTTTGTGATACACGTGTTGGTGAGTTTTCATGCTCCCGTTTTGTGATAGGCCTCCCCCTTTTTTGTGATTTCTGGATTTCCATTGATGATTTCTGGAATTTGTGTTTTCACCAATTTTCGTGATTTACATTGATAAGTTTTATCAATATTTGTGCATTGGTGAATTTGTGTGTCATTAACTTTTGTGATTGGCATTGATATTATTGTCAATATTTATAGTTTGGTGATTTGGTAAATAAGGAGTATGACATTCCTTTTGATCTTTGAGAAGATTCTCGTGATATTGATTAATCCCTAGTTGATTTTCAATTGCATACTTGTCACAGTATGGCTTTATGGTTATCATATATTTATGTCATATCTCTTATTCTACATCATTTTATCTGATATTTATAGCTAGACTAATCCGTTCATTATTTTCTTATTAAATAATACTCGGGTCAGACCGAGATGTTACAGGTGCTTCTGCTTGACTTCACATCTGGGATTATCACCCTGACTTTTGGCTAACTACTTAGATTAGTAGTTTTTGTTGTGTACATTTGGGATATAGACTCTTGGATGTACCTATATTCTTTTGTCTAGCACTTGTAGCTATTCTTTTGTGATATTGTGGATCTTGTTTGACCACAATTCTGATGTACACTTTCATGTGTTATATATTCATATCTATTTCCGCATTTGTGATATGGATGACTATGACTGATTTGTATTATGTTTATTTCTATGTTTGTTTCTGAAGAATATATATAGCCACCAGGTAGTAGCTTTGAGTTTGTATCGGTATGTCGGATTTCCTCCTTAAACAAAATGCATATTGTACTATCTGACATATCGTTGCTCGCGCAAAGCAATTACGCGGATGGCCGCTCCTCAACAGCCTTATCCTCCGTGCTAGTTGACGGCATTACCCGGAAGTGTCCTTGGCTAGCGTGGGTATAGAGGTGGGGCATCACAGCTGGTATCAGAGCCAATCTTCGAAACAACGTAGAGTAATCTAGCAAGGATCGTCATCCTAAGTCCATCTTAGGAGTCGTGCTTTAGGGTTTGATCGAGTCTTCGTACCGATTCATCCTATTTCCTTTATGATTCCTTATTTTATCCATCAAGATTGCTTGATATTCATTTGGTGAATAACCTTATCCTTCTTCTTTCTTTCTTTCAAAAAGGAAGAGAAATGGTTAGACCTGGTCGTCCCAGCGCTGGTCAATCTCGTGCTATTCCCCAAGATGGAGTATTTATGTCTGCCCAGCAGCTTCTTGATCTAGTAAGGAATGCTCAAGCAGCCGGACCTAATCCAGAGTCTACTCACCCTAGGTCTGGATTTGCACGTTTATGCAGCGATTATACCAATTTGGGTGGAAAGCCATTCAAAGGTTCTGAAACCAATATTGAAGTCCAGGCTTGGCTGAGATCGTGCGATCGAATCTTTTCTCGCTTGAACCTTATTGATCTTCACCATGTTCAGGTGGCCTCTAGTATGGTCCAAGAAAGAGCGTTAGATTGGTATGAACTTCTGATTTTGAAATAAATGAAGCGAATCTTACTTGGGAGAAATTCCGAGAACGCTTCGAATTAAAATTTATGCCAGAAGCTGAGAAGGTGACTTTAGCTCACCGTTTCATTGACCTTGTTCAAGGTGAATCCTCTGTGACAGACTATGTCACATCATTCGAATCACTTTCTAAATACGGGGTCGAGTACTTAAACACCACATTGAAGAAAAACCAACGATTTGTTTATGGCTTGAATAAAAATCTCAAGAAGCCATTACTTCTAAAATTAGAAGTTTCTTTTGATCAACTCGTTGATATCGCTCTTCGTCTTGAAGAGGCAAATAGAGAGAGTGATGTTGAAGTTATGAGTGCCAAGCTAAACTTCAACAGCAAGAAAAGGCCTAATAAGTTCAAAGGCCCTTATCCTAACAATAAGAAAGGGAAGCAAGCATCTCCGGCAACTAAGACTTCTACCTCAAGTAGTAGGCAATGCTACAACTATGGTTCTAAGGACCATTATGCGAACAAGTGTTCAAAGCCTCGTACTTGTCACTACTGCAAAAGCCTGGATCATTATTTATCTTCTTGTCCCAAACTTCAAAATAGGAAGGAGGGAAAGCTTAATGTTGCTCAAGCCCCTGGCAACACATCTCGTGGTAAAGGTATTTCTCATTCTATCCTTGATGGCATAATTTTATTTCGTGATCATCCTATTCGAGTTCTTTTTGATACGGGTGCGTCCCATTCTTTTATTTCAAAAGAACTTGTTGATACTTTTTCGTTGGATGTTTTGTGTTTAATGAATTCTTTGAGAATTGCGAATCCGGTTGGTGGATCTGCAACAATCAGTTTATTGTGTAAAGATGTCGAGATTATTTCGTGTGGTTTTTCTTTCCGAGCCGATTTGCATGTTATGCGCTACTTAGGCTTTGGAATGATTTTGGTAATGGATTGGCTTAACCGCTATGAAGCCCAAATCCTATGTCCTAAGCAGACTATTCATCTTCGACATCCTCGATCTGTTAAACAGATGTCTATTGATCATAAAGATTCGGATTCCAGCTTGGTTGCATCTTTATATTCTTTAAATCCTCATGATGACGATAATGATGATGAGGAAGATATTATTTGTCTTATTCACGTTGTTCGTGAATTTTCCGACATATTTGAGCCTGTTTTAGGATTACCACCTAAGCGAGCAATTGAGTTCAGAATTAATCGCATCCCTGGAGCTCAACCTATTACTCGTCCTCCTAATCGTATGTCCAATAAAGAAAATGAGGAGATGCGCAAACAATTATCCGAATTGGAGATCAAGCAATTTATTCAAGTTGATATTAAAATGAACGGTGAAATAAAATATTAAATAGTAATTGAATGAAAATGTATGTGAAAAGGTTTGTGCAAGTTGATAAGTAACGGTATTTGTGCAATACCTATTAATTGGGAAAAATTTGTAAAGTTATATTTGAGTGAAATTGTAAATTTGAAGTTAAGTAATAATGGACATAGTAAAGATGGCAATCAAATCAAATTTTATCTAATTTTGAAGGTAATCGGTAATTTATGAATTAAATGGCAAGTAATTCGAATTAAATTCTATATCAATTGAAACTGAATATAGATTTAATGTAATAACGTTAAGGCTAACTAAATTAGCGAATTCCAAATTATGAAAACCAATTACAATAAATGTTAGAAACGTAATTTTAAATGGTCATTGTTGAAATTATACGTTACCTCAATGATTATTAAAAGAGTAACAGAGGTGAATGAAAATTTAAAAGAAACAATGCAAATTTATTAATGATTTATGAACTTGCATAAAATCCCAATTATAGAAAATAATCTAAATTTATGTTTGGCTATAAATTGTATACAAGAAAATAAATGGATTAAGAATATAAATAGTAATTAGTGTACATACTTGGCAAATATAACTAAATAGTATGGAATGAAGCATGCATTAATGAAATAACTACGAACCAATGAATGTATTTAAGTTGTAAAAGTCATAATTAATTGCATTAAATAAATTGGGAATTAAATTCAAAGGTTATGTTAATTGAGAAATAGTACGTAATAAATTGCAATGTGATTGAATCAAGGCTAGGTAAGTAATTTTAAAAAATTGTAGTTGATATTTAAGTATGAATGTGAGTAAATTTGGATTTAGTGATAATTGTTAAAATTTATCCATTCATCTAATTTGCATAATTAGAGCTAAGTCAGTGACAACATTTGGATTAATAATAGCTTGTTAATGGAAGTAAATGTTAGATGGTAACAATTATTTAGGTTAATCATTTATTTAGTGTATTAAAGTATAACTGGTAACCGATTGCATTAAATATAAATAAATTATGACGTTAATGTTAATATAAAGTAATATTTGAAAATAATGTCAATTTCATTTACAATATGACAATTGGCTAATTTAAAGAATCGAAAGCTAGATTTATTTATTTAATTGAAAAGACAAAAAACTTTCAATAATTGAATTTATTGTGAATAAATGAAATATAACAGTTAAATTTTACGTTAAAGGAAATGTAGAGGAAATCTAAGATAAAATAGGGATATTAATGCAATATGATATAAACCATGATAATTGTACCGTAAATTGAAATTTTGAATAGCTAAATTTGTGCATACCCAATTTACTGAAACAGATGGTAAAGTTTTATTGATTGAAATCAGCAAATTTGAAAATAAATTCAATTGATGAAATAATACGCAGTAAAATGTAATTTGACATAACCAATGTTTGGTAAGAAATTTTATTTTTGTCAATTAATAATAGGGTATGAATGGGAGTAGATTTGGCTTATTGTGATAACTATTAATTCTTTACCTATGTATATAATTTAGTGAATTAGATCTAAATCCATTGAAATAAACGTAATTAATCACTACGTTGATATAAATTTAGTTGACTACTGGAAAATATTAGGGAATTGGATTTACAGTAATGAAAAATGTACCCATAAGATAATGATTGACTGAAATTAAAAGAATGGAAAGTAAGATTTTTAATTTAATTGAAGTGTTGAAAAATTCAATAATTGGATTTGTGGCAAATAAATGAAATTTAACACTTAATTATTACGTTAATAGAAAGTTAGATGGAATGTAAGGATATTATGGTAATAGTTTGCAAATTCAATGAAAATTTTTATCCGTTTAAGAATAGTGAATTGAATAATAGATATGAAACAAAATAATTATACAACAAGAAGAATGTATTGAAAATAAATGGAAAGCTAATTTCATTGAAAATTTTGGAAGATTAATGTATAATCTATAAACAATTGAAATAGAAGTTAAAGCTTTGAAAGTGTGGAATTTGCAACATCTAATCCATATGAGGAATCTTTAAATTAAAAGGAAAGAGAAGTTAATTGAAATTTAAGGCATTTAATATAAGAAACGTACATTTTTGCATTAAATAGAAAGAGCATTTTTAATGAAATAAAAGAACAGTTTGAGAAAAATAAAATGAACGTTTCATTTTAAAGATAAGTGAAATTTTATAAAAAAAGAAAATTTTGAATTTTGAAAAAACATTTTACATTCATTTTGTAACAATCAAAGGCAGTGTAGAAGTGACTTTAATGCTAACCTTATATTTTAAAGTAAATTAAATATTTTGAATCGTGATTGCACGTTGAGAAAAACACCGTTTTTAAATTTGAATTTCCAGTCTCGGTTCATCTTTTATTGTGTGCAGTGGCGGTCCCCAGTGGCATTAATTGGAGTGTTACATTTTATTTAATGTGTGCTAATAAAATTTAATTGCGTGTTAATAAAGTGTATATTTAGGGTTAATAGAAATTAATTTAGCGGAGCACGCGTTTTGAAATTGGATCTCAAAGTTTTAGTACAGCTGGTCCATTTGTTACATTATATTTATTATTCGTTACCACCACTTTGTTTGCAATGTATAAATTTTCATTTTTGCTACCTGAAGCATTCATTTCATTGGTTCCATTCTCCTTTAGCCTCATTTCAATTTTCCAATCTCACTGAACTTCATTATGCAAACATGACCCTATTTCATTTTCTCCCTCACCTGCTTGCGACACTTTTTCCTAATCCTTCTTGAAGCTTTGAGTTGCGTGAAAGCCTCTCCACCTCACCCAAGCCTTGCCACCACCTTGTTAGCAGGTACCCTAGTCTCCTCATCCCAAAACGTGAAATTTCGTATTTATTTTGTTTATTTTAATATCACTGTATATATGCACTTTATTATGGCAATAGTCATCTTATAACTTGAATCACTTTCGCATACAATGTCTGATTTACGCGCGATTTTTTTTGTTAGGATCGTATTGTGATTTGTGACATTTTGACGCTAGTTTGGGAAGATTCTGAGGCCGTTGAATTTTGGGTTTAAATTGGATTCTAATTCAATTTAAATCCAAAAGGGTGAGTGTTTTAACCAACTCTCAACTTTTAAAAATTCTTATATTTGTTAAATTTATTTATGATATGAGTGAAATTTATTTACAGCTGTTTGGCACATATTTAATCATCATTTCGGTTAGATTGCATTCATTTAAATTAAATGGTTATTTAATTTTATTGCATATTAACTTCCAGTTAAATTTATATTAATTTTGCATATAAACTGCCAATTTACAGTTATTAAATTTATTTTTTAATATAAACGGATAATTGATACCAGTTATTTATCACCTGATGTATTGTTTGAATTTGGATGATGATTGTGATAAATGGATGTATGATTTTGATGGATGAATGGATGTTTATTTATATTAACTGCAAGATGTTATGCATTTCATTTCATTCAGGATTGTGGTTTGAAATGATATATAACCGTAAAAATTTATTTTAATCACGGATTGAAATGATAAATATCCGTATCACTTGACCATAGGATAGAAAATTATATACAAGTACCGCGGTCTATATATAAAACTATTTTCAAATGATTTCTATGGTTTGGATAGGATACGGTTTAATAAATATTAAATTTTGATCTTATATAAAATCTTTTTTATATGTACATATATAGTTAAATTTTTGAATTTAAACTACGTATAAATTTGTTAAACAAAAATGAATAAGTTGACAAATGAAGTTTAATAATTTATATTGTTGTTTAAGTACAGATTTAAATTTTGTATATATATAGAGTTTTAAATGATTCAAATCAATTAAGATTGGAAGATAAATTGGAAATTTATTTGGAATTGATCTTATTCAAAAATTAAACTCCATAAGTTGATGTAAACTTATATAAATTTGGAAATTTAAAGGTATGATATTTATAACTGGATTTTTATTCAAGATAAATTAAATGAATATTTCTAGTATAAATAAATTGAAGGAAATATTTAGTTGTTAGTAATTTGAGTTTATTTTTAATGATTTTGGATTCATTATGTAAATATTTCAAACTAAATAATAGGACAATAAATTGTTGAATAGAAATTTCCAACCTTAGTTTTTAAATTGTTAATTACTCAAAGTTTGAAATATATTGGAATCGAAGTGTTTTTATTGAAACTGGAAGTGAATCCAAAAATTTATGGGTTTAGACTTAATTTGAAGTGAATAATGGTAAAGGTGTGGAAATTATTTACTTTGTAAAGTAATTTAAAATCAAGTATTTTACATACAGTTGAATATCCAAACCATTTAAGTTTCGAAAGTTATGGTTTTAAAGCTACAAATTTCGTAGTTTTATGTTTGAAAGTTATAATTCAAATGTTTGGTTTCCAATTATTATAAATTTTAAAGTAATATGATTTTGGAAAGGAAATATATTGAAATAAAATGATATTATATTAATTTGGATTTTATAAAAATAATATCAAATGATTTTGTTTTGAAATGGATATCGTATTTATATGGTTTTAATAGATATTATATGTTGGTTTTGGAAGTAAACTTATTTTTAAATGACCGCGGTGTTATAATATCGTTTGGTTGTTAAAGAGACCGGGATCAGAAGTTGTCATACTCTCTGCCAACTCGAAAACCACTTTAACAACCGTGTACGCGGTGGAGACTCCAGAATGAAGTAGGTTGGTGGCGGCGTTTCCTGTAAGGTAAATACGTGGACCCAACTCCCATGAGTTGGCATAACGTGGCTAAAACAGGAGCGATCGACGGGTTAATAAGGTAGCATCTCTGATCGAACACTTTCCTTCGATACTATACTCTAACTTTGGATTGATTCGGTGGCCACCTTCACTTTTGATTTCTTTGATTTGGGGAGTTTGTTCGAGGTGGGCGGTAGCTGCGCGCTACGCGTTACCACCGACCCAGAAGCGTAATTTGTATAACTATCCTGGCATTGCCTAGTTGTGTCGTGTCACCTACCATACCGAGCCTTGTACGAGTTTGGATTTCTCCCGTAGCCCGTGTGGTATCCTCTGGTGGCTTCCCGATCAGGAAGGACTATGATATTGGATGGACTACTGGGACTATTACGTGTTAAGGTGGAAAATGTAAAGCCTTAAAGCTATTTAAAGGTAAGTTTATTTTACTAATAGACACTATTATAATAGCGAAATATACTACATAGTAAATAGTTTAACAGATCCTTAGAAGATGTAAATCCCAAGCATCTCTTGAGTTACTGCACTCATATTTATTTATGTTGATTTAACTTACATAAGATCTTTTAGTTCTGACTCGAGTGTTTTTTCTTTTCAATTCGCTCGGGTCAGTCAGAGCATTTCAGGATTTCGAAGACCTTAGCTCTGGAGGATGAAGACGGAGATTTACTATTATTATTATTATTATTAGTCCACCATACTATTACTGTTCCGCTGCATTGATATCGGTATGTGTAACTCTGATAAATGTTCCAAGTATAATCGAATATTTTGTAAAACAACTTTATAAACTGTATATTTGATTATTATATTTTATCCTTCCGCTGTGAGATTCCATTTTGTTTTATTTCTTTCTTGATTTGTTTTATTTACCCCATAACAATCCACCCTTCTGTATGGTTTGAATTGGAACGTGTGTCGAGTTAAAGCGTACGAAAAGACGGGATGTTACAACCTGGTATCAGAGCTTTGGTTTAGCGATAAACCTTAGCTTTGTGGGATCCGACTCTTTGCTAATAGGGTAGTAATACCCTATGGGAGTCGCTAAGTGTATATATGAGAGAGCGTATTTGTTAGTGTTATAAAAAGGATTTAATATTGTGTTCATTTGTTCCGTTTTGTATTTATAAATTCTGGTTGATGCATGGGACGTTGTGACATCAATAGGGATTTCTACACACTTAATAGGACAGACCGACACAATATTTGTTTTAATATAGGTGAATGAAATAATTTTTCCTATTATATTTTTTTATATATAAAGTAATAAATTTTTATAATGATTATATATTGGTTGTTAGGAATAAAATTTATAAATAATAGGTAAAATAAGATTGAAAATAAAATCAATGAAATTTGGAAATTTTAGAACTTAAGTCCGGGCTTTTGAAAAATTGCTTTCAAAGGATTTTGAAAATATAATAATAGTATTTAGAAATATTTTCTGATATAAACATTTCAATATAATTTGAAAGTATGGTTTTAAAGAAATTCTGGAAAGAAATAAGTTGTACTCCACTCTCTGTCGCTGGAAAATAATTTTGGTGATGAGTGCACGCATCATCGACTTTAATTTTCGAGTTTCGAAGCGGGAAGGCCACTGTAGTAGTTCACTGCAGACCCATTTTTGATAAACAAATATAAATTTTTAGTTGTTCTAAATATAATTTGATATATAAAGTGTAAGTATATACATTTATCCGTTATTTTTAAATGATTTTGAATGAAACCCAGTATTTAAATTCTTAAGTTTCCATTAATTAATAGCTCAATTACCGTAGTGAATTGCAACGTAGGTAATTAATAAATTGAAACCTCTAAAGGAAATAATAAATTTAATGCTAGGTTATAAATGGTATTAAATGAAATTTGAAATTTGTAACCTATGAAATAAAGGATATAATTATGGAACATTAAATTAATTAGAAGAAATAGAATAAAACTTGTATAACTTTCAAACTACATTCTTAAAAAGCATATATATGACTTACCAAATATTAAAAGTTGAAATGTTAATAAGAGAATGTAATAGATATTATACAAGAAATAAACTTGAGGTAATTGAAGTAATTTATGAAATTCTTTAATAAACAAGGATTTGATGTGTAATTGTTGTAAACTTCAGTTACAATTGGAATTTTACTATATTTAAATATAATTAAAGGTAAATGTCATAAATAGATGATTATAAACTTAAGTAAATAAAATGAAATGATACTATAATAAAATACGATGCAATAAAGAAGAAACTTACATGACATTAAAATGGAAAATGGATATTGTAAGTAATAAATGGAAATAAATGAAGGAATCACTGAATGAATGAAAGAAAGGAAATCAAACAACTAATTTATGAAATAAAATTAATAATAAGTAAATTTGATTTGAGTTGTTGTTTGGTTTATGGTTGTTGGGGTAAGGATACTTTAAATTGGTTGGATGAGTGAATAACCTATTTAGTTTCATCTAAGACTATTGAGTAAATGGTGCACTTGATAGTTTATTTTTCATTCCATATAATTTAAAGTTTGACCCGAACAACTATGTGCTTGTTTGCTTGAATGGTTGATTTGTATTTTTGTGTATGCTGTTTGTTGGAATTGATTGTTATTGTGGTTGAAACAACTTTAATATTTCATTTATATAATTATTAACCCTTTTAGATTTTATAAGTGAAATGCAGGTTATGGAAGCAACTGCTATTGCTTTTGGTTCCATAAAATAAGCGTAATTTGCCCGACAAATAGGTACGTTCTCGGATTACAGTTTAATAGCGCCATTTTATATATTTTCCCATGTTGGGATATAATATTTTGGATATTATATGTGTATATTGTTATATTTGATATTATATTTTCTTACGAGCCTCTCCGTACAAAGGAGACTCTGCCGAAATTTTTCGAAAATTTCAGACTTAGAAATTATTTTGAATATGTTTTCCAAATTTTATTAATTTGAGTATAAAAGGTTTAATGGTTATATATTGTATATTTTATTTAAAATAATTAATTTTGTAAATTTATTTGTTTAAAATTTAATATTTTAAATAAAATATATTGATTTCTTAATTCTTCTTTTCCTTTCTTTTCCTTTTCGGGGACGAAAAATTTTGAGTAGGGGAGAGTGTAACGACCCGTGAATTTTAATAATTAAGTTGGTTATTTTAAATTAAAATTTAGTAATTAAATTTAGATGAAAAAAAGGAAAAAACTTTAAGTTAATATAAAATGAACGCTGAAATAAAATATATTGAATAGTAGTTAAATGAAAATGTATGTGAAAAGGTTTATGCAAGTTGATAAGTAACGATATTTGTGCAATACCTATTAATTGGGAAAATTTTGTAAAGTTATATTTGAGTGAAATTGTAAATTTGAAGTTAAGTAATAATGGATAGAGTAAAGATGGCAATCAAAACAAATTTTATCTAATTTTGAAGGTAACCGATAATTTATGAATTAAATGGTAAGTAAATAGAATTAAATTCTATATCAATTGAAACTGAATGTAGATTTAAGTAATAACGTTAAGGCTAACTAAATTAGCGAATTTCAAATTATGAAAACCAATTACAATAAATGTTAGAAACGTAATTTTAAATGGTCATTGTTGAAATTATACGTTACCTCAATGATAATTAAAAGGGTAACGGAGGTGAATGAAAATTTAATAGAAACAATGCAAATTTAAGGTTAATGATTTATGAACTTGCATAAAATTCCAATTATAGAAAATAATCTAAATGTATGTTTGGCTATAAATTGTATACAAGAAAATAAATGGATTAAGAATATAAATAGTAATTAGTGTACATACTTGGCAAATATAACTAAATAGTATGGAATGAAGCATGCATTAATGAAATAACTACGAACCAATGAATGTATTTAAGTCATAATTAATTGCATTAAATAAATTGGGAATTAAATTCAAAGGTTATGTTAATTGAGATATAGTACGTAATAAATTGCAATGTGACTGAATCAAGGCTAGATAAGTAATTTTAATAAATTGTAGTTGATATTTAAGTATGAATGTGAGTAAATTTGGCATTTAGTGATAATTGTTAAAATTTACCCATTCATCTAATTTGCTTAATTAGAGCTAAGTCAATGACAACATTTGGGTTAATAATAGCTTGTAAATGGAAGTAAATGTCAAATGGTAACAATTATTTAGATTAACCATTTATTTAGTGTATTAAAGTATAACTGGTAACTGATTGCAATAAATATAAATAAGTTATGACATTAATGTTAATATAAAGTAATATTTGAAAATAATGTCAATTTCATTTATGATATGACAATTGGCTAATTTAAAGAATTGAAAGCTAGATTTATTTATTTAATTGAAAAGACAAAAAACTTTCAATAATTGAATTTATTGTGAATAAATGAAATATAACAGTTAAAATTTACGTTAAAGGAAATGTAGAGGAAATCTAAGATAAAATAGGGACATTAATGCAATATGGTATAAACCATGATAATTGTACCGTAAATTGAAATTTTGAATAGCTAAATTTGTGCATACCAATTTATTGAAACAGATGGTAAAGTTTTATTGATTGAAATCAGCAAATTGGAAAATAAATTCAATTGATGAAATAATACGCAGTAAAATGTAATTTGATATAATCAATGTTAGGTAAGAACTTTATTTTGGTCAATTGATAATAGGGTATGAATGGGAGTAGAATTGGCTTATTGTGATAACTATTAATTATTTACCTATGTATACAATTTAGTGAATTAGATCTAAATCCATTGAAATAAACGTAATTAATCACCACATTGATATAAATTTAGTTGATTACTGGAAAATATTAGGGAATTGGATATACAGTAATGTAAAATGTACCCATAAGATAATGATTGAATGAATTTAAAAGAATGGAAAGTAAGATTTTTAATTTAATTGAAGTGTAGAAAAATTCAATAATTGGATTTATGGCAAATAAATGAAATTTAATACTTAATTATTACGTTAATAGAACGTTAGATGGAATGTAAGGATATTATGGTAATAGTTTGCAAATTCAATGAAAATTTTTATCCGTTTAAAAATAGTGAATTGAGTAATAGATATGAAACAAAATAATTATACAATAAGAAGAATGTATTGAAAATAAATGGAAAGCGAATTTCATTGAAAATTTTGGAAGATTAATGTATAATCTATAAACAATTGAAATAGAAGTTAAAGCTTTGAAAGTGTGGAATTTGCAACATCTAATCCATATGAGGAATCTTTAAATTAAAGGAAAGAGATGTTAATTGAAATTTATGGCATTTAATATAAGAAACGTACATTTTGGGTTAAACAGAAAGAGCATTTTTAATGAAAATAAAAGAACAGTTTGAGAAAAATAAAATGAACTTTTCATTTTAAAGATAAGTAAAATTGTATAAAAAAAGGAAATTTCAATAAAACAAGGAGATGTGCGACCTAACATGCACGCGACCTAACGCATGTCGCGAGCTAGCTGAGCGACCTAAAGCTTGTCGCGACTTAGTGGAGCGACCTAAGTGGGAAGGCCGAGCGACCTAACGATTTAAACCAGGTCGAGAAACGACCTAAAGCATGACGCGAGCTAAGGAGGCAGTGGCCTAAGAATGGTGCAAGCGGCATAACGCGACTTAAGGGGGGGACGACCTAGCATGGTCGCGACCTAACGACCAAAGGTATAAAGAGGGCCGAGCGACCTAGGGAGTTAAGACCCAAGGGGGAAAAGCCGAGCGAATGTAGGCCGAGCGACTTAGCAATGCAAACAGGCCGAGCGACCTATGGGTTACGACCTAAGGCCAAGCGACCTAGCGACCTATGGAACGAATGACCTAAAACCGAATGAGCTAACTGCAGGCCGAAAATCTTCCATATGCAGGCCGAGCGACCTAAGGGTCTGAAATGCAAAAACTCCCCCAATTTGCAACCGGACGAGCGCGAACGCTAGGGGATTACGCCTATCGGCTACCCGGTCCTATTGGCTCCTCGTTGCATCACCAAAAACATGTTTCAAACATCAAAGATTGGATTTTTAAAGTTTGAACCCAAAACACTAAAAATTGGAATTTTCACCAATTCAATTCAAACCAAGAGAAAATGCATATGAAAAAGTGTTAGGAATTCATACCCAACGATCAAAGATAGCTATAGACAAAGATGTGAGATAAATATCTCACCTTTACACAAAATCAATGAAGAAGAAGCTTGAAATCAATGGAAGAATCAATGGCTTCTCTTTGAATTTGGAGTTAGATGTTGGATTTGCAAATGAACTTGAGCATGGAGTTTTAATTTCCCTTTCCTTCTCCCATTTTTGATAAAGCTTGAGTGTTAGGAAATGGAAGTAAAGTTATGAAGAGAAGGGGGTTGAGTTAGAATTAATAATTTAGGCAAATGGGCTAAACCAAACCCAAAACACAAGCGAAAAAGTTGCAACATTCCACTAACTCCAACCATATCAAAGTTTATACTCAAAATGATCGCAAACATTGTTTTGGACCCAATGGAAGTGGTTCTGAGTCCTAATTCGACCGTATGCAAAAAGTAACTTTTCGGACTAAAACCCGACTAACGATAAAATATTAAGATAAAATATTTAAATATTTAATCGTAAAATATGCGGGTTGTTACAATTGCAATCATCATTAATTTAAACAAACATCAATCGAGCATATAAAATATAACAAGTATCAACGAACAGTTTATATTCAAAAAAAAATTAATAACTGTTTAACTAACAGTTTATATGCAAAATAAATAAATTTTAAGTGTCAATTTATATGCAATAATAAAATTAATTAACAGTTAAATTGAATAAATGCGATTTAACTGAGATGATGAATAAAATATGCAAAATAGTCATAAATAACTTTCTACTCATACCTTAAATCAATTTAACAAACATAAGAAATCTTAGAAGTTGTGAGTGGGTTAAAACACTCACCTTTGGGATTTAAATTGAATTCAAATCCAATTTAAACCCAAAAATTTGACTGTAACAACCCGGTTTTTTCGCATCAATTAATAATCGATATCTAGACGATTAATATTGTTGCAAATTGCCATTTGAAGTTTTTAAATTTGAATTTAAAATTCTTTTACAAATTTTTAGTAAAATTAAAATTTTGTGGCCCATGTTTTTATCGTGGCCGTGAAAATTAACTTGGGCTAATACCGGTTCTTTTCCCCCTTTTTCATTTTCATTAGCAACCCTAGAAAAATCGAAACAAACGAAAATAGTGACCGTTCCTTTTCTTCCTCTTCGACATTTAGGGCTTCGTTCCAAATTGGGGGTTCGCCTCTTGGCTTGCTCGATCGTTGCTCGCCTCTTGTGGTGCTAGCGACCGCTTGAATTGTTATCGTTCCTGCTTCAATTCGTCGACAAGGTGAGTAATTAATACTCACATCTAATTCAAATTCATAGTTAGGTGATTTTGTGTTTCGGCCTTGAACTTTTGGTACCTGACTTCGGTCGTGATTTCTAGGCTTGTTTAATTCGTGATTTTTGGTACCTGTCTTTGGCCATTCGATTTGTTTTGGTATCGATGCTTTCTTTACCTCGGCCATTCGACTTTGTTGATTTTATGAAAATGATTGGAGTTGGCATTGATTTTTGTTTCCTGGTCACCTTAATTCTAACTGCAGGCGACTTCGGTATTACTGTGAACTGTAGATGTTTGAATTCAAATATTTTGGTTTGAAAAACCAATCCATTTTAATTGTAGCTCTTGCTTGATCCATTTCAATGTTGCTGGCCTTTGTTGTTGCTTCGGCAATGTGCTTTTGTTTTTGGTTGTGATGCTTGCATTATCCAGTTTCGTGCATTTGTTACTGGTGCCTCCTTTGGTTCAAAATGCATTCACTTGCCTACCCATTCATCACATAATTTCCTGTATTGAGTTTAGAACCGGGTAGTTAATTGTTGTACACCCCTGTGTACATTTCTCTGTGTACATTGAATTTGCTGTATTTTTTAGTAGTTATTGTTTTGGTCATAACTTCATTTAAGGCCCAGTTAAAACCATTTGATAGTTGCCAGTTTGCGTAGTTGGAATTATATCACCTTTGTTAGTGCTCGAGTTTGATACATTGCATTGATGCATTGTATTCATTTGCATTTTGGTCCATTGTATTTAATTGTTTGTGTGCTGTGGTGCCATAATTTTGGGTGCCCTCACCTTCATCCTACTGCCTTCATGTAATTCACGTGCAGTTTGTAGTTTCTGTCTTGTATCACTTGTGTTACTTGATGTTGCACTTGATAGACCCAGGTCCATTCTTTCTTGAGCCTGTTGTGATGTGCATTGAGCATAGCTTTGTCTAGTCTTCATTGCATATGGTCACTGCATCAAGTATGATAGGGGTTACCTTTGAGTTGAACATGGTCCGATTCCACTTAGTTATTCACTGGTCACTATATACAAGTCATCACGAGGTTCACTATTCTGTTCTGTACTTGTATTCATGTTGAAGTGATCGTTGTGCATGTTATTGTGTTGCCATATCTGGGGTACATATGCTTGTTTCAGCTGTTGCATACTTTGTTCATGCACCTTGTTGTTACCGTCCCATTTCATTTAGTGTTTGCCGATGCATTTGTATCAATTGGTTGATAACCCACGGCTTTACTTGACTTGCTGCATCCATGTGTCCCTGTGTTCATTTTGCATTGCATTGGATTGCGCTTCGATTTCAGAGTTGCATATTCCCTGGTGCGTTGCAATATTCATGCTTTATGCTTTTAGTCCTTTGTACTTGAAGTCTAGTACTTGTGAATTTTGAAGTCTTGATGCATTTCTGATTTGTCAGCTTCATGGTGCATTAATAATATTGGAGTTCAAATGCCTTTGTGACTTCTTTGTCCATCTGAATATGTATGGCTTTGTCCATTCCTGTAGCTGTCTCGACTAATTGAGACAATTTGCAAACTTGTTTATTATGGTTTGGTCTTTACCATGCTGTATTGTGTTGAGTCACGATGGTTGTGACCTGACCTTTGCAGTTTCGATTATTGATAATAATTGGTGTTGCGATGGCATCATATATGTAGTGGCAAGGCAGTGCACGCAAGCGTGAACTGCAGCCACACGGTACTGCTTTTATTGTTATTTCTTTCGCTTTTGATTTATGGATCTATTTCGTATTCCATATGTTGTAGTGGCGAGGCAGTACACGCGTGCGTATACTGCAGCCCTACTCGTGTTGACCTTTTAATTGATGTTCCAATTGTTTGAATTGGTTCGCGTTATATTTACCGTTATCTGATTTCTTATTTAAGAATCGGATAGGTAAATTTATTTCTGTGACTGTTATCTATTCGTTATTTAATTATTATTGCTTCTGTGCACAAATAACTGAGTTTGAATTAGACTGACCCGAGTATTATTTTCTTTTGAATTTAATACTTGGGTCAGACCGAGTATTTTCAGGTTGTAGATATTCTGCTTTGGGATGCTGCTCGAGCTATGAAGACTTTTCATATCTTTTGGAGTTGTCGTGTCATAGTATAGGTTGATATGTATTCATGTATATTAATCGATAATGTACTTGTATATATAACTTCCTGAATCGACTGTAGTAGTTGTATCACATGTACCGTGTAAATGTATTGTAACTGACATCAGTTATTATATATATATATGAGATTTTCTGTTTCATCTGTGTTTCGCGTTTATATTATCTGTTTTATTATTTTATATTTTTGTCCTAGACTATTATAGCCACTGTGTAGTAGCTTTGAGTTTGCATCGGCATGTAAGATTTCCTCCTGAAATGAAATGCACGTTTTTACTATCTAGCATATCGGTGCTCGCATAAAGCAATTACACGGATGGTCGCTCCTCAACAGCCTTATTCTCCATGCTAGTCGACAGCACTACACCGTAGTGTTCTTGGCTAGCGTGGGCATAGAGGTGGGGCGTCACAGCTTGGTATCAGAGCCTGGGGTTTAGGACGAATATAAAACATAACTTAGATGGAACATGTGTTACAACTATTTGTCGATGTTTTATCTCTCATCTTTGCCTAAGATCATCTTTGATTTGTTAGGTATGAATTCCTAACTCTTATTCATGAGCATTGCTGCTATTCTCTGTTGCACTTGCTCATTCGAGTATGCACTGCTAAGTATCCTTGTGTGTAGGCTATACCAAGTTGCATATTGCTGCAACTCGTACCCACTTCGATTTGAGCTCGCATTGTTTATTCGAACTGTTGTATATATGCATTCTTATCTCTGATTCGTGTACTTGATGCAGTCGCCATACAATTGGGTTTTGGGTATCAATCTTTGAGACAAATTGCATTTCAATTGTCGACTGTAACAACCCGATATTCGCGTCAATTCATAATCGACGTTAAAACGATTTATATTTTTCGTCAATTGCCATTTTTGAAGTTTTTAAAATTTAAATTAAAATTTAAATTTACAAATTGTTATAAAAGTTTGACGGGCTTTAAAAATCGTTCGGCCCACTCTTGTTGCCGTGATTTTATTAAGGGTTAAAAACCCGATCCCCCCTTTCTCATTTTTTTTTAAAACCCTAAACAAAAGAAATTTAATGGCGGCCCCTTTTCATGTGTCGTTCGTCTTCCTTCGCTTGCTCGTGGCTGCGTCGATCGATGCTCTCGTGCTCGGCTTCCCCTAAAATTCGTCGACATGGTGAGTACTTCTCACATCTAATTCATCCTCAAGTCCGTGATTAGGTCGTTCGACTTTATTTTTGATGTTACTGATTTTTCTTGCCCTGATTCGATGTTGTTTTATCTTGGCAATTTTGTATTCGTTCGATGATGGCGATCGATGTTGTTATGTGAATTTCTTTGTACCTGTGTCGTTCGACTTCGATGTTGTCGATGATAATTTTAGTGTTTTCGGTAGTTTGATTATCACGACACTGTTTAATTTTTGGTGTAAAGTAAAACTTGGGGAATTTTGATTTGTTGAGATTTTTGGTGTAAGCAGAGTAATTTCTGATCTCTCAACAAAATTTGCCTTCAACAATAAATGGTTGTCAGACAATCCTACTTGTTGAACCTGCTTTCGACACAATTATTTCTTTCCTTTTCTTATTCTTCTTCCTCTCTCTTTCATTTTTCCTTGGGAATTTCCACCAGCTGCCTTGCAGTTTTAGTTATTCAATGGCTGCACTTGGTTCCTGCTATTCAGCAGGTTTCCATACTACCACACCATTGACGTGGGCCAGAAAGTATTTTCAGAAAAGTATAAGGCCTTGTTTGGTTTGCGGTTTTCAGTTTTGGATTTTTGTAACAACCGCAATGTATTCAGTTGATTATTTCTGAAAGTTTTGAAAATTGTTTTGGTTTTGACCTTTATGGGCTTGGTGCATTGGTTAATTGCTAAGTTCGTCCATTTAATCGCCATACATATATATATGTACAGATGTGTATGTGCGTATTTATGTTTATTGTGATTCCTACTTCATTGTTGCCATTTGCACTCATTATTGCCCGTGCACTCATTATTGCCAGTTGCCTTCATTGTTGCTAGTAGCATTGCTTTGTTCAGTTGCACTAGTAGTCTTTGTGCTTCATTGTTGCCAGTGCATTCATTATTGCCTGTGCGTTCATTATAGTCTTGTTGCCTCTGTTTCATGTTGCAGCTGACTTGTTTCTGCATTGTGCATATTCATGTGTTTGCTTTGTGTTGCGTGGTGCTGCATATTCACCACTGTCTTAACTGTATTTGACTCACTGCTTCGAGTCACTTGCGCATGCTCTTTGAAGTTGTGGCATTCATTCTTTACTCCTTTGATTGGTCGCAGTCGTTGTACTGCATATATATTGGGGACTGTCCAATTGAGTTAGTTCTCTGATGCATTCATTTGCATAGTGCAGTTGCCTTTGTGCATCCTCCCTGTTGCATTTCTGTGCATCCTCTCTGTTGCACCATTTTGCTCTGTGCATCCTACTGCATATGTACACTTGTTGATGTTGCCACTTCATTTCAGTGTGCATTAGACCTGAACTTGTTAGTCGAGTTTGCAGTCTGCATATTATGTTGACTTTGTTCTCGAGTATGATACTTGCATTTGTATCATACTGTCTCTTGTGCCATTTACTTGGTGCCGTTCCATGTTGCACCCCAGTTTCATTTTATTCATGTGCAACTAGTAGTGTACGTCCATTGTGTACATTTGGGTTCGCATTTATGTCGTCCAATCTTGACCTCTGCAGTTTTTGATTGCTGTCGGTATTCAATGGGTACATCATCACTGTAGTGGCACGGCAGTGCACGCAAGCGTGAACTGCAGCCACACGGTATTCAATGGGTACATCATCACTATAGTGGCAAGGCAGTGCACGCAAGCGTGAACTGCAGCCACACGGTATGGTTTTGTGATATTCTATTTGTTTGACTTATGGATCTTTTTGCGTATTCCATATTCTGTAGTGGCGAGGCAGTGCACGCGTGCGTGTACTGCAGCCCTACTTGAATTAATATTTTAATTGATATTTCAATGGTTTGAACTGTTTGTTCATTTCAATTCAATATTCTGAATTGCATTCTGATTTGGTTTAATTACTCGTCTATTCAGTATTTAATTATTATTGCTTCTGTGCACTAATAACTGAGTTTGAATTAGACTGACCCGAGTATTATTTTCTTTTGAATCTAATACTCGGGTCAGACCGAGTATTTACAGGTTGTAGATATTTAGCTTTGGGTCGCTGCTAGAGCTATGAAGACTTTTCATATCTTTTGGAGTTGTCGAGTCATAGTATAGGTTGATATGTATTCATGTATATTAGTCGTTAATGTAGTTGTATCACATGTACCGTGTCAAATGTATTGTAACTGACATCAGTTATATATATATATGAGATTTTCTGTTTTATCTGTGTTCCGCATTTATATTTATCTGTGTTATTAGTTTATATTTGTCCTAGACTATTATAGCCACCGTGTGGTAGCTTTGAGTTGGCATCGGCATGTCGGATTTCCTCCTGAAATTAAAAGCATGTTTTTACTATCTGACATATCGGTGTTCGCACAAAGCAATTACACGGATGGTCGCTCCTCAACAGCCTTATTCTCCGTGCTAGTTGACAGCACTACACCGTAGTGTTCTTGGCTAGCGTGGGTATAGAGGTGGGGCGTCACAGCTTGGTATCAGAGCCTGGGGTTTAGAACAAATATAAAACATAACTTAGATAGTACATGTGTTACAACTATTTGTCGATGTTTTATTTCACATCTTTGTCTTAAGATCATCTTTGATTGTTAGGAATGAATTCCTAACGCTTATTCGTGAGCGTTGCTGCTATTCTCTGTCGCACTTGCTCACTTGAGTTTACACTTCTAAGTATCAGTGTACATATGCTCTACCAAGTTGCATATTGCTGCAACTAGTACCCACCTCGATTTGAAGTCGCATTGTTTATTCGAACTTCTATATATATGCATTCTTATCTCTGATTCGTGTACTTAATGCAGTTTCCATACAATTGGGTTTTGGGTATCAATCTTTGAGACAAATTGCATTCCAATTGTCGACTCTGTCTGTTTATCCATGGTTTGTTGGTTTTCATGTGCCTTTCTCTGATAGTTTTAAAATTTCTTTGGTATAAAAGAAATTGTCTTGGACCTTGCCTTGTCGATATCGACGTTGACATGACTTTTACTTTTGTTAAAGTCATTCAAGCATTTATGCTCGTTCTTCTTTGTTTTTCCAATTGTTGATCGATTCTTCCTTTCCGGTTAGTTGTTATCACCTTTGTTGACTTTGATAACTTCTATTTCAGGAATTTTGGGTATTCCTACTTTGATGGATTTGGAATCGAATTCGTTGTATTTTATTCACGTCTTCGAATGTGAATCTTAGTGAATTGATTTGGTTTTCGAATTTAATCGATTCTTGATTATTTCCCGATTTGTTGCTAACATTTATTAGCAACATGGATGACCTTTTCTTCGGGATTTTTGTGAACATACCTTCGATGAATTCGATATCGATTTCTTTGGATTCTATTCACGTCTTCGTATGTGAATTCTTGTGATTGATTGTTTCTACAATCATTTTTGTGATTTGTCACTTTAAAAATATAAAGTTTTCAATACTAGTAGTAAATATCAAAACTCTTTTATCAAAATGTTTTCAACTCTATTTTCAATACCAAACTCGTTTTTGAAACCGTTTTCCAATCTATTAGTATATACAAATCTTTATTTCATTCGTATGAGAAATCTAATTAAACGGCTTAGTAAAACAAGTGGTATGAAACACTTGCGTTTACTTCGTCGGTTAATTGTTGGACTTGTTCGATTGAACCTCTAGTGACAATTTTATTAGTGAAGATTTACAGTTTGTTCGTAAATATTTAAGTTAAGCAAGTGGTTATGGGACATGATGCTAAACTTTTACATTTACTGACTTGGTGTAAATGACACTTCTCGTTGATCATGACGATCATTTTTACGGTTAGACTAGGCCTCATCGGTGTGATTTCGTCTCACACATATCTCTTGGGCTTTGAGGATTGTCTACACACCACTTGTGTGATTTCATTCACACACACTTTTCTTTTGATTGTGAGGTTAGACTAGACACCACTTGTGTGATTCCACTCACACATACCTCTTTGATTTTTTTTGGTTAGTCTGGACCTCAATCTGTGTGATTTCGACTCACACATGTGGGGTAGCGCCCCACGGTCTTCGGGCCATTCGTGTGTCAAAATTAATGGCTTGCAACCATGAGATAGCGTCTCGTTATGCGTTGCACGTGTTGATGATTTTTCATGCTCGCGGGTAGGTGAGATTCCGTGCTCCCGTTCTCGCTTTGCGTTGCACGTGTTGATGATTTTTCATGCTCGCGTGTAGGTGAGATTCCGTGCTCCCGTTCTCGCTTTGCGTTGCCCGTGTTGGTGATTTTCATGCTCATGTGTAGGTGAGATTCCGTGCTCCCATTCTCGCTTTGCGTTGCACGTGTTGATGATTTTTCATGCTCGCGGGTAGGTGAGATTCCGTGCTCCCGTTCTCGCTTTGCGTTGCACGTGTTGATGATTTTTCATGCTCGCGTGTAGGTGAGATTCCGTGCTCCCATTCTCGCTTTGCGTTGCCCGTGTTGGTGATTTTCATGCTCACGTGTAGGTGAGATTCTGTGCTCCCGTTCTCGCTTTGCATTGCACGTGTTGGTGAGTTTTCATGCTCGCATGTAGGTGAGTTTTCGTGCTCCCGTTCTCGTTATGCGTTACATGTGTTGATGAATTTTCATGCTCGCGTGTTGGTGAGTTTCCATACTCTCCGTTTGAGTTTTCATACTCTGTTCGAGTTTTCATACTTCGTTTGAGTTTTCATACTCCGTTTGAGTTTTCATACTCCGTTTGAGTTTCCATACTCTCCTTCGAGTTTTCATACTCCGTTCGAGTTTCCATACTCGCATTCGAGTTTTCATACTCCAGTTCGAGTTTTCATACTCGCGTTCGAGTTTTCATACTCCGTTCGAGTTTTCATACTCGCGTTCGAGTTTTCATACTCCGGTTCGAGTTTTCATACTCGCGTTCGAGTTTTCATACTCGCGTTCGAGTTTTCATACTCCGTTCGAGTTTTCATACTCGCGTTCGAGTTCTCATACTCTTAGCTTGTGTTTTCTGGATTTCTTGTGAGGATTTCTAGAATTTGTGCTTCACCAATTTTCGTGATTTCTATTGATAAGTTTTATCAATTCTTGTGCATTGGTGAATTCGTGTGTTATTGACTTGTTATGAATACAAGTTTAGGGTATGATACCCCTTTCTATCTTTGAGAAGATTCTTGTGACTCTTTGGATGAATGAAAATCCACTTATCGAAGTTGCTTCTGATGTCGTTGTTTTAATCACGTATAAAAAAAAAAAATTTGTTTCAAAATATAAATCAAAATTATTTTCAAAATTTTTACACTTTACGCTTTCAAAAGAATGAGGAAGCGATGTAAACGTTTCAGAAAAAAATCGAGGACTATGACCCCTTTCTTTTACTGATTCGCTTAATTCCGAACTTGTCCGTTTGAGAAAGTAAAATGTTATTTATTTAAAATACACAATTTAGCACTTTCAAGGAAACGATGAAGTGAATTAAACGATTTAGTAAAACTCGTGGTTATGGGTCATGTGCGTTTGCTATTTCGGTTAATTTCGGACTCGTTAATTGAAAAATTTGTAATTTGAAATTTGATTACCGTTGTGGTAATTTCTGATTATCGTTTTGATAATTGGATGTTTATGATTTCTGATTTATCGTTTTTGAAAATCAGATATTTATTGTTTCTAATTATCGCTTGTGATAATTAGATGTTTGAGATTTAATTATCGTTTGTGATAATTAAATATTTGTAATTTAAGATTGATTTTCGATTTTGATAATCGAATACTTGTTGATTTGATTATCGTTTTTGATAATCGAATATTTGTGATTTGAGATCTCTGAATTATCTATTGATAATTAGATTTTGTTGATAATTTGTGAATTTCTTTTATGAAATTAAAAGATTTCTTTGGCGTTTATATTGTACTATGCCAGTGAACCGGCTCAATTTTCTGCTATTCATGACGTTTTCCACGTATTCCAATTACGGAAATGCCTTTGGGATTTCCGATCTTTATTCTTGAGCCCGGTATTATTGAAGAAATTGAAGTTTCACTAGATTTGACTTTGAGCAAACACGTTCTGGCTTGCTCCTTCATGCTCTTTATGGTGAACTTCCTATTTGAAATTTCTTCATCTTGTGTCATTGTGTTTTGGGGGTTGTTACCTTTTGCCCATTTATTCCTTAAGATTGCGAGGACGCAATTTCTTTAAGAAGGGGAGTCTGTAACAACCCGATATTCGCGTCAATTCATAATCGACGTTAAAACGATTTATATTTTTCGTCAATTGCCATTTTTGAAGTTTTTAAAATTTAAATTAAAATTAAAATTTACAAATTGTTATAAAAGTTTGACGGGCTTTAAAAATCGTTCGGCCCACTCTTGTTGCCGTGATTTTATTAAGGGTTAAAAACCCGATCCCCCCTTTCTCATTTTTTTTTAAAACCCTAAACAAAAGAAATTTAATGGCGGCCCCTTTTCATGTGTCGTTCGTCTTCCTTCGCTTGCTCGTGGCTGCGTCGATCGATGCTCTCGTGCTCGGCTTCCCCTAAAATTCGTCGACATGGTGAGTACTTCTCACATCTAATTCATCCTCAAGTCCGTGATTAGGTCGTTCGACTTTATTTTTGATGTTACTGATTTTTCTTGCCCTGATTCGATGTTGTTTTATCTTGGCAATTTTGTATTCGTTCGATGATGGCGATCGATGTTGTTATGTGAATTTCTTTGTGCCTGTGTCGTTCGACTTCGATGTTGTCGATGATAATTTTAGTGTTTTCGGTAGTTTGATTATCACGACACTGTTTAATTTTTGGTGTAAAGTAAAACTTGGGGAATTTTGATTTGTTGAGATTTTTGGTGTAAGCAGAGTAATTTCTGATCTCTCAACAAAATTTGCCTTCAACAATAAATGGTTGTCAGACAATCCTACTTGTTGAACCTGCTTTCGACACAATTATTTCTTTCCTTTTCTTATTCTTCTTCCTCTCTCTTTCATTTTTCCTTGGGAATTTCCACCAGCTGCCTCGCAGTTTTAGTTATTCAATGGCTGCACTTGGTTCCTGCTATTCAGCAGGTTTCCATACTACCACACCATTGACGTGGGCCAGAAAGTATTTTCAGAAAAGTATAAGGCCTTGTTTGGTTTGCGGTTTTCAGTTTTGGATTTTTGTAACAACCGCAATGTATTCAGTTAATTATTTCTGAAAGTTTTGAAACTTGTTTTGGTTTTGACCTTTATGGGCTTGGTGCATTGGTTAATTGCTAAGTTCGTCCATTTAATCGCCATACATATATATGTGTACAGATGTGTATGTGCGTATTTATGTTTATTGTGATTCCTACTTCATTGTTGCCATTTGCACTCATTATTGCCCGTGCACTCATTATTGCCAGTTGCCTTCATTGTTGCTAGTAGCATTGCTTTGTTCAGTTGCACTTGTAGTCTTTGTGCTTCATTGTTGCCAGTGCATTCATTATTGCCTGTGCGTTCATTATAGTCTTGTTGCCTCTGTTTCATGTTGCAGCTGACTTGTTTCTGCATTGTGCATATTCATGTGTTTGCTTTGTGTTGCGTGGTGCTGCATATTCACCACTGTCTTAACTGTATTTGACTTACTGCTTCGAGTCACTTGCGCATGCTCTTTGAAGTTGTGGCATTCATTCTTTACTCCTTTGATTGGTCGCAGTCGTTGTACTGCATATATATTGGGGACTGTCCAATTGAGTTAGTTCTCTGATGCATTCATTTGCATAGTGCAGTTGCCTTTGTGCATCCTCCCTGTTGCATTTCTGTGCATCCTCTCTGTTGCACCATTTTGCTCTGTGCATCCTACTGCATATGTACACTTGTTGATGTTGCCACTTCATTTCAGTGTGCATTAGACCTGAACTTGTTAGTCGAGTTTGCAGTCTGCATATTATGTTGACTTTGTTCTCGAGTATGATACTTGCATTTGTATCATACTGTCTCTTGTGCCATTTACTTGGTGTCGTTCCATGTTGCACCCCAGTTTAATTTTATTCATGTGCAACTAGTAGTGTACGTCCATTGTGTACATTTGGGTTCGCATTTATGTCGTCCAATCTTGACCTCTGCAGTTTTTGATTGCTGTCGGTATTCAATGGGTACATCATCACTGTAGTGGCACGGCAGTGCACGCAAGCGTGAACTGCAGCCACACGGTATTCAATGGGTACATCATCACTATAGTGGCAAGGCAGTGCACGCAAGCGTGAACTGCAGCCACACGGTATGGTTTTGTGATATTCTATTTGTTTGACTTATGGATCTTTTTGCGTATTCCATATTCTGTAGTGGCGAGGCAGTGCACGCGTGCGTGTACTGCAGCCCTACTTGAATTAATATTTTAATTGATATTTCAATGGTTTGAACTGTTTGTTCATTTCAATTCAATATTCTGAATTGCATTCTGATTTGGTTTAATTACTGTCGTCTATTCAGTATTTAATTATTATTGCTTCTGTGCACTAATAACTGAGTTTGAATTAGACTGACCCGAGTATTATTTTCTTTTGAATCTAATACTCGAGTCAGACCGAGTATTTACAGGTTGTAGATATTTAGCTTTGGGTCGCTGCTAGAGCTATGAAGACTTTTCATATCTTTTGGAGTTGTCGAGTCATAGTATAGGTTGATATGTATTCATGTATATTAGTCGTTAATGTAGTTGTATCACATGTACCGTGTCAAATGTATTGTAACTGACATCAGTTATATATATATATGAGATTTTCTGTTTTATCTATGTTCCGCATTTATATTTATCTGTGTTATTAGTTTATATTTGTCCTAGACTATTATAGCCACCGTGTGGTAGCTTTGAGTTGGCATCGGCATGTCGGATTTCCTCCTGAAATTAAAAGCATGTTTTTACTATCTGACATATCGGTGTTCGCACAAAGCAATTACACGGATGGTCGCTCCTCAACAGCCTTATTCTCCGTGCTAGTTGACAGCACTACACCGTAGTGTTCTTGGCTAGCGTGGGTATAGAGGTGGGGCGTCACATCGACTCTGTTTGTTTATCCATGGTTTGTTGGTTTTCATGTGCCTCTCTCTGATAGTTTTAAAATTTCTTTGGTGTAAAAGAAATTGTCTTGGACTTTGCCTTGTCGATATCAACATTGACTTGACTTTTACTTTTGTTAAAGTCATTCATGCATTTATGCTCGTTCTGCT
This sequence comes from Allium cepa, assembly GCA_030765085.1. NCBI lineage: Eukaryota > Viridiplantae > Streptophyta > Magnoliopsida > Asparagales > Amaryllidaceae > Allium > Allium cepa. The sequence goes on along the minus strand of CM060945.1, from coordinate 576,779,865 downwards.
TTGTTTTTCCAATTGTTAATCGATTCTTCTTTTCCGATTAAGTTGTTATCTTCTTTGTCGACTTTGATAACTTCTATTTCTGGAATTTTTGGATATTCCTACTTTGATGGATTTAGAATCGAATTCTTTGGATTTTATTCACGTCTTTGAATGTGAACTTTAGTGAATTGATTTGGTTTCCAAATTTAATCGATTCTTGTTAATTCCCCGATTTGTTGCTATCATTTATTAGCAACTTTGATAACATTTTCTTCGGGATTTTCGTGAACATACCTTTTGATGGATACAGTATCGATTTCTTTGGATTCTATTCACATCTTTGTATGTGAATTATGGTGATTGATTGTTTCTACAATCATTATTGTGATTTGTCACTTTAAAAATATAAAGGTTTTCTATACTAGTAATAAATATCAAAACCCTTTTCTCCAAATGATTTCAAAACTATTTTACTACAAAACTCTTTTCCTAAACCGTTTTCCAATCTATTAGTATATACTAACCTTTACCTCACTCGCATGAGAAATCTAATTAAACGATAGTAAAACGAGTGGTATATAACGCTTGCGTTTATTTCGCCGGTTAATTCTTGGACTTATTTGATTGAATCTATTGTGACAATTTTCTAGTGGAAATTTACAGTTTGTTCGTAAATATTTGAGTTAAGCAAGTGGTTATGGGACATGAAGCTAAACTTTTATATTTACTAACTTAGTGTAATTGACACTTCTTGATGATCACGACGATCATTTTTGTGGTTTTAGACTAGCAAATGTGCAATGTCTCTTTGTCTACGAGGGAGACTAGACCCCGCTCTTGTGATGTTTCGCCATCGCATTTGTGTGATGTTTCGCCTCACATATGTGGGGTAGCGCCCCACGGTCTTCGGGCCATTCGTATGTCAAAATTAATGGCTAGCAACCATGAGATAACGTCTCGTTAAGCGTTACACGTGTTGACGAGTTTTCATGCTCGCATGTAGGAAAGTTTTCGTGCTCCCGTTCTCGCTTTGCGTTGCACGTGCTGATGAGTTTTCATGCTCGCGTGTAGGTGAGTTTTCATGCTCCCGTTCTCGCTTTGCGTTACATGTGCTGATGAGTTTTCATGCTCACGTGTAGGTGAGTTTCCATGCTCCCGTTCTAGCTTTGCATTGCACGTGTTGGTGAGTTTTCGTGCTCCCGTTCTCGTTATGCGTTGCACGTGCTGATGAATTTTCATGCTCGCATGTAGGTGAGTTTTCGTGCTCTCGTTCTCGCTTTGCGTTGCATGTGTTGATGAGTTTTCATGCTCGCGTGTAGGTGAGTTTTCATGCTCCCGTTCTCGCTTTGCGTTACATGTGCTGATGAATTTTCATGCTCACGTGTAGGTGAGTTTCCATGCTCCCGTTCTCGCTTTGCATTGCACGTGCTGATGAATTTTCATGCTCGCATGTAGGTGAGTTTTCGTGCTCCCGTTCTCGCTTTGCGTTGCACGTGTTGATGATTTTTCATGCTCGCGTGTAGGTGAGTTTTCATGCTCCCGTTCTCGCTTTGCGTTACATGTGCTGATGAGTTTTCATGCTCGCGTGTAGGTGAATTTTCATGCTCCCGTTCTCGCTTTGCGTTACATGTGCTGATGAGTTTTCATGCTCGCGTGTAGGTGAATTTTCATGCTCCCGTTCTCGCTTTGCGTTACATGTGCTGATGAGTTTTCATGCTCGCGTGTAGGTGAGTTTTCATACTCCCATTTGAGTTTTCATACCCCCGTTTGAGTTTTCATACTCCCGTTCGTGTTTTCATACTCCCGTTCGTGTTTTCATACTCCCATTCGAGTTTTCATACTCTCATCTTGTGATTTCTGGATTTCTTGTGTAGTCTTTTGTAATTTGTGCTTCACCAATTTTCGTGATTTCTATTGATAAGTTTTATCAATTTTTGTGCATTGGTGAATTCGTGTGTCATTGACTTGTTATGAATACAAGTTTAGGGTATGATATCCCTTTCTATCTTTGAGAAGATTCTTGTGACATTTTTGATGAATGAAAATACACTTATCGAAGTTGCTACTGATGTCGCTGTTTTAATCACGTGTTTTAAAAATTGTTTCAAAATAAAAATTGTTTTCAAAATTTTTACAGTTTACGCTTTCAAAAGAATGAGGAAGCGATTTAAACGTTTCAGCAAAATCGAGGACTATGACCCCTTTTCTTTTACTGATTCGTTTAATTCCGGACTTGTCCATTTGAGAATGTGAAATGTTATTTTTAAAATACACAATTCTTGCACCTTCAAGGAAACGATGGAGTGAATTAAACGATTTAGTAAAACTCGTGCTTATGGGACATGTGCGTTTGCTATTTCGGTTAATTCCGGACTTGTTAATTGAATATTTGTGATTTTTGGTTATCGTTTTTGATAATCGAATATTTTGTGATTGTATTGCCCATTGAGTACTTTAAGAATTCTGGTCGATGCGCTTAATCAACGTTATCGATAGGAATCTCCTAGACGCTTTGATGAGACAATCAAACACAGTAAATTGAATTTTAAAATGTAAATTTGTCTGAAAAGATAATTACATAAAGTAAATCGTAAATTTCGAAAGTTTTAGCTTTTCGGGAAAGAATATTATTTAAAACAACTCTTTTCCAATACTTCTATTCTTGCGATTCCCGAGGGGAACCAAGACTTTATAGTTTGTACCAATGCTAATCGTATTGGTTTGCATGCCATTCTCTTGCATAAGAGAACGTTCTGTCTCTTGTGTTTCTTAATCATTGATGCCTATTGGGACTAGATATGCCACTCATGATCTAGTGCTCGTGGCTATTGATTTCGCTCTTGAAAATTTGGCATCATTATTTTTGGGTGAAGATCTTGAATCTTGGGAATATTTATTTTCTCTTAAGGAACTTAATTTTCGTCAACCATGTTGACTCGAGTTCCTTATATCTTATGATCTTGTTATTCTTTGCACTCTCGAAAGGGAAAATCTTGTTACCGATGCACTTGTCATAGGCAACAAGTGGTTGTTTCTTTGATGATGTCCGAATGGAATCACCTTTTTACCAAGTTCATCAGACGTTTTGATGTATTTCATTTTATTGAGCTTCGTCTCGTTCCTTTTATGGACTTACGTCTGATGTTCTTTTATGGTGATCGGTTCATTGGACGTACCATTTTTGTACTACGTCGGCGTTCCGAATTAATGAAGCTTTGATTCATCTGGCGTATCGTTATTGTACTACGTTGTTGTTCCAAATTATTCGTGTCTCACCTATGATAGGTGTTGTGCGTTTCAGTCGGTTAGGAAAGTTAGTGCCTCGATATATTGGGCCATTTCCTATCACTGAACGTATTAGTTTCTTGGCTTATCGCCTCTTATTACCGGCTCCATTTTTTGTTATTCATGACGTGTTTCACGCGTCTTCCTTCTACGGAAATGCCTTAGGGATTCCAATTTTATTCTTAAGCCCGGTATTATTGAAGAAATTGAAGTTTCACCAGATTTGACTTTGAGCAACATTCTATTCACATCAATGTTTCAGGGGTTCAGCACCTTCGAAATAAAGATGTTCTTCTCGTGAAAATTCAGTGTTCTCAAGTCCTATGGATTTCACTTTGGAATCCAGAGAATTCATCGAGCAAACACGTTCTGGCTTTCTCTTTCATGCTCTATATGGTGAACTTCTTATTTTCAAATTTCGTCATTTTATGATGATATGTTTTTATGGTTGTTACCTTTTGTCCATTTATTCCTTAAGATTGCGAGGACGCAATTTCTTTAAGGAGGGGAGTGTGTAACAACCTGGTTTTTTCGCATCAATTAATAATCGATATCTAGACGATTAATATTGTTGCAAATTGCCATTTGAAGTTTTTAATTTTGAATTTAAAATTCTTTTACAAATTTTTAGTAAAATTAAAGGGTTTTAAAAATTAAAATTTTGTGGCCCATGTTTTTATCGTGGCCGTGAAAATTAACTTGGGCTAATATCCGTCCTTTTCCCCTTTTTCATTTTCATTAGCAACCCTAGAAAAATCGAAACAAACGAAAATAGTGACCGTTCCTTTTCTTCCTCTTCGACATTTAGGGCTTCGTTCCAAAATTGGGGGTTCGCCTCTTGGCTTGCTCGATCGTTGCTCGCCTCTTGTGGTGCTCGCGGCCGCTTGAATTGTTATCGTTCCTGCTTCAATTCGTCGATAAGGTGAGTAATTAATACTCACATCTAATTCAAATTCATAGTTAGGTGATTTTGTGTTTCGGCCTTGAACTTTTGGTACCTGACTTCGGTCGTGATTTCTTGGCTTGTTTAATTCGTGATTTTTGGTACCTGTCTTCGGCCATTCGATTTGTTTTGGTATCGGTGCTTTCTTTACCTCGGCCATTCGACTTTGTTGATTTTATGAAAATGATTGGAGTTGGCATTGATTTTTGTTTCCTGGTCACCTTAATTCTAACTACAGACGACTTCGGTATTACTGTGAACTGCAGATGTTTGAATTCAAATATTTTGGTTTAAAAAACCAATCCATTTTAATTGTAGCTCTTGCTCGATCCATTTCAATGTTGCTGGCCTTTGTTGTTGCTTCGGCAATGTGCTTTTGTTTTTGGTTGTGATGCTTGCATTATCCAGTTTCGTGCATTTGTTACTGGTGCCTCCTTTGGTTCAAAATGCATTCACTTGCCTACCCATTCATCACATAATTTCCTGTATTGAGTTTAGAACCGGGTAGTTGATTGTTGTACACCCCTGTGTACATTTCTCTGTGCACATTGAATTTGCTGTATTTTTGAGTAGTTATTGTTTTGGTCATAACTTCATTTAAGGCCCAGTTAAAACCATTTGATAGTTTCCAGTTTGCGTAGTTGGAATTATATCACCTTTGTTAGCGCTCGAGTTTGATACATTGCATTGATGCATTGTATTCATTTGCATTTTGGTCCATTGTATTTAATTGTTTGTGTGCTGTGGTGCCATAATTTTGGGTGCCCTCACCTTCATCCTACTGCCTTCATGTAATTCACGTGCAGTTCGTAGTTTCTGTCTTGTATCACTTGTGTTACTTGATGTTGCACTTGATAGACCCAGGTCCATTCTTTCTTGAGCCTGTTGTGTTGTGCATTGAGCATAGCTTTGTCTAGTCTTCATTGCATATGGTCACTGCATCAAGTATGATAGGGGTTACCTTTGAGTTGAACATGGTCCAATTCCACTTAGTTATTCACTGGTCACTATATACAAGTCATCACGAGGTTCACTTTTCTGTTCTGTACTTGTATTCATGTTGAAGTGATCGTTGTGCATGTTATTGTGTTGCCATATCTAGGGTACATATGCTTGTTTCAGCTGTTGCATGCTTTGTTCATGCACCTTGTTGTTACCGTCCCATTTCATTTTGTGTTTGCTGATGCATTTGTATTAATTGGTTGATAACCCACGGCTTGGCTTGACTTGCTGCATCCATGTATCCCTGTGTTCATTTTGCATTGCACTAGATTGTGCTTCGATTTCAGAGCTGCATATTCCCTGGTGCGTTGCAGTATTCATGCTTTATGCTTCGAGTCCTTTGTACTTGAAGTCTGGTACTTGTGAATTTTGAAGTCTTGATGCATTTCTGATTTGTCAGCTTCATGGTGCATTAACAATATTGGAGTTCAAATGCCTTTGTGACTTCTTTGTCCATCTGAATATTTATGTCTTTGTCCATTCCTGTAGCTGTCTCAACTAATTGAGACAGTTTGCAAACTTGTTTATTATGGTTTGGTCTTTACCATGCTGTATTGTGTTGAGTCACGATGGTTGTGACCTGACCTCTGCAGTTTCGATTATTGATAATAATTGGTGTTGCGATGGCATCATATATGTAGTGGCAAGGCAGTGTACGCAAGCGTGAACTGCAGCCACACGGTACTGCTTTTATTGTTATTTCTTTTGCTTTTGATTTATGGATCTATTTCGTATTCCATATGTTGTAGTGGCGAGGCAGTACACACGTGCGTATACTGCAGCCCTACTCGTGTTGACCTTTTAATTGATGTTCCAATTGTTTGAATTGGTTCGCGTTATATTTACCATTATCCGATTTCTTATTTAAGAATCGGATAGGTAAATTTATTTCTGTGACTGTCATCTATTCGTTATTTAATTATTATTGCTTCTGTGCACAAATAACTGAGTTTGAATTAGACTGACCCGAGTATTATTTTCTTTTGAATTTAATACTCGGGTCAGACCGAGTATTTTCAAGTTGTAGATATTCTGCTTTGGTATGCTGCTCGAGCTATGAAGACTTTTCATATCTTTTGGAGTTGTCATGTCATAGTATAGGTTGATATGTATTCATGTATATTAATCGATAATGTACTTTTATATATAACTTCCTGAGTCGACTGTAGTAGTTGTATCACATGTACTGTGTAAATGTATTGTAACTGACATCAGTTATTATATATATATATATATGAGATTTTCTGTTTCATCTGTGTTCCGCATTTATATTATCTGTGTTATTATTTTATATTTTTGTCCTAGACTATTATAGCCACTGTGTAGTAGCTTTGAGTTTGCATCGGCATGTCGGATTTCCTCCTGAAATGAAATGCACGTTTTTACTATCTGGCATATCGGTGCTCGCACAAAGCAATTACACGGATGGTCGCTCCTCAACAGCCTTATTCTCCATGCTAGTCGACAGCACTACACCGTAGTGTTCTTGGCTAGCGTGGGCATAGAGGTGGGGCGTCCCATTGACAGTCTCCAAATCCATCGAAACCAGCGTCAACAGATCCGGAATTTTATTACGATCCTAACAAAAAAATCTCGCGTGAAACGGAGTTCATATGTGAAAGTTATTCGATTTATATCGTTCGAAAACAAAAATAAAATTAAAATAAAACTAACCCTATTTAATCGCCACGTCAGCAGTCCTCTCACGCCCCAGAACCCTAAACCAAAATCGCGACTACTTCTCTTCATCCACCACCCATGCCAACTTCTACCAGAAACTGTCGTCGCCAGAGACGCCTAGGTCATGATCAGTGACCACAGTCGTGGTCCCTATCACCGGCCGACCCTATGGACCCCACGCGCACGCCCAACGGCCCTCCCTAGCGACCCCCCTCCATCTCGATTTCCGGTCAAATCATGGTGCAAACGATCACCTCCGGGCCCAAATGACCGTATCGATCTGCATGCCTCGCCGATCTCTACACCTTCCCACTTCCTGATCGCCGTGAAATCGACGATCCGTCGTCAACACCGACGAAAGAACATGAACGGCCGGGAGTTATTCTTTAATTTTTGGACAACCAATACATCGAATTAAAAAACGAATTGCACCATTGGATTACGCTCGTCGAGAGCATCAACATATATTTTTTTGAAATTTTTCTGAGGACTTTGAATTTTTGACTTTTGAATTTGGATTGTAATTGGATCTAGAGTTTGCATCCATTGAAGAAGAGGAGGAGCTGAAGAAATGAACGCACAAACAAATGATAATAGATGGAGGCTAGGGTTTAAAACTGGGTTTATATAGGTAGGTTAGAAATAGAGTAGATGGATCCGGTTGGATATACGTGCTAACGCTAACGTGGCCCAAAAAGCCTGTTCTGACCCCGGAACGAAATTTGGTAAACCCATATATCAAAATAGGTGTTTTAAAATATTCTGAACGCGATGGAAAAGTTTCACGTCCAAATTCCATCGTATGAAGAAGTTATGCTGAAATCAATATTTTCAAATTGATTTGAAATTGATTTCAACTAAATCGATCTCAAGGCGTTTCGCGTTCGTACGATCAAACGACAAGTCCGATCGCTATGGAACTTGAAACCCTACAATAATTCACTGTTACGGATCTAATGAAACTGGTTTTGTTGAAATCCGAGTTCGTGACCAAAATGGCTATTTTTTATATTAATTAAATAAATCTAAAATAAATTAATTAAATCAAATTTCGCGTTAAAATTCTGAACTTTGCAATCTTTATCACTTTAAAATTATCAAACATTTACAATGATTTAATAATTTTTAAAAGTCAATTTATTAAAGATTAATCAATAGATATCTTCAATTTCATAAAATTCAAAATTATAGACAAATTTCCAAAATTTCCATTAAATTGAATTTACCCATAATTATCTCATTCATATTTCAAATAGAAGGGTTTACCATTGGAATTAAAATTATCACATAAGTATTTCCCGTTTTCAACTTAATTTTTACTTTAACGTAATAATTACATATTTGATTTCATTCATTTGCAATAAATCCAACTATGATAAATTAACTCACTATTGAAGATTCAAATTCTATAATTCATGAATTTCATCATCTTGATTTACTTATAAATTTATAATTCTTTGAACCAATTCCCATCTCAGTTTAAAATAACTTAATTCATCTATTATAGAACTTATTTCAATTTCTTAAAATAACCCCTTAATTATAAATTGAATCCAATTTATTTTGATAAGTTTCCAATTGAATGGATTAGATTCAATTTCCACCTTTAACTTACACTTAAAATTAGGTCATAATCAATTTATAACGTGTTCCTTTCTTAGTTATTACTTCACATACTTCTCGTATTAATTTCACCAATAATCATAATTATTTAAGTAACGTTATAATAAATACGACCCTACAATCGCTCAACATTTAAACGAACGTTATTTCATTTTCCATCAGTGTAACATTCATTTATTTTATTATCACTTATTACAAATTCTAATTCCATTAACAAATAAGCGGATAATTTATAATATATGTTACAAATTTTTAATTAATCACTATTCATTATTATTGACTTTAATTTAGCATTACTTACCTTGCATTAACATTGTTACTTAAAATCCCTATCCAATTGCAACAATATTCTAATGAATACATTTACTCTTTTCCGTTATGTTATTAATTATCATCAAGGCACATCTAATTATGTTTGTGGTAAATGAGTGAATTTACTAGTAACCCACTATTATAACCATTAATATACTTGTATATTTACTTATCAATCAGTATTTACATTTTTTTTATCATTCAAATTGATTTATAACCTAATATACATTTATTAGTCCCATTTCATTCCATTCATTAATGGGTATTGCACTAACCTTATTACTTTACGTTACATTTAGTTTCCAAATTTTATAGAATTAAATTCTAATTACTTACCATTTAATCCATCAATTATTGATTCTATCCAAACATGTATTTAGATTTTATTTTAATTAATTTATTCAAATGTCGACATTCACTTAATAAATTTTACTTTCATTTATATAGTTGTAATTCAATTCAGTTATTATTTCATTAATACTATTTCCAATTTATTTCTTCCAGTATTAATTTCACAAATCAAATTTAATTTACAAATTATAATGGTTTCCACTATTTCTTGAATTGGATTTCATTTCAATAATAATTTATCACCTTTTTTTTATTTTTTACAAAATTTCAATTACAAAATCTTATTTAATTAACAACTTTAATTGTTGAAATTTACCGGTCGTTACACTCTCCCCCACTCAAAACTTTTCGTCCTCGAAAAGTAAAAGAAGGGAAGAGAAGAATTGAAATCATTATATCTTACATAAAATATTAAATTTATAACCAAATAGATTTACCAAATTAATTAATTTAAATACGATATACCAATTTATAACCATTAAATCTTTTTATACTTAAACTAATAAAGTTTGTAAATCATTTTCAAAAATAATTTCTAAGTCACAAAAAATTTTAAGAAAAATTTCGGCAGAGTCTCCTTTGTACAGAGAGGCTCGGGAGAAAATAAAATATTAAATATAACAAAATATCACATATAATACCTAAAATATTTTATCCCAACACGGAAAAATATATAAAATAGCGCTATAATCTGAAATCCGAAACGTGCCTATTTGTCGGGCAATTTACGCTTAATTTATGGAACCAAAAACAGTAGCAATTGCTTCCATAACCTGCATTTTACTTATAAAATCCAAAGGGTTAAAAATTTATATAAAGTGAAATATTTAAGTGGTTTCAATCACTAATCACAAATCAGAACAACAACCATCAATTTCAACAAACAGCCTACACAACAAATACAAAACAACCATTCAATCAAACAAACAAATAGTTGTTCAGGTCCAAAACCTTTAAATTGTACGGAATGAAGAATAAACTACTAGTGCATCATTTACTCAACAGTCTTAGATAAAACTAAATAGATTATTCATACACCCAAATCCAATTTTTAAAGTATCCTTGCCCAAACAGCCATCGACTAAACAACAACAAATCCAAACAACAATCAACTTAACTTATTATTAATTTCATTTCATACCTTTGTTGTTTGATTTTCTTTTTAATTTACATTTATTTCTTACAGTTTCATTCATTTGCATTTCATGTATTCATTTCTCACTTTCGTTTACTTAAGTTTATTTTCATTTCAGTATTCATCTTTTGTTCTTCTTTTATTCAAAAGTAAATTCTACTTATCTACTTAAGTTTATAATTTCTTACTTTCTACCATATTTTTATTATGGTACATTTCAAGTTCATAACAGCGAATTCATTGAATACTTTCATTACCTCAAGCTTTACTTGTAAGATTCCCCATTACATTTTCTTATTAACATTGTAACTTTTAATGTCTGGTAAGTTATATATATGCTTTAAGAATGTAATTGAAAAACTATAAAAGTTTTCTCATTACCTATGATTAATTTAATGTTCAATAATAATATTCTTTATTTCATAGATTACAATTTCAAATTTCATTTAATACCGTTTATAGTCTATCATTAAATCTCTTATTTCCTTTAGAGGTTTTAATTTGTTAATTACCTATGTTCCAATTCACTACAGTAATTGAAAAAATTAATTAACGGAAATTTAAGAATTTAATACCGGGTTAAACTTCAAATTATTTTAAAATAATATATAAATATATTCTTACAACTTATATATCCCTAATTATATTTAAAACAATTCAAAATTTATATATTTTTCAAAAATGAATTTGTAGTAAAACTACTACAGTTGTCTTCCCCCTTCGAAACTCGAAATGAAAGTCGATGATGCGGCCGCCATCATCGAAATTATTTTCCAGCGACAGAGAGGAAAGTAAAAAACTTATTTTCTCCAAAATCTTTTTTCAAAACAATTTCTCTAAATTTTATTGAAATATTTATATCAGAAAATACTTATAAACAATATTATTATATTCCAAAATTTATTCGAAAGAAATTTCAAAACCTCGGAACTTCAGTTCTAAATTTCCAAATTTCATTTATTTTATTTTCCAACCTTATTGCTATTATTATTTAATACCTAACAACCCATCTATTTCAGCCAAATATAGATATCATTTGAAAATTTTTATTTTATATATAGAAAATATAATAGGCAAAATAATTTCATTCACCTATATTAAAAACAAATATTATGTCGGTCTGTCCTATTAAGTGTTTAGAAATCCCTATTGATGTCATAGCGTCCCATGCATCAACCAGAACTTATAAATACAAAATGGAACAGATTAACACAATATTAAAACCTTTTTATAACACTAACAAATACGCTCTCTCATATATATACACTCAACGACTCCCATAGGGTATTACTACCCTATTTGTAAAGAGTCAGACCCCACAAAGCTAAGGTTTATCGCTAAACCAAAGCTCTTATACCACGTTGTAACATCCAGCCTTTTCACACACTTCAAATCGACACACGTGCCAATTTAAACCATACGGAAGGGCGGATTGTTATGGGGTAAATAAGAAAAACAGAGAAGAAATAAAATAAAATAGAATCTCACAGCAGAAGGATAAAATATAATAATCAATATACAGTTCATAAAACTATTTACAAAACAATTGATTCTTCTTTATACAATAAATATCAGAGTTCACATACCAATAAATATCAATGCAGCGGAATTAAATAGTGTAGTGGAATAATAGTAGATAATAGTAATACAAATCTTTGTCTTCGTCCTCTAGAGCTAAAACTTCAAATCCTGAAACGCTCGGACTGACCCGAGCGAATTGAAAAGACAAAACACTCTAGTCGGAACTAAAAGATCTTATGTAAGTTAAATTAAAAGAAATAAATACGAGTGCAGTAACTTAAAAGATGCTCGGGATTCACGTCTCTTAAGGATCCGTTAAACTATTTACTATGTAGTATATTTCGCTATTATAATAGTGTCTAATTGTAAAAAAACTTACTTTTAAATAGCGTTAAGTAGTTACCCAATCTCCCCCTTAACACAATAATAGTCCCAGTAGTCCATCAAATATCATAGTCCCTCCTGATCGGGAAGCCACTAGAGGATACCACACGGGCTACAGGAGAAAACCAAACTCGTACAAGGCGCGGTAGGGTAGGTGACACGGCACAACTAGGCAATGCCAGGGTAGATATACCAATTACGCATCTGGGCTGGTGGTAACGCGTAGCTGCTACTACCGCCCCACCTCGGACAAACTCCCCCAAATCAAAGAAATCAAAAGTGAAGGTGGCTACCGAATCAATCCAAAGTCAGAGTATAGTATCGAAGAGGAGTTCCAATCAGAGGAATGACCTCTTTGGCCCAAGAATCGCTCCTGTTTTAGCCACCTTATGCCAACTCACGGGAGTCGGGTCCACGTAATTACCTCAAAGGAAAACGCCGCCACCATCCTACTTCATTTTGGGATCTCCACCGCGTACATGGTTGTTAAAGTGGTTTTCGGAGTTGGCAGAGAGTATGACAACTTCCGATCCCGGTCTCTTAAACAACCAAACGTTATTATAACACCGCGGTCTTCAAAATAGTTAATACTTTAAAACCAGAATATAATTATCCATTTCAAAACCCATAAATATGATATCATTTCCATTTCCAAACAACTCATTTTGATATTATTTTTATAAAAATCAAATCAATAATATAATTTTATTTCAAATATTTTTTTTTTCCAAAATCATACTGCTTTAAAATTTATAGTATCTGGAAACCAAACATTTGAATTAAAATTTTCAGAACATAATACTTCGAAATCCATAGCTTTAAAACCATAACTTCTAAAACTTGAATGGTTTGGATATTCAACATTATATAGAATAAAATGGTTTAATTTAAAACTTTACTTTGTAAAGTAAATTGATTTCCACGACTTTACAAATATATTTTCTTTAGATGAAGTCTAAACCATAAATTTAAATTTCACCTTCAGTTTCCAAAAGCACTTCAATTTCAATATATATCCAATTTGAGTATTAATAAATTTCAAAACTATGGTTGGAATTTATTCTTTCAACAAATTCACTGTTTTATTATTTAGTCTTGAACATTTGCATGATAAATCCATAATCATTTATATAAAACTCAAATTTCCTATAACTAAATATTTCCTTCATTTAGTTATACTAGAAATATCGTTTAATTTGTCTTGAAATAAAATTTCATTTATAAATATCATACCTTTAAAATTTTCAAGCTTAATAAGGTTCTACATCAACTTATAGAGTTTAATTCTTAAATACGCTCGATTCCAATTTAAAAAAAATTATTTACCTTCCAATCTACATTTATTCGAATCATTTAAACTTTATATCCTAAGCCTGTACTTAATTATATAATATAGATTATCAACTCCATTTCAACTTATTCATTTTATATAGCAGATTATACATAGCTTAAATTCAAAATTTGACTATATATGTATAATGATAAAATAATATTTATATAATATCAAAATTTAATATTTTTTAAACCGTATCATATCCAAACCACAAAAAAATCATTTCAAAAATAATTTTATATATATGCCGTGGTGCCTGTACAAAATTTTCTATCCTATGGTCAAGTGATACGGATATTTATCATTTCAATCCGCAATTTAAAAATAAAAATGCGGTTGTATATCATTTCAAACCGCAATCCCGGATGAAATGAAATGCATGATAATTGCAGATTATATAATATAGAACACATCATCCATTCACCAAAAATCAATCATCAACCAATTTATTGCAATCATCATCAATTTAAACATGAGCATATAAAATAGAACAGGTATCAACGAACAGTTTATATTCAAAAAAAATTAATAACTATTTAACTAGCAGTTTATATGCAAAATAAATAAATTTTAACTATCAATTTATGTGCAATATTAAAATTAATTAACAGTTAAATTAAATAAATGCGATTTAACTGAGATGATGAATAAAATATGCAAAACAGTCATAAATAACTTTCTACTCATATTTTAAATCAATTTAACAAACATAAGAAATCTTAGAAGTTGTGAGTGGGTTAAAACACTCACCTTTGGGATTTAAATTGAATTCAAATACAATTTAAACCCAAAAATTTGGCAGTCTTCAAATCCATCCAAACTAACGTCAACAGATCCCGAATTTTATTACGATCCTAACAAAAAAAATCTCGTGTGAAACGGAGTTCGTATGTGAAAGTTATTCGATTCATATCGTTCGAAAACAAAAATAAAATTAAAATAAAACTAACCCTATTTAATCGCCACGTCAGCAGTCTTCTCACGCCCTAGAACCCTAAACCTAAATTGCGACTACCTCCCTTCAGCTGCCACCCACGCCAACTTCTACCAGAAACTGCCGTCGCCAGAGACGCCTAGGTCATGATCAGTGACCATAGTCGTGGTCCCCATCACCGGCCAACCCTATGACCCCACGCGCACGCCCAACGGCCCTCCCCAGCGACTGCCTCCGTCTCGATTTTCGGTCAAATCACGGTGCAAATGATCACCTCCGGGCCCCCAGTGACCGTACCGATCTGCATGCCTCGCCTATCTCTACACCTTCCCACTTCCTGATCACCTTGAAATCGACGATCCGCCGTCAACACCGATGAAAGAACATGAATGGTCGGGAGTTATCCTTTAATTTCTGGACAACAAATACATCGAATCAAAAAACGAATTGCACCATTAAATTACGCTCGTCGAGAGCATCAACATATATTTTTTTGAGATTTTTCTGAGGACGTTGAATTTTTGACTTTTGATTTTGGATTGTAATTGGATCTAGAGTTTGCACCCATTGAAGAAGAAGAGGAGCTGATGAAATGAATGCACAAACAAATGAGAATAGATGGAGGCTAGGGTTCAAAACTGGGTTTATATAGGTAGGTTAGAAATAGAGTAGATGGATCCGGTTGGATATACGTGCTAATGCTAACGTGGCCCAAAAAGCCCGTTCTGACCCCGGAACGAAATTTGATAAACCCATATATCAAAATAGGTGTTTTAAAATATTTTGAACGCGATGGAAAAAGTTTCACATCCAAATTCCATCGTATGAAGAAGTTATGCTGAAATCAATATTTTCAAATTGATTTCAAATTGATTTCAACTAAATCGATTTCAAGACGTTTCGCGTTCGTACGATCAAACGACAAGTCCGATCGCTACGAAACTTGAAACCCTATGATAATTCACAGTTACGGATCCGATGAAACTGGTTTCATCGAAATCCAAGTTCGTGACCAAAATGGCTATTTTTTATATTGATTAAATAAATCTAAAATAAATTAATTAAATCAAATTTCGCGTTAAAATTCTGAACTTTGCAATCTTTATCACTTTAAAATTTTCAAACATTCACAATAATTTAACAATTTTTAAAAGTCAATTTATTAAAGATTAATCAATAGAAATCTTCAATTTCATGAAATTCAAAATTATAGATAGATTTCCAAAATTTCCATTAAATTGAATTTACCCATAATTATCCCATTCATAATTTCAAATAGAAAGGTTTACCATTGGATTCAAAATTATCACATAAATATTTCCCGTTTTCAACTTAATTTTTACTTTAACGTAATAATTACATATTTGATTTCATTCATTTGCAATAAATCCAACTATTATAAATTAACTCACTATTGAAGATTCAAATTCTATAGTTCATGAATTTCATCATCTTGATTTACTTATAAATTTATAATTCTTTGAACCAATTCCCATTTCAGTTTAAAGTAACTTAATTCATCTATTATAGAACTTATTTCAATTTCTTAAAATAACCCCTTAATTATAAATTGAATCCAATTTATTTTGATAAGTTTCCAATTGAATGGATTAGATTCAATTTCCACCTTTAACTTACACTTAAAATTAGGTCATAATCAATTTACAACGTGTTCCTTTATTAGTTATTACTTCACATACTTCTCGTATTAATTTCACCATTAATCATAATTATTTAAGTATCGTTATAATAAATACGACCCTATAATTACTCAACATTTAAACGAACGTTATTTCATTTTCCATCAGTGTAACATTCATTTATTTTATTATCACTTATTGCAAATTCTAATTCCATTAACAAATAAGCAGATAATTTATATTATATGTTAAAAAATTTTAATTAATCACTATTCATTATTATTGACTTTAATTTAGCATTACTTACCTTGCATTAACATTGTTACTTAAAATCCCTATCCAATTGCAACTAATATTCTAATGAATACATTTACTCTTTTCCGTTATGTTGTTAATTATCATCAAGGCACATCTAATTATCTTTATTGATAAATGAGTGAATTTACTAGTAACCCACTATTATAACCATTAATATACTTGTATATTTACTTATCAATCAGTATTTACATTTTTTTATCATTCAAATTGATTTATAACCTAATATACATTTATTAGTCCCATTTCATTCCATTCATTAATGAGTATTGCACTAACCTTATTACTTTACATTACATTCAGTTTCCAAAATTTTATAGAATTAAATTCTAATTACTTACCATTTAATCCATAATTATTGATTCTATCCAAACGTGTATTTAGATTTTATTTTAATTAATCTATTCAAATGTCGACATCCATTTAATAAAGTTTACTTTCATTTATATAGTTGTAATTCAATTCAGTTATTATTTCATTAATACTATTTCCATTTTATTTCTTCCAGTATTAATTTCACAAATAAAATTTAATTTACAAATTATAATGGTTTCCACTATTTCTTCAGTTGGATTTCATTTCAATACTAATTTATCACCTTTTTTTATTTTTTACAAAATTTCAATTACAAAATCTTATTTAATTAACAACTTTAATTGTCTAAATTTACGGGTCGTTACACCTCCAAACCACCCATGTGAGTTAACTTCTTTTTATTATGAAACTGTATGGACAAATACACATAATAATAACCAAATGCAAATTCTTTAATTTCCTTCAATATTACGTGGTATTTGTCATATTTATGTGTTATTCATTATACAATACTATATTATTAGGTGTGACATTGCTGGAGGTTGGTGATTGAAGCATGCAGTGCCAAAAAAGCAAGACTAAAGCAATCTAAGCGCCAATCAACATTGTAATATCAGACAAACAGCTATGAAAACAAGCAACCCCCATAAAGTGCTTCAGAGAGGTGAGCTAACTCATAAGACATGTAAATGCAAGCCATTGAAACCATCGAAGTAGTTGGTAGTGTAGGGATGTGTCAAGGGATTCGGAGTAGCAGTTCCTACTTTCCATGAATGTCACTATATAGAGCAGCTGTAACGACCTAGAATTTCAGACATTTGGAATTTGGATATTTAATTGATTTTAAATATTCAATAGTTAATTTTATAAGTTCAATAACTTATATTTCGAATATCTGGAATTATTTGGATAATTAAATTGTTAATTTAATATTTTAAATTGCAGAAATAATTGAGATTTGAAATTTATTTGAATAAAAATGAATTATAAAGTTGAATTAAATTCTATTTGAATTAGAATGATGTTGGTAAACTTTTAAAATTGATTTAGAAGTTAATTTGAAGAAATTGAATATTTTAATATTTAATTAACGTGTAAAAATAGTCATTTTTGACAATGTCTCGGATTTCAATGAAACCAGTTTCATTGGATCTGTAATGTTATATTATTATAAGATTTTGAATTCTGTGTCAATCGGACTTACGGTTTGGTCATATGAAGCCGAATCGCGTAGGAATTTATTTAAGTAAATTTTAATATAAATAATTCGATTCGAAAACCTATCTTCAAAGTACGACTAAATTAGCTCCCGATATATATTCCAATGTGTTCAAAATAGGGGTAGAACATTATAAACGCCAAACGACATGTTTCGATTGGAGTTTGAAAAAATTTCGGATGAATAGTGTCACAAACTTTTCTATATAAGCTAAAACTTTTTTTCCTTTTGCAAAGAAAACAAAACCCTAACCTAAAAAAGCTTCAACCGCTGCCATCCCTAATTAATGGCCATAAATCATCTTCTTTCTCTACTCGAACTCTTCCAATCCGTCAACTATTAGCAAAAACTTTCAACTACAACATCGTAGAGCACATTGAGATTTCAAATCCAACGGCGATGATGGATTATCAAGCGAGGATGTGCTGGCAAATCGACTTCAGACGCACGCCGTTCGAAGGGGTTTTGCATGGTAGTGGCAGGACCAAGTTCGACCGGGTTTATGGCGGTGGTGCCGTTCGTGATGGGCTTTATCTTAGCGTCGTTCGATCATTGCATAGATGATCGTGGGTGGAGAATAATTCGAAGGAAGGTTGGCGGCTATGCGTTTCTTTGATCGGCTTGAACAAAGGAGAAGAAGATTTGTGTGGCCCAAATCTTGCCTAGCAGAAATGAATGGCCGAGATTAAAAGTAGGTTTAAAATAAAAAAGAAATTGTAAATTAATTTATATATGAAATCGTGTAAACTTTAAAATACTATAACTTCTTCATACGAGGTCGAAAATTGACGAAACAAATTGCGTTGGGATCGTATGGATGAGCACTACATTTTAGAGCTAGTTTGGAGTTGATTAGTGCTAGTGAAAATTTTAGATAAAATTAAACGCGCGTTTAATTTTATTTGGAACAAAACACTGCAACTGCTGTTGGAACAAAAGTGAGTACAACTCACTCTTTCTGACTATCTTAATTTTTATATAAGTGAGAATAAATTTATTTTATGCTGATTGACGATTGTTTGGGTGATATTATATATATATATAGATTAATTTAGATATATTCCTTCTTATTGGAGCAGATGAGACCCTATACGTTCCCGCGTATGAGCGGATGTCCTTTTGTACGTGCGTCTACCTCGAAGCGGACATTGTACATATTTTCTCATATGTATATTTGTTGCAGGTGACAGGTTAGAGGGATCCAACTGGATTCCTCACCAGTGTTGATTTTTATTTACAGATATTGTTGTTATCATATGATATTTGGTGTTTGGATGATGTGATTGATGTGGATCACTTTATTTAGTGTTTTTGTAAAATTGGGCCACATTTTGAAATTTTAAAATATTAAAGTGATGACTTAAAAAGGATTTCAAAGTGATTTTGAAAATAGATTTTTATTAGTTTTTGAATTGTTAAGGAAATGAATTTATTTCAAATAAATAAAAAGTTATAATTTTTATGTTATAAAATTATGATTTTTTTGAAATATACATAAGTATGATTTTTGAAGTTATATAATTTTTAACAATAATGATTTGTAAATTATTAAAAGAAGAAGTTTATTTAAATGGAATCAAAATGTGATTTTTTAAATGTGAAGTTAACTATTTTAGAAAATAAGTTAAACTGAGATTTTTGATTTATTATAAATGGTATATGTAACGACCCGTAAATTTCGATAATTAAAGTTGTTAATTAAATAGGATTTTGTAATTGAAATTTTGAAAAAAAAAGGTGATAAATTAGTATTGAAATGAAATCCAAATGAAGAAATAGTTGAAACCATTATAATTTGTTAATTAAATTTGATTTGTGAAATTAATACTGGAAGAAATAAATTGGAAATAGTATTAATGAAATAATAACGGAATTGAATTACTACTATATAAATGAAAGTAAAATTTATTAAGTGGATGTCAACATTGAATAAATTAATTAAAATAAAATCTAAATACATGTTTGGATAGAATCAATAATTGATGGATTAAATGGTAAGTAATTAGAATTTAATTCTATAAAATTTGGAAACTGAATGTAATGTAAAGTAATAAGATTAGTGCAATACCCATTAATGAATGGAATGAAATGGGACTAATAAATGTATATTAGGTTATAAATCAATTTGAATGAAAAAAACGTAAATATTGGTTGACAAATAAATATACAAGTATATTAAAGGCTATAATAGTGGGTTACTAGTAAATTCACTCATTTACCAATAAAGATAATTAGATGTGCCTTGATGATAATTAATAACTAAGAAAAGAACACGTTATAAATTGATTATGACCTAAACTTAAGTGTAAGTTAAAGGTTGAAATTGAATCTAATCCATTCAATTGGAAACTTATCAAAATAAATTGGATTCAATGTATAATAAAGAGGTTATTTTAAGAGATTGAAATAAATTCTATAATTGGCGAATTAGGTTACTTTAAATAGAGATGGGAATTGGTTTAAAGAATTATAAATTAATAAGTAATACAAGATGATAAAATTTATGAATTGTAGAATTTAAATTTTTAATAGTGAGTTGATTTATTTAATTTATATTAGTTGGATTTATTGCAAATGAATGAAATCAAATATTTAACTATTACGTTAATTTAAAAAAATTAAGTTGAAATTTGGAAATAATTGTGTAATAATTTTAAATCCACTGGTAAACCCATCTATTTGGAATTATGAATGGAATGATTATGGGATAATTCAATTTAATAGAAATTTGGAAATTTATCTATAATTTTTGAATTGTGTGAAATTAAAGATTTATATTGATTAATCTCTAAATAAATTGACATTTAAAAAAATTGTTAAATTATTGTAAATGTTTGAGAATTTAAAAGTGATAAAGATTTCAAATTTGAGAATTCAAATTTAAATTTGATTTAATTAATTTATTTTAAATTTATTTAATTAATAGAAAATAGCCATTTTGGCCACTAACTCGGATTTCAACGAAACAAGTTTCATCGGATCCGTAACAGTGAATTATTGTAGGGTTTCAAGTTTCGTAGCGATCGGACTTGTCGTTTGATCGTGCAAACGCGAAACGCCTTGAAATCGATTTAATTGAAATCAATTTGAAAATATTGCTTTCAGCATAACTTCTTCATACTATAGAATTTGGACGTGAAACTTTTTCCATCGCGTTCAGAATATTTTTAAATATCTATTTTGATACATGGGTTGACCCAATTTCGTTCCGGAGTCGAAAAGGGCTTTTTGGGCCAATTATCGTTCAGCACGTTTGTTTATCAGATCCACCTACTCTATTTCTAACCTACCTATATAAACCCAGTTATAAACCCTAGCCTCCATCTATTCGCATTTTTTTGTGCGTTCATTTCCTCGGCTCTTCCTCTTCCCAATGGCTGCAAACCAAACCTAGATCAAATTACAATTTCAAAATCAAAGTCAAAATTCAAAGTTCTCATAAAATTCCAAAAAAATATATGTCAATGCTCTCGACGAGCGTAATTCAATGGTGTAATTCGTTTTTCAATTAGAATTATCGTTTGCTCAGAAAGTGATCGTTTATTCTCGACGTTCATTGACCATTGATCAACTTTGCCTGATCGAAAAATTGAAGTTGCTGGGTTGTGGAAATTCGCGAGAGGAGTTCATCGGTGAAGTTTATTGGGAAAATTAACGGCTAGATCTGCAAATTTTATTGGATTAGGGTTTCAAAATGTAACAACCCGCATATTTATCGATTTTTATATTTAAATATTTTATCGATACTCGGACTTTAGTCTAAAAAGCCACTTTTTGCAAACAGTCGAATTAGGACTCGAGACCACTTCCATTGAGTTCAAAACGCCGTTTGCAATCTTTTTAAGTGTAAACTTTGATATGTTTGGAGTTAGTGGAATTTTGCTACTTTTCACTTAGGGCTTTGGTTTGGGCTGAGCCCATTAACCCCACTTAACTCAGTTCCAACTCTCTCCTCTTCATTTACTCCCTTTCTACTTTCCTTATACTCAAGCTTTTAAAACAATGGTGAGTGGAATGGGAAATTAAAATTCCAAACCCTAGTTTTCTTTTGCAAAATCAAACTCTAGCTCCAAACTAATAGAAGAACCCATTGGTAAGCCTTCTCTTCTTCTTCTCCAACTCATTCTCTTATCAATTTCAGAAATTCCTGAACCTAACTTTGGGAATGTTCTTCTTCTAAGCTTAGAATCAACTTCTTGTGTTGGATTTGAAGAGTGGTTGATTCTCCATTGCTTACAAGCTTCTTCTTCAATTGTTTGGGTTCAAAGGTGAGATTTTTATCTCACATCTTTGTCTATAATTATCTTCGATTGTTAGGTATGAATTCCTAACACTTATTCTTGTGCAATTGATTTTGGTTTGGATTGATTTGGTGTATATTCCAATTTTTGATGTTTTGAAATCAAAATCTATGAAAATCCTTCTATGGATATTTGGACATTGTTATTTGAGGCGTATCGAAGAGCCGTTAAGGCTGGGTTGTCGCTTGGCGTAAATCCTTAGTCGTTGTCGCTCGATCGATCGCTTCCGGTATTCGTTTGGCCATTTTTGGCCTAGGTTCAGGGAATGCTCTAAACCCTTGATTCAGACGTCTGAAACGTAGTATTCAGACGACTGAATATTATACTGGGAATTTTTATTCCCCAGTATTCAGACGTCTGAATCTATATTTCAGACGTCTGTATCGGTTCATTTGGAACCAGAAAGAAAATAGGTTAAAAAGTGCCTATTTCAGACGTCTGAAATCAAAGATTCAGACGTCTGAATTCTGTTTTGGAAAATAGTTTATTTTCCAGATTCAGACATCTGAATCCTTAATTTCAGACGTCTGAATCTGCACTCTTTTGCCTATTAACCTATTTGCTTGAGAATTCCATCTTTAATCGATTCGTGTGATTTTCTTTTGTTATTATCACTTATTATCGACTTTGATGACATTTTTTTCTTGATTTTTGGGAATATCCATTTCGATGGATTCGGTATCGATTTCTTTGGATTTTATTCACGTCTTCGAATGTGAATTTTGATGATTGATTGTTTCTACAATCATTTCTATGATTTGTCACTTTAAAAATATAAAGGTTTCAATACTAGTAGTAAATATCAAAACTCTTTCATCAAAACGATTTCAACCCTATTTTCAATAACAAAGCTCTTTTCTTAAACCGTTTTCCAACCTACTAGTATATACCAACCTTTACCTCACTCGGATGAGAAATCTAATTAAATGAATTAGTAAAACAAGTGGTATGAAATGCTTGTGTTTACTTCGTCGGTTAATTCTTGGACTTGTTCGATTGAATCTCTTGTGACAATTTTCTAGTGGAGATCTACATTTTGTTCGTAAATATTTAAGTTAAGCTAGTGGTTATGGGACATGAAGCTAAGCTCATATATTTACTAGCTTACTGTAATTGACACTTCTCTTTGATCATGATGATCGTTTTAAGATTTAGACTAGAAATTGTGCGATGTCTCTTTGTTTGCGAGGTTAGACTAGACCCCCTTTCTGTGTTATTTCGACTCACACATGTGGGGTAGCGCCCCATGGTCTTCGGGCCATTCGTGTGTCAAAAATTAATGGCTAGCTACCATGAGATAGCGTCTCGTTCGTGTGATACATATGTTGTTGAGTTTTCATGATCCCCCTCGTGTGATAGGCCTCCCCCTTTCTATGATTTCTGGATTTCGTGTGTTGAGTTCCGGAATTTATGCTTCACCAATTTTAGTGATTTTCATTGATATGATTTATCAATTTTTGTGCATTGGTAAATTCGTGTGTCATTGACCTGTTGTGAATACAAGTTTTGGGTATGAAACCCTTTTTGGATCTTTGTGAAGATTCTTGTGATATTGAATGATCGTTTGTTGATCATCATTTGCACGCTTATAGTAGTATGCCATTATGGATATTATATGTTTATGCCATATCTTTTACTTTATATCATCTCATCTGATATTTATAGCTAGACTGATCCGTTTATTATTTTCTTATAAATAATACTCGGGTCAGACCGAGATGTTACAGGTGCTTCTGCTTGATTTCTTCCCAGGGATTCATTACTCTGACTTTTGGCTAACTATCAAGATTAGCAGTTTTTGTTGTATACACTTGAGATATAGACTCCTCAATGTATACATATTCTTTTGACTTGCACATGTATCTATTCTTTTGTGATATTTGTGGATCTTGTTAGACCACAACTCTGATATACACTTATATGTGTAATATTCATATCTATTTCCGCCTTTGTGATATGAATTGCCTGTGACTAATTTATGTTATGCTTTTTGCTATATTTGTTTCCGAGGATTATATATAGCCACTGTGTAGTAGCTTTGAGTTTGCATTGGTATGTCGGATTTCCTCTTGAGATGAAATGCTTGTTATATTTTTTCTGGCATATCGGTGCTCGCACAAAGAAATTACACGGATGGTCGCTCCTCAACTGCCTTATTCTCCGTGCTAGTTGACAGCATTACTCCGTAGTGTTCTTGGCTAGCGTGGGTATAGAGGTGGGGCGTCACAGCTTGGTATCAAAGCGAAACTTCGGAACAATGTAGAATAACTTAGCAAGGATCATCGTCCTAGGTCTATCTTAGGAGTCGTGCTTTAGGATTTAATTCGAGTCTTTGTGCCGATTCATCCTATTTTCTTTATGATTCCTTATTTTATCTATCAAGATTGCTTGATATTCATTTGTGAATAACCTTCTTCTTCCTTCTTTCTTTCTTAAGGAAGAGAAATGGTTAGACCAGGTCGTCCCAAAGCTGGACCATCTAGTGCTCCACCCAAAGATGGAGTTTTTATGACTACCCAACAACTTCTTGACCGTGTCACGAACGCTCAAGCAGCTGGTTCTAATCCGGAACCTACTCACCCTAAATCTGGGTTTGCACGTTTATGTAATGATTACACCAACCTGGGTGGGAAGCCATTTAATGGTTCTTAAACTGTCATCGAGGTCCAGGCATGGTTGAGGACCTGTGATTGAATCTTCATTCGCATGAATCTCGTCGATCTTCACCGTGTTCAAGTGGCTTCCAGTATGCTCCAAGAGAGAGCATTGGACTGGTACGAACTTCTTATTTCTGAGATTAATGAAGCGGATCTCACCTGGGAGCAATTCCGGGAACGCTTCGAATTAAAATTCGTGCCAGAAGCAGAGAAAGTGACATTGTCTCGGTGTTTCATAGACCTTGTTCAGGGTGAAGCCTCCATGGCTGATTATGTTGCATCCTTCGAGTCACTTTCCAAATATGGGGTTGAGTACATCAACATCCCATTGAAGAAGAACCAAAGATTTGTCTATGGCTTAAACAAAATTCTCAATACTTCTAAAATTAGAAGTTCCCTTCGACCAACTCATTGATATCGCTCTTCGTCTTGAGGAGGCGGATAGGGAAAGTGATGATGAAGTGGTGGGTTCCAAACCAAACTTCAACAACAAGAAGAGGCCAAATAAATTTAAAGGTCCTTATCCCAGTAAAAATGGTAAACAGGCAACTCCTGCTGCGAAGACTTTTTCCTCTACTGAAGGGAAATGCTTTAACTGTGGTTCCAGAGACCATTTTGCGAATAAGTGTTCAAAGCCCCATCGTTGTCGCTATTGTAAAAGCCCGGACCATTTTATACAGGTATGTCCCAAACTTCAAAATAGGAAGGAGGGAAAGCTAAATGTTTCTCAAGCCCCTGGCAACACATCTCGTGGTCAAGGTATATCTCATTCTATCCTTGATGGTATTATTATATTTCGTGATCAACCTATTCGAGTTCTCTTTGATACGGGTGCATCCCACTCTTTTATATCAAAGGAACTTGTCGATACCTTTTCTTTAAGTGTTGTTGCTTTAATGACTTCTTTAAGAATTATGAATCCGGTTGGTGGATCCGCAACTCTTAGTTTTCTTTGTAAAGACGTGGAGATTATTTTGTGTGATTTTCCCTTCCTAGCCGATTTTCATGTCATGCGTTATTTAGGCTTTGGAATGATTTTGGGAATTGATTGGCTTAACCGTTATGAAGCTCACATCCTATGTCCCGAGCAAACTATTTATCTCCGACACCCGCAATCTGTAAAGCAGATTTCTATTATTCTTAAAGATTCGGATTCTTCTTTGACTGCATCTTTATATTCTCTAAATCCTCGTGATGACGATAAGGATGATGAGGAAGATGTCATTGCTCTTATTCACGTTGTTCGTGAATTTTCCAACATATTTGAGCCCATTTTAGGATTTCTACCTAAGCGAGCAATTGAGTTCAAAATTAATCTTATCCCTGGAGCTCAACCTATTACTCGTCCTCCTTATCTCATGTCTAATAAGGAGAATGAGGAGATGTGCAAACAATTATCTAAATTGGTGACTAAGCAATTTATTTGCTCTAGTTCCTCGTCTTGGGGAGCTTCGGCTATTTTCGTGAAGAAATCCGATGGCACACTTAGACTTTGCGTTGACTACCGCAAGCTTAATGATCTTACTATCAAAAATAAATATCCTTTACCTCAGATTGATGATCTATTTGACCAACTTAGCGGTGCTAGAGTCTTTTCACAATTGGACTTGGCTACCAGTTTTCATCAGCTTCGTATTGTAGAGGATAGCATTCCTTTGACATTGTTCCATACCCGTTATGGATCTTATGAATGGCTTGTTATGCCATTTGGTTTAACGAATGCGCCGGCTTATTTCGTTGACCTTATAAATCGAGTTTTCAAAGATTTCCTCGATCGGTTTGTACCCATATTCATTGATGATATTCTTATGTATTCAAAAAAGAGGAGGAACATGAAAAGCATCTTCGGATTGTGTTGGAAACTCTTAGGAGCAATCATTTAAAAGCAAAATTTTCTAAATGCCACTTTTGGCGATCTCGTGTGAAGTTTCTCGGCCATATTATTTCCGAATCCGGAATTTCCGTGGATCCTTCAAAGATTGAAGCGATTCAAGATTGGAAGAGACCGGAGAGTGTGACAGAGATTCGTAGTTTTCTCGGATTGGCGGGCTATTACCGTCGTTTTATTAAAGACTTTTCTAAGATTGTCGTGCCTCTCACTGGCTTGACTAAGAAGGGAGTTAAGTACATTTGGTCGGACAAATGTGAAGCCTCTTTTCAAAAATTGAAAGAACTCCTTTCCGATGCTCCTATTCTTGTGATTCCCGATGGAAACCAAGATTTTATTGTTTATACCGATGCTAGTCGCATCGGTTTAGGTGTCGTTCTTATGCAAAAAGAACGTGTTATTGCTTATGCTTCTAGGCAATTGAAGCTGGCCGAGACTTGATATGCCACACATGATTTAGAACTCGCGACTATTGTTTTCGCTCTTCGGATTTGGCGTCATTATCTCTTAGGAGAGAAATTTGTTCTTTATACCGATCATAAGTCTTTGAAGTATTTATTTTTTTCAAAAGGAACTTAATTTGCATCAACAACGTTGGCTCGAGTTCCTTGCTCCTTATGATCTTGATATCCTTTATACCCCCGGTAAGGGTAATCGTGTCGCCGATGCTCTTAGCCGTAAGCAACAAGCAGTTGTTTCTATGATGTTATCCAAATGGAACGATCTCGAGATCTTATCCACTTGTGAGATTCGAGACCGCGTATCCGATTTATGCTCATCATTGTTTTATGTAGCCTTGAGGCTCATCCTTCATTTTTAGACCGCATTCTTGAAGCTCAAAGGCTAGATCCCGACTTGGTTCTTCTTGGCCAAAATTTTAAGGATAGAATTGATATTGAAGGTTTGAAAGACTTTGATATTGATTCTCGTGGCGGCATTCGGAAATTTGGTAAACTTGTCGTGCCAAATATTATGATCTTCGCAAAGATATTTTAGAAGATTCACATCGTTCTAAATTTACCATTCATCCCGGTAGTAGTAAAATGTATGCGGATATGAAGCGACTTTATTATTGGGAGGGAATGAAACTTGACATCGCTAACTTCGTTAAGTGTTATATGACTTGCCAACTCGTTAAAGCCGAACATCAAAGGCCCGGTGGGTTATTGCAACCTTTAGAAATCCAGTTTGGAAGTGCGACCAAATTTCCACGCATTTTATAGATGGCCTTCCCCGTTCTCGTTCAGGTCATGATAGCTTATGGGTTATAGTTGATAGACTTACTAAATCCACCCATTTTATTCCCGTTGGGTCTAACCGAATCATTCCTCTTTTGGCCAAATTCATTGTTAAAGAAATTGTTAAATTACATGGAGTTCCTACTTCTATTGTTAGTGATCACGATCCATTGTTTACTAGTGGATTTTGGAAGAGTCTTCAAAAAGCTTTAGGGACGAAGCTTAATTTTAGCACCGTTTATCACCCCCATTCCGATGGACAAACCGAGCGTGTGAATCAAACTCTTGAAGATCTTCTTCGCGCTTGTGTGCTCGATTTTGGTGGAAGTTGGAAAGATCATATTTCACTTGTTGAATTTTCCTATAATAATAGCTTCCAATCTAGTATTGGTATGGCACCTTTCGAGGCACTCTATGGAAGGCCATGCCGATCTCCTTCTTGTTGGTTTGAGGCCGGTGAGAAGCTGATTTTAGGTCCAGACTTTATTCGTGATTCCACAGAAAAGATTGAACTTATACGACGTAGGATGAAAGAAGCCCAGAGTAGACAAAAATCCTATGCCGATATGTAATATCCTGGAATTTTGGACAATATAAATTTAATAATCTGTGTCTAAATTTATATTGAACTGATAAATTTTGTTAATAAATTTGATTTGATTTAATAATCTTCTTTATTCAAATATTTAATTTGTGAAATTATTTTTAATAAACTGATAAATTATTTTATATTTATAAAATGTATATGTATTTATATATATATTAAATAGATAAGTTGTTAAATTAGTAGCATAATTTTAATGTTTTTAATATTTAGGAATTGTGATTTATTTTTGGATTTAAAATTTTCAAAAAAAATATTTAATATAAAATACTGTATGATTTTAAACATGTAAAATAAATGTTTTATTGGTTTAAAATTCATTTTTAACTTAAGTTTGAATATTTAAAATAAGTTACAAAAATATTTGTGTTATTCTTTATAAAATATTGATTGATAATGTGATTTGTAAATTTAAAATACAATTTAAAATATGAAACATGTATTCAATAAGTTACAAACTCTTTTATAAATTTATTTCAATTGTTTAAAAGTTTCTTTTTCAAATGATAAATTTGTATGTTGTTTTATTTAAACACTTTGCTTTATTTATTAGAAATTATTTAAATACATAACTAGGTGTTAATGGAAATAATTAAGTTTAATTTATCTTTAACACTTAATCTAAATTACTAATTACTTGAAAGAGACATGTGTATATAATTTAAATTTTGAGTTAACATGTGTTAAATATTTAAGTGTGTAAATTTACATGTGTCAATTTCTTTTACAAGTGTCAAATTTTAGTTTTTATTTTCCTTTAATTCAAAACATTTGTTATTTTAACTTGCATGTTTCTTTTCTCTTCTTTTCTCATTTTTTCATTTCTAAACAAGTCTAAAACCCTCTTTATAATCATGCTCCTCTATCCTGCAGAATCAAATTCCTTGAACATATCCCAAATCATATTCAATCTGCAAAATGCAAACATGCATTCCAATTTCAAGCAAACCTGTTCATAAAACTAAGGCCTGCATTTCAATTTTTAATCAAGAAAACCTGCATGTTCTTGTAAACTAAAGCTTGCATGTCATTCCCTGTAATCAACTTCCAAAATGCACAGCATTTCTCAAATCTCTTGCCCACTATCAAAAATCTATTCGATTGCATATCAACTTTCAAGAAGGCCTGCATTTCTTTCAAGACCTGGGAAAATAGGCCTCTGCATGCAACCTCATCAAGTCTGCATTCATGAATTTTCAAATCTGGAAGCATCGATTTGGAAGCAAGTTTTAAAAGGGATTCAAGCAGATTTTCAACAAGATTTCAAAAAAGGCTTTTCATTAAAACCTAGGCTTTGCATTTTAGTACAGGTGAGTAACTTAACATATTTGAAAGTTTAAGTATAAGATATGGATTGCTTGATTTATTCATGAAAATAAGTAGGCCTATACTTATATATTGTTAAATCTTTTGCTGTATATATATATAAGCATGAATGTGATGTGTGTTTGTTTACTTATGGTACCGTCTGCACAATACAAGCTCAAATGGATCAAAATCTCTTTCCTTTTGATCTCGTTGTTGTTATGACCTAGTTATTGACTGAAATATGTTTGGTTCATGATAAAGAACAGTTAAAACATTTTATATAGGTTAAATAAATTTTGAATTGCCTGAAAATTTAATAACAGAGCAAACATTAATATAAGAGGAATAAATTCAAACTTTATGATTTATTGTTTCAGGTTTATTAATAGAAACAACAAGTGAATTCATGAATTTTAAATCAAATATTATAATTTATAGTGTTGTGAAACAAGTGCAGTGATGAATTTACTGTATTTTACATTTTGGTTAAGTACACTTGATATTTGCATTTGATTTGATTGAATTGGCTTCTGGAGATAGAGTAGCTATCAAAGATTATAGAAAAAATACTGGATTGAATTGAATTTCAATATTGGTGTTGTAATTTAGGAATTATAGTTAGGAACCCTAGTTTTACTGGGTTTATCGAATTGAAGTGCTGCGGCATCAATTTTTGATCGAGTTCTGAGATATTTAGGGGATTAGTAGATGAAGGGTTGATGAAGTCTTCACCGGAGTTTCAAGATTTATGGTGGCCGGAGTGGTGAGTTATTGCCGTTGACAGGCTAGGCACTGAAAGGGGGAGGCTGTTCCAGGTTCTGGAAATTGACTCTCAAACTAGAATTGAGCACATGATGTAGAAGTGGGTGTTGAGTTGGCCTGAGGGAAGGTTTGATGATCGTGGAATGGTCGTGGATTTGGCCAATGATGGCCGGAGTGGATGGGCAGGTGTACGGTGCAGAAGTGTGCATGGTTGTGATGTTTTTTTTGTTGTAGGGTTTTAAAACCTGTGATGGTCTCGAGTTATTTGTGAAGTGACTCGAAGCAGGAGGTGATTTTACTCGAAGTAAAATTTGTGGTAGCTCGGGTTGTTTAAAGTGCTTCAGGTTCTAGAATTCTACAGAGTTTATTTCCAGGTTTTATATTTTTTTTAAAAAGTAAAGTTTGAATTTTAAACTGGAATTTAACTTAGGTTTTAAAGCCTGAATTTAAATATGAGTTCAAATAAGTTTGAATTTTGGCTTTTAGGAATAATTTAATTTTTTTAAAAAAATTTAAGTTTGTTTTTTTTTAAAATGAAAACAGAAACTGTTTTCTGTTTTTATTTAAATTTAAAAGTAAGTTTAAAATTGTAAGATTAAGTTCAAACAGGAATTTTCAAACCTGAAATGTAATTATGAATTCAATAATTTAAAACTTGGAGTTTGAATCATTTTTGAATTCAAAAATGTACGATGTTTTAAATTAAGACAGAGAACTGTTTTTCTGTTTTAAATTTAAAAGTAAATTTTAAAATGTAACTGAAATTTTTTAAGTAAAGTTTAAATCTGGAAAACTGAAGTATGGAACTTAGCAAATAAATCTAAGTTTGAATTTAATTTAAAAACTGGAAATTTAAATTTAGACTTTATACTTTTTAAAGTATAAAGGAACATTGGTTTGTATTTTAAACTATGAGTTTTAAATTATGAAATAAGGATTTAAAATAAGTTTAAATTCAATTTTGAAATCTGGAATTTGACTTTAATGTCAGTTTTAAAAATAAATAAGTTTTAAATTTAAATTTGTTTAACTATTTTAGGAAAGGTTAAATAAATTGAATTTAAAAATGAAGATAGAGACGTAAGTAAAGTTTTAATTTTTAAGATTGAATCTGAAATGAAAATTTAAAATTGTATTTCAGTTTGAATTTAAAAAGAAATTTTTAAATTTAATTTTGTTTGAAACAAATTGTTTAAAATACTTCTATATGAAGAAGAATGTATCTTAATTTAGAACTTAAATTGGTTTCATTTAAATTATTAAGTTAATTTAAATGGAATATTAATTATTTAATTAATTAATATTGGGGATGTTTAATTAAGTAATTAATATTATTTTTAAGTTAATTAATTAAGATTTGAGATTAATTAATTAAGGTTAATTAATCTATAATTAAGGATGGTTAATTAAATTTTAATTAGTGATTAGGATTTACTTAATCAAGTGATTAATGATAATTAAGATTTTAATCAACACTTAATTAGTTAATAATTAGAGATTAATTAAATTGTAATTAAATATTTATTAATTGATAATTAATAATGATTTAAATAAGTTAATTATTAATTAAGTAATTAAGAAATGTTAATGAAGGTCATTAACTTAAGATTATTTTAACAATTAATTAATGTGATTAATTTTAATAATTAATTAGATTAATTAATTAATAATAATCAATTGTTTAGTTACTTAATGGAAGTAATTAAGGAATTAATTACTTGGTGTAATTAATTTGATTAAGGTGATTAGTTTAGATTAATTAAGTTAAATTAATTTAAACATTTGTGAATTGTGGATAATTACTTCATGTAATTTATGAATTTATTAATTGATAATTACTGAATGTAATTTATTATAGAAGTAATTTAAATTTAAATTACTTTGAAATTAATCAAGGATTAATTTAGATAATTAATTAAGAGTGATTAATTTATGGGATGAGTAATTAAAATAGTTAATTACTGAATGGTTATTAATCATGGGAGATTAATATATATGGTTTAAATTGAAGATTAATTACTTATGTAATTAATTTATTTTGAGAAATTGATTAAATGTAATCAAAAACTAATTAATTAATGATGTAATTTGGAATTGATTAATTAAGGTATAATTAATAATGAATAAATGATTAATGTAATTAATTTTAGCTAATTAAATTAATTAAGCAATTACAAGTTAATTGTTTGCAAAGGATTTAAGTAATTAACTTGTGTAATTAACTTATAAGCTAATTACTTATTGTAATTAGAGATAGTTAATCAATAATGATTAATTGAAATGAATATTGAGATGGTGATTATTTAAATTGATTTGTAACCAATTGATGGTTAAGTTAAGCAGGATTTTTATGATGAAGTAATTAATTTAATTCATTTTAAATTAATTAGAGTTTAGGTAATTAATTTAATTCATTTTAATAATTATAAATGGTGTGATCATTAGATCATTGCTTATGTTTGATGAATGGTATTAGTTGCCTGGTATGGTTTGTAATCTCAGTTATGAGATGGGTAATGATTATGGATATGGATGCATTGGTTGCTTTTGAATGATGAGATGAATTATCTGATTTTGATATAAATTATCTGTTGATGATAATGTTGATTATCTATTGTGTTGTGAATTATCTATTTGTGTATATTTAGATAATGAATTGAATTGTTTTAAACTTTAAAACAACTTGGACCTTAAAAGACACGCTTTGGATTTCGATGAGACCGGGATCGGGTTTCCATATTTGGATATCTGAAAACCACATCGATCCAAATTAACGTTAGGTCATTAACCCAAGTGGAGCGAGTGAAGACTCGAGGTCTAAGGGCTATACGTCAGTATAACTCTGTGGGTGATTCTGTAATGAGTTTGACGGAATAGTACTTATAGATTCGAAATGGTGATTCAGAGTGCAAGGGTTATTGTCGTTAACTCTGAGGGTGATTCCAATATGAGTGTAACGAGATAATGCCTTCGGTTTCGTTCGAACCCGAAACGAACTTGTATGGATCGAATGCTTTCAGAACATCGTCAGGTGGACGATGAGCATTCTAAGTGATATGTCCTATAAAGGTAATCGTAGCCTCAAGCCTCATCAACCGGGAATGGCTAAAACAGGGGAGGTGAAGCAAAGCTTCGTGGGTAGCCCCCACTTGAGAGCAAGATTTATCCATGTCTAGAGGTCCCTTTATTTTCGGTTTAGTGGTGTGGTTGCTGATCACAACTGCGGGGTTGTCTTGTTTGGAACTGTTCAGTAAGGAACGGGTCCGGCTTTGTGTTGCAGGGGATTGGGAGTAATCCTTGGTACGGTGATCTAGGCCACGTACTGTGACGGGCGGTACCCCAGTAGCCCAGCCATTGTATGGGATCCAAAATCCAATAAGTGCCAACCGTTTTGATTGTATTACCCACTTTTGTGGCTAGTAGCTGGAATTTAATAGATGTAACAATTTCGGCTATTTCTTATTTACTTGAAAACCCTAGACACTATTATAATATCATCGGATTTCCTAGCAAATGTTTTGGTTAGCGTAAGGTAAAAACTTTTCCATGTTTATGTGTGGGAAGTCTTACGTGATACCTTTTCTTTTCAAAGGTTTTTCAAAGTTAAGCAACTTTAACCTGTTACTTACACCAGATCCATGTCTGACCCCGAGTTATTTCTGTTTTTCTTTAACTCTTGGGTACTCAAATTTTTACAAGTAGCCAAGGGAATTCAGGTTAGGATTCAAGTTAGCTTTGACGAATTGTGGAGGAGCAAATGGAGCAGGAGGCTTCTGCGTATAGTTATATAGTTTTCCGCTGTGTTGGTATCTCTGAGTATCTTCTTTGTGTATTGAATTGTGATAATAGACAGGTGTTTATAACTGTCTAGTATGTGTTGTAATGTCTGTGTAACTCTGATATTTATTGTATACTATGTAATACTTATGTTATTAATATAATTTATTCGTTCCGCTGTTGAGATTCTTGTGTTGTTTCTTCTTTCTCTTCTTTCTTTTCTCTTTTCTATCCCTTTCTTTCTTAAGGATGATACGACTTTTTGTGGAGAAAAGGTCGGGTCATCTCGGTTGGTATCAGAGCATTAGGTTGAGTGAATACCTAGTCTCTGTAGTGGTGTCTATCTTGAGAGAGCGTATTTGTATTTTTAATATATATATATATTTGGTTCTACCTATTTGTTGGTTTACCTGTTCAGGTTTTTCCAATGTAAGTTATAAAGGTAGATGAGGTAGAAGTGTGTGTAACACGACTACCATTGGTTGGAGTTTGATGGATGAGGTTGGAAGTGTATTTGTCGAGACTGTAGACCGAATACCATCTCGAGTGAGTTTTGTTGTGGTGAAGGAATTCATCGATCTCTGAAGGAAACCTTCTAAAGGTTCGGAGTTCATCTTTGAAGTGCAGAGTTGAGTTTGGATCTGTCGGTTGGGCAAAAGCAAGTGAGTGATGGTGTCTTGATATCTCAGGAAGTAGTAGCTGCGTGATGAGGTGCAGTGACTATGGATATTTCGGAAGATGTTTCTTTGGAACAAGAATAAGAAGTGAGTTTGCTCGGTGATGTGGCTGAGTTTAGCAGAATGTTCTGAGTTGGTAAGGAGTCTTCTGGCTGAGTAGTTTCTCTAAAGTGGAGTTCAGAAGCCGTTGAGTGAACTCGTTTCTCTGGTAAGTTGGCTAGGCCAGCAAAAGCTGTTCTGTTTGGTAAAGAAAGAGCAGTTTTCTTTGGATTTAGGCTGAGTTGATCGCAAAAGTGACTTGCGATAGTGTGTTCTTTTGGATTTTTGGAGATTTTCTGGATTTCTTCCAGGAAGTCAAAGTTTGTCTGCATCTGGAGATCGAGTTTTCTTTCCAAGATGGAACAGGTGGTTCAATTAGTAGATGGATGGTTCCTTGAGATAGAAGTTGGTGAAGTAGCTCAGGTTTCGGAGGAAATTTTGAGTATTTCTTTATGGATATATGGAACCATATTTCTGTGCTGGGTTGCCTAGTTTGTGCTCATGTTCTTCTGCATTTTCTTCTGTTTCGGATTAGAGTTGTGCAGCGGAAGCAGTTTGGGTGTTTCTGTTTTGTTTTTTTCGTATAAGGAGAAGTTTGTTCTGTCTTCTGTTGTTGAGAAGCAGGGTGTGTGTTCTTGGTTTTTGAGTGATCTTGAGGAGATCATGGGATTGTTTTGATTCAGTCTGTTTCTAATGAAATCGGCAAGAGTTGAGCTGTCAGGATGGATGTTGGTAGCCCAGGATCGTCCGAAGAGTTTTTATGGATTAGAGGCGGAGAATTTGGATTTTGGAATCGGAGATTTGATTTGGGATAAGTTTTTCTCTGATCCATAGAGCTATAAGTTTGGAAAGCTAGCTCCGAAGTGTTTTGGTTTCTTCTGTGATTGGTAAGATCAGTGTTTGGTTTTGTAGAGTTGAATTGCCAGTTTGGATAACTGGAATTCAGAGTGTTTCACGTATCTCTGAGGGAGTACGTGTTTGATATTTCTGGTTGTAGAACCAGCAGTTAGGATGGATTGGCTGTTGAGTCAGACTCGTCTGTAGTCTGATATTCTGTGTAGAGTTGTTGATAGGAGCTCTATAGCTTAATAGTATTAATTGATTGGATTTTATGGAGCGAGTATCCCGATATATATACACCGGGGAAACTCGTGA
This sequence comes from Allium cepa, assembly GCA_030765085.1. Classification (NCBI taxonomy): domain Eukaryota; kingdom Viridiplantae; phylum Streptophyta; class Magnoliopsida; order Asparagales; family Amaryllidaceae; genus Allium; species Allium cepa. Next base: position 576,743,488 of record CM060945.1, on the reverse strand, counting down.
AAGTTTTATCCAAAATTCTTTTGGATAATTAGATTTGTTCTGATTGTGTGAATTGGTTGCTTTGGTTGTTGGCATATGATTAACATATGCTGTATTTTAAAATAAAATATGTAAATAGATTATTAAATTACCTTTGTTTTAAATTTCGGGGACGAAATTCTTTTAAGGGGGAAGGATTGTAATATCCCGGAATTTTGGACAATATAAATTTAATAATCTGTGTCTAAATTTATATTGAATTGATAAATTTTGTTAATATATTTGATTTGATTTAATAATCTTCTTTATTTAAATATTTAATTTGTGAAATTATTTTTAATAAACTGATAAGTTTTTTTCTATTTATAAAATGTATATGTATTTATATATATATATTAAATAGATTAGTTGTTAAATTAGTAGCATAATTTTAATGTTTTTAAAATTTAGGAATTGTGATTTATTTTTGGATTTAAACTTTTCAAAAAAATATTTAATATAAAATACTATATGATTTTAAACATGTAAAATAAATGTTTTATTGGTTTAAAATTCATTTTTAACTTAAGTTTAAATATTTAAAATAAGTTACAAAAATATTTGTGTTATTCTTTATAAAATATTGATTGATAATGTGATTTGTAAATTTAAAATACAATTTAAAATATGAAACATGTATTCAATAAGTTACAAACTCTTTTATAAATTTATTTCAATTGTTTAAAAGTTTCTTTTTCAAATGATAAATTTGTATGTTGTTTTATTTAAACACTTTGCTTTATTCATTAGAAATTATTTAAATACATAACTAGGTGTTAATGGAACTAATTAAGTTTAATTTATCTTTAACACTTAATCTAAATTACTAATTACTTGAAAGAGACATGTGTATATAATTTAAAATTTTGAGTTAACATGTGTTAAATATTTAAGTATGTAAATTTGCATGTGTCTATTTCTTTTACAAGTGTCAAATTTTAGTTTTTATTTTCCTTTAATTCAAAACATTTGTTATTTTAACTTACATGTTTCTTTTCTCTTCTTTTCTCATTTTTTCATTTCTAAACAAATCTGAAACCCTCTTTATAATCATGCTCCTCTAACCTGTAGAATCAAATTCCTTGAACATATCCCAAATCATATTCAATCTGCAAAATGCAAACATGCATTCCAATTTCAAGCAAACCTGTTCATAAAACTAAGGCTTGCATTTCAATTTTTAATCAAGAAAACCTGCATGTTCTTGTAAACTAAAGCTTGCATGTCATTCCCTGTAATCAACTTCCAAAATGCACAGCATTTCTCAAATCTCTTGCCCACTTTCAAAAATCTATTCGATTGCATATCAACTTTCAAGAAGGCCTGCATTTCTTTCAAGACCTGGGAAAATAGGCCTCTGCATGCAACCTCATCAAGTCTGCATTCATGAATTTTCAAATCTGGAAGCATCAAGTTGGAAGCAAGTTTTAAAAGGGATTCAAGCAGATTTTCAACAAGATTTCAAAAAAGGATTTTCGTTAAAACCTAGGCTCTGCATTTTCGTACAGGTGAGTAGCTTAACATATTTGAAAGTTTAAGTATAATATATGGATTGCTTGATTTATTCATGAAAATAAGTAGGCCTATACTTATATATTGTTAAATATTTTGCTATGTATATATATAAGCATGAATGTGATGTGTGTTTGTTTACTTATGGTACTGTCTGCACAGTACAAGCTCAAATGGATCAAAATCTCTTTCCTTTTGATCTCGTTGTTGTTATGACCTAGTTATTGACTGAAATATGTTTGGTTCATGATAAAGAAAAGTTAAAACATTTTATATAGGTTAAATAAATTTTGAATTGCCTGAAAATTTAATAACAGAGCAAACATTAATATAAGAGGAAAAAATTCAAACTTTATGATTTATTGTTTCAGGTTTATTAATAGAAACAACAAGTGAATTCATGAATTTTAAATCAAATATTATAATTTATAGTGTTGTGAAACAAGTGCAGTGATGAATTTACTGTATTTTACATTTTGGTTAAGTACACTTGATACTTGCATTTGATTTGATTGAATTGGCTTCTGGAGATAGAGTAGCTATCAAAGATTATAGAAAAAATACTGGATTGAATTGAATTTCGATATTGGTGTTGTAATTTAGGAATTATAGTTAGGAACCCTAGTTTTACTGGGTTTATGGAATTGAAGTGCTGCGGCATCATCTTTTGATCGAGTTCTGAGATATTTAGGGGATTAGTAGATGAAGGGTTGATGAAGTCTTCACCGGAGTTTCAAGATTTATGGTGGCTGGAGTGGTGAGTTATTGCCGTTGACATGCTAGGCACTGATAGGGGGAGGCTGTTCCAGGTTCTGGAAATTGAGTTTCAAACTAGAATTGAGCACATGATGCAGAAGTGGGTGTTGAGTTGGCCTGAGGGAAGGTTTGATGATCGTGGAATGGTCGTGGATTTGGCCAATGATGGCCGGAGTGGATGGGCAGGCGTACGGTGCAGAAGTATGCATGGTTGTGATGTTTTTTTTTTGTTGCAGGGTTTTAAAACCCGTGATGGTCTCGAGTTATTTGTGAAGTGACTCGAAGCAGGAGGTGATTTTACTCGAAGTAAAATTTGTGGTAGCTCGGGTTGTTTAAAGTGCTTCAGGTTCTAGAATTCTACAGAGTTTATTTCCTGGAATTTAACTTAGGTTTTAAAGCCTGAATTTAAATATGAGTTCAAATAAGTCTGAATTTTGGCTTTTAGAAATAATTTAATTTTTAAAAAAATTTTAAGTTGGTTTTTTTCTAAAATGAAAACAGAAACTGTTTTCTGGTTTTATTTAAATTTAAAAGTAAGTTTAAAATTGTAAGATTAAGTTCAAACAGGAATTTTCAAACCTGAAATGTAATTATGAATTCAATAATTTAAAACTTGGAGTTTGAATCATTTCTGAATTCAAAAATGTAAGATGTTTTAAATTAAAACCGAAAACTGTTTTTCTGTTTTAAATTTAAAAGTAAATTTTAAAATGTAACTGAAAATTTTTAATTAAAGTTTAAATCTGGAAAACCAAAGTATGGAACTTAGCAAATAAATCTAAGTTTGAATTTAATTTAAAAACTAGAAATTTAAATTTAGACTTTAAACCTTTTAAAGTATAAAGGAACATTGGTTTGAATTTTAAACTATGAGTTTTAAATTATGAAATAAGGATTTAAAATAAGTTAAAATTCAGTTTTGAAATCTGGAATTTGACTTTAATGTCAGTTTTAAAAATAAATAAGTTTTAAATTTAAATTTATTTAACTATTTTAGGAAAGGTTAAATAAATTGAATTTAAAAATGAAGATAGAGATGTAAGTAAAGTTTTAATTTTTAAGATTGAATCTGAAATGAAAATTTAAAATTATGTTTCAGTTTGAATTTAAAAAGAAATTTTTAAATTTAATTTTGTTTGAAACAAATTGTTTAAAATACTTCTGTATGAAGAAGAATGTATCGTAATTTAGAACTTAAATTGGTTTCATTTAAATTATTAAGTTAATTTAAATGGAATATTAATTATTTAATTAATTAATATTGGGGATGTTTAATTAAGTAATTAATATTATTTTTAAGTTAATTAATTAAGATTTGAGATTAATTAATTAAGGTTAATTAATCTATAATTAAGGATGGTTAATTAAATTTTAATTAATGATTAGGATTTACTTAATCAAGTGATTAATGATAACTAAGATTTAATTAGCACTTAATTAGTTAATAATTAGAGATTAATTAAATATTAATTAATAATGATTTAAATAAATTAATTATTAATTAAGTAATTAAGAAATGTTAATGAAGGTCATTAACTTAAGATTATTTTAACAATTAATTAATGTGATTAATTTTAATAATTAATTAGATTAATTAATTAATAATAATCAATTGTTTAATTACTCAATGGAAGTAATTAAAGAATTAATTACTTGGTGTAATTAATTTGATTAAGGTGATTAGTTTAGATTAATTAAGTTAAATTAATTTAAACATTTGTGAATTGTTGATAATTACTTTATGTAATTTATGAATTTATTAATTGATAAATACTGAATGTAATTTATTATTGAAGAAATTTAAATTTAAATTACTTTGAAATTAATCAAGGATTAATTTAGATAATTAATTAAGAGTAATTAATTTATGGGATGAGTAATTAAAATAGTTAATTACTGAATAGTTACTAATTATGGGTGATTAATATATATGGTTTAAATTGAAGATTAATTACTTATGTAATTAATTTATTTTGAGAAATTGATTAAATGTAATCGGAAACTAATTAATTAATGATGTAATTTGGAATTGATTAATTAAGGTATAATTAATAATGAATAAATGATTAATGTAATTAATTTTAGCTAATTAAATTAATTAAGCAATTACAAGTTAATTGTTTGCAAAGGATTTAAGTAATTAACTTTTGTAATTAACTTATAAACTAATTACTTATTGTAATTAGATATGGTTAATCAATAATGATTAATTGAAATGAATATTGAGATGGTGATTATTTAAATTGATTTGTAATCAATTGATGGTTAAGTTAAGCAGGATTTTTATTATGAAGTAATTAATTTAATTCATTTTAAATTAATTAGAGTTTAGGTAATTAATTTAATTCATTTTAAATTAATTATAAATGGTGTGATCATTAGATCATTGCTTATGTTTGATGAATGGTATTAGTTGCCTGGTATGGTTTGTAATCTCAGTTATGAGATGGGTAATGATTATGGATATAAATGCATTGGTTGCTTTTGAATGATGAGATGAATTATCTGATTATGATATAAATTATCTGTTGATGATAATGTTGATTATCTATTGTGTTGTGAATTATCTATCTGTGTATATTTAGATAATGAATTCAATTGTTTTAAACTTCAAAACAACTTGGACCTTAAAAGACACGCTTTGGATTTCGATGAGACCTGGATCGGGTTTCCATATTTGGATATCCGAAAACCACATCGATCCAAATTAACGTTTGGTCGTTAATCCAAGTGGAGCGAGTGAAGACTCGAGGTGTAACGGCTATACGTCAGTATAACTCTATGGGTGATTCCGTAATGAGTTTGACAGAATAGTACTTATAGATTCGATATGGTGATTCAGAGTGCAAGGGTTATTGTCGTTAACTCTGAGGGTGATTCCAATATGAGTGTAACGAGATAATGCCTTCGGTTTCGTTCGAACCCGAAACGAACTTGTATGGATCGAATGCTTTCAGAACATCGTTAGGTGGACGATGAGCATTCTAAGTGATATGTCCTACAAAGGTAATCATAGCCCCAAGCCTCATGAACCGGGAATGGCTAAAACAGGGGAGGTGCAGCAAAGCTTCGTGGCTTAATGGTGCGGTTGCTGATCACAACTGCGGGGTTGTCTTGTTTGGAACTGTTCAGTAAGGAACGGGTCCGGCTTTGTGTTGCAAGGGATTGGGAGTAATCCTCGGTACGGTGATCTAGGCCACGTATTGTGACGGGCGGTACCCCAGTAGCCCAGCCATTGTATGGAATCCAAAATCCAATAAGTGCCAACGGTTTTGATTGTATTACCCACTTTTGTGGCTAGTAGCTGGAATTTAATAGATGTAACAATTTCGGCTATTTCTTATTTACTTGAAAACCCTAGACACTATTATAATATCGTCGGATTTCCTAGCAAATGTTTTGGTTAGCGTAAGGTAAAAACTTTTCCATGTTTATGTGTAGGAAGTCTTACGTGATACCTTTTCTTTTCAAAGGTTTTTCAAAGTTAAGCAACTTTAACCTGTTACTCACACCAGACCCATGTCTGACCCGGAGTTATTTCTATTTTTCTTTAACTCTTGGGTACTCAAATTTTTACGAGTAGCCAAGGGAATTCAGGTTAGGATTCAGGTTAGCTTTGACGAATTGTGGTGGAGCAAATGGAGCAGGAGGCTACTGCATATAGTTATATAGTTTTCCGCTGTGTTGGTATCTCTGAGTATCTTCTTTGTGTATTGAATTGTAATAACTAGACAGGTGTTTATAACTGTCTAGTATGTGCTGTAATGTCTGTGTAACTCTGGTATTTGTTGTATACTATGTAATACTTATGTTGTTAATATAATTTATTCGTTCCGCTGTTGAGATTCTTGTGTTGTTTCTTCTTTCTCTTCTTTCTTTTCTCTTTTCTATCCCTTTCTTTCTTAAGGATGATACGACTTTTTATGGAGAAAAAGTCGGGTCGTCTCACGATAATTGAAGAAGGAGATTTGAATTTTCTGTTGGAGATCTTGTTTTTATTCGTATTTCACCTATGAAAGGTGTTGTACGTTTCAGTCGGTCGGGAAAGTTAGCACCTCGATATATTGGGCCATTTCCTATCACTGAACGTATTGGTTCTATGGCTTATCGCCTTACATTACCGGCCCAGTTTTCTGCCATGCATGACGTGTTTCATGTTTCTCAATTACGGAAGTGCCTTCGAGATTTCGATTCTATTCTTGAGCCCGGTGTTGTGGAAGAGATTGAAGTTTCGCCTAATTCAACATCCTATTCGTGTTATTGTTTCGGAAGTCAAACGACTTCGAAATAACGATGTTCCACTTGTTAAAGTTCAATGGTCTTCAAATCCTAAGGATTGTTCTTGGGAATCTAGAGAGTTCATCGAGCGGACTTGCACTTGAGATATGGACCCCTTAATGTATACATATTCTTTTGACTTGCACTTGTATCTATTCTTTTGTGATATTTGTGGATCTTGTTAGACCACAACTTTGATATACACTTATATGTGTAATATTCATATCTATTTCCGCCTTTGTGATATGAATTGCCTGTGACTGATTTATGTTATGCTTATTTCTATATTTGTTTCCGAAGATTATATATAGCCACTGTGTAGTAGCTTTGAGTTTGCGTCGGTATGTCGGATTTCCTCTTGAGATGAAATGCTTGTTATATTTTTTCTAGCATATCGGTGCTCGCACAAAGAAATTACACGGATGGTCGCTCCTCAACAGCCTTATTCTTCGTGCTAGTTGACAGCATTACTCCGTAGTATTTTTGGCTAGCATGGGTATAGAGATGGTGCGTCACAGAGAACCCTAGATCCAAGCGGCGGTGGCTAGGGACTGGGGTGCTCGGACCATGGTCAGTAGGGCCAGCTCATCAAGGCGAGAAGGATGGTGGTGGTCGGCGTTCGTGGCATGGTCTGGGTTGAGGGCGGCGGTCGGTCAAAGCACGGTCAAATGGGGTGCGTGCATTCGGTTCCAATAAAGAAGAAGGGCGCGTTTTTCAAGAGGGAGGGTGAACACGTGTGCTGATGAGAGAGGTGATTTGTGATTTTAAAATTCTTATTTTCTTTATTTGTTTTAATTGAAAATCATCTCGATCTAACCTGAATAACTTTCCCATACGGACTCCATTTCACGTGAGATTTTTTTTGTTAGGATCGAAATAAAATTTCGGATACTTTGACACTGGTTTGGACGGATTTGGAGACAGTCAAATTTTTGGGTTTAAATTCGATTTAAATTCAAAAGGTGAGTGTTTTAACCCACTAACAACTTCTAAAATTTCTTATGTTTGATAAATTGATTTATGATATGAGTGGAAATTCATTTATGACTGTTTGGCATATTTTATTCATCATCTCAGTTAGATTGCATTTATTTAAATTAAATTGTTATTTAATTTTATTATTGCATATAATTTGACAGTTAAATTTATTTATTTTGCATATAAACTTCCAATTAAACAGTTATTAATTTATTTGTGAATATAAACTGTTCGTTGATACCTGTTATATTTATATGCTATTTATTGATGTTTGTTCAAATTGGATGATGATTGAAATAAATGGTTGATGATTGATGTTTGGTGAATGGGTAATATATAATCTGCAAGTTATCATGCATTTCATTTCATTCGGGATTGCGGTTTGAAATGATATACAACCGCATTTCTTATTTTTAAACTGCGGATTGAAATGATAAATATCTGTATCACTTGACCATAGGATAGAAAATTATATAGAGGCACCGCGGTATATATATAAAATTATTTTTGAAGTGATTTTTCTATGGTTTGGATAGGATACGGTTTAATAAATATTAAGTTTTGATCTTATATAAAATCTTATTTTATATATACATACATAGTTAAATTTTTGAATTTAAGCTATGTATAAATTTGTTAAACAAAAATAAATAAGTTGAATAATGGAGTTGATTGTTTATATTATATGACTAAGTACAGTTTTAAAATATTGTGTATATATAGAGTTTTAAATGGTTCAAATCAATTAAGATTTGAGAATAAATTTGAAATTTATTTGGAATTGAGCATATTTAAAAATTAAACTCCACAAGTCGGTGTAAACTTATTTAGATTGGAATTTTTAAAGGTGTTATATTTATAACTGGATTTTTATTCAAGATAAATTAAATGAAAAAATCTAGTATAAATAAATTGGAGGAAATACTTAATTGCTAGAAATTTGAGTTTATATTATGGATTTAGTATGTGAATGTTTCAAACTAAATAATAGAACCATAAATTATTAAATAGAAAATTCCAACCTTAGTTTTGAAATTGTTAAATACTCGAAGTCTGAATATATTGAAATCGAAGTGTTTATTGAAATTGGAAGTGAATCTAAATTTATAGGTTTAGGCTAAAACTAAAGTGAATAAATGGAAAAGGCGTAGAAATTATTTACTTTATAGAGTAATTTAAAATCGACTATTTTACATACCGTTGAATATCCAAACCATTCAAGTTTTAGAAGTTATGGTTTTAAAGCTATGGATTTTGGAGTATTATGTTCTGAAAATTTTAATTCAAATGTTTGGTTTTCAGATATTATAAATTTTAAAGCATTATGATTTTGGAGAAAAAAATATTTGAAATAAAAATGATATTATTGATTTGAATATTATAAAAATAATATCAAAATGAGTTGTTTGGAAATGGAAATGATATCGTATTTATGGGTTTTGAAGTGGATAACTATATTCTGGTTTTAAACTATAAACTATTTTAAAGACCGCGGTGTTATAATAACGCTTGGTTGTTGAAGAGACCGGGATCGGAAGTTGTCATACTCTCTGCTGACTCCGGAAACAACTTTAACAACCGTGTACGCGGTAGAGATTCCAGAATGAAGTAGGATGGTGGCGGCATTTCCTTAAAGGTAAATACGTGGACCCGACTCCCGTGAGTTGGCATAAGGTGGCAGAAACAGGAGCGATTCTCGGGCCAATGAGGTCATTCCTCTGATCGGACATTCCTCTTCGATATTATACTCTAACTTTGGATTGTTTCGGTGGCCACTTTTGATTTCTTTGATTTTTGGGAGAGTTTGTCTGAGGTGGGCGGTAGTAGCAGCTACGCGTTACCACCAGCCTGGATGCGTAATTGGTATATCTACCTTGGCATTGCCTAGTTGTGTCGTGTCACCTATCCTATCGCGCCTTGTACGAGTTTGGATTTCTCCCGTATCCCGTATGGTATCCTCTGGTGGCTTCCCGATCAGGAGGGACTATGATATTGGATGGACTATTGGGGCTAATATTGTGTTAAAGGGGAGATTGGGTAACTCCTTAACACTATTTAAAAGCATGTTTATTTTACCATTAGACACTATTATGATAGCGCAATATATTAAATAGTAAATAGTTTAATGGATCCTTAAGAGATGTGAATCTCGAGCATCCTTTAAGTTACTGCACTCATATTTATCTCTGTTGATTTAACTTACATAAGATCTTTTAGTTCTGACTCGAGTGTTTTGTCTTTTCAATTTGCTCGGGTCAGTCCGAGCGTTTCAGGATTTGAATTTTTAGCTCTAGAGGATGAAGATTTGTATTACTATTATCTACTATTATTCCACTACACCATTTAATTCCGTTGCATTAATATTTATTGGTATGTGAACTCTGATATTTATTGCATAAAGAAGAATCAATTGTTTTGTAAACAGTTTTATGAACTGTATATTTTCATTATATTTTATCCTTCCGCTGTGAGATTCTGTTTTATTTTATTTCTTCTCTATTTTTCTTATTTAGCCCATAACAATCTGCCCTTCCGTATGGTTTAAATTGGCACTTGTGTCGATTTGAAGCGTGCAAAAAGGCGGGACGTTACATCTGGTATCAGAGCATTGGTTTATCGATAAACCTTAGCTTTGTGGGGTTTGACTCTTTACTAATACGGTAGTAATACCCTATGAAGTCACTGAGTGTATATATATGAGAGACCATATGTAACAACCCTATATTTTGTGATTTTTTTTGTATATTTTAATTATTTTAATTGAATTTTGATTTAAAAAAAACTTATTTTATTTATTTTGAACGATAAACTTTAGTTTTGATATGAATTATCATTCCAAAGCATGACTAATAAGAATATTTTCCAAAAAGTGAATTTTTGGTCAAAATAGTCACTTTGACTTTTAATTTAAATTTTTAAAAGTTTGAAAATTTGAATTTTATCTTTTATTATGAAAGTACATAAAATTTTAAGAACACTTCTTTTTGTTTCGTTGGAAATGGATTTAAATTGTGAAAGTTATGTATATTTCAATATTGAGTGCAATTTGTTTATTCTGCAATTTTGTTATTTTAAATAGTATAAATTTTATTTTCTTTGACATATTTTATTTTAACATGTATTAATATGTTATTTTATGTATATTTTTGTCTTTTAATATTTTTGAAGTGAGGCAGGAATTTTTCTAGAGCTAGCAATATTTTTCTTGTAATTTCCATGCCCTATTTTCAATTTTTAAACATTTTCTTTAGTTCTCTTCTATTTTTCTCCAATTTAATTATTTATTTTATTTTAGAAATGATAAATAAATTATTTTATTTCAAAATTTTGCTTTAGAATATTTTTAAAATGAAGTAGATATTTTTCCAAAGTCATTGATGTTTTAATTGTAATTTTTGAACCCTGTTTTCAATTTTTAAGCAATTTCCTTAATTCTTTTTATATTTTCTTTAAATTTGATTATAAATTTTTATTTTTTTTCACTTTCTTTCGGTTTAAGATGTACTTGCTGAAGCTATTTTTTTTTACTTGATTTAAATGAAAAGGAAGTATGGAAGGTTTTAAAAGCTAAGAAACGTAAAGTCGTTTCACCGTTTCTTTTACCGTTTCTTTTTCAATCAATACACCATTTATTTTGGCCGCACCTTTCTCTATTCTTTTCAGCTGCATTCTCTCATCTTTTTCACATATTTTCAAAGCTTCTCAACCCTAAAAAAAAATCATGGCCTCCATCTTGCAAAAATTTGGTAAAATCTTCTTCTCTTGTTTTCTAGTTTTTCTATGTGATTTTGCAACTTGTTCTCAACTTCATGGCTCCACTCCTCCTCAACCAGATCTAGGCCAACCTCCACCACTTTATTCTCTGATCATCATCCACCCTAGATCACCACCATGGCAGGCGAAGCAACCCCAACGCAAACACCACCACCAAAATCCACAAATCCATCACCTATGCACTCAAGCTGACCAAGTTTTGGTACCATCACCTTCATCCACCTTTTGCCGCCACTTCCACCACCACCACCTCTGACCTGACCTCCACCCTCTTCCACATCACCCACCACCACTTGCACCCACTGGCCATGCCCCTAGTGTAACGACCCGGAATTTTGGGCAATAAGAATTTAATAATCTGTGTAAATAATTTAATTGGTTTGATAATTTTCTTTATAATTTTAATTTTAAATTGGTAAATTTAATCTTTTAAAGGTTAATGAGTTTTAATCTAGCAAAATTTGATAAGAATTGTTTTTCAAAGCTAATGAAATTTTTATTCTCTTTATAATATATACATTTGATATATATTGTGAATAGGAGATCTTTTGTTTTAAAGATGAATTTTCAAATTATAATATATATGTATTTATATGTTATAGTTTGAGTTGTTTTGAAATTTAATCTTAATCAATTGATAATTTAGATATGAATGAATATTGTAATTTAAAGCTTTGTTTTAATTTATATTTTCAAAAGTTAATTTAAAGATTTATTCAATTGTTTTAAAAATATAAAGATTAATTTATTTGTTTTCAAAATATAAGATAGTTGTTTATTTAAATTATGGTAGTTTATAAAGGAATTAATCAATGTTTTATTTTTATTTTTGTTTTCTTTAAAATGTTTAAATTTAAAATGGATATGAATGTATAAAATAAATGTTTTAGACTTTTAAATGCATACATAAGTATTTATGTATTTAGTAAATTAAAATATTTATACTTGTATATGTATCAAAATTCAAAAGTTTATTAACATAAAAACATCTCATAAATATAAAATTCTCATTCACATAAATATAAGATGTAAGTATCTTTGTAATAAGATTTTAAATACAATTATGCAAAAAGATTAACACATGTAAAGCTATTAAACAAATTAAGTGACAAATGTAAATTCTTTAGACAAGTGGCAATTTATTTATATTAATTTTTAATAAACATTTTTAGAAGAAAAATTAGTTTTCTCTAACACTTTCATTCTTGTTTCCACTCCTCAACTAAAATTAATGGCTACTTCAAAATCTTAAAATAAAATCCAAACCTGAAAATGAAAACTGCAATTATCAAATCTGCAATTTCAATCTGCTTTTCAAATGGAAGTCTGAACCTGAAATTCAAACTAAAGTTGCAAATTTAAATCTGCAAGTTCAAATCAGTTTCAACTACAAGTTTTATTCAATAATTGGAAGGCATGCATGCATTCAACTTCACTGCAGATTAAAAATCTGCAACCTGCAAATGCTAATGAGTGAGCAACTGCAAGTTTCAACATTTTAAAACAACAAACTGAAGCATGCATTCAACCTCAACAGCAAGTTTAAATCAAATTAAGCATGCAGTAGGATTTTCAACTAAAATCAAAGCAAATGCATTTTCTGGATAAAGTTCAAGCCTGCTCTGTTTACTGCAAAGCCAATAAGGTGAGTAAACTCTATTTTAAAAACAGTTTGAAAGTGGTTTAAACTTGAATGCATGTTAGATCTTTGAATTGATATTGGTATTGCATGAAAATCACTAAGTTTTATTTATTGAATTTATTATTAAATTTATATATGTAAATGTATGATATGTGTATACTGATGTTCTTCTCTGTTTGAAGAAAACTGTGACCTTTTGTTTTAAAAATCAAAATCTCCCAAAATGGTCCATATTAGCCTTGAATATATGATTGAAATTTGCTTGAAAATGTGTAATGAAGATCACAAAAATATTTCTATGATTTTCAAGATAACAGATAAGTATAAACAAAAGAAATTACAGTAAAACCAAGGCATTGGTTAAAAATTAACAATCTTAATTTTTAATTTGGATTACATGCATGTAATCTTAATAGTAAATTATGAATTTTGATATAAAATTTGTGATTTTTAGTTGAGTCATTAGTGAGAATTTGGGCTTTGTTTGTAAATTGGGTTTTTGTAAATTGCCGATTATCCATACATTAGTTTGGTTCGAAATTTGGATCGAAGCTTGTATATAAGCTATAGATAATGGGAAAAATGTTGAATAAATTTTTCATTGAGTAATTGGTTCGAAATTGAAGAAGTTAGGGTTATTGGGTTTATGGGTTCGGCTGTTTTTTTTTTTCTTGGCTTTTGCGTCATGATTGGAGGACCGGGTTCGTTGGCATTTGGGGAGAACGATGATATGGGATGTGGCATCTCGATGGAGTAGTCGGCAGGAGTTGAACGACGGCGTGGAGGTTGGCCGTGGGGGTTTTATGGTGGTGATTAGCTGCAGTTTTCAAGCGTGAGGTCAAAATTCGATTCGATGACTTTTTGTTTGATCTGGGTGCTTGGTGGAGTTCGTGAGCTTGCGTGTGATCGCCGACGATAGGTGCGACGTCCAACGTTGGCCGGAGGAGGTGTGCTAGGTGCACGAGCACGTTTGTGTGCACAGGCGTATTTGTTTGGGGGAAGACGAAGTTTTTACTCGAAGAAGTCTCGTGTTATTTTCAGGGGCGACTCGAAGGAGATAGGGGTCGACTCGGGGTAGTTGAGGGTTGAGTTGCTCCAAGCAGGCTCGGGTTTTAAGGGAATTTGTCTCGAGTGTTTAAGGTCGATTTGCATTCTGGGTTTTCTGTAATGTAAAGTACTGTAAAAAAATATAAGTTACAGGCTAAACTATTGGTAGTTATAAAATCAGGCTTTGAATTATAAACCAAGTTTATAGAAGGAAACAAATTCTTAAATGTTAAACTTGTGCATTGTTGAAATGTAAATCAAACCTTTGAAAAACTAATTGAATTTGTTTTAAATTTAAATTGTTTTAAGATATTAATATTTGAAATAATTATCTTCAATAGATTTTGAAATTCAATTTAAAGGAGTGTTTTGAATTTAGGTATTAAATCAAAGTATTTAATTAGATGTTTAATGTGTTATAAATTTTGAAGTTAATTTCTAAATGCCTTATTTTCAAATAAGGTTATTGATATGATTTTGAAATCCAATTGAATAATTTGTTTTAATTTATTAAAAATTTGATTTAATTCAAATAATTTATTTATGAAGATAAGTAGGATTAAATTCATTTTTGTTATGAATGTAAGAATACTAAATTAACATGATTTGTTAATAAGTAAAAAGTTTAATTAAGATAAATGGTTTCTTAATTAATTAAAGATTTGAAATATAAGTTGTAACTTAATTAATTGTTTAATTAATTTTAAATAATTAGTTAATTATTTATTTAATTTTAAATAATCACTTAATTATAATTAATTAAGTGTAATTAATTAATAAAGTAATTAATGATTAATTGTTGAATGTAATTAAGCAAGTTAATTACTCATGGGAGTAATTTAATGAAAGTGATTAATGGAATCACTTAATGTTCTCAATTAAGGAAATTGATTAATATAAATTTTTTTTAAATTAATTAATTATGGATTAATTAATTAATTAATGAATTAAGATTTATTTAATTATGGAATTAATTATTTGTTAAGTAATTAATTAAGTGATTAATTAAGATTCATTAATGAAAGTAATTAGAAGATAATTAATTATGTAAGTAATTAAGAATTAATTATTTATTTATTTTAGTTAATTAATTAATGAATGAGATCAAATTCAAGATTAATTACCAAGTGTAATTAATTAAAATGTAATTAACTAATAAAGTAATTAATTAAGGATTAATTGTTAATTTAAATTGAATAATAATTACTTAATGAAGTAATTAAGAATTAATTAATTGGATTAATTAATCAAGGATTAATATAATTAATTTAGAGTTAATTAATTTAGAAGTTAATTAATTAATTTAAGTAATTACAAATTGTTAATTACTGTTTAAAGATTAATGAGATGATTAATTATAAGTTAATTATTTAATTAAATAAAAGGTTAATTAATTAATAAGGATTATTTAATTAATGAATTAATCAAGGTTGATTAATAAAAGTAATTAATTAAAGTATGATTAATTAATTGTAATTAATTAAGGTTTAATGTAATTAATTATAGTTAATTAATTAATGAAGGATCATTAATTATTGTAATTAATGATAGTAATTAAAGGATAATTACTGAATATGGTTTAGAATAATTACTGGAATGTAATTAAAGTATAATTAATCAGGGAAGATTAATTAAAGAAGATCATTAAGAGATGATTAATGAATTTAATTTGTAATAAATCAATGAGGTAGGATTTAGATAATCCAAGTAATTGAAGGATAGTAATTGATTTAATTAAAGGTTAATTAAATTAATTTAAAGTTAATCAATTTGATATGGATGATTGATTGATATTGGATGATTGGTTGATATTGAATGTTGATTGATATTGAGTGATTAAATGATATTGGATGATTTGAATATATCTGTTATGTGATATGCTGCTTATGAGATGAATGTTTGATATGATTATCTATTGTGATAATGTTATTCATCTATCTGTTTATATATCATCCTGAATACAAGTTTAAAACTGTTTAAAATCCCTTAAGTACAACTTGGACATTAAAATGGCGTTTGGTTTCGGTGAGACCGGGATCGGGTTTCCATATTTGGAATTCCGAAAACCTCATCGATTCCAATTAAACGTTAGGTCGTTAATCCAAGTGGAGCGAGTGAAGACTCGAGGTGTAAGGGCTATACGTCAGTATAACTCTGTGGGTGATTCCGTAATGAGTTTGACGGAATAGTGCTTATAGATTCGAGATGGTGAATCAGAGTGCAAGGGCTATGGTCGTTGACTCTGAGGGTGATTCCAATAATGAGTGCAACGAGATAGTGCCTTCGGTTTCGTTCGAACCCGGAACGAACTTGTATGGATCGAATGCTTTCAACACATCGTCAGCCGGGCGATGAGCATTCTAAGTGATATGTTCTATTAAGGTAATCGAAGCCTCAAGCCTCATCAACCGGGAATGGCTAAAACAGGGGAGGTGCGCCAAGGCTTCGTGGGTAGCCCCCACTTTGAGAGTGAGATTTACCCCTGTCTAGAAGTCCCTTATTATTCGGCTGTGTGGGTGGTTGGTCGCGCCAACCACGGGGTGGTCTCATTTGGAACTATTCAGTAAGGAATGGGTCCGGCCTTGTGTAGCAGGGGATGAAGGGAGTAATCCTCGGTACGTTGATCTAGGCCACGTACTGTGACGGGCGGTACCCCAGTAGCCCTGCCATTGATGGAAACCAATTTTCCCTACGAGACCCTACGGTTTTGATTGTATTACCCACTTTCGTGGCTAGTAGCTGGAATTTAATGAATGTAACAATTTCGGCTATTTCATATTTACTTGAAAACCCTAGACACTATTATAATATCACAGAATTTCCTATCAAATGTTTTGGTTAGCGTAAGGTAAAAACTTTTCCATGTTTATGTGTGGGAAGTCTTACGTGATACCTTTTCTTTCAAAGGTTTTTCTAAAGTTAAGCAATTTTAACCGTTTACTCACACCATACCCCTGTCTGACCTGAGTGTTTATTTTCTGTTTTATTAAACTCTTGGGTACTCATATTATATATGAGTAGTCAAGTGATTCAGGTTAGCTTGACGAATTCTGGAGGAGTTTTGGAGCAGGAGGCTTCATCGTGTAGATATATTATGTTTCCGCTGTGTTTGTTTGTACCTGTATCTGTTGTACTTGAGTTGTATGAATTAGACAAATGTTTATAACTGTTTAATATGTGTTGAACAAGTTGTGTACTCTGATATAATGAGAAACTATGTAATATTTTATGTTAATCATTATATTTTATTCGTTCCGCTGTGAGTTCTCTGATGTTGTTCTGTTTCTTCTTTCTCTTTCTTTTCTTCTTCTATCCCTTTCTTTCTTTAGGATGACGCGATTTTCTGGGAGTAGAAAGTCGGGTCGTCACAGTTGGTATCAGAGCAGTAGGTTGAGTGAATACCTAGGCTCTGAAGAGTGTCTTTCTTTAGGGAGCGTTAGGTTGAGTGAATGCCTAAGCTCTGGAGTGTGTCTTTCTTGAGAGAGCGTACTTGTAATTTTTATATATAACTATATATATATTTATATCTACCTAATCTGTTGGGTTATCTGTTCGGATTTTCCAGCATAAGTTTTAGAGATAGATGGAGTAGTGGTATGTGTGTAACACGACTACCACTAATGGATGAGGTCCATATGTTGAGATTGGAAGTGTTTGTTGAGACTGTAGACCTAATACCGTCTCGAGTAAGGTGTGTAGTTTGGAGTAAGGATTTATCAGATATCCGAAGGAAATCTTTTTAAAAGATTCGGAGTTCATCTTGGAAGTGTAAGTTTGGATCTGTCGGAAGTGCAGAAGTAAATGATTATATCTTGATAACTGCGAAGTGAGATACAGTATCCTTGGATATTTTCTGAAGATGTTTTCTTTTGAAGCAGTTTTAGAAGTAGTTGAGGAGCAGTCTTTACCTACCATAGGGAAGACTCATCTGTGTAGAAGTTGTCTGGATCTTTAGCAAAGAGGTTGGCTGTTTTGGGATATGAGACTAAGGCCTATGAGTTGTTTCGCGTCGGCATGGTCTCATTTTTTATTTCTTAAGGAAAGCGAGATGTTGATGCTTGGTTTGGAGGCTGAGTTTCTTTGAGTTGTCTGCCATCTCGAAAGTCTGTTGTGTGGTTTGTTGATAGTTTTGGGGATCGGAAAGCCTTTGGATCTGAAGTCTTTGGTTAGCTATGGTAGCAGTGCAACTCGAAGTATTCGGTGTGCTGACGAGAAGGTCTTTTAGCCTTGCCGTATCATCGAGATAGAGTTTGAAAGCAGCAGTGTGGTTGTTTCTCCGATGGTTCAAGAATCTTGTGGTTCTTCTAGCAGTAGTCCGGGAAGTTGGTGAATGTTTTCTTGAAGGTTAACCTTGTTTGGAAAAGTTTAAAAGCTGTTCTAATTGGTAAAGAGAGGACAGTTTACTTGGAATCCGAACTAGGTAGGATCGCAAAAGTGACTTGCGATCAATTTGGGAATTTATCTTTTGTTTGAGGCTGAAGATTCTCATGTGGAAGTAGGAGCTACTGATGTAATCAGAAGTTTGTCTGCATCTGGAATTGAGTTCCATTTTGTTTGGTTCCAGAAGCGATTTGGGTAGTTAGCTTGGTAGTAGGATGGTTCTTGGAGAAGTAAAGAGTTGGTGTAGCAGCTCGGAAAATTTTTGGAATTTGGATTGGTCAGATCCAGTTTTGAATTGGATTCTGGTATAAGGTTGTGTGACTGAGACGAATGTGTCACTCAGATTTTTTATGGATTTGATGAACAAAGTTTTCCGGATATATTGGATAAGTTCGTACTCGTGTTCATCAATAGTATTCTCATCTATTTTCAGAATCAGAGTTGTGCAGCGGAAGCGAGATAGCAGCTGTACAAGGAATGAAGCGAGTTCTGTTTGCTATTGCTTTGGAGTGGAGTTTGTGTTCTGGATTTCGACGGATATTGGAAGGCTTTTCTGTTGAATGGAATCCTGAAGCTTGTTTGCTTTGGTCTTGTTGTTTCTGGAAGCATCAGCATAGATTGAGCTGATCAGGAGAAGATTGGTAGCCCAGGATTGTCTGTTGAGTTATGCAGATATGAGATAAGGAGTTTGGGATTTGAAGTGGAGACTTCATTGTTAAGTTTTCTCTGGTTAAGAGAGCAGTGATAGGATAAGATTGAATTGCCAGTTGGGATAACTGGAATTCATTGTGTATCACGTATCTCTGAGGGAGTACGTGTATGATTCATTGTTGGTTGTTGAATCTGTAGTTCTATTGGATTTGTAAGTTGTACTAGACTTGAGTATAATCTGATATTCTGTTCAGATTGATGGATCTAGAGATGAGAGGAGCTCTGGATGTAGGTGGTGTAGTTAGTTTAGATTTTGTAGAGCGAGTCTCCCGGTGATTTATACTTGGAAAACTCGAGATAGTATTAGAGATTTATTCTGATTTATGTCAGGATAATTAGCTATGTTTGTTTGTTTGATTGGTTGCTATGGTTATTAGCTACTGGTCGTTAGAAATGCTTTGCTAATTGAAATTAAATTCTGTACTGGGTTATTAAGTTACCTTTGTTTTAAATTTCGGGGATGAAATTCTTTTAAGGGGGGAGGATTGTAACGACCCGGAATTTTGGGCAATAAGAATTTAATAATCTGTGTAAATAATTTAATTGGTTTGATAATTTTCTTTATAATTTTAATTTTAAATTGGTAAATTTAATCTTTTAAAGGTTAATGAGTTTTAATCTAGCAAAATTTGATAAGAATTGTTTTTCAAAGCTAATGAAATTTTTATTCTCTTTATAATATATACATTTGATATATATTGTGAATAGGAGATCTTTTGTTTTAAAGATGAATTTTCAAATTATAATATATATGTACTTATATGTTATAGTTTGAGTTGTTTTGAAATTTAATCTTAATCAATTGATAATTTAGATATGAATGAATATTGTAATTTAAAGCTTTGTTTTAATTTATATTTTCAAAAGTTAATTTAAAGATTTATTCAATTGTTTTAAAAATATAAAGATTAATTTATTTGTTTTCAAAATATAAGATAGTTGTTTATTTAAATTATGGTAGTTTATAAAGGAATTAATCAATGTTTTATTTTTATTTTTGTTTTCTTTAAAATGTTTAAATTTAAAATGGATATGAATGTATAAAATAAATGTTTTAGACTTTTAAATGCATACATAAGTATTTATGTATTTAGTAAATTAAAATATTTATACTTGTATATGTATCAAAATTCAAAAGTTTATTAACATAAAAACATCTCATAAATATAAAATTCTCATTCACATAAATATAAGATGTAAGTATCTTTGTAATAAGATTTCAAATACAATTATGCAAAAAGATTAACACATGTAAAGCTATTAAACAAATTAAGTGACAAATGTAAATTCTTTAGACAAGTGGCAATTTATTTATATTAATTTTTAATAAACATTTTTAGAAGAAAAATTAGTTTTCTCTAACACTTTCATTCTTGTTTCCACTCCTCAACTAAAATTAATGGCTACTTCAAAATCTTAAAATAAAATCCAAACCTGAAAATGAAAACTGCAATTATCAAATCTGCAATTTCAATCTGCTTTTCAAATGGAAGTCTGAACCTGAAATTCAAACTAAAGTTGCAAATTTAAATCTGCAAGTTCAAATCAGTTTCAACTACAAGTTTTATTCAATAATTGGAAGGCATGCATGCATTCAACTTCACTGCAGATTAAAAATCTGCAACCTGCAAATGCTAATGAGTGAGCAACTGCAAGTTTCAACATTTTAAAACAACAAACTGAAGCATGCATTCAACCTCAACAGCAAGTTTAAATCAAATTAAGCATGCAGTAGGATTTTCAACTAAAATCAAAGCAAATGCATTTTCTGGATAAAGTTCAAGCCTGCTCTGTTTACTGCAAAGCCAATAAGGTGAGTAAACTCTATTTTAAAAACAGTTTGAAAGTGGTTTAAACTTGAATGCATGTTAGATCTTTGAATTGATATTGGTATTGCATGAAAATCACTAAGTTTTATTTATTGAATTTATTATTAAATTTATATATGTAAATGTATGATATGTGTATACTGATGTTCTTCTCTGTTTGAAGAAAACTGTGACCTTTTGTTTTAAAAATCAAAATCTCCCAAAATGGTCCATATTAGCCTTGAATATATGATTGAAATTTGCTTGAAAATGTGTAATGAAGATCACAAAAATATTTCTATGATTTTCAAGATAACAGATAAGTATAAACAAAAGAAATTACAGTAAAACCAAGGCATTGGTTAAAAATTAACAATCTTAATTTTTAATTTGGATTACATGCATGTAATCTTAATAGTAAATTATGAATTTTGATATAAAATTTGTGATTTTTAGTTGAGTCATTAGTGAGAATTTGGGCTTTGTTTGTAAATTGGGTTTTTGTAAATTGCCGATTATCCATACATTAGTTTGGTTCGAAATTTGGATCGAAGCTTGTATATAAGCTATAGATAATGGGAAAAATGTTGAATAAATTTTTCATTGAGTAATTGGTTCGAAATTGAAGAAGTTAGGGTTATTGGGTTTATGGGTTCGGCTGTTTTTTTTTTTTCTTGGCTTTTGCGTCATGATTGGAGGACCGGGTTCGTTGGCATTTGGGGAGAACGATGATATGGGATGTGGCATCTCGATGGAGTAGTCGGCAGGAGTTGAACGACGGCGTGGAGGTTGGCCGTGGGGGTTTTATGGTGGTGATTAGCTGCAGTTTTCAAGCGTGAGGTCAAAATTCGATTCGATGACTTTTTGTTTGATCTGGGTGCTTGGTGGAGTTCGTGAGCTTGCGTGTGATCGCCGACGATAGGTGCGACGTCCAACGTTGGCCGGAGGAGGTGTGCTAGGTGCACGAGCACGTTTGTGTGCACAGGCGTATTTGTTTGGGGGAAGACGAAGTTTTTACTCGAAGAAGTCTCGTGTTATTTTCAGGGGCGACTCGAAGGAGATAGGGGTCGACTCGGGGTAGTTGAGGGTTGAGTTGCTCCAAGCAGGCTCGGGTTTTAAGGGAATTTGTCTCGAGTGTTTAAGGTCGATTTGCATTCTGGGTTTTCTGTAATGTAAAGTACTGTAAAAAAATATAAGTTACAGGCTAAACTATTGGTAGTTATAAAATCAGGCTTTGAATTATAAACCAAGTTTATAGAAGGAAACAAATTCTTAAATGTTAAACTTGTGCATTGTTGAAATGTAAATCAAACCTTTGAAAAACTAATTGAATTTGTTTTAAATTTAAATTGTTTTAAGATATTAATATTTGAAATAATTATCTTCAATAGATTTTGAAATTCAATTTAAAGGAGTGTTTTGAATTTAGGTATTAAATCAAAGTATTTAATTAGATGTTTAATGTGTTATAAATTTTGAAGTTAATTTCTAAATGCCTTATTTTCAAATAAGGTTATTGATATGATTTTGAAATCCAATTGAATAATTTGTTTTAATTTATTAAAAATTTGATTTAATTCAAATAATTTATTTATGAAGATAAGTAGGATTAAATTCATTTTTGTTATGAATGTAAGAATACTAAATTAACATGATTTGTTAATAAGTAAAAAGTTTAATTAAGATAAATGGTTTCTTAATTAATTAAAGATTTGAAATATAAGTTGTAACTTAATTAATTGTTTAATTAATTTTAAATAATTAGTTAATTATTTATTTAATTTTAAATAATCACTTAATTATAATTAATTAAGTGTAATTAATTAATAAAGTAATTAATGATTAATTGTTGAATGTAATTAAGCAAGTTAATTACTCATGGGAGTAATTTAATGAAAGTGATTAATGGAATCACTTAATGTTCTCAATTAAGGAAATTGATTAATATAAATTTTTTTTAAATTAATTAATTATGGATTAATTAATTAATTAATGAATTAAGATTTATTTAATTATGGAATTAATTATTTGTTAAGTAATTAATTAAGTGATTAATTAAGATTCATTAATGAAAGTAATTAGAAGATAATTAATTATGTAAGTAATTAAGAATTAATTATTTATTTATTTTAGTTAATTAATTAATGAATGAGATCAAATTCAAGATTAATTACCAAGTGTAATTAATTAAAATGTAATTAACTAATAAAGTAATTAATTAAGGATTAATTGTTAATTTAAATTGAATAATAATTACTTAATGAAGTAATTAAGAATTAATTAATTGGATTAATTAATCAAGGATTAATATAATTAATTTAGAGTTAATTAATTTAGAAGTTAATTAATTAATTTAAGTAATTACAAATTGTTAATTACTGTTTAAAGATTAATGAGATGATTAATTATAAGTTAATTATTTAATTAAATAAAAGGTTAATTAATTAATAAGGATTATTTAATTAATGAATTAATCAAGGTTGATTAATAAAAGTAATTAATTAAAGTATGATTAATTAATTGTAATTAATTAAGGTTTAATGTAATTAATTATAGTTAATTAATTAATGAAGGATCATTAATTATTGTAATTAATGATAGTAATTAAAGGATAATTACTGAATATGGTTTAGAATAATTACTGGAATGTAATTAAAGTATAATTAATCAGGGAAGATTAATTAAAGAAGATCATTAAGAGATGATTAATGAATTTAATTTGTAATAAATCAATGAGGTAGGATTTAGATAATCCAAGTAATTGAAGGATAGTAATTGATTTAATTAAAGGTTAATTAAATTAATTTAAAGTTAATCAATTTGATATGGATGATTGATTGATATTGGATGATTGGTTGATATTGAATGTTGATTGATATTGAGTGATTAAATGATATTGGATGATTTGAATATATCTGTTATGTGATATGCTGCTTATGAGATGAATGTTTGATATGATTATCTATTGTGATAATGTTATTCATCTATCTGTTTATATATCATCCTGAATACAAGTTTAAAACTGTTTAAAATCCCTTAAGTACAACTTGGACATTAAAATGGCGTTTGGTTTCGGTGAGACCGGGATCGGGTTTCCATATTTGGAATTCCGAAAACCTCATCGATTCCAATTAAACGTTAGGTCGTTAATCCAAGTGGAGCGAGTGAAGACTCGAGGTGTAAGGGCTATACGTCAGTATAACTCTGTGGGTGATTCCGTAATGAGTTTGACGGAATAGTGCTTATAGATTCGAGATGGTGAATCAGAGTGCAAGGGCTATGGTCGTTGACTCTGAGGGTGATTCCAATAATGAGTGCAACGAGATAGTGCCTTCGGTTTCGTTCGAACCCGGAACGAACTTGTATGGATCGAATGCTTTCAACACATCGTCAGCCGGGCGATGAGCATTCTAAGTGATATGTTCTATTAAGGTAATCGAAGCCTCAAGCCTCATCAACCGGGAATGGCTAAAACAGGGGAGGTGCGCCAAGGCTTCGTGGGTAGCCCCCACTTTGAGAGTGAGATTTACCCCTGTCTAGAAGTCCCTTATTATTCGGCTGTGTGGGTGGTTGGTCGCGCCAACCACGGGGTGGTCTCATTTGGAACTATTCAGTAAGGAATGGGTCCGGCCTTGTGTAGCAGGGGATGAAGGGAGTAATCCTCGGTACGTTGATCTAGGCCACGTACTGTGACGGGCGGTACCCCAGTAGCCCTGCCATTGATGGAAACCAATTTTCCCTACGAGACCCTACGGTTTTGATTGTATTACCCACTTTCGTGGCTAGTAGCTGGAATTTAATGAATGTAACAATTTCGGCTATTTCATATTTACTTGAAAACCCTAGACACTATTATAATATCACAGAATTTCCTATCAAATGTTTTGGTTAGCGTAAGGTAAAAACTTTTCCATGTTTATGTGTGGGAAGTCTTACGTGATACCTTTTCTTTCAAAGGTTTTTCTAAAGTTAAGCAATTTTAACCGTTTACTCACACCAGACCCCTGTCTGACCTGAGTGTTTATTTTCTGTTTTATTAAACTCTTGGGTACTCATATTATATATGAGTAGTCAAGTGATTCAGGTTAGCTTGACGAATTCTGGAGGAGTTTTGGAGCAGGAGGCTTCATCGTGTAGATATATTATGTTTCCGCTGTGTTTGTTTGTACCTGTATCTGTTGTACTTGAGTTGTATGAATTAGACAAATGTTTATAACTGTTTAATATGTGTTGAACAAGTTGTGTACTCTGATATAATGAGAAACTATGTAATATTTTATGTTAATCATTATATTTTATTCGTTCCGCTGTGAGTTCTCTGATGTTGTTCTGTTTCTTCTTTCTCTTTCTTTTCTTCTTCTATCCCTTTCTTTCTTTAGGATGACGCGATTTTCTGGGAGTAGAAAGTCGGGTCGTCACAGTTGGTATCAGAGCAGTAGGTTGAGTGAATACCTAGGCTCTGAAGAGTGTCTTTCTTTAGGGAGCGTTAGGTTGAGTGAATGCCTAAGCTCTGGAGTGTGTCTTTCTTGAGAGAGCGTACTTGTAATTTTTATATATAACTATATATATATTTATATCTACCTAATCTGTTGGGTTATCTGTTCGGATTTTCCAGCATAAGTTTTAGAGATAGATGGAGTAGTGGTATGTGTGTAACACGACTACCACTAATGGATGAGGTCCATATGTTGAGATTGGAAGTGTTTGTTGAGACTGTAGACCTAATACCGTCTCGAGTAAGGTGTGTAGTTTGGAGTAAGGATTTATCAGATATCCGAAGGAAATCTTTTTAAAAGATTCGGAGTTCATCTTGGAAGTGTAAGTTTGGATCTGTCGGAAGTGCAGAAGTAAATGATTATATCTTGATAACTGCGAAGTGAGATACAGTATCCTTGGATATTTTCTGAAGATGTTTTCTTTTGAAGCAGTTTTAGAAGTAGTTGAGGAGCAGTCTTTACCTACCATAGGGAAGACTCATCTGTGTAGAAGTTGTCTGGATCTTTAGCAAAGAGGTTGGCTGTTTTGGGATATGAGACTAAGGCCTATGAGTTGTTTCGCGTCGGCATGGTCTCATTTTTTATTTCTTAAGGAAAGCGAGATGTTGATGCTTGGTTTGGAGGCTGAGTTTCTTTGAGTTGTCTGCCATCTCGAAAGTCTGTTGTGTGGTTTGTTGATAGTTTTGGGGATCGGAAAGCCTTTGGATCTGAAGTCTTTGGTTAGCTATGGTAGCAGTGCAACTCGAAGTATTCGGTGTGCTGACGAGAAGGTCTTTTAGCCTTGCCGTATCATCGAGATAGAGTTTGAAAGCAGCAGTGTGGTTGTTTCTCCGATGGTTCAAGAATCTTGTGGTTCTTCTAGCAGTAGTCCGGGAAGTTGGTGAATGTTTTCTTGAAGGTTAACCTTGTTTGGAAAAGTTTAAAAGCTGTTCTAATTGGTAAAGAGAGGACAGTTTACTTGGAATCCGAACTAGGTAGGATCGCAAAAGTGACTTGCGATCAATTTGGGAATTTATCTTTTGTTTGAGGCTGAAGATTCTCATGTGGAAGTAGGAGCTACTGATGTAATCAGAAGTTTGTCTGCATCTGGAATTGAGTTCCATTTTGTTTGGTTCCAGAAGCGATTTGGGTAGTTAGCTTGGTAGTAGGATGGTTCTTGGAGAAGTAAAGAGTTGGTGTAGCAGCTCGGAAAATTTTTGGAATTTGGATTGGTCAGATCCAGTTTTGAATTGGATTCTGGTATAAGGTTGTGTGACTGAGACGAATGTGTCACTCAGATTTTTTATGGATTTGATGAACAAAGTTTTCCGGATATATTGGATAAGTTCGTACTCGTGTTCATCAATAGTATTCTCATCTATTTTCAGAATCAGAGTTGTGCAGCGGAAGCGAGATAGCAGCTGTACAAGGAATGAAGCGAGTTCTGTTTGCTATTGCTTTGGAGTGGAGTTTGTGTTCTGGATTTCGACGGATATTGGAAGGCTTTTCTGTTGAATGGAATCCTGAAGCTTGTTTGCTTTGGTCTTGTTGTTTCTGGAAGCATCAGCATAGATTGAGCTGATCAGGAGAAGATTGGTAGCCCAGGATTGTCTGTTGAGTTATGCGGATATGAGATAAGGAGTTTGGGATTTGAAGTGGAGACTTCATTGTTAAGTTTTCTCTGGTTAAGAGAGCAGTGATAGGATAAGATTGAATTGCCAGTTGGGATAACTGGAATTCATTGTGTATCACGTATCTCTGAGGGAGTACGTGTATGATTCATTGTTGGTTGTTGAATCTGTAGTTCTATTGGATTTGTAAGTTGTACTAGACTTGAGTATAATCTGATATTCTGTTCAGATTGATGGATCTAGAGATGAGAGGAGCTCTGGATGTAGGTGGTGTAGTTAGTTTAGATTTTGTAGAGCGAGTCTCCCGGTGATTTATACTTGGAAAACTCGAGATAGTATTAGAGATTTATTCTGATTTATGTCAGGATAATTAGCTATGTTTGTTTGTTTGATTGGTTGCTATGGTTATTAGCTACTGGTCGTTAGAAATGCTTTGCTAATTGAAATTAAATTCTGTACTGGGTTATTAAGTTACCTTTGTTTTAAATTTCGGGGATGAAATTCTTTTAAGGGGGGAGGATTGTAACGACCCGGAATTTTGGGCAATAAGAATTTAATAATCTGTGTAAATAATTTAATTGGTTTGATAATTTTCTTTATAATTTTAATTTTAAATTGGTAAATTTAATCTTTTAAAGGTTAATGAGTTTTAATCTAGCAAAATTTGATAAGAATTGTTTTTCAAAGCTAATGAAATTTTTATTCTCTTTATAATATATACATTTGATATATATTGTGAATAGGAGATCTTTTGTTTTAAAGATGAATTTTCAAATTATAATATATATGTACTTATATGTTATAGTTTGAGTTGTTTTGAAATTTAATCTTAATCAATTGATAATTTAGATATGAATGAATATTGTAATTTAAAGCTTTGTTTTAATTTATATTTTCAAAAGTTAATTTAAAGATTTATTCAATTGTTTTAAAAATATAAAGATTAATTTATTTGTTTTCAAAATATAAGATAGTTGTTTATTTAAATTATGGTAGTTTATAAAGGAATTAATCAATGTTTTATTTTTATTTTTGTTTTCTTTAAAATGTTTAAATTTAAAATGGATATGAATGTATAAAATAAATGTTTTAGACTTTTAAATGCATACATAAGTATTTATGTATTTAGTAAATTAAAATATTTATACTTGTATATGTATCAAAATTCAAAAGTTTATTAACATAAAAACATCTCATAAATATAAAATTCTCATTCACATAAATATAAGATGTAAGTATCTTTGTAATAAGATTTTAAATACAATTATGCAAAAAGATTAACACATGTAAAGCTATTAAACAAATTAAGTGACAAATGTAAATTCTTTAGACAAGTGGCAATTTATTTATATTAATTTTTAATAAACATTTTTAGAAGAAAAATTAGTTTTCTCTAACACTTTCATTCTTGTTTCCACTCCTCAACTAAAATTAATGGCTACTTCAAAATCTTAAAATAAAATCCAAACCTGAAAATGAAAACTGCAATTATCAAATCTGCAATTTCAATCTGCTTTTCAAATGGAAGTCTGAACCTGAAATTCAAACTAAAGTTGCAAATTTAAATCTGCAAGTTCAAATCAGTTTCAACTACAAGTTTTATTCAATAATTGGAAGGCATGCATGCATTCAACTTCACTGCAGATTAAAAATCTGCAACCTGCAAATGCTAATGAGTGAGCAACTGCAAGTTTCAACATTTTAAAACAACAAACTGAAGCATGCATTCAACCTCAACAGCAAGTTTAAATCAAATTAAGCATGCAGTAGGATTTTCAACTAAAATCAAAGCAAATGCATTTTCTGGATAAAGTTCAAGCCTGCTCTGTTTACTGCAAAGCCAATAAGGTGAGTAAACTCTATTTTAAAAACAGTTTGAAAGTGGTTTAAACTTGAATGCATGTTAGATCTTTGAATTGATATTGGTATTGCATGAAAATCACTAAGTTTTATTTATTGAATTTATTATTAAATTTATATATGTAAATGTATGATATGTGTATACTGATGTTCTTCTCTGTTTGAAGAAAACTGTGACCTTTTGTTTTAAAAATCAAAATCTCCCAAAATGGTCCATATTAGCCTTGAATATATGATTGAAATTTGCTTGAAAATGTGTAATGAAGATCACAAAAATATTTCTATGATTTTCAAGATAACAGATAAGTATAAACAAAAGAAATTACAGTAAAACCAAGGCATTGGTTAAAAATTAACAATCTTAATTTTTAATTTGGATTACATGCATGTAATCTTAATAGTAAATTATGAATTTTGATATAAAATTTGTGATTTTTAGTTGAGTCATTAGTGAGAATTTGGGCTTTGTTTGTAAATTGGGTTTTTGTAAATTGCCGATTATCCATACATTAGTTTGGTTCGAAATTTGGATCGAAGCTTGTATATAAGCTATAGATAATGGGAAAAATGTTGAATAAATTTTTCATTGAGTAATTGGTTCGAAATTGAAGAAGTTAGGGTTATTGGGTTTATGGGTTCGGCTGTTTTTTTTTTTTTCTTGGCTTTTGCGTCATGAGTGGAGGACCGGGTTCGTTGGCATTTGGGGAGAACGATGATATGGGATGTGGCATCTCGATGGAGTAGTCGGCAGGAGTTGAACGACGGCGTGGAGGTTGGCCGTGGGGGTTTTATGGTGGTGATTAGCTGCAGTTTTCAAGCGTGAGGTCAAAATTCGATTCGATGACTTTTTGTTTGATCTGGGTGCTTGGTGGAGTTCGTGAGCTTGCGTGTGATCGCCGACGATAGGTGCGACGTCCAACGTTGGCCGGAGGAGGTGTGCTAGGTGCACGAGCACGTTTGTGTGCACAGGCGTATTTGTTTGGGGGAAGACGAAGTTTTTACTCGAAGAAGTCTCGTGTTATTTTCAGGGGCGACTCGAAGGAGATAGGGGTCGACTCGGGGTAGTTGAGGGTTGAGTTGCTCCAAGCAGGCTCGGGTTTTAAGGGAATTTGTCTCGAGTGTTTAAGGTCGATTTGCATTCTGGGTTTTCTGTAATGTAAAGTACTGTAAAAAAATATAAGTTACAGGCTAAACTATTGGTAGTTATAAAATCAGGCTTTGAATTATAAACCAAGTTTATAGAAGGAAACAAATTCTTAAATGTTAAACTTGTGCATTGTTGAAATGTAAATCAAACCTTTGAAAAACTAATTGAATTTGTTTTAAATTTAAATTGTTTTAAGATATTAATATTTGAAATAATTATCTTCAATAGATTTTGAAATTCAATTTAAAGGAGTGTTTTGAATTTAGGTATTAAATCAAAGTATTTAATTAGATGTTTAATGTGTTATAAATTTTGAAGTTAATTTCTAAATGCCTTATTTTCAAATAAGGTTATTGATATGATTTTGAAATCCAATTGAATAATTTGTTTTAATTTATTAAAAATTTGATTTAATTCAAATAATTTATTTATGAAGATAAGTAGGATTAAATTCATTTTTGTTATGAATGTAAGAATACTAAATTAACATGATTTGTTAATAAGTAAAAAGTTTAATTAAGATAAATGGTTTCTTAATTAATTAAAGATTTGAAATATAAGTTGTAACTTAATTAATTGTTTAATTAATTTTAAATAATTAGTTAATTATTTATTTAATTTTAAATAATCACTTAATTATAATTAATTAAGTGTAATTAATTAATAAAGTAATTAATGATTAATTGTTGAATGTAATTAAGCAAGTTAATTACTCATGGGAGTAATTTAATGAAAGTGATTAATGGAATCACTTAATGTTCTCAATTAAGGAAATTGATTAATATAAATTTTTTTTAAATTAATTAATTATGGATTAATTAATTAATTAATGAATTAAGATTTATTTAATTATGGAATTAATTATTTGTTAAGTAATTAATTAAGTGATTAATTAAGATTCATTAATGAAAGTAATTAGAAGATAATTAATTATGTAAGTAATTAAGAATTAATTATTTATTTATTTTAGTTAATTAATTAATGAATGAGATCAAATTCAAGATTAATTACCAAGTGTAATTAATTAAAATGTAATTAACTAATAAAGTAATTAATTAAGGATTAATTGTTAATTTAAATTGAATAATAATTACTTAATGAAGTAATTAAGAATTAATTAATTGGATTAATTAATCAAGGATTAATATAATTAATTTAGAGTTAATTAATTTAGAAGTTAATTAATTAATTTAAGTAATTACAAATTGTTAATTACTGTTTAAAGATTAATGAGATGATTAATTATAAGTTAATTATTTAATTAAATAAAAGGTTAATTAATTAATAAGGATTATTTCATTAATGAATTAATCAAGGTTGATTAATAAAAGTAATTAATTAAAGTATGATTAATTAATTGTAATTAATTAAGGTTTAATGTAATTAATTATAGTTAATTAATTAATGAAGGATAATTAATTATTGTAATTAATGATAGTAATTAAAGGATAATTACTGAATATGGTTTAGAATAATTACTGGAATGTAATTAAAGTATAATTAATCAGGGAAGATTAATTAAAGAAGATCATTAAGAGATGATTAATGAATTTAATTTGTAATAAATCAATGAGGTAGGATTTAGATAATCCAAGTAATTGAAGGATAGTAATTGATTTAATTAAAGGTTAATTAAATTAATTTAAAGTTAATCAATTTGATATGGATGATTGATTGATATTGGATGATTGGTTGATATTGAATGTTGATTGATATTGAGTGATTAAATGATATTGGATGATTTGAATATATCTGTTATGTGATATGCTGCTTATGAGATGAATGTTTGATATGATTATCTATTGTGATAATGTTATTCATCTATCTGTTTATATATCATCCTGAATACAAGTTTAAAACTGTTTAAAATCCCTTAAGTACAACTTGGACATTAAAATGGCGTTTGGTTTCGGTGAGACCGGGATCGGGTTTCCATATTTGGAATTCCGAAAACCTCATCGATTCCAATTAAACGTTAGGTCGTTAATCCAAGTGGAGCGAGTGAAGACTCGAGGTGTAAGGGCTATACGTCAGTATAACTCTGTGGGTGATTCCGTAATGAGTTTGACGGAATAGTGCTTATAGATTCGAGATGGTGAATCAGAGTGCAAGGGCTATGGTCGTTGACTCTGAGGGTGATTCCAATAATGAGTGCAACGAGATAGTGCCTTCGGTTTCGTTCGAACCCGGAACGAACTTGTATGGATCGAATGCTTTCAACACATCGTCAGGCGGGCGATGAGCATTCTAAGTGATATGTTCTATTAAGGTAATCGCAGCCTCAAGCCTCATCAACCGGGAATGGCTAAAACAAGGGAGGTGCGCCAAGGCTTCGTGGGTAGCCCCCACTTTGAGAGTGAGATTTACCCCTGTCTAGAAGTCCCTTATTATTCGGCTGTGTGGGTGGTTGGTCGCGCCAACCACGGGGTGGTCTCATTTGGAACTATTCAGTAAGGAATGGGTCCGGCCTTGTGTAGCAGGGGATGAAGGGAGTAATCCTCGGTACGTTGATCTAGGCCACGTACTGTGACGGGCGGTACCCCAGTAGCCCTGCCATTGATGGAAACCAATTTTCCCTACGAGACCCTACGGTTTTGATTGTATTACCCACTTTCGTGGCTAGTAGCTGGAATTTAATGAATGTAACAATTTCGGCTATTTCATATTTACTTGAAAACCCTAGACACTATTATAATATCACAGAATTTCCTATCAAATGTTTTGGTTAGCGTAAGGTAAAAACTTTTCCATGTTTATGTGTGGGAAGTCTTACGTGATACCTTTTCTTTCAAAGGTTTTTCTAAAGTTAAGCAATTTTAACCGTTTACTCACACCAGACCCCTGTCTGACCTGAGTGTTTATTTTCTGTTTTATTAAACTCTTGGGTACTCATATTATATATGAGTAGTCAAGTGATTCAGGTTAGCTTGACGAATTCTGGAGGAGTTTTGGAGCAGGAGGCTTCATCGTGTAGATATATTATGTTTCCGCTGTGTTTGTTTGTACCTGTATCTGTTGTACTTGAGTTGTATGAATTAGACAAATGTTTATAACTGTTTAATATGTGTTGAACAAGTTGTGTACTCTGATATAATGAGAAACTATGTAATATTTTATGTTAATCATTATATTTTATTCGTTCCGCTGTGAGTTCTCTGATGTTGTTCTGTTTCTTCTTTCTCTTTCTTTTCTTCTTCTATCCCTTTCTTTCTTTAGGATGACGCGATTTTCTGGGAGTAGAAAGTCGGGTCGTCACACCTAGAGCCTATGGTCGAACCCATTTATAGCGTAGAAGTGATGAATTTTCCTTGTAGTTGTTGTTCTGTTGCACCTATGTCCATCCACCTTTGCACCATTACTTCCAAGCTATGACCGACCCATATGAGCCCAAAACCTGATCCTAACCCACTTAGACATGTATTTCAGATCTATAGCTGAAGCATAGGCGGTAGAAAGAAAGTGCAAAAACTTTGGCTTTGTTTTATGCATTTAATTCTAACATTGTTTTATTGAATTTGGGTTTGAAAACTTATGTTATTTGTTTGTTTCGTTTGAATGTTTGTAAGGCTATTAGCCTTGTCCCTCCCACACTCATATCATCATCATGGCTGAGAAAACGAACCCCTTAGTCGAGCTTTTGAATGGTTGTAGCAAGGTCAAGTTATCTTGTCTTTGTTGCCTTTCAATTTCAATTTATTTCAATATATTTTGGTTGAATATTCATAAGTTATATTGTCTTGTTTTGGGGTTGTTTACAAGATGATATCTTGGCTATTTCTCTCCACTCAAATCAAAGATCATGCCTTGTGGATCCGTTGTGTCATTCTACTTGATATCTCCTGCAAAAAAAGATGTGAGTATTTCTCACCAGACATTATGTACTTATATAAGTAGTAAATTGACACCCTGTGAATCTGTAGAACTACATTAACATGTTATAACTGCTTATATTATTATCATATGATGTTCACACCTGTTATATCATATGTTACTGTATTTCATGCTATTCTGTATATTTTATCAGTTTATCACACTGCAAGTTCCCTGTAAATTAGAAATCACTATGGGTTGAAAAGATACATATCCGAACGGACTTTCGAATAAGGAAAAATTGTTATGGGCTGAAATGATAGGCCTGAATGATTTTCAATTTATTTCATTTACTTGGACTACGGGTTTGAAATGATAAAACCCGGATTTTCTTTGTAAATTACGGGTTGAAATGATATATTACCCGTATCACTTTTCCTAGTGTAGAAAATTATATACAGACCCGCAGTTAATATATGTTTTCTAAAAAATTTAAAATTATTTTAGAAATGTAAATATTAAAACATTTTGATTTAAATCTAGTTAAAAAGGATTTTTGTAAAATATTATTGATTTTCTGAATAATTGTAAGTAAAATGAATTAATGAAAAGTTAGAAAATTTTGAACATAAGTTATTTTGGAAAATTTGATTTAATTATAATTGGAAATTAAATTGAATATGAAATTATGATAAATTTATGATAATTTGAATTTAAATGAATTCAGAGTGATTTTATATCATATTAATGATTTTTAATAAAGTTGAAATGTGAAATGAATGAATACTTTAAGTTGAAATTTTGAAATATAACTAAATTGGAAATTTATGAAATTGACTTAAAAGTGAACTTTTAGTTAAGTAAATAAAAATAAAACTAAGTTATTTTTGAGAATTTGAACTTAAGTGTTAAGTTGAAATTTAATGCAATGAATTTAAAATTGAACATTGCAATTTAATAAGTGAATTATTATTAAATCTTGATTTTTGAATGGAAATTTAACTTTATAAAATCATGAACTTGAGGAAAATTAAATGATGTTTATAAATGTGAAAATGTATGATTTTATGAGTTAAAAATGTTTTAAATAAAAATATAATTAGTTGAGAAATTATATTGAATATTTGAAGTTAATTGACTGCATTTTTGAAATGCTATTAATTACAATGTAAATGATATTACAGCATTTGTAAATGCTGTAGTTGATGATAATGAACTAAAAAGCTAAATTGAATTAAAAGCTATTATAGCAATTTTAGTAATTGCTATAATTTTTGAATTTAACTAAGTTTATTTGAAATTTAAGTAAACCCTATTACAACATTTTAAAATGTTGTCTTTTGTTAAATTGAACTGTTTTGAATGTATCTTTCCGTAGCGTTTTCTAAATGCCACGAAAAGTAAATTTTCACTGTTTTGATAAACTTAAGTGAATAAATGAACTTTGAAGTTGAAAATTTTTGGAAATTTAATAATTTAATTATTGAACATAATAACTTCATTTTAATGATTAAAAATGATTTTTTTTGAATATAAACTGTTTTGAAATGTGAATTGAAATGGTATTTTAAATTGAATAAAATGAATAATGATTTGAAATGAATGTGGTTTTGAAAAGCGATGATATTTTGATATATTAAATGATTGAAATGTTGTTTTGAAAAGATATGATATTTTGATATATTAAAATGATTTGAAAATGGAGTTTTGAAAGATATGACATTTTGATATTAAAATAATTTGAAAGAAAGTGCTGAAAGATAAGATATTTTGAACGAAGTTATGAAAGGTTATGATATTTTGATATATTAAAATGATTTGAAAGGAAATTTTGAAAGGATATGATAAATTAATATATTGAAAAGGTTAAAAATGACTTGATATTTATTTTGATAAATATTTGAATTGAAAGATATGGTCTGATGACATATTGAAATGGTTTGGAAATAATTTAATCTTTATTTTGATAAAGATTTGGGTTGAAATGATATTTTATTTTCAAGTATAAAATATATTTTTTAAAGTTATAACTACGGGTTATAATAACGATTAATTGTTAAAGAGACCGGGATCGGATATTGTTTTATAGCCGGCCAATACCAAAAACCACTTTAACAACTGTGTACGCGGTGGAGATTCCAGAATGAAGTAGTATGGTGGCGACGTTCTCGAGGTATATTACGTGGACCAAACTCCCGTGAGTTGGCATAAATGACTAAAATAGGAGCTATACCGGGCTACACAAAGGGTCGCACCCTTTCATCGAGCATGCTCCATCGGAAACCATTCTATTACTTTTGTGATTCGATACGTGGCGCCACTTTGATTCGGTGGTATTGTTCGAGGTGGGCGGAAGCTGCTGGCTTGCCGTCACCACCGGCCCGGGAGTGCAAACGGTGTATCCACCCTGGCATTGCCTCGCGTGCCGTGTCATCTCCTTATAGTGAGCCCACTACGATTTTGGTTTTAAAGATCCGACCGCGTTAAGGTTCACCATCCCCTTAACGCTATTATCTATATGATTATACTTTACTGATTAGACACTACTGTATATAGCGTATATTACTAAATAGTAAATAGTTTAACGGATCCTTAGAGGATGGGCGGTCCCAAGCATCTTCTAAGTTACTTGTATCTTTGCTACAGTTCACTTGAGTTGGTTTACATTGTATAAGTATGTATGTCCTGACTCGAGTGTTTGTATTTTTATTTACGCTTGGGTCAGCCTGAGTTATTCACAGATTTGGATTTTCACTTTTTGGAGATTGGAATCGCTGGAGATTATCTACTTGTCAAGTTTCATCTTTTCAGTTCGGTTGTTCTATTCAGCTTGTACTTGGTAATCATATTTAAACTTCTGTTGTACTTTATTTCTTCTATTGTATCTTACATGACTCTGATATATTTATATAGTAGCTTCATGAACTACTATCTCTTTTACTTCCGCTGCATTATTATTACTCTGTGTCTGTGATCTGTGATTTTTATTTACTGCATATTCTGAGATTTGCCAAAATTTTATTTACAACGCGGTATTTTGAGCAATTCAATTCCGGCATGAGTGCCTGCCTATACACTTATAATGGATGTGAATGGTTGAAAATACCTGGTCGTTACAGTTGGCATCAGAGCTTTGGTAGCTCTAGGAAAAACTCAGCATATGGAGTGAATGTATTTACAGAACCACTTTCATTCGAGTTTGAATCTCTTCCTTTTGATTCGATTCCTTTGAATTTTGGAACATTCCCTACGGTTCCAAGATCCGTTTGTATCCCTCACTATTCATCTTCTTTTGACCCTGAGTATTCCATAACTCCACTTCGAATGATCTTTTTAGTGAGTTGGCAGTCCCGCCAATCTCAAAAAAAATTGAATTGAAAAAGGGGGAAAACTCCTTTACAATTGGCATTGATTCACCAGAGATTCTTACTTATCCTTGGTTTAGATGCTAATATCTTTTGTTATTTCAAACTTTAATTCTTGAAATCGAATGTAGATTTACCCTAAAAATCCACATCGATCTTATTATTTAAGTCACGGTTGACCCTGTTAAGGTTGCCCACGATTTATTTAATCTTATCCACCTCCTACTCTATTATTTAATCACTTGTCTTTTGTTTCCAACCTATCTTCGAACATTTTGAATTATACTTGTATATCTATGTTTTGTTTTATATATTGTGTTGTTTAAGTTGTTGATGTTGAGTTGGGTTTCTGATCAATTCGTCTGATCAACGCTATCGATAGGATTTCTAAAACACATTGACAGAACAAACTGACACAATATATTTTAAAATTTTGGTAAATGAAATAAATTTTGATATATAAGTAAATTTATGAAACTTAATAAACTGATTTAAATTGATTATTTGAAGTGATAATACTTGATTTGGGAACTGAAATGAATTTAGAACAAGAAATTTGAGAATTTAATTTCCGATGGTTTCAAACTTTGTGTTTAATGTTTTAAAAGGTTATATTATTTAAAGTATTTTCAAATAGAAATTTGTTTCCAAAGAATTTTAAGTTTAAAATTAGCGCTCTTCTCATTGTCGCTGGGAAATAACTTCGGTGATGACTGCAGCATCATCAACGTTCATTTTCGAGTTTCGAAGTGAAGAGACCGCTCTGTAATCTTTCTACAGCTTTGTTTTGGAAATCAATTTGATTTGAATTTCTAAAATATGACTTGATTTATAATATATATAGATATATGATTTAAATTTGATTTGATAAACTATGTACATACATTTAGTTATCTCTAAAATGGTTTGAAGAAATTGGAAATTTAATTCTTAAATTTTATTTTTAAAGAATAATTTCAATTATAAAAAGAAAATCAAAAATTTTGAACAAATGATTTAAGCTTGAAATGATTGAATTGGAAAGTTTTATTTGTATAATACTCAATTGCATTCCAATACAACTTACCTTAATTTTTCAAATGTTAACAATGTAATTGGATAATATACAATATAAAAAGATTTTATAAATAAAAATTGAGTGGTTATAATAAATGTTATATACTTAAATTTTAATTATAAAATGATTAAAAGAGGTAAATATAATAAAGGGCAATTGAATAACTTGCAATAAAATAATGTTAAAAGAACTAAGAATAAAAGAAAGCAGTTATAATAAGTGTAAGTATGTTTAACATAAGTGATAAATATTTTGAGCGGAATAAATTTATAATTAGGAATAAAGAAGAATAAAATTTATTAAGTACATTGTGAGTGTAATAAATGATTATTTTTCAAACCCATAGTTTTAAAAATTGTTAATTTAAGATGATTGGATAATAAAATAATGAAATTTGAGATAGTTAAAGATTTATTTAACTTATAAAAAAAATTAAGTTGAAATTTCCATGCTTTCAAATTTATTTCCTTATTTTGCTTTTCAAATTATCTTTTGTCGTCCTTATTATTCTTATCTTCCTATAGACTGGTATAGGCATCTTTCTATAATCTTTCTGTTTAGAAATCTTTCTATAATCTTTGATAAATCTGCACCTTGTTAAACTTACCTATCACAATAGTTATCATGTATAATTTCCTTCTCCTTGTCATCTTGTCCTAATCTTGTTTCACTCTATCTTTGTCTGTGCTTTCCCGTACCTCATTCCTTTTCGGGGACGAAAAGTTTGGAGTGGGGGAGAGTGTAACAACCTTGTATTTTGTGATTTTTTTTGTATATTTTAATTATTTTAATTGAATTTTGATTTAAAAAAAATTATTTTATTTATTTTGAATGATAAACTTTAGTTTTGATATTAATTATCATTCCAAAGCATGACTAAAAAGAATATTTTCCAAAAAGTGAATTTTTGGTCAAAATAGTCAAACTTTGACTTTTAATTTAAATTTTTAAAAGTTTGAAAATTTAAATTTTATCTTTTATTATGAAAGTACATAAAATTTTAAGAACACTACTTTTTGTTTCGTTGGAAACGGATTTAAATTGTGAAAATTATGTATATTTCAATATTGAGTGCAATTTGTTTATTCTGCAATTTTGTTATTTTAAATAGTATAAATTTTATTTTCTTTGACATATTTTATTTTAAGATGTATTAATATGTTATTTTATGTATATTATTGTCTTTTAATATTTTTGAAGTGAGGTAGGAATTTTTCTAGAGCAAGTAGTATTTTTCTTGTAATTTCCATGCCCTGTTTTCAATTTTTAAACATTTTCTTTTGTTCTTTTCTGTTTTTCTCCAATTTAATTATTTATTTTATTTTAGAAATGATAAATAAATTATTTTATTTCAAAATTTTGCTTTAGAATATTTTTGAAATGAATTAGATATTTTTCCAAAGCCATTGATGTTTTAATTGTAATTTTTGAACCCTGTTTTCAATTTTTAAGCAATTTCCTTAGTTCTTTTTATGTTTTCTTTAAATTTAATTATCTATTTTTATTTTTATTTTTACTTTTTTTCGGTTTTAGATGTACTTTCTGAAGTTTATTTTATTTACTTGATTTAAAGGAAAAGGAAGTATAGAAAGTTTTAAAAGCTAAGAAACGTAAAGTCGTTTCACCGTTTCTTTTACCGTTTCTTTTTCAATCAATACACCATTTATTTTGGCCGTACGTTTATCTATTCTTTTCAGTTGCATTCTCTCATCTTTTTCATGTATTTTCAAAGCTTCTCAATGCTAAAAAAAAATCATGGCCTCCATCTTGCAAAAATTTGGTAAAATCTTCTTCTCTTCTCTTGTTTTCAAGTTTTTCTATGTGATTTTGCAACTTGTTCTTAACTTCATGGCTCCACTCCTCCTCAACCAGATCTAGGCCAATCTCCACCACTTTATTCTCTGATCATCATCCACCCTAGATCACCACCATGGAAGGCCAAGCAACCCCAAGGCAAACACCACCACCAAAATCCACAAATCCATCACCTATGCACTCAAGCTGACCTAGTTTTGGTACAAACATCTTCATCCACCTTTTTCCGCCACTTCCACCCCCACCACCACCTCTGACCTGACCTCCACCCACTGCCACATCACCCACCACCATCTGGATCCACTGGCCATGCCCCTAGAGCCTATGGCCGAACACATTTGTAGCGTAGAAGTGATGAATTTGCCTTGTAGTTGTTGTTTTGTTGCACCTATGTCCATCCACCTTTGCACCATTACTTCCAAGCTATGGCCGACCCATATGAGACCAAGAACTGATCCTAACCCACTCCTTAGACATGTATTTCAGATCTATAGCTGAAGCATAGGCGATAGAAAGCAAGTGCAAAAACTTTGGCTTTGTTTTATGCATTTAATTCTAACATTGTTTTATTGAATTTGGGTTTGAAAACTTATGTTATTTGTTTGTTTTGTTTGAATGTTTGCAAGGCTATTAGCCTTGTCTCTCCCACACTCATATCATCATCATGGCTGAGAAAACGAACCCCTTAGTCGAGCTTTTGAATAGTTGTAGCATGGTCAAGTTATCTTGTCTTTGTTGCCTTTCAATTTCAATTTATTTCAATATATTTTGGTTGAATATTCATAAGTTATATTGTCTTGTTTTGGGGTTGTTTACAAGATGATATTTTGGCTATTTCTCTCCACTCAAATCAAAGGTCGTGCCTTCTGGATCCGTTGTGTCATTCTAATTGATATCTCCAGCAAAAAAAAAATGTGAGTATTTCTCACCAGACATTATGTACTTATATAAGTAGTAAATTGACACCCTGTGAATCTATAGAACTATATTAACATGTTATAACTGCTTATATTATTATCATATGATGTTCACACCAGTTATATCATATGTTACTGTATTTCATGCTATTTTGTATATTTTATCAGTTTATCACACTGCAAGTTCCTTGTAAATTAGAAATCACTATGGGTTGAAATGATACATACCGAACGGAGTTTAGAATAAGGGAAAATTGTTATGGGCTGAAATGATAGGCCTGAATGATTTTCAATTTATTTCATTTACTTGGGACTGCGGGTTTGAAATGATAAAACCCGGATTTTCTTTGTAAATTACGGGTTGAAATGATATATTACCCGTATCACTTTTCCTAGTGTAGAAAATTATGTACAGACCCGTAGTTAATATATGTTTTCTAAAAAAATTAAAATTATTTTAGAAATGTAAATATTAAAACATTTTGATTTAAATCTAATTAAAAAGAATTTTTGTAAAATATTATTGATTTTCTGAATAATTGTAAGTAAAATGAATTAATGAAAAGTTAGAAAATTTTGAACGTAAGTTATTTTGGAAAATTTGATTTAATTATAATTGGAAATTAAATTGAATATGAAATTATGATAAATTTATGATAATTTGAATTTAAATGAATTCAAAGTGATTTTATATCACATTAATGATTTTTAATAAAGTTGAAATGTGAAATGAATGAATACTTTAAGTTGAACTTTTGAAATATAACTAAATTGGAAATTTATGAAATTGACTTAAATGTGAACTTTTAGTTAAGTAAATAAAAATAAAACTAAGTTATATTTGAGAATTTGAACTTAAATGTTAAGTTGAAATTTAATGCAATGAATTTAAAATTGAACATTGCAATTTAATAAGTGAATTATTATTAAATCTTGATTTTTGAATGGAAATTTAACTTTATAAAATCATGAACTTGAGGAAAATTAAATGATGTTTATAAATGTTAAAATGTATGATTTTATGAGTTAAAAATGTTTTAAATAAAAATATAATTGGTTGAGAAATTATATTGAATATTTGAAGTTAATTGACTGCATTTTTGAAATGCTATTAATTACAATGTAAATGATATTACAGCATTTGTAAATGCCGTAGTTGATGATAATGAACTAAAAAGCTAAATTGAATTAAAAGCTATTATAGAAATTTCTGTAAGTGCTATAATTTTTGAATTTAACTAAGTTTATTTGAAATTTAAGTAAACCCTATTACAACATTTTAAAATGTTGTCTTTTGTT
This sequence comes from Allium cepa, assembly GCA_030765085.1. Classification (NCBI taxonomy): domain Eukaryota; kingdom Viridiplantae; phylum Streptophyta; class Magnoliopsida; order Asparagales; family Amaryllidaceae; genus Allium; species Allium cepa. The sequence goes on along the minus strand of CM060945.1, from coordinate 576,701,208 downwards.
AAATTGAACTGTTTTGAATGTATCTTTACGTAGCTTTTTCTAAATGCCATGAAAAGTGAAGTTGAAAATTTTTGGAAATTTAATAATTTAATTATTGAACATAATAATTTCATTTTAATGATTAAAAATGATTTTTTTTAATATAAACTGTTTTGAAATGTGAATTGTAATGGTATTTTAAATTGAATAAAATGAATAATGATTTGAAATGAATGTAGTTTTGAAAAGCGATGATATTTTGATATATTAAATGATTGAAATGTTGTTTTGAAAAGATATGATATTTTGATATATTAAAATGATTTGAAAATGGAGTTTTGAAAGATATGACATTTTGATATTAAAATAATTTGAAAGGAAGTGCTGAAAGATAAGATATTTTGAACGAAGTTTTGAAAGGTTATGATATTTTGATATATTAAAATGATTTGAAAGGAAGTTTTGAAAGGATATGATAAATTAATATATTGAAATGGTTAAAAATGACTTGATATTTATTTTGATAAATATTTGAATTGAAAGATATGGTACGATGACATATTGAAATGGTTTGGAAATAATTTAATCTTTATTTTGATAAAGGTTTGGGTTGAAATGATATTTTATTTTGAAGTATAAAATATATTTTTTAAAGTTGTAACTACGGGTTATAATAACGATTGATTGTTAAAGAGACCGGGATCGGATATTGTCTTATAGCCGGCCAATACCGAAAACCACTTTAACAACTGTATACGCAGTGGAGATTCCAGAATGATGTAGGATGGTGGCGACGTTCTCGAGGTATATTACGTGGACCCAACTCCCGTGAGTTGGCATAAATGACTAAAACAGGAGCTATACCGGGCTGCACAAAGGGTCGCACCCTTTCATCGAAAATGCTCCATCGAAAGCATTCTATTACTTTTGTGATTCGATACGTGGCGCCACTTTGATTCGGGGGTATTGTTCGAGGTGGGCGGAAGCTGCTGGCTTGCCGTCACCACCGGTCCGGGAGTGCAAACGGTGTATCCACCCTGGCATTGCCTCGCGTGCCGTGTCATCTCCTTATAGTGAGCCCACTACGATTTTGGTTTTAAAGATCCGACCGCGTTAAGGTTCACCATCCCCTTAACGCTATTTTCTATATGATTATACTTTACTGATTAGACACTACTGTATATAGCGTATATTACTAAATAGTAAATAGTTTAACGGATCCTTAGAGGATGGGTGGTCCCAAGCATCTTCTAAGTTACTTGTATCTTTACTACAGTTCACTTGAGTTGGTTTACATTGTATAAGTATGTATGTCCTGACTCGAGTGTTTGTATTTTTATTTACGCTCGGGTCAACCTGAGTTATTCACAGATTTGGTTTTCCACTTTTTGGAGATTGGAATTGCTGGAGATTATCTACTTCTCAAGTTTCATCTTTTCAGTTCGGTTGTTATATTCAGCTTGTACTTGGTTATCATATTTAAACTTCTGTTGTGCTTTATTTCTTCTATTATATCTTACATAACTCTGATATATTTATATAGTAGCTTCATGAACTACTGTCTCTTTTACTTCCGCTACATTATTATTACTCCGTGTCTGTGATCTGTGATTTTTATTTACTACATATTTTGAGATTTGCCAAATTTTTATTTACAACGCGGTATTTTGAGCAATTCAATTCCGGCATGAGTGTCTACCTATACACTTATAATGGATGCGAATGGTTGAAAATACCTAGTCGTTACAACGTATTTGTTAGTGTTATAAAAAGGTTTTAATATTGTGTTAATCTATTCCGTTTTGTATTTATAAATTATGGTTGGTGCATGGGACGCTATGACATCAATAGGGATTTCTAAACACTTAATAGGACAGACCGACATAATATTTGTTTTTAATATGGGTGAATGAAATAATTTTGCCTATTATATTTTCTATATAAAATAAAAAATTTCAAATGATATCTGTAATTGGCTGTAATAGATTAGTTGTTAGGTAAGTGTATAAATAATAATACAAATAAGATTGAAAAATAAAATAAATGAAATTTGGGAAATTTAGAACTTAAGATCCGAGGTTTTGAAATTTCTTTCGAATAAATTTTGGAATATAATAATATTGTTTATAAGTACTTTCTGATATAAATATTTATTATAATTCGAAAGAATTGTTTTAAAGAAGATTTTGGAGAAAATAAGTTTTGTACTTTCCTCTCTGTTGCTGGAAAATAATTTCAATGATGTCGGCCGCATCATCGACTTTCATTTTCGAGTTTCAAAGGGGGAATGCCACTTTAGTAGTTCTACTGCAGATTCATTTTTTGAAAAATATATAAATTTTGAATTGTTTCAAATATAATTAGAGATATATAAGTTGTAAGAATATATTTATCTATTGTTTTAAAATAAAATTTAAAATTTAACCCGGTATTAATTTTCTTAAATTTCCATTAATTAATTGTTTCAATTATTGTAGTGAAATGAAAGGTAAGTAATTAATAATTGAACCTCTAATTTAGTAAGAGATTTAAGGCTAAGTTATAAAGGAAATAAAAAGGAAGTTGAAATTGTAACTTATAAGAAAAGGTAAAAATTTATTGAACAATGAATTAATTAAAAGAAATGGAACAAACTTATATGACTTTCAAATTACACCCTTAAATAACATATATATAACTTACCAAATATTAAAAGTTGAAATATTTAATAAGAGATTGTAATAGAATATTATACAAGTAGAAATTTGAAATAATGAAAGTATTCAATGAAATTGTTGTTAAATGAGAATTCAATGTTATAAACTTAAGTTCAAATTGATAAATAAATGAAATGAAGTTGTGTAAATGAATGATAGTGAACTTAAGTAAACATTTGAAGCTATTTATAAATAAAATTTGCAGGAAAATGAAAACTATAATAAATAAATGCGGGCATGCAATAATAAATGAATGAATAGTTATAACGAAATAAAGGGGAACTGGCATGACCTGAGTAATGGAATTGAATAATTGTAAGTAATAAGTAAAAATAAATGAAGCAAACAATTAATGAGTAAACGTAAATTAAAAGGATAAATCACTGAATAAATGAAAAGAAAATCAAACAACAAAGTTATGAAATGAAATTAATAATAAGTTAAGTTGATTGTTGTTGTTTGGTTTATGGTTGTTTGGGCAAGGATACTTTATAATTGGATTTGAGGTGAATGAATAATCTATTTAGTTTTATCTAAGAGGTTGAGTAAATGATGTGCTAGTAGTTTATTCTTCATTCCGTACAATTTAAAAGTTTTGAACCCGAACAACTATTTGTTTGTTTGATTGAATGATTGTGTGACGCCCCACCTCTATACCCACGCTAGCCAAGAACATTACGGTGAATGCTGTCAACTAGCACGGAGAATAAGGCTGTTGAGGAGCGACCATCCGTGTAATTGCTTTGCGCGAGCATCGATATGTCAGATAGTATAACATGCATTTCTTTATCAAGAGAGAAATCCGACATACCGACACAAACTCAAAGCTACTACAGAGTGGCTATAATATCTTCAGAAACAAATATAGAAACAAACATAACATAAATCAGTCACACACAATTCATATCACAAAGGCGGAAATAGATATGAATATTACACTAGGAAGTGTATATCAGAGTAGTGGTCAAAAAGATCCACAATAATACAAAAGAATAGCAACACGTGCTATACAAAAGAATACGACTATGAGTCTATATCTCAAGTGTATATAACAAAATAAACTACTAATCTAAGTAGTTTGCCAAAAGTCAGAGTAATGAATCCCTGGGGAGAAGTCAAGCAGAAGCACCTGTAACATCTCAGTCTGAGCCGAGTATTATTTAATAAGAAAATAATAAACGGATCAGTCTAACTATAAATATCAGATGAAACGATATAGAATAAGAGATATGACTAAACACACAATAATCACAATGCCAAGCTGTGATATATAAGCAGTTGAAAATCATCAAGGGATTAATCAATGTCACAAAATCTACACAAGAATCACAGAAACGTCATACTCCTAATTTAGTTCACCAAACCATAAATATTGACGATAATATCAATGTCAATCACAAAAGTCAATGACACACAAATTCCAGAATTCAACACACGAAATCCAGAAATCACAAAAGTCAATGACGCACAAATTCACCAATGCGCAAATATCGATAAAGCTTATCAATGGAAATCACGAAAATTGGTGAAACACAAATTCTAGAAATCATCTCAAGAAATCCAGAAATCACAAAGAGGGGGAGGCCTATCACAAACGGGAGCATAAAGCTCGCCAACACGTGTATCACAAACGGAACGCTAATTCCATGGTTGCTAACCATCACAAATTGAGCCAAAGCTCCACAAACGGCCCGAAGACCATGGGTTGCTACCCCACCAATTTGAGTCGAAACTCCACAAAACGGGGTATAGTCTCCCTCGCAGACAAAGAGACATCGCACATTGCTAGTCTAAATCACAAAGATGATCGTCATGATCAACGAGAAGTGTCAATTACACTAAGCTAGTAAATATATGAGTTTAGCTTCATGTCCCGTAACCACCTGCTTAACTTAAATATTTACGAACAAACTGTAGATCTCCACTATAAAATTGTCACAAGGGATTCAATCGAACAAGTCCAAGAATTAACCGACGAAGTAAACGCAAGCATTTCATACCACTCGTTTTACTAAGTCGTTTAATTAGATTTCTCATACGAGTGAGGTAAAGGTTTGTATATACTAATAGATTGGAAAACGGTTTAAGAAGTGAGCTTTCTACTAAAATAGTGTTGAAATCATTTGAAGAAAGAGTTTTGATATTTACTACTAGTATAGAAACCTTTATATTTTTAAAGTGACAAATCACGAAGAAGATTGTAGGAACAATCAATCACTAAAATTCACATACGAAGATGTGAATAAAAATCCAATGAAACCGATAAAGAATCCATCGAAATGGATATTCAAAAATCCCTAAAAAGGAGTCATCAAAGTCATAATAAATGATAACAACACATAGGAAACAACACCAATCGATTAAAGTTGGAAATTCAATCAACTAGGCGAAATAGGCAAAATTACATCAGGTCGGTCGGCCGGCTACAGGGCTCAGTCGACCGGACCCTGTTCCAAAAAGTCTCGGGAAGCAGGTCGGTCGACTGAGCCCTGTAGGCAGTCGAACGGACCAGAAACAGAAAGGTGCCTATGCACCATAGTAGCAGGTCGGGCGACCGGCAACAGGGCTCGGTCGGCCGAACCTGTTCCCAGTCCCTTCCTGGCCCATTGAATACAATGGCCAATCACTACCAAATTGCAAACCGTACGAGCATCGGCACTAAGGATTTATGCCTATCGACTACCCGGCCCTGTGAGCTCCTCATTGCATCGCCAAAAACACATTTGAACATCAAAGCTATGGTTTTTAAGAATTTGGCTTTCAAAACACCAAAATTGGAATATTCACAAAATCAATCCAAACCAAAAGCTAATGCACACGAATAAGTGTTAGGAATTCATACCTAACATTCGAAGATAAATATAAGCATAGATGTGAGATAAAAATCTCACCTTTGAACCCAAGAAATTGGAAAAAGAAGCTTGAAAGCAAAGGAGAATCAACCACTCTTCAAATCCAACTCAATAAGCTTGATTCTAAGCTTTAAAAGAAGAACATTCCCAAAATTAGGTTTAGGAATTTCTGAAATGATAAGAGAATGAGTTGGAGAAGAAGAAGAGAAGCTTACCAATGGGTTCTTCTATTAGTTTGGAGCTAGAGTTGATTTGCAAGAGAAAACTAGGGTTTTGGAGTTTTAATTTCCAATCTCTCCCACCATTGATGCTTTAGCTTGAGTATTAGGAATTGGAAATGAAGTAAATGAGTAGGAGAGGGGTTGGGACTGAATACATAAGTGGGCTCAACCCAAACCAAAACCCTAAGTGAAAAAGTAGCAAAAATCAGCCTTCCCCAAACATATCGAAGCTTATACTCAAAAAGGTCGCAAACGGCATTTTAGACTCAATGGGAGTGGTCCCGAGTCCTAATTCGACCGTATGCAAAAAGTAGCTTTTTGGACAAAATTTCGAGTATCGATAAAATATTTTAATAAAATATTTAAATGTAAAATCGACAAATATGCGGGTTGTTACAGAATGCTTTGTATTTGTTGTGTATGCTGTTTGTTGAAATTGATGGTTGTTGTATTGATTTGTTGTTAGTGAATGAAACCACTTAAATATTTCACTTTACATAAATTGTTAACCTGTTGGATTTTATAAGCGAAATGCAGGGTATGGAAGCAATTGATACTGCTTTTGGTTCCATAAATTAAGCGTAAATTGCCCGACAAATAGGTACGTTTTGGATTACGATTTATAGCGCTATTTTATATATTTTCCCGGGTTGGGATATAATATTTTGGATAATATATGTAATATAATTGTTATATTTGATATTTTATTTCTCCTAAGCCTCCCCGTACAAAGGAGGCTCTGCCGAAATTTTTCGTAAATTTTTGGACTTAAAAATTAATTTGAAAATGTTTTTTCCAAGCTTTATTTATATATAAAAAAAAGATATAATGATTATAAAATGGGAATATTTTATTTAAAGTAATAAATTTTGTAAATTATTGTTTATAAGTTAATATTTTGAGTAAGATGTATTTTTTATTTAATTCTTCCTTCTCCCTTCTTTTTTTCCTTTTCGGGGATGAAAAGTTTTGAGTGGGGGAGAGCGTAACGACCCGTAAATTTCGACAATTAAAGTTGTTAATTAAGTAGGATTTTGTAAGTGAAATTTTGAAAGAAAAAAAAGGTGATAAATTAGTATTTAAATGAAATCCAATTGAAGAAATAGTGGAAACCATTATAATTTGCTAATTAAATTTGATTTGTGAAATTAATACTGGAAGAAATAAACTGGAAATAGTATTAATGAAATAATAACGGAATTGAATTACAACTATATAAATGAAAGTAAAATTTATTAAGTGGATGTCAACATTGAATAAATTAATTAAAATAAAATCTAAATACATGTTTGGATAGAATCAATAATTGATGGATTAAATGGTAAGTAATTAGAATTTAATTCTATAAAATTTGGAAACTGAATGTAATGTAAAGTAATAAGGTTAGTGCAATACCCATTAATGAATGGAATGAAATGGGACTAATAAATGTATATTAGGACATAAATCAATTTGAATGAAAAAAAACGTAAATATTTATTGATAAATAAATATACAAGTATATTAAAGGCTATAATAGTGGGTTACTAGTAAATTCACTCATTTACCAATAAAGATAATTAGATGTGCCTTGATGATAATTAATAACTAACAAAGGAACACGTTATAAATTGATTATGACCTAAAATTAAGTGTAAGTTAAAGGTTGAAATTGAATCTAATCCATTCAATTGGAAACTTATCAAAATAAATTTGATTCAATGTATAATAAAAGAGGTTATTTTAAGAAATTGAAATAATTTCTATAATTGGCGAATTAAGTTACTTTAAATAGAGATGGGAATTGGTTTAAAGAATTATAAATTAATAAGTAATACAAGATGATAAAATTTATTAATTATAGAATTAAATTTTTAATAGTGAGTTGATTTATTTAATTTATATTAATTGGATTTATTGCAAATGAATGAAATCAAATATTTAACTATTACGTTAATTTAAAAAAATTAAGTTGAAATTTGGAAATAATTGTGTAGTAATTTTAATCTACTGGTAAACCCGTCTATCTGGAATTATGAATGGAATGATTATGGGATAATTCAATTTAATGGAAATTTGGAAATTTATCTATAATTTTTGAATTGTGTGAAATTAAAGATTTATATTGATTAATCATTAAATAAATTGACATTTAAAAAATTGTTAAATTATTGTAAATGTATGAGAATTTTAAAGTGATAAAGATTTCAAATTTCAAAATTTAAATTTTGAAATTTGATTTAATTAATTTATTTTAAATTTATTTAATTAATAGAAAATAGCCATTTTGGCCACTAACTCGGATTTCGACGAAACAAGTTTCATCGGATCCGAAACAGTGAATTATTGTAGGGTTTCAAGTTTCGTAGCGATTGGACTTGTCGTTTGATCGTGCGAACGCGGAACGCCTTGAAATCGATTTAATTGAAATCAATTTGAAATCAATTTGAAAATATTGTTTTCATCATAACTTCTTCATATGATTGAATTTGGACGTGAAACTTTTTCCATCGCGTTCAGAATATTTTTTAATATCTATTTTGACATATGGGTTGACCCAATTTCGTTACGGAGTCGAAACGGGCTTTTGGGGCCAATTATCGTTTAGCACGTTTGTTTATCAAATCCATCTACTCTATTTCTAACCTACCTTTATAAACCCAGTTATAAACCCTAGCCTCCATTTATTCGCAATTGTTTGTGCGTTCATTGCTTCAGTTCTTCCTCTTTCCAATGGCTGCAAACCAAACCTAGATCAAATTACAATTTCAAAATCAAAGTCAAAATTCAAAGTTCTCAGAAAATTCCCAAAAAAATATATGTTAATGCCCTCGACGAGCGTAATTCAATGGTGTAATTCATTTTTAAATTAGAGTAATCGTTTGCTCAGAAAGTGATCGTTTATTCTCGGCCGTTCTTTGACCATCGATCAACTTTGCCTGATCGAAAAATCAAAGTTGCTGGGTTGTGGAGATTCGCGAGAGGAGTTCATCGGTGAAGTTTATTGGGAAAATTAACGGTTGGATCTGTAAATTTAATTGGATTAGGGTTTCAAAACCCTAGATCCAAGCGGCGGCGGCTAGGGGATGGGGTGCTCGGACCATGGTTAGTAGGGGCGGCTCATCATGGCGGGAAGGATGGTGGTGGTCGGTGTTCGTGGCATGGTCTGGGTTGAGGGCGGGGGCCGGTCAAAGCACTGTCAGATTAGGTGCGTGCATTCGATTCCAGTAAAGAAGAAGGGCGCCTTTTTCTGGAGGGAGGGTGAACACGTGTGCTGATGAGAGAGGTGATTTGTGATTCTAAAATTCTTATTTTCTTTATTTGTTTTAATTGAAAATCATCTCGATCTAACCTGAATAACTTTCCCATACGGACTCCGTTTCACGTGAGATTTTTTTTGCTAGGATCGAAATAAAATTTTGGATACTTTGACGCTGGTTTGGATGGATTTGGAGACTATCAAATTTTTAGGTTTAAATCGGATTTAAATTCGATTTAAATTCAAAAGGTGAGTGTTTTAACTCACTCATAACTTCTAAAATTTCTTATGTTTGTTAAATTGATTTATGATATGAGTGGAAATTCATTTATGACTGTTTGGCATATTTTATTCATCACCTCAGTTAGATTGCATTTATTTAAATTAAATTATTATTTAATTTTATTATTGCATATAATTTGACAGTTAAATTATTTATTTTGCATAATGACTTCCTATTAAACAGTTATTAATTTATTTGTGAATATATACTTTTCGTTGATACCTGTTATTTTATATGCTATTAATTGATGTTTGTTTAAATTGGATGATGATTGAAATAAATGGTTGATGATTGATGTTTGGTGAATGGATAATATATAATCTGCAAGTTATTATGTCAGGACCCGATTCTTCGTCTTCCGAAAATTCAACATCGATACTCACTTTATCGACTGCCGAGTAATCGAACGACGGAAAACCGAACACTGAGGGTTTTAAAAAGAATTTAAGAAAAGAAAAAGAGAGAAGAAGAGATAAGAGGATAGAAAATAGAGAAAGAAAACAGAAAGATAGAATTTTAAAATAGAACGGAACAGAAAGGAAACAACAAAGAATAGAAAACAACAGAATCACATCAGAAGCTCACAATTCGCAGCGGAACAACATATAATAGATAAATGAATAATCTTTAAACAAAGAACTATATCAGTTATTACATTACATCACATTTCATTACATCATATCATCAGAGTGTACAACATCATACAACAACAAACAGTGCAGCGGAAAAAGAAATACTATATAGTAGTATACGCCATGCCATCCAGCTTGCCTCCAGCAACTCCAGAATATCCTGATAAACCTAACTCTTAACTGCCCGTGTGGAAATTGGTGGGCACCCAGAGTTTAGGAAGGAAAACAATAAACTCCGAGTCAGTCATGTGACTGGTGTGAGAACTCAAAATAGTTTATTTATCTTTAACATCAAAATAGAGGAATATTTTTAAAGTCAATTCGCAATGCTTTTACAAATGAGACTACCATAAGACCTCCCGCCACACACACAATGCAAATGCAGACTTGGAGGAGATTTCTCCTTATGATAGTCAAAAATGCTTGATACGCATTAAAATCAAATCAATTTTGATATTATTATTAGTGCATAGTGTAGAAGAAATTCATTTCGAAAGTAGAATATAAATCTTAGCCAGCATAGGTACCATTATATTATGCCTACTATAGCTACCTCCTGAGGAAGCAGGTTCTACAACTAAAACCGTACAAGTCACGTATTGTTTCTTTGGATTTCCAACGAATGATCAAGCCAAGGAACTTCCCATTGCCACATGAGAATGCCTCTGGATGGACATCCCCGAGAACCAAACCGGATCTCTACCAACACAAGGCCGGGTTACCCCTAACTGAGTAACAACTGACCGAATATGCCATCCCCCGGTCCTTTGGGACCTTTTCACCGAGCGCTCGTAATCAATTCACAAAATCATAACAAAGTGTTTTCAACATGAGTAAGTATCTGGGCTCCATACCATGATACCACCCTTTTCCAGAAGGAAATGCACACATCCTAAAGGGCGCTACCCCTCATAACCTTGCTGCTTCTTTCCTGTTTTGACCATTCACGGGGTGTGAGGCTGACGAAGTCACGTCCACAAAAACATACTTTATACAAAAGCCATGCTTTGGGTCAACAAATGATCATAGAAATGATCACAAAGATAGACGATCAAATAAATGATCCTATCACAAATAATCAACACAATGATCATTTCAGCATCACTCAGCATGTCACATTACCAAATTGGGAATATATCGCTGATAACCTTCAACTACATAACCTCTGAGCTCGTACGTCTCAGAGAAGGGTGTTAAGCTAAAAGAATAAATTCTCCGCCACCAACAGAAATATATTTGAATGAAATCAGCTTTATATCTCAATTTGTAATGTCAGACATACAATCCATACAAGTCTGTTCCAGGCTCGAACAAAACCGAAGGCACTTACAAAGAAGTCCTTGCAATCCGGATATTCACAATCCTGATCGGATTTCCCATCACTTAGGGAGTCTCTATACCGTTGCAACTCAGTGCAGAGACAATCGACAGGTCATCCTATCGTTTTCGCAAATACCGGGTCTTCAACACCGATCTTCAATTGCAATTCACAACGACGTATCACATATTCGGAATGGGTTATACGACCCCATGGTCCTTTCCCGGTTAACCCGAATAGTGAGCGCTTATTCAAAAATAAGTGTGGCATTCACATTCAAACAAATCACATCAATTACCCATTCAAAGGGAAATATTGATAGTCGGTTATTGAACTATCAATGGATATGCACACATCACCAGTTTCCAAATAATTTTCCAAATTATTTATTTTCCAAAATATCTTTACAAGATATATTATTTTCACACTTTAAAAATAAATCAACATTTATTCTTAAACAAATTCCACTTTTCATTTATAAATTCCATAATGAATTTATATTCACAATATCCATGCATATACATTTCAATTATTCATTTCAATTTATCTTCAAAAGGATAAATTCTCAAAGTATTCACTTTATATTGGAAAAACATTTCCATACTTATTTAATAAGTAATTCACAACTCCATTTATTTTCAACACTTGGAAAATATTCAATATACTTAAATCGAGATTAAGTATATATTTCATTCTTTAAGGAAATCACTCTCTTTAACATATTTATTTGGGCCAAAACGAATGTTGTGTAAAACATCGTTACGACAACCCAAAATCACTAGTATAGGGATTCGAAATTAAAATAGATATATAAATCCCAATACTATTCAAAACATTTCCTTTCGGAAATCATTTACTATAACAACAGTGTTATAGTCCACTATTTCCTTTTATTTCTCGAAAACGTCTATTTCAACAATAAATGTTGAAATCTATGGTTTCGAATCTCAACACATTTCAAAACATCGTTAGATCGTTTTAATTCAGTTTAAAACATCACATTCTAAACATTTTCTTTAACATATTATTCACTATTCAAAAATGTGAATATACTTGTTAACAAATTTCATCCTTTCTATTCATTTTATTTTAAAGGATTACTCACAGTCAAAAACGTGAATATAACTCCATAAATAAATCATAATAATTTACTTATCAAAATAAGTCATTTCGAATTTATAAAACAACGTTTATAAATTCCATTTCTATTTATTTTGTAACTACTTCCTTTATAAATTCCTTTATTAACCTATTCGATTTATAACTCAATTATAAAACAAAAGTTCACATTATAAGTTAAACACTTATAAAACGATTATTTTACAAAAATCGTTCTTTTAACTTCCCAAATTATAAATATTATAACTTATAAGATTGTTTATTTATCCAAAATTCATTCTTTCAATAACTTTATAAATTTTATAAACCTACTGTTTATAAAATTTCATTTATAACTTCACTGTTTAAAATTCTATAAATTCCATTCAATTGTGAAATTCATTTTCACTTCATTCAAACACTTATAAAAACTCGTTTTATAATTCCAATGATTTAATTTATAAATATCCATTTATAAATCTCTTATATAAATCAATTTATATTATTATTTCAAAACATCTTTAATCTCCTTTATAATTTTACCATTTTGATTTATAAAATAATTAAATTTTATAAATCCTATATTTAAACTTTTCACAATAAATTCTAAAATCCCGATTAAACTATTTTATAAAACCGTTAGCACCATATTCTCAAAAATCAGTTTTTAACTATTTTTCTTAAAAATCGTAATTTTTATAACATTAAAAATTATAACGTTTATTTATTTGAAATGGATCAATTCCAAAAATATTTAATATTTTCAAAGATCACTTTAAAAATCATTTTAAAATCCCAAAATCTGGGTCCAATGATGCTACACACCAAATAGTCAATCACGACTACAACGATATCATATATCAATATGATAATCAACGAATATCAAAATATCCAAAATCAAATAAATACTGTTGAGGAATCCAGTTGGATCCCTCCAACCTGTTTTCCTGCATCCACAAACATTAGCACAATACCAATTCCGCTCCAGTACGAAATTATCGCGGTATATGGGATTTAAATATTATCCGCTTAATAGATGGCGTAATAGGGTCTCATCCGCTAAACAAAAAATGCGGGAAATCAATAACTGCAATATATCCATATGCCAATATATATATATTGATATTATATATAATACCAATTTCACTGTTTATGAAATATTCGCGGTATATGTTTTTAATAAATAACATCCGCTTACTAACGGCGTATAATGTCTATTTTATCAATCAATAGATAACAATCATCATTCAAACATGCATTCAAATATTTTAAATCTAACTATTTAAAATAAAATCGAAACTGATTCGATTGAGTGAGAAGTTCTCACCTTGATTTCAATTTCGTTTTAGCGATTTATTTCGAATAAAATTAAACGGACGTTTAATTTTACCCAAAATTCTCACTAACTCCAAACGACTCCAATCCATTTTCATCGCGTAGTGCTCGTCCATACGATTCCAACGCAACTGGTTTCGCGCGTTTTCGACCTCGTATGAAAAAGTTATGAATTTTTAAAGATTGTACACGATTTATATAAACTTTTTACAACATAAATTAACTAATTTATAACCTAACTAATTTCTGGCCACAAGATCCAAGCCCAATGCATCTCTGCCATCCCCTGCATCCCCTTCTTCCCCACATTCACGCGCAGCACAACCACGCACAAACCCATACACGCGAATTAGGGTTAATTATCACCATCACCATGTTGAACTTAAACTCGATCGAACTCCTCCATGCGACTCGCCTTGCCTAGAGCTACACTCGGCTTGGGTAGCTTCGAGTTCGGCCCCCCCCTAAAGCATGGAATTCTGTGCACAACTTCAAGGAAACGCGGCTCCCTTTCTCACAAATTACAACTCCAAATCACATCTCCACCGTTGAAGTTGTAGATCTCTTCATGCTCTACAATATTCGTTTAGGAAGTTTGTTGTAATTGTTAATGGATTTCGAGATTTGAGAGGGGGAAGAAGATGGAATTTCGGCCATACATTGGGGTAGTGGCAGCTGCTGAATATTAGGGTTAGGTTTAGGTTTTTTTTTTTTTTTTTTTGAGTTATGGGGGTATTTATAGAGAATATTTCAATCACTATTCATCCGGAAATCCCAAACTCCGATTTACGCGCCGTAACCAGCGTTTCTAGGGTTTACCCCGCGTTCCGGACACAATGGAACAGGTTTCGAAAGCTAATTCGGACATCTGTGCGAGTTATGGCAATAAACGCTCAATTTGAATTAAACCGATTTAAATCGATTTCTAGGCGTTTTAATTTGTACCGGACAAACGGTAAATCCAATCGACTTGAAATTTGAAACCTTACAATAATATCACATTACGGATCCGATGAAACTGGTTTCGTCGAAATCCGAGACTTTTTGAAAAATGGCTATTTTAACTCGCCAAATTAAAATTAAAAATAATTCGATGCGTTTCGAGCTGCCACGATCAAACGGTAGCTCCGATTGACACGAAATTTGAAATCCGATAATAACTAACTATTACAGATCCAATGGAACTGGTTTCGTTCAATTCTGAGACTGTTCAAAAATTGACTATTTTCACTAGTCGATTTTAATATTAAAATATTCAATTTTCACAAATTAACTCTTAAATTGATTTTAAAAGTTCTAAAATATCATTCTAACTCCCATATGATATAATAAAATTTTACAAATCATTTTCAACCATATTTAACTCGATTTTCAATTATTTCCATAATTTAACATATTAAATTATCGATTTAATTATTCAATTAAATCCAAAAATTAAAAATAAAATTTATTTGACTTATAAATTCACCTATTAATATTTAAAGTTAATTAAATATTCAAATTTTAATTATTAAAATTCCTGGGTCGTTACAATCTTCCCCCTAAAAGAATTTCGTCCTCGAAATTATTAAGTAAGAAAAGTTACATAATCTATTAATTTTCCAAATTTATAGTTAAACTTCTTATAATTATTTACTAAGTTTTCAAATCATACTTAGTTATCTTTTCAAAAACAACTACTATTGTTTAACTTCAATTCCAAAATCAAAGTTTATAGTTTTCAAAAAAAATTCCCATTTTCTCAAAAATTTTCTAACGCCTTAAATTTCCGGAAAAATTCGCCATAGTTTCCTTTGCGCGGCTCGATCCGAAAAAAAAAATGACAGTATATATATCACAAATATACATCTCATCAAGTAATGAGGCATCCCGAAGGGAAAAAAGTGTAAAAGTACGGTATGTAATCCGAGATATGTACCTTATATTTTATTAGCAAGCATATACGGCTAATATAGCGCGAAAGCGAGCTCCAAATGCGAAGCAAACGCGATCCGCACCTACTAATCACTCAACAAACAACATGAGAACATGTATATATGACAATAGTATCGATATACAACATATAGCAACATAATAACTATATATGTCAACATAGCAAATGCAACAAAACAACAAATGCAAACATCAACCAACTATCATCCAACTAATTCATAACCAATAAATATTCATTCATATTCTCATTAATATTTAATGAAATGGTTTTTTTTCAATTTAATCATATTTGATTCTTTAACAGTGGATGTTTTTACTAACATTCATTTTCAATTAGTTTATATTCACTAATTCATATTCAAGTTGGTTCACTTCCAATTCAAATTCAATTCTATTCAAAATTTACTTAACTTCCAATTGAATTTCAATTACTTTAGCTTCCAATTTCATTAATACTTAATGAATTACATACAATCAACTTACAATCATATAACAATCAATGTATATTAATTGCAACTAAATTCCTTTGCTTTCAATTGGTTTAATTAAATTGATTTTCATTAAATCTTTCAACTTTCTAATAACATTAGATTTTAATGAATTAACACTTATATTCATTATTTCACATCAACTTAATTCACATTCAATTGATTAACATTCAATCCATTAATTCAATTCAATTTCTAAAGTTGAATTTCACTTACATAATCTAAGTTCACATTTATTTAATCCACTTGATTATTTACTTCGATACCCAAATCAATTCCATTCAACAACACTTAAGTTATATTCCATTTAACTTTAAATTCATTTTTATTTATAACTCATATTCATAAATATATTCATATAGTTTCACTTCTTATATATATAAGTTTATTTCACAATTGCAAATTACTTTAATTATAATTCAATTCTCATAATTCTTTTGCTTATACAATTATTCTTTTATTTAGATGTTCTTATTCAACAACCAAACAATCAACTTATATACACTTTAATAATTCTGAAAAATTATTTCTTTATATACAAAATATAATCAAGTTAAAATTATTTCATTTACCCAATTTAAAACAATACTGCGTCGAATTGTTCTATTCAAGTGTTTAGAGATCCCTATCAACAACGTTAATTACTCGTATTAACCAGAATCTATATACCACTCAACAAACCAATCATCACAATATAAAACAATTTTTTTATATTCACTAACAAATACGCTCTCATAGCTATTATTACACTCAACTCATTCTAGAGTACTGCTGACTCTATCTCTAATGAATTATACCCAACAGAACCATGGTTGTCGCTTAACCATAAGCTCTGATACCACATTGTCAGGACCCGATTCTTCGTCTTCCGAAAATTCAACATCGATACTCACTTTATCGACTGCCGAGTAATCGAACGACGGAAAACCGAACACTGAGGGTTTTAAAAAGAATTTAAGAAAAGAAAAAGAGAGAAGAAGAGATAAGAGGATAGAAAATAGAGAAAGAAAACAGAAAGATAGAATTTTAAAATAGAACGGAACAGAAAGGAAACAACAAAGAATAGAAAACAACAGAATCACATCAGAATCTCACAATTCGCAGCGGAACAACATATAATAGATAAATGAATAATCTTTAAACAAAGAACTATATCAGTTATTACATTACATCACATTTCATTACATCATATCATCAGAGTGTACAACATCATACAACAACAAACAGCGCAGCGGAAAAGGAAATACTATATAGTAGTATACGCCATGCCATCCAGCTTGCCTCTAGCAACTCCAGAATATCCAGAATATCCTGATAAACCTAACTCTTAACTGCCCGTGTGGAAATTGGTGGGCACCCAGAGTTTAGGAAGGAAAACAATAAACTCCGAGTCAGTCATGTGACTGGTGTGAGAACTCAAAATAGTTTATTTATCTTTAACATCAAAATAGAGGAATATTTTTAAAGTCAATTCGCAATGCTTTTAAAAATGAGACTACCATAAGACCTCCCGCCACACACACAATGCAAACGCAGACTTGGAGGATTTTTCTCCTTATGATAGTCAAAGATGCTTGATACGCATTAAAATCAAATCAATTTTGATATTATTATTAGTGCATAGTGTAGAAGAAATTCATTTCGAAAGTAGAATATAAATCTTAGCCAGCATAGGTACCATTATATTATGCCCACTATAGCTACCTCCTGAGGAAGCAGGTTCTACAACTAAAACCGTACAAGTCACATATTGTTTCTTTGGATTTCCAACGACTGATCAGGCCAATGAACTTCCCATTGCCACATGAGAATGCCTCTGGATGGACATACCCGAGAACCAAACCGGATCTCTACCAACACAAGGCCGGGTTACCCCTAACTGAGTAACAACTGACCGAATATGCCATCCCCCGGTCCTTTGGGACCTTTTCACCGAGCGCTCGTAATCAATTCACACAATCATAACAAAGTGTTTTCAACATGAGTAAGTATCTGGGCTCCATACCATGATACCACCCTTTTCCAGAAGGAAATGCACGCATTCTAAAGGGCGCTACCCCTCATAACCTTGCTGCTTCTTTCCTGTTTTGACCATTCACGGGGTGTGAGGCTCAACGAAGTCACGTCCACAAAAACATACTTTATACAAAAGCCATGCTTTGGGTCAACAAATGATCATAGAAATGATCAAAAAGATAGACGATCAAATAAATGATCCTATCACAAATAATCAACACAATGATCATTTCAGCATCACTCAGCATGTCACATTACCAAATTGGGAATATATCGCTGATAACCTTCAACTACATAACCTCTGAGCTCGTACGTCTCAGAGAAGGGTGTTAAGCTAAAAGAATAAATTCTCCGCCACCAACAGAAATATATTTGAATGAAATCGGCTTTATATCTCAATTTGTAATGTCAGACATACAATCCATACAAGTCTGTTCCGGGCTCGAACAAAACCGAAGGCACTTACAAAGAAGTCCTTGCAATCCGGATATTCACAATCCTGATCGGATTTCCCATCACTTAGGGAGTCTCTATACCGTTGCAACTCAGTGCAGAGACAATCGACAGGTCATCCTATCGTTTTCGCAAATACCGGGTCTTCAACACCGATCTTCAATTGCAATTCATAACGACGTATCACATATTCGGAATGGGTTATACGACCCCATGGTCCTTTCCCGGTTAACCCGAATAGTGAGCGCTTATTCAAAAATAAGTGTGGCATTCACATTCAAACAAATCATATCAATTACCCATGCAAAGGGAAATATTGATAGTCGGTTATTGAACTATCAATGGATATGCACACATCACCAGTTTCCAAATAATTTTCCAAATTATTTATTTTCCAAAATATCTTTACAAGATATATTATTTTCACACTTCAAACATAAATCAACATTTATTCTTAAACAAATTCCACTTTTCATTTATAAATTCCATAATGAATTTATATTCACAATATCCATGCATATACATTTCAATTATTCATTTCAATTTATCTTCAAAAGGATAAATTCTCAAAGTATTCACTTTATATTGGAAAAACATTTCCATACTTATTTAATAAGTAATTCACAACTCCATTTATTTTCAACACTTGGAAAATATTCAATATAGTTAAATCGAGATTAAGTATATATTTCATTCTTTAAGGAAATCATTCTCTTTAACATATTTATTTGGGCCAAAACGAATGTTGTGTAAAACATCGTTACGACAACCCAAAATCACTAGTATAGGGATTCGAAATTAAAATAGATATATAAATCCCAATACTATTCAAAACATTTCCTTTCGGAAATCATTTACTATAACAACAGTGTTATAGTCCACTATTTCCTTTTATTTCTCGAAAACGTCTATTTCAACAATAAGTGTTGAAATCTATGGTTTCGAATCTCAACACATTTCAAAACATCGTTAGATCGTTTTAATTCAATTTAAAACATCACATTCTAAACATTTTCTTTAACATATTATTCACTATTCAAAAACGTGAATATACTTGTTAACAAATTTCATCCTTTCTATTCATTTTATTTTAAAGGATTACTCACAGTCAAAAACGTGAATATAACTCCATAAATAAATCATAACAATTTACTTATCAAAATAAGTCATTTCGAATTTATAAAACAACGTTTATAAATTCCATTTCTATTTATTTTGTAACTACTTCCTTTATAAATTCCTTTATTAACCTATTCGATTTATAACTCAATTATAAAACAAAAGTTCACATTATAAGTTAAACACTTATAAAACGATTATTTTACAAAAATCGTTCTTTTAACTTCCCAAATTATAAATCTTATAACTTATAAGATTGTTTATTTATCCAAAATTCATTCTTTCAATAACTTTATAAATTTTATAAACCTACTGTTTATAAAATTTCATTTATAACTTCACTGTTTAAAATTCTATAAATTCCATTCAATTGTGAAATTCATTTTCACTTCATTCAAACACTTATAAAACCTCGTTTTATAATTCCAACGATTTAATTTATAAATATCCATTTATAAATCTCTTATATAAATCAATTTATATTATTATTTCAAAACGCCTTTAATCTCCTTTATAATTTTACCATTTTGATTTATAAAATAATTAAATTTTATAAATCCTATATTTAAACTTTTCACAATAAATTCTAAAATCCCAATTAAACTATTTTATAAAACCGTTAGCATCATATTCTCAAAAATCAGTTTTTAACTATTTTTCTCAAAAATCGTAATTTTTATAACATTAAAAATTATAACGTTTATTTATTTGAAATGGATCAATTCCAAAAATATTTAATATTTTCAAAGATCACTTTAAAAATCATTTTAAAATCCCAAAATCTGGGTCCAATGATGCTACACACCAAATAGTCAATCACGACTACAACGATATCATATATCAATATGATAATCAACGAATATCAAAATATCCAAAATCAAATAAATACTGTTGAGGAATCTAGTTGGATCCCTCCAACCTGTTTTCCTGCATCCACAAACATTAGCACAATACCAATTCCGCTCCAGTACGAAATTATCGCGGTATATGGGATTTAAATATTATCCGCTTAATAGACGGCGTAATAGGGTCTCATCCGCTAAACAAAAAATGCGGGAAATCAATAACTGCAATATATCCATATGCCAATATATATATATATTGATATTATATATAATACCAATTTCACTGTTTATGAAATATTCGCGGTATATGTTTTTAATAAATAACATCCGCTTACTAACGGCGTATAATGTCTATTTTATCAATCAATAGATAACAATCATCATTCAAACATGCATTCAAATATTTTAAATCTAACTATTTAAAATAAAATCGAAACTGATTCGATTGAGTGAGAAGTTCTCACCTTGATTTCAATTTCGTTTTAGCGATTTATTTCGAATAAAATTAAACGGACGTTTAATTTTACCCAAAATTCTCACTAACTCCAAACGACTCCAATCCATTTTCATCGCGTAGTGCTCGTCCATACGATTCCAACGCAACTGGTTTCGCGCGTTTTCGACCTCGTATGAAAAAGTTATGAATTTTTAAAGATTGTACACGATTTATATAAACTTTTTACAACATAAATTAACTAATTTATAACCTAACTAATTTCTGGCCACAAGATCCAAGCCCAATGCATCTCTGCCGTCCCCTGCATCCCCTTCTTCCCCACATTCACGCGCAGCACAACCATGCACAAACCCATACATGCGAATTAGGGTTAATTATCACCATCACCACGTTGAACTTAAACTCGATCGAACTCCTCCATGCGACTCGCCTTGCCTAGAGCTACACTCGGCCTGGGTAGCTTCGAGTTCGGCCACCCCTAAAGCATGGAATTCCGTGCGCAACTTCAAGGAAACGCGGCTCCCTTTCTCACAAATTACAACTCCAAATCACATCTCCACCGTTGAAGTTGTAGATCTCTTCATGCTCTACAATATTCGTTTAGGAAGTTTGTTGTAATTGTTAATGGATTTCGAGATTTGAGAGGGGGAAGAAGATGAAATTTCGGCCATACATTGGGGTAGTGGCGGCTGCTGAATATTAGGGTTAGGTTTAGGTTTTTTTTTTTTTTTTTTTTTGAGTTATGGGGGTATTTATAGAGAATTTTTCAATCACTATTCATCCGGAAATCCCGAACTCCGATATACGCGTCGTAACCAGATTTTCTAGGGTTTACCCCGCGTTCCGGACACAATGGAACAGGTTTCGAAAGCTAATTCGGACATCTGTGCGAGTTATGGCAATAAACGCTCAATTTGAATTAAACCGATTTAAATCGATTTCTAGGCGTTTTAATTTGTACCGGACAAACGGTAAATCCAATCGACTTGAAATTTGAAACCTTACAATAATATCACATTACGGATCCGATGAAACTGGTTTCGTCGAAATCCGAGACTTTTTGAAAAATGGCTATTTTAACTCGCCAAATTAAAATTAAAAATAATTCGATGCATTTCGAGCTGCCACGATCAAACGGTAGCTCCGATTGACACGAAATTTGAAATCCGGTAATAAATAACTATTACGGATCCAATGGAACTAGTTTCGTTCAATTCTGAGACTGTTCAAAAATTGACTATTTTCACTAGTCGATTTTAATATTAAAATATTCAATTTTCACAAATTAACTCTTAAATTGATTTTAAAAGTTCTAAAATATCATTCTAACTCCCATATGATATAATAAAATTTTACAAGTCATTTTCAACCATATTTAACTCGATTTTCAATTATTTCCATAATTTAACATATTAAATTATCGATTTAATTATTCAATTAAATCCAAAAATTAAAAATAAAATTTATTTGACTTATAAATTCACCTATTAATATTTAAAATTAATTAAATATTCAAATTTTAATTATTAAAATTCCTGGGTCGTTACATATTATGCATTTCATTTCATTTGGGATTGCGGTTTGAAATGATATACAACCGCATTTCTTATTTTTAAATTGCGAATTGAAACGATAAATATCTGTATCACTTGACCATAGGATAGAAAATTATATACAGGCACCGCGGTATATATATATAAAATTATTTTTGAAATGATTTTTCTATGGTTTGGATAGGATACGGTTTGATAAATATTAAGTTTTGATCTTATATAAAATCTTATTTTATATATACGTACATAGTTAAATTTTTGAATTTAAGCTATGTATAAATTTGTTAAACGAAAATAAATAAGTTGAATAATGGAGTTGATAGTTTATATTATATGATTAAGTACAGTTTTAAAATATTGTGTATATATAGAGTTTTAAATGGTTCAAATCAATTAAGATTTGAAAATAAATTGGGAATTTATTTGGAATTGAGCATACTTAAAAATTAAACTCCATAAGTTGGTGTAAACTTATTTAGATTGGAATTTTTAAAGGTATGATATTTGTAACTGGAATTTATTCAAGATAAATTAAATGAAAATTTCTAGTATGAATAAATTGAAGGAAATACTTAATTGTTAGAAATTTGAGTTTATATTATGGATTTAGTATGTGAATGTTTCAACTAAATAATAGAACCATAAATTGTTAAATAGAAAATTCCAACCTTAGTTTTGAAATTGTTAAGTACTCAAAGTCTGAATATATTGAAATCGAAGTGTTTATTGAAACTGGAATTGAATCTAAATTTTTGGGTTTAGGCTAAAATTAAAGTGAATAAATGGAAAAGGCGTAGAAATTATTTACTTTATAGAGTAATTTAAAATCAACTATTTTACATACCGTTGAATATCCAAACCATTCAAGTTTTAGAACTTATGGTTTTAAAGCTATGGATTTCAAAGTACTATGTTCTGAAAATTTTAATTCAAATGTTTGGTTTCCAGATATTATAAATTTTAAAGCAGTATGATTTTGGAAAAAAAATATTTGAAATAAAAATGATATTATTGATTTGAGTTTTATAAAAATAATATCAAAATGAGTTGTTTGGAAATGGAAATGATATCGTATTTATGGGTTTTGAAATTGATAGTTATATTTTGGTTTTAAAGTATAAACTATTTTAAAGACCGCGGTGTTATAATAACGCTTGGTTGTTGAAGAGACTGGGATCGGAAGTTGTCATACTCTCTGCCAACTCCGGAATCCACTTTAACAACCGTGTACGCGGTGGAGATTCCAGAATGAAGTAGGATGGTGGCGGAGTTTCCTTAAAGGTAAGTACGTGGACCCAACTCCCGTGAGTTGGCATAAGGTGGCTAAAACAGGAGCGATTCTCGGGCCAATGAGGTCATTCCTCTGATCAGATACTCCTCTTCGATATTATACTCCGACTTTGGATTGTTTCGGTGGCCACTTTTGATTTCTTTGATTTTTGGGGGAGTTTGTCCGAGGTGGGCAGTAGTAGCAGCTACGCGTTACCACCAGCTCGGATGCGTAATTGGTATATCTACCCTGGCATTGCCTAGTTGTGCCATGTCACCTACCCTATCGCGCCTTGTAAGAGTTTGGATTTCTCACATAACCCATGTGGTATCCTCTGGTGGCTTCCCGATCAGGAGGGAGTATGATATTGGATGGACTACTGGGACTATTATTGCGTTAAGGGGGAGATTGTGTAACTCCTTAACGCTATTTAAAAGTATGTTTATTTTACCATTAGACACTATTATAATAGCGCAATATACTACATAGTAAAAATTTTAACGGATCCTTAAGAGATGTGAATCCCGAGCATCCTTTAAGTTACTGCACTCATATATATCTCTGTTGATTAAACTTACATAAGATCTTTTAGTTCTGACTCGAGTGTTTTTTCTTTTCAATTCGCTCGGGTCGGTCCGAGCGTTTCAGGATTTGAAGTTTTAGCTCTGGAGGACGAAGACGAAGATTTGTATTACTATTATCTACTATTTTCCACTACACCATTTAATTCCGCTGCATTGATATTTATTGGTATGTGAACTCTGATATTTATTGTATAAAGAAGAATCAATTGTTTTGTAAACAGTTTTATGAACTGTATATTTTTATTATATTTTATCCTTCCGCTGTGAGATTCTGTTTTATTTTATTTCTTCTCTGTTTTTCTTATTTACCACATAACAATCCGCCCTTCCGTATGGTTTAAATTGGCACGTGTGTCGATTTGAAGCGTGCGAAAAGGCGGGACGTTACAGTATATATATAAGATTTATAAAATTGGATTTTTATAAATCAAAACAATGGAATTATAAAGGACTTTTACAAGTGTTAAAATGAAGTTATAAATGGAATCTTATAAGTAAATAAGATTTATGATATTTATGAAGTTATAAAAAGAATGAATTTGTAAATAAGGGATTTATAAGTGAATTAACTTATGATCGGATTTGAAATGTAAATGAGATATAAATGAAATTGGTTAATAAAGGAATTTTATAAATGAAAGTTTTTATAAAATATAATTGGAATTTATAAACATTGTTTTATAAATCCAAAATAAACTTATTTTGATAAGTTAAATATGAAAGCTTATTAAAGGAATTTCATTCATGATTTTGGGCAGTGGGCAATCCTTTAATAAATGTGTTGAAATAATGAATTTGGTTAGGAATTATGTTCACGATTTTGGACAATGAATAAGCTTTTAAATTAAATGAATGTCTTGAAAAGTGATCTTTTAAATGGAGTTAAATGGTTTGAAAATGTTTTAAAACGTGTGAGCATCGAATGCACAGATTTCGACATTCATTTTTGAAATAGACGTTTTCAAAAAGAAAGGAGAGCATGGACTATAACATAGTTGTTATAGTAAATGATTTTCGAAATGAGATGTTTTGTATAGTATATGGGATTTATACAAAGACATTTTGGCACAGGTCCCTAATAAGTTCCAAAATACACAAAAAAACCCAGTAAAAAAAGTTTGTAAATTAGGTCCCTAGAATTAAGTTACCGAATAATGACATACACTTATGCAATTATTCAGTGTATAATTGCAGACATTTACGCAATTATATCAAAAAATTGCAGACATTTTCATAATTATTCACTGAAAAATTGTGGAAAATTCTGCAATTAGTCACCATAAAAATTGTGGAAATTTCCGCAATTTTTTGAAAAAGTTGCGGAAATTTCCGCAATTATTAACCAAAAAAATTGCGAAAATTCTCGTAATTATTCACCAAAAAATTGCATAAATTTATGCAACTTTTGCGTATAATTGCGTAAATATCTGCAATTATTTACTATATGCAATTACTTGGTAACTTAATTCTAGGGACCTAATTTTCATACTTTTTTTACTGGGGATTTTTTGTATTTTGAAACTTATTAGGGACCTGAGCCTAATATTCACATTTATATATCTATCTAATTATCGAATCCCTATACTAATGATTTTGGGTTTTCGTAACGATGTTTTACGCAACATTCTTTTTGACCCAATAAAGCGTGCGTTGAAAAATATTAAGATTTCCTAAAGAGATTTGTGAATATTGCTTATATTGTAACGACCCGTAATTTTCGTTAATAAAATTTGTCATTTTAATAAGATTTATGTAAATTTAATTTATAAGAAATAAAGATTTTATAATTAATAACGAAGCAAATGCTGAAAATGAAATGAAACCATAGGAATTTAAGTCTAAGTATTTACAGTTGAAACAAAATGACGAATAAATTGAAGTGATGCAAATTTTTATACTAGGCTAAGAATTACATATAAGAGAACAAAGGTAAGTAGTGAATTTAGTTAATGCATTAATAATATTAAATAGTAAATTCAATTAAATCAATGTCCGGCAGAAATTGAAATATTGTTTGGAATGAAAGCTTATAAAGGTAAGCATTTAATTTACAAACGAAATTATGTAAATGTAAGTTAATGAAAATTTACTGCGCAAACCCAATTTATTGAAATAAAGGAAAGGATTTAATTGATTAATGTGATAACCACTGTAACGGTATTTGACCGTAAATTTAGTTAATCAGTTAGTACGGTATTTGGAAATAAATTTAAGAGTAGAATCGCGACTATTTTTAAATTATCTAATTAAATAGTAACTGTATGTTGCCTATTGAGATAGCTTGTGAATTTAAAATTTGAAAATCAGTTACAATAATTTTCATTTTATATTACGTTAACGAAAATTAATAGAATAACGAAAAGAGTAAATGTATTTATTTAGAGTATAAATTGCAATTGGATAGAGTTTTAAAGTAACAATGTTAATGCAAGGTAAGTAATGCTAAATTGAGTCGAATAAATGAATAGTAAAGATGTAATCTGAGGATTCGATAGACTGAATGGTAAAAATTTGTAATAAATCTAAATTTAACGTTTGTGGGTGTAAATATAAGTAATAATTGGAAATCAATGTTAATTATACCCCTGAAGGGTCAATTCATTTAAACAGCAATATTTTAAATAAATAAACGTTTTACTTAGGTTTCAATTTGATAATTTATGTAGTTTAATGGGAAATCAATTGCAATTAATTGCCTTAATTTGTGCAGTTAGGGTAGATTTGATTTGTCATTAAAGATGGTAAATTCTATGAGATGCAATAAATGTTAGTTTTATTTATAATATGAGGACTGGTTGATTTAAGAAGTGAAAACCAAGATTTATTAATTTGAAATCTAATAAGTGGATTTATTGCAATTAAGTGGAATATAATATTAAAATATTTCATAAGTGAGAATTTAGGTGAAAATTGAGAATGTTACAATAATAGATTTTGATTCCAATATTTATTTCATCTGTTTGTAATAATGAATTTGAATAATATGAATGAAAATTTAATTCAAAGGAATTATTGAAATTTTAATTTATAATTTCTAAATTTAACGAAATTGGAATTTAATGCTAAAATTGATGATTGAATCAACATTTAAGCGACATATAAATTTGTTTAAAGCATTGTAAATATTTGGAAAATATAAAGGTAATAAAATTGGTCAATTTTAGAATTGAAACCAAGAATTGGATTTTATTTATTTAATTATTAAATTATTTAATTAAGGGGAAAATAGCCATTTTGGCCACTGACTCGGATTTCGATGAAACCAGTTTCATCGGATTCGTAACGGTGAATTATAATAGTGTTTCAAGTTTCGTAGCGATCGGACTTGTCGTTTGATCGTACGGACTCAAAACGCCTTGAAATTTATGCAATTGAAATCAATTTGAAAAATATTGATTTTAGCATAACTTCTTCATACGATGGAATTTGAACTTGAAACCTTTTCCATTGTGTTTAAAATATTTTGAAACACCTATTTTGATATATGGAATGATCCAATTTGGTTCCGGAGCCGAAACGGGCATTTCGGGGCATTATTGTCATTTCAAACAAATTTGACTTTAACGGTAACCTATGAAAATGTGGGAATTGAGCTTCGAAACTAGTACCATTACGTTCAGAAGGCCTTTTTATGTTAAAATAGCCTATTAGCATGCTTAAATCAGAGTTTGGAATATTTTCGGACCCAGCGTTATAAATACGGCACGCTAATCGAAAATATTTTTGTTTATTCCCCAAAAACCCTAAAAAAATTATGCAGCCGCCGGCCCTTACTTCAATGGCCTAAAATCATGTTTCTTCCTTCCCTTAGATCTCTCCATCCGATCATCGATTCGCTTCAACTCCTAAAAGAAAGTTGTAGATCTCTTTGTCCTCTACGCATCCAACGCTTGAATTGGCTTGGATGCTCACGGAATCGCTAAAATTTGACCTGGAAGTCACGGCGTTTTTGGGTTTTGTTTGGCAGAACGGAGGCGACGCGTTCAACGAAACTCGGGACGGTGGCATGCTGGAGGGAGGCGCGCGCGTGGGTGGTTCCTGATCGAAGCCCGGTCGTCTCGGCTATGGCGCGCGCGTAGGGTTTTGAGCACGATGTTGGGTTCAGTTTCAACTACCTGGGAGAAGAGCGGGCGTGTGTGTTGTAGCTTGCGTTTGGGATAGGAGTTGATGATGTGGCATGAAGGTTAAATTGTGTTCTTTTTATTCATTTTATTTTTTTTGTTTTCAATCGCAATTCTAGCTATAACTCTCGCATACGACCTCCGTTTCACGCGCGGTTTCTTTTGTTAGGATCG
Source organism: Allium cepa (assembly GCA_030765085.1). NCBI lineage: Eukaryota > Viridiplantae > Streptophyta > Magnoliopsida > Asparagales > Amaryllidaceae > Allium > Allium cepa. Next base: position 576,672,544 of record CM060945.1, on the reverse strand, counting down.
TATTGAAATTCCAGACTTGATGATACTGGTTTGGATGAATTCTAAGACGGTCAAATTTTTGAGTTTAAATTCAATTTAAATTCGAAAGGTGAGTGTTTTAACCCACTTACGATTTCTAAAATTTCTTATGTTTGTTAAATTGATTTTTGATGGGTTTAAAATTTTATTTATAGCTGTTTGGTATATATTTCATCAATTTCTCAGTTAAATTGCATTCATTTAATTTACGCGTTATTTAATTCATTATTGCATATTGACTGCCAGTTAAATTATATTTATATTGTATATAAACTGCCAATTTACAGTTATTATAATTTATTTGAGTATAAACTGAAATTGATACCTGTTATTTATCACATGTTATATCTTGATGTTTGTTTAAATTGGATGATGATTATAATTAATGATTGATGATTGATGTTTGGTGAATGAATGATGTGTACTATATTTTAAAATCTGCAAGTTATCATGTATTTCATTCATTCGGTATTGCGTTTTGAAATGATATACAACCGCATTTTTTTTTAAATTGCGGATTGAAATGATAAATATCTGTATCATTTGGCTATAGGATAGAAAATTATATACAGGCACCGTGGTATATATATAAAAATTATTTTTGAAATGATTTTTCTATGGTTTGGATAGGATATGGTTAATAAATATAGATTTTTGATATTATATAAAAATTTATTTTATATATACATCTATAGTTAAAGTATTGAAGATAAGCTATGTATGGATTTGTTAAATAAAATAAATAAGTTGAATGACGGAGTTTGATTATTTTATATTATATGGTTAAGTACATGTTAAGATATTGAAATTACATATAATTTTAAAGGATTTAAATTAATTAAGATTGGGAGTTAAATTGGAAATTTATTTAGAATTGAGCTGGATTAAGAAGTTAACTTCATAAGTTGATGTAAAATTTATTAACTTGAAATTTTAAAAAAAGGTATGATATTTATAACTGAATTCTATTCAAGGTGAATTAAATGAATATTTCTAGTATAAAAATTGAAGGAAATTTTCTTTTATAAGTAATTTGAGTTTTACTTAAATGATTATGGGTTTATTTTGCAATTATTATTTCAAACTAAATAATAGGACCTTAAATTGGTGAAATAGAAATTTCCAACCTTAGTTCCAATTGTTTAATATTCAAAGTTTGAAATATATTGAAACTGAAGTGGTTTATTTAAACTGAAAGCGATTTTAAATTTATGGATTTTGACTTAATCTTAAATGAAATAAATTGTAAGTCGCGGAAATTATTTTATTTTATAAAGAAATTTTGAACCCAAAATATTGATGCTATATACTGTTTGAATATCCAAACCATTTAAGTTTTAGAAATTATGGTTAAAGCTATGAATTTTCGAAGTATTATAGTTTGAAAGTTATAATTCAATGTTTGGTTTTCGATTATTATAAGTTTGAAAACAATATGATTTTGGAAAAGAAATATATATATATATATATATTGGAAATAAAATGATATTATATTAATTTGGGTTTTTATAAAAATAATATCAAATGAGTTTGTTTTGGAAAGGAAATGATATCATATTTATGGATTTTGAAATGGATAATTATATTCTGGTTTTTGAAAGTATAATTAATTTTTAAATGACCGCGGTGTTATAATAACGTTTGGTTGTTGAAGAGACCGGGATCGGAAGTTGTCATACTCTCTGCCAACTCTGAAAACCACTTTAACAACCGTGTACACGGTGGAGATTCCAGAATGAAGTAGGATGGTGGTGGCGTTTCATGTAAGGTAAATACGTGGACCCAACTCCCGTGAGTTGGCATAAGGTGGTTAAAACAGGAGCGATTGACGGTTTAATAAGGTAGCACCTTTGATCGGACACATCCCTTTGATATTATACTTTGACTTTTGGATTGATTCGGTGGCCACTTTTTATTTTTATTTGGGGGTGTGGCTCGAGGTGGCGGTAGCTGCGCGCTACGCGTTACCACCGACCCAAAAGCGTAATTGGTATATCTAACCTGGCATTGCCTAGTTGTGCCGTGTCACCTACCCTATTGCGCCTTGTACGAGTTTGGATTTCTCCCGTAGCCCATGTGGTATCCTCTGGTGGCTTCCCGATCAGGAGGGACTATGATATTAGATGGACTACTGGGACTATTACGTGTTAAAGTGGAAAATGTAAAGCCTTAACGCTATTTAAAATTAAGTTTATTTTACAAATAGACACTATTATAATAGCGAAATATACTACATAGTAAATAGTTTAACGGATCCTTAAGAGATGTAAATCCCGAGCATCTTTTAAGTTACCGCACTCATATTTATTTCTGTTGATTTAACTTACATAAGATCTTTTAGTTCTGACTCGAGTGTTTTGTCTTTTCAATTCGCTCGGGTCAGTCCGAGCGTTTCAGGATTTGAAGTTTTAGCTCTGGAGGACGAAGACGAAGATTTGTATTACTATTATCTACTATTATTGCACTACACTCATACTGTTCCGCTGCATTTTTATTGGTATGTGTAACTCTGATATGTATTATGTAAATATAATCAATTTTTTTTTTTGTAAAACAGCTTCATGAACTATATATTTGATTATTATATTTTATCCTTCCGCTATGAGATTCTGTTTGCTTTTCTTCTTGTTTTTCTTATTTACCCCATAAAAATCCGCCCTTGTGTATGGTTTGAATTGGCACGTGTGTCGATTTAAAGTGTGTGAAAAGGCGGGACGTTACAACGTGGTATCAGAGCTTTGGTTTAGCGATAAACCTTAGCTTTGTGGGTTTGACTCTTTTTTAATAGGGTAGTAATACCCTATGATGAGTCGCTGAGTGTATATATGAGAGAGCGTATTTGTTAGTGTTATAAAAAGGTTTTAATATTGTGCTAATCTGTCTGTTTTGTATTTATAAATTCTGGTTGAGGCATGGGACTCTATGACATCAATAGGGATTTCTAAACACTTAACAGGACAGACCGACATAATATTTGGTTTTAATATAGGTAAATGAAATAATTTTGCCTATTATATTTTCTATATATAAAATAAATTTTATAAATGATATATATATTTGGTTGCAATATATTGGTTGTTAGGAAATGAAATTTATAAATAATAGGTGAAATAAGAATGATAATAAAATAAATGAAACTGGAAATTTGGAACTTAAGTTTTAGGCTATTGAAAATTTCTTTCGAATAATTTTGGAATATAATAATATTATTATTTAGAAGTGTTTTATGATATAAATATTTCAATATAATTTGAAAGAAATGTTTTAAAAGGAATTTTGGGAAGATAAAGTTGTACTCCCCTCTCTGTCGCTGGAAAATAATTTCGGTGATGAGTGCACGCATCATCGACATTCATTTTTGGGTTTCGAAGTGGGAAGGCCACAGTACTAGTTTACTGCAGATTCGTTTGAGAAAATTTTTATCGTTTTAATTATAATTGGATATATTTATATATATATATATTTTAAGTGTATACATCTATCTATTATTTTGAATGATTTAAAAATTAAACCCGGTATTTGGTTCTAAGTTCCAGTAAATTAATAGTTCAATTAAGTGTAGTAAATTGGAATATGACTAATTAAAAAATTGGAACCTTTAATTAAAGTAGAAATTTAATATAGTAGGAAGATAAGTAATGTAAATAAATGATTGTAAACCTTAGTAATGAATTAATGAAATTCTTTATTTATAAGAATTGATGTTATAAAGTTATAAATTTAAGTGTAATTAAAACATTACTATAGTTAAATATAATAGAAATATAAGCATTAAATAAATGAATGAAATTAAAGGTAATTTTAAATTGTAACTTATAAAACAAAGATGAAATTATTGAACCATTAATTAATTAAAAGAATTGAGAAAAACTCGTATAATTTTCAATTACATTCTTAAAGGCATATATATAACTTACCAATGGATATAAAAGTTGAAAATGTTAATAAGAAAATGTAATAGATAATATACAAGTAATTAACTTGAGGTAATGAAGATAATTGATGGAATTTTTTAATAAATAAGAATTGATGTGTAGTTGCATAGATTTAAGAATAATTGAATGCTACCAATTGAATATAATGGAAAATAGGTATTGTAAGTAAGCAATTATAAACTTAAGTGAAAATGAGACTTTACTAGAAATGAATAAAAGTGGATGAAACTATAATAAATAAATGGCAAATTAAATAGATAAAAAAAATTGAATACAAGGGGAATCAAACCATAAATGTATGAAAGAAATGTTTAAGAATGAATCTAATCTATTTCCTGAATTGGTTGATTTTTGTTCTGGTTTATGGTTGTTTGGGCAAGGATACCTTAAAGTTGTTGGAATGAATAAATAATCTATTTAGTTTTATCTAAGACTGTTGAGTAAATGATGCACTTGATAGTTTATTTTTCTTTCTATACAATATTAAGTTTTGAACCCAAACAACTATTTGTTTTGTTTGAATGAATGCTTTGTTGCTAGTGATTGATGTTTGTATGGATTTGGTTGTTATTAAATGAAACAACGCTAAATATTTCATTTTATAAAACTATTAACTCTTTTGGATTATATAAGTGAAATGCAGGTTATGGAAGCAATTGCTACTGCTTTTGGTTCCATAAATAAGCGTAAATTGCACGACAAATAGGTACGTTTCGGATTACGGTTTTATAGCGCTATTTTATATATTTTCCCGTGTTGGGATATTATATTTTGGATATTATATGTGATATTTTGATATATTTGATATTATATTTCTTCCAAGCCTCCCCGTACCAAGGAGACTCTGCCAAAAAAATATCCGTAAATTTTGGACTTAGAAAATATTTTGAAATGCTTTCCAAACTTTATTAGTTTGAGTATAAAAAAATTTAATGATTATAAATTAGTATATTTTATCTAAATTAATTAATTTGGTAAATTTATTTGTTTATAAATTTAATATTTAATATGATATTGATTTCTTAATTCTTCTTTTCCCTTCTTTTTTTCCTTTTCGGGGACGAAAAGTTTTGAGTGAGGGAGAGTGTAACGACCCGTAATTTTCGTTAATAAAATTTGTCATTTTAATAGGATTTATGTAAATTTAATTTAAAAGAAATAAAGATTTTATAATTAATAACGAAGCAAATGCTGAAAATGAAATGAAACCATGGGAATTTAAGTCTAAGTATTTACAGTTGAAACAAAATGACGAATAAATTGAAGTGATGCAAATTTTTATACTAGGCTAAGAATTACATATAAGAGAACAAAGGTAAGTAGTGAATTTAGTTAAAGCATTAATAATATTAAATAGTAAATTCAATTAAATCAATGTCCGGTAGAAATTGAAATATTGTTTGAAATGAAAGCTTATAAAGGTAAGCATTTAATTTACAAATGAAATTATGTAAATGTAAGTTAATGAAAATCTAAATTGCGCAAACCCAATTTATTGAAATAAAGGAAAGGATTTAATTGATTAATGCGATAACCACTGTAACAGTATTTGGTCGTAAATTTAGATAATCAGTTAGTACGGTATTTGGAAATAAATTTAAGAGTACGATCGCGACTATTTTTGAATTACCTAATTAAATAGTAACCGTATGTTGCCTATTGAGGTAGCTTATTAATTTAAATTTGAAAATCAGTTACAATAATTTTCATTTTATATTACGTTAACGAAAATCAATAGAATAACGAAAAGAGTAAATGTATTTATTTAGAGTATAAATTGAATTGGATAGAGTTTTAAAGTAACAATGTTAATGCAAGGTAAGTAATGCTAAATTGCGTCGAATAAATGAATAGTAAAGATGTAATCTGAGGCTTCGATAGACTGAATGGTAAAAATTTGTAATAAATCTAAATTTAACGTTTGTGGGTGTAAATATAAGTAATAATTGGAAATCAATGTTAATTATACCCATGAAGGGTCAATTCATTTAAACAGCAATATTTTAAATAAATAAACGTTTTATTTAGGTTTCAATTTGATAATTTATGTAGTTTAATGAGAAATCAATTGCAATTAATTGCCTTAATTTGTGCAGTTGGGGTAGATTTGATTTGTCATTAAAGATGGTAAATTCTATAAGATGCAATAAATGTTAGTTTTATTTATAATATGAGGACTGGTTGATTTAAGAAGTGAAAACCAAGATTTATTAATTTGAAATCTAATAAGTGGATTTATTGCAATTAAGTGGAATATAATATTAAAATATTTCATAAGTGAGGATTTAGGTGAAAATTGAGAATGTTAAAATAATAGATTTTGATTCCAATATTTATTCCATCTGTTTGTAATAATGAATTTGAATAATATGAATGAAAATTTAATTCAAAGGAATTATTGAAATTTTAATTTATAATTTCTAAATTTAACGCTAAAATTAATGATTGAATCAACATTTAAGCGACATATAAATTTGTTTAAAGCATTGTAAATATTTAGGAAATATAAAGGTAATAAAATTGGTCAATTTTAGAATTGAAACCAAGAATTGGATTTTATTTATTTAATTATCAAATTATTTAATTAAGGGAAAAATAGCCATTTTGGCCACTGACTCGGATTTGATGAAACCAGTTTCATCGGATTCGTAACGGTGAATTATAATAGTGTTTCAAGTTTCGTAGCGATCGGACTTGTCGTTCGATCGTACGGACTCGAAACGCCTTGATATTTATGCAATTGAATCAATTTGAAAAATATTGATTTTAGCATAACTTCTTCATACGATGGAATTTGAACTTGAAACCTTTTCCATTGTGTTTAAAATATTTTGAAACACCTATTTTGATATATGGAATGATCCAATTTGTTTTCGGAGCCGAAACGGGCTTTTCGGAGCATTATTGTTATTTCAAACAAACTTGACTTTAACGGTAACCTATGAAAATTTGGGAATTGAGCTTCGAAACTAGTACCATTGCGTTCAGAAGGCTTTTTTATGTTAAAATAGCCTGTTAGCATGCTTAAATCAGAGTTTGGAATATTTTTGAACCCAGCGTTATAAATACGGCACGCTAATCGAAAATATTTTTGTTTATTCCCCAAAAACCCCAAAAAATTTATGCAGCCGCCGGCCCTTACTTCAATGGCCGTAAATCATGTTTCTTCCTTCCCTTAGATCTCTCCATCCGATCATCGATTCGCTTCAACTCCTAAAAGAAAGTTGTAGATCTCTTTGTCCTCTACGCATCCAACGCTTGAATTGGCTTGGATGCTCACGGAATCGCCAGAATTTGACCTGGAAGTCACGGTGTTTTTGGGCGTTGTTTGGCAGAACGGGTACGACGCGTTCGACGAAACTCGGGGCAGTGGCTTGCTGGAGGGAGGCGCGCGCGTGGGTGGTTCCTGATCGAAGCCCGGTCGTCTCGGCTATGGCACGCGCGTAGGGTTTTGAGCACCATGTTGGGTTCGGTTTCAACTACCTGGGAGAAGAGTGGGCGTGTGTGCTATAGCTTGCGTTTGGAATAGGAGTTGATGATGTGGCATGAAGGTTAAATTGTGTTCTTTTTATTCATTTTATTTTTTTGTTTTCAATCGCAATTTTCGCTATAACTCTCGCATACGACCTCCGTTTCACGCGCGGTTTCTTTTGTTAGGATGGTATTGAAATTCCGGACTTGATGACGCTGGTTTGGATGAATTCTGAGATGGTCAAATTTTAAGTTTAAATTGAATTTAAATTCAATTTAAATTCAAAAGGTGAGTGTTTTAACCCACTCACGATTTCCAAAATTTCTTATGTTTGTTAAATTGATTTTTGATGGGTTTAAAATTTTATTTATAGTTGTTTGGTATATGTTAACCCCGCCTCGGCCGTGGGTCACCGATCCACAATGATAGACGACCTAACATTCTGCCGACTTAGCGAGGGGGTGCCGACCTAATATCTTAGCACGGAAGACCGACCTAATTGCATAAGGTTTAAGATAGATACCGACCTAAAAGGCTTGAGAAGGAGACCGACTTAAGGCTCAAAGGAAGTTCCGACTCAATAGCCTAAGCTTGTTGCCGACCTAGCCATTCACATCGTCTGCCGACCCAACTGCTAAGAGTGTGCCGACCTAACGCTTTGAAGGATGCCGACTTAGGAAGTCTACTGACCTAACTTAAGTACCGATCTAATTACCTAAAGGAGTTGCCGACCTAACTGATCAGGACATGGAAAGGTGCACGACCTATACTTAAGTCGCAACCGACTTAAGACTTATGCCAAGCCGTTCACGGCCCAGGCAAATGAAGGCAAATCCTATACAGCTACTTGACACGCGCATGCTAACTCAGCAACGACCCAAGTCACAACCGATCCAACTCCCCAGTTATCTCGTTCAGACCGTGACTTGCGACTTACCAAGTTAACTCGTCCACGACCTAATATAAGCCCGATGCCATGTTACTGAGAAGAGGTGGTGTTGACTCGGAGGCGACCTTAGACCGGTCACGACTCACCTTAAGTCGGCTGCGTCTTAACTTGAGTCGGCCGCGGTTTAGGACTTGGCAAATTTCAGAATCAGAACTCTCTATAAATAGGCACCCATCTCCAACATTTAAAGGACTTTTGGCACATTCTCTTCACACACCGTTACCTTGCTGCATTGAGAACTTCATCAACACTTAGAGCTTCCAAGATTAGAGGAATACCTCAAAGAAATTCACGAAGAAACCACACATCTTCAACATGAATCTAAGAACTTTAATCGACATTGAAGCTTAAGACTTGTTCCAAATCACTTGTAACTTGAAGTGTATTGTACTTGAGAAGAATTGTATCAGTTTGTAACGGAATTATTAATAAAAGTACTTAGAGTGGACGTAGGCTATACCCTTAAGCCGAACCACTATAAAATCGTTGTTGTTTACTGCTTTTCTGCTATTACTTGCTTGTAATCCTTTCCCGATCTATCGGGTGGTGCTTTCACAACTATAACTCATACACCGGGGTGTTAGCGTTCAAATTTTAGCGTTAACATTTTTGGTGCTTTCACTGAGAATTGAACTCAGGGGCAAACTTCAACCATTGTTCAACAAAATTCTAACAGAAATCATGGCTTCAGAAAGGAAACGAAAGTTGTTAAGGTTTGAAGGTACTTGCAACAATGCCATTGCTCTTCCCACACTAAGTGAAACAGCTTCAAGTATTGGAGTCACAAGGGCTGAATTAAATGCCGTGATATATGGAATATATCAACACATGGAAGTTCAAAGCAATAGGATACTGGATAAGATGAACGCATTGCAGGAAGAAGTCCATCGACTAGAAAGTGATATAAAAACCATTGCCAAAGAGGCCCAGGTTTCAGAGGAATGGAATGCTCCTCAACGAGCAACTGGCATTACTATTGGAACATTCCCCCAAACAGAGAATTCATGGCCACGACCAACTATCCACGAACGTTTGTCAAGGCGAACTTTTGAAAGAATAGTTGATGATTACCCATTAAGTCCTGGTAACGATGAAGAATACATACCGGAAATGATTGAACAGAAAGAGAAAACAGAAACTCTTGAAAAAGCTCGACGCTTCATACCCTCCAACTTTACTCCCTTGACCGACACTCCGGAAAGTATCTTCTTGGCAACAAAGGATGTTGTTGTTTACCCCAAACCGTCTCTGATGAGGAGAAGCGCGACAGACAATGGGAAATTCTGTCAATTTCACAATCAACCTGGCCATGAAACTAACCAATGTCGCCATTTCAGGAAGGAGATTGAAGGATTGATCAAGTAGAATGAACTGCAACAGTATGTGAAAAAAGATGGAATTAGCTACTCCTCATCCTCTAAAGTGCAGCTGGTTCCCGCTCAACAATGTAGCTCAAATAAAAGAACCGTGGCACAGGGAGATGAAGGTCCTATCATCAGTATCATCACAGCAAGCCCTCACCAGGCAGGGAAAAATTGGATGAGGCGGGAAGACGTGCTCACGCTCCAAGGAGACCTTCAAAGTGAAAGGAAGTTTCGATTCTGAAAAATGTTGCCATCCAGTCCTCTTATGCCAAAAAATTCAATTCCTAAAGCCTGGGGCAGCAATTGCTTCCATACCTTACTTGAACACTTTGTTTCAAATTTGTAAAAAGTGCTGATCCAATGATTCTTGTATCAAAATCTGTTGTAAAAACAACGCCAATAAATAATAAAAACTATAAGTCTTGCTTTCCCTATTATTACAAGTCGCTTATTTTATTTCGATATGTGAAATACTCTGAGAATATCACTAAGATTATCGATCTAAATTTGCAGGCAATAATACCAAGCTGATTCATTGCAATATCAAGCAACCCTTGGTAGCATTCAAAAGCAAGCCTTAAACAACAGAATTCCAGGGTCAAATCCTGAATAAGAAGTACTCTAAGCAAACAAATAAGATTTGGCTAGAGTATGTTTCTTCAGTTAAAACCACCCGCCAACAGAAGAAGATGATGCACACTTAAAGACGGCACTAAGGAATTGCTAATATAATCAATCAAATCCACAACTGTCAAAAGAAAACCAATTCCAAGAACTTGGAACAGCAACCATTTACATCCATATTTTGCATGAAAACTTTGCTGAAATATTGCAAAGAATTTACAAATATAAGATTCTCTTGTTAAGGGCAATTGCAAGGCAGGCGAATAACAAAAGCTATAAAGTGGATATAGGCCCAGTTTCGGCTAAACCGCTATAATTCTTGTGTTCCCTACTACCATAAACTGCTTTGTTTTATTTCGGCATATTAAATACGTTAATCGTGTTACTAAAAAAAATGATTTAATAATGCAGGCCATAAAAGCAAAGCTTACCTGTCACAAGACCAAGTGATCCGCGACATCATCCAGCAATCAAGCACTGAGCCATTCAAAATTCCCATATTCAAATCCTACAAAAGGAGAACTTCAGACGAAAGTAAGCAAGGTGGATAGAAGCAGATCATATATGGCTAACTACAAATGCTTGAACAAACAAACAGCAAGTTAAAGAACCTATATCTGCCACCACCAATTTGCTTAACTATAAAATATACTCCTTTGGGTAAGGGAGAGGCTTGGCAGCTGAAAGTGGTGACACTTGCGAAGCAATGGGGATTATCAACATGAATCAACGGCAAAGAGACATGCGAGAGCAAGCGTCAGCCAGCAAAAAGAATATTTCAGAAGCACAAGCCCTCTTTGAAGGCATAACTCCTCAGAGGATAAAAACCTCAAGCGGGCTTCACCGAAAAAAGGCGTCTTTCTCGTTACAAAGTCGTGGAGTTATCGGTCGACACACTCCCGAGAATCCATCCAACCAAGAAAAGGAAACTCCAAACTTCCTGACAATAACCCTACTTAGGGGCACGCATTTCACCACACCCGGTCGACATACTCCCGTGAGATGAAATGTGAAAAGCTCTCTTCGGGGGCAAAAAGCTTCTCTACGGAGACCAAATGCTTCTCCTCAGAGACTAAAGCCCTCTTCGGAGGCGAAATGCTTCTCTACGGAGACCGAATGCTTCTCCTCAGAGACCGAAGCCCTCTTCGGAGGCAAAAAGCTTCTCTACGGAGACCAAATGCTTCTCCTTAGAGACTAAAGCCCTCTTCGGAGGCGAAATGCTTCTCTACGGAGACCGAATGCTTCTCCTCAGAGACCGAAGCCCTCTTCAGAGGCAAAATGCTTCTCTACGGGGATCGAATGCTTCTCCTCAGAGACCAAAGCCCTCTTCGGAGGCGAAATGCTTCTCTACGGGGATCGAACGCTTCTCCTCAGAGACCAAAGCCCTCTTTGGAGGCGAAATGCTTCTCTACGGGGACCAAATGCTTCTCCTCAGAGACCAAAGCCCTCTTCAGAGGCAAAATGCTTCTCTACGGGGACCAAATGCTTCTCCTCAGAGACCAAAGCCCTCTTCAGAGGCAAAATGCTCCTCTTCGGAGGCACAACTCTTCGGAGGACAAAGACCTCTAATGGGACATATGCCACAAAAAAGAAAGTTCTCTACTCAACAAAAAAGATTGGAGGAGTCATGACCCACCAACCATGAGAGAGTAACTTCCAGGCAATGTAAACCATCTCTGGGGCACATTTCACCAGGAGTTGAAGTGTTATGACCGCTCTTCGGAATTACACTTCACCAGAGCTGAAATGCAAACAAAATAAAGACCTCTTCGGGGGCACATTTCACCAGGAGTTGAAGTGTTATGACCGCTCTTCGGAATTACACTTCACCAGAGTTGAAATGCAAACAAAATAAAAGCCCTCTTCGGAGGCACATTTCGCCAGGAGTTGAAGTGTAACAACCGCTCTTCGGAATTTCACTTCACCAAAGTTGAAATGCAAAACAAAATAAAGACCTTTCTGAAAGTCCACGTTTCACCGAGATTGAAATAAAACTTCCAAGTGTTGAAACGTGAAAAGGCTTTCTTCGAAGGCACAACTCTTTGGAGGTCCACGTTTCACCAAGATTGAAATAAAACTTCCAAGTGTTGAAACGTGAGAAATCCCTCCTCAGAGGTACAACCCCCTCCCGGGGACACAATTAAAAAGAAAAACCTTTCTGAAAGTCCACGTTTCACCGAGATTGAAATAAAACTTCCAAGTGTTGAAACGTGAGAAATCCCTCCTCAGAGGTACAACCCCCTCCCGGGGACACAATTAAAAAGAAAGACCTTTCTGAAAGTCCACGTTTCACCGAGATTGAAATAAAACTTCCAAGTGTTGAAACGTGAAAAGGCTTTCTTCGAAGGCACAACTCTTTGGAGGTCCACGTTTCACCAAGATTGAAATAAAACTTCCAAGTGTTGAAACGTGAGAAATCCCTCCTCAGAGGTACAACCCCCTCCCAGGGACACAATTAAAAAGAAAGACCTTTCTGAAAGTCCACGTTTCACCAAGATTGAAATAAAACTTCCAAGTGTTGAAACGTGAAAAGGCTTTCTTCGAAGGCACAACTCTTTGGAGGTACACGTTTCACCAAGATTGAAAGAAAACTTTCAAGTGTTGAAACGTGAAAAACCCCTCCTCAGAGGTACAACTTTCTATATATATATAAAAAAATCCTCATCAAGAGCATACTTTAACTTCCAAAGGAAGAGTAATTCACCTATTATGGAGAATGATCTTCCTCAAAAAAAAAAAAAAAGGGGGGGGGGGTTAAAGTACATTCAGAGGTCCGCTTTGCCACATAGAAGAATTCACTTGGCAAAATATATACATACGCAAAAAGAGAAAGTGATTTCTTCGAAGGACAAAGCGTAGAAACTTATATGAAGGAAGTTGCACTCTACGAAAATTCTTCTCGAGAATGAAGTAATTATTCTTTAGAAAACGAGAGTGCAAGTCCCCTTAAAGTATACGATATTGCAGTAAGCTCATGGTATAGGGGCAACATGGTATAGTTACATACAAAGCGGTATAACTATGTCGGTAAAGTACGCTCAAACAACATACCACAAGCTCACCGCAATATCACATAAATAAACTTGTACAAAAATGAATAATAAATGCATTCTCAAATTCAAAAAAAAGTCTGTACAAATAAAGAATCATTTTATTCAATTGCAGATATTGCAGATACAGGTTTCAAAATAAAAAAAGCAGGGGCCGGTGCCTGCACAACATCCGACCACAAAAAAGGAATCACAAAGCTCAACTCTTCATTTCTTCTTGCCGCCTTTAGACCCTTTACCCGGCCGAGTGGTTAGCTTTTCGGGTCTTCCAGGTTGGTCTGAAGGCATAAGGGAAGAAGGGGAGGGAGGTACAACTGGTGCAATTTCCGGTTCCTCTTCAGTGGTGATAATTTTCTTCCCCCTCCTCTTCGATGTCCCATGCTTCTTTCTTCTCTGCGAAGAAGACTCACTCCCCGGAGTAACGAGAGCGGATAAAACTACGTCGTCAGAAGGAGTCCGCTCCAGAGAGATCTCGCCTCCTTCGAGTCCCTCATCTTTTTGCTCCTGCGAGGCGACAGGGTCATCCAAACCATGAAGAGCCTCAATTTTCTCCTCTTGTGACCCAGGTTGTGAAGCAGAAGGAGGAGTCACCTGAAGAGATGGAGGAGGAATAACCAGAGAAGGCGAAGTCTGCACGGCACTTGTTGTTTCAACTGCAGAAGAAGAAAAATTGAAAATGTTTGTATCTTCCCAAAAGAGGGGAGATATGGGTTCATCGAGATTCAGGAGGTAATCGAGAAGCTCATCAAATTTTTGAGGAATAAGCAGGCAATCCACCTGAATCGGACCAATGTCGAAATTACCTGAAGATATTGGCTTTGTCAGTTCAATCTCATAATTCTGAGCCCCAATATCCTCCAAAGCCTCTTCATCAGTAGGGGTGATTACCCCAGTCCTTGTAGGAGGCGGCAAATGAGCACTAGGGCCTGTAATGTCCACCTCGGGAGAAACTAGAGGACGTTCGGAGATGGTAGGCGGTACTTCTTTTTCAGAACGCTCCTCTTCCGCCATCCCGGCCCGCGCTCTGGCAAGCTGCTCCTTACCCTTGGCAAGAGCGGCACGGGCTTCGTCATCAAGATAATGCTCTTCAAGGGCTGACTCAGCATATCCAGCACCTTTACCACCGAGCATATCAAGTGCTGTCTCCCAAACTTCAGCCAGTGTGATTTCATACTTGGGGCCTAAAAAGGCAAGGCTTCCACGCCCCAAGACGCTGTGCAAGTAGAAGTCGAATAATGTTGAGCTGATGCTGTTTTTGGTCGCCTCATGAGATTCTTCAGCTGCGATTCTGCCGGCGACAGCCTCATCACGCTCCCTTTCAGTTTTGGCAAGCTGAAGCTTAAGCATTTGTATCTCCGCCTCCTGGGAGTTGTTTTTCTTTCGGAGCTCAGCAACATCAGTAGCATAGCCTTCACTGATTCTTTTTTGTACTTCGAGCCTGTCTTCGGCATCCCTTTGGCTAGCGTGAGCGTCTCTCACTTGTTTCAGGAGCACTTCTTCTTTTTGAGAATAGGAAGTAGAGGAAGCAGCAAGCTCATGTTTCAATTCCTCGACTTTTGCTTCAAGCTCCTCATTGTAAGAAGCAATGCTCCTCATTTCGGTGTCGTGTTGCTCAACGACCTTTTGCCATTCGGCCTTATCGTTTTCCATAGTAAGCATGGCCTCTATGTTGGCACGGTTAACTCTTTGAAGCTCATCGACAAGCTTCTGCCAGTTTGACATCCTCTCGATATCAAGTTTGACGGCGTCAAGATTGCGCAACATGGCAGACTTGTCGATGGGGACCAAGTCTAGGTCGAACCTCACTCCCTTAAGGCACCTTGAGGAAATCGGCTCTGCAGAGTGGCAGGACCCGGTCCAACTTGAAATTTGGGCCTGCTAATTATCGTTTGAATATCTGATTTCCCAAGAGCAGGAGAATCAGAAGGAATGTCGAGCGAGGCAGGAGTAGTAGAGGCCTGCTTTTCACTGTGACGGGCTCGTTTGCTTAAGTCTTCACTCATGTGACCTTTTCCTCGATCGTCATGAGATTTTCTCTTGTGAGAGTCATCGCCTTTTTGCCAAGAATCATGGCGCTCTTCTCTCTCCCTTCTTTCACGATGTTCTTCTTCAGTCCTCCTTTCATGAGCCTTTCGGGCAGCCCTCTCTTCATCCGACTCTCTGTAGGAAGGAAGGTAACGCCTGTAATCATACTGGCTACGCCTCCCGTAGCGCTGGAAATCGTCATAGTACGAGCCACTGCGCCCCATAGGAGAATCTGGAATTAAAATAATAAGCTTTAGAAATCTTTAAAGTACAAGAAGATAAGTGCATGGAAGTGATGAGAAATTCTAAGTGTGTGTGATGTGCAAACTACGCGCATTAGTCTACGAACCACTCTTTATTTGGGGAGTGGTTGTGGGTGTAATAGTTAACGTCAACTCTTGAGTCGACGACGACTGTTGCAAAGTAGAAGTAGCTTCAACTACTGAAGTAGAAATCCCGGCGGTAGTAGGGTCATCTTTGAAGATCTCTTGTGAAGTAGCGAAGAGGTCGCTCAATCCTTCGAAGGTATCGTCCCTGCTTTGCTTGACAGGGCTGGATTTCTTAGCCTTTTCACCAGATTCTTGTGAATGGTGAGAGGATCCCTGAGGCTCTTCTTCCTCGATAACCGGGGCAAGTTTACCAGATGGCCCCGCAACACAAACAGAAGTGGAGCACTTCACCAGCGAAGATTCAGGAGTCTTTATCGGAGAATCGGGGACTTCCGTTGGAACTTCATGAGCATGCATAGAGCGAGAAGTGTGTAGAAGCCCATGTTGATGTAAAAATTCATCCCTCAACAGAAATTTTATGCTCCTCTCTTCTGTGGCCACGGCACTCAACCTCTCAAAAACTTGCTTGTGAATTGGGTCTCTAGAAGGGAGAGGAAGTGCTGAAAGGAACAAAGAATGAAATTAGCAACTGGAAGTTCGGATCTCGAAAAAGTTTCAAAACGGAAAAAATAGAAACACTAATCTTACTTCCTACTCTCCAGATGGCATAAAAGCCTGAGGGACAGCGGGCAAAGAAAAACTGGTTCAAAAATCCATGAACGCTTTCAGTAAGATCGGAAATGAGCTTGCGGTTTCTGGCACTTCTCACAATAATAAGGGAAGGATGATCTTTACTCTTTGCAAACGAGCACAGATAACGAATTTCTTCAAAACTCGGTAGGCGATCAAGAGTTCTTCTAAACAAAACACATAACCCCGTCAAGATGGCATAGCCATTGGGATGAAGTTGAAACGGAGAGATTGTCAACCGAAGGAGAAGAGTTCGAATAAAGTCGTTAAAAGGAGGAATCGCCCCACTTAAGCACATTTGGCGATTGACTGCAACAAAGCCATAGGGAGGATTGTCAGCAGTATCACTTGGCCCAGGTAGAAGAACGTCATTTTCAGCAAAGCCAAATTGAGTGCGCAGCTGGACAAACGCTCTCGAAGTTAGAATAGTTGAGGTTCTCTCCGGAGGATTCTCTATGGGAACAGCTATCGGAAAAGTTTCTTCCTCTTGAGTTACCACTTCTTCTTCTCGGTGGGAAGTCATTCTACATAAACAACTGGGTATTCAAACATGAAGGTGCACGTTTCCTAAAGTGTGTGAAGTGTTGTGTAAAATCAATCAAGCAGTGAACAAATATAACTGGAATAAAAACTAGCAAGCATTTGTTAGTTATGAAATCCAGGGACTATTGTTTTAAGCCTAAATATGCAAGTAAGATGTTGATGCAGATAAATCAGTTCAGATTATTGATACTTTGCATTAATGTTTAACTTTAATTGATTGATTCACAAACATTTCATGCAATATAGTTAAGTTGCTCGTCTTGTCTTGACTAATCTGTCATCTGACGTGGGCAGTCAATGGCAGTATTTTCGCCTTGGTTTTCTTTGTTTGTCATTTTCAGCAGGTTAGCAGCTTATAAGTTAATGCGGCCTGTGAAATAATACAATGAGATTCAAGCAAGTTTAAAGTTGGGGCAGTTCAAAATTCAGACAATTTAGTTCGGTAGCTCAAGACAAATGCTCAAAGTAGGCCTATGCTCCTGAATGATAACACGTCTAAAGCCCAAGTATTAAGTCGGCTGCGGTTCAAAAGTTTTTCGCGAGATAAGGCTAGGTCGGTAGCGGGTCAGGGTCTAAGTAGTTTAATTTGGCAATTCAGTCCTCTAGGCCGCAAGGGAGAGATAAGAAAGTAAGCTCCGGTCCGAAAGGCAGGAACTTTCCAAGTATTAACTCGGTCACGATTCAGGCCTTAAAGTTTAAATCGGCAAGTGTTCTTCAAGCACTGTCTCAGCCACGACTCAAGGTTGCTAAGAGCCAGGTCGGCCAGAGGATAAGCCACCCAAAATCACTGACTCGCTCCCGAACCAACATCACACTCCATCTACCCATTAACCCGATAACCATTCCATCAACAACAGCCTTCATTCATACTATCAAATCACCCAATACAACAGTTCGAAGTTGTCACAAATCCAATACCCTACCATCAGAGATCATCGAGCCTAAGGTGATAAGTCACCTTCGTTGTATCAGCGGTCATCTGAAGCTGAATTGAGCAACCTAGGCTTCATCAGCTATAAACGTGATGGGATTCGTGATGGAGCATCATATAGGGAGGCGGTTCGAGTTTAAGCAACAGAATTCACGAATCAATAGTAATCTACGGTCGAAAAAAGAATGAAATCACTTACGTGATGAATAGTAGATGTTTTCAGTAGTTGATTGAAATTAAATCGCCTTTTTGGAGCTCGGAAGATTTTTAATGGCGGAATCGAAGAAATAGGTAATGAGAAGGAAGAAGAAAATGGACGATTTATATCTCACTATGGTAGGGACTGAAGGGACATAGGCCGACCAACTGTTAAGTCGCGTACGATCTACCGATCTAAAAAGGAACGGGTTAAAGGATATCGAAGCATACGACCTAACTATTAGGCGTATGTTTCGAGGGGCAAATGTTAACCCCGCCTCGGCCGTGGGTCACCGATCCACAATGATAGACGACCTAACATTCTGCCGACTTAGCGAGGGGGTGCCGACCTAATATCTTAGCACAAAAGACCGACCTAATTGCATAAGGTTTAAGATAGATACCGACCTAAAAGGCTTGAGAAGGAGACCGACTTAAGGCTCAAAGGAAGTTCCGACTCAATAGCCTAAGCTTGTTGCCGACCTAGCCATTCACATCGTCTGCCGACCCAACTGCTAAGAGTGTGTCGACCTAACGCTTTGAAGGATGCCGACTTAGGAAGTTTACTGACCTAACTTAAGTACCGATCTAATTACCTAAAGGAGTTGCCGACCTAACTGATCAGGACATGGAAAGGTGCACGACCTATACTTAAGTCGCAACCGACTTAAGACTTATGCCAAGCCGTTCACGACCCAGGCAAATGAAGGCAAATCCTATACAGCTACTTGACACGCGCATGCTAACTCAGCAACGACCCAAGTCACAACCGATCCAGCTCCCCAGTTATCTCGTTCAGACCGTGACTTGCGACTTACCAAGTTAACTCGTCCACGACCTAATATAAGCCCGATGCCATGTTACTGAGAAGAGGTGGTGTTGACTCGGAGGCGACCTTAGACCGGTCACGACTCACCTTAAGTCGACTGCGTCTTAACTTGAGTCGGCCGCGGTTTAGGACTTGGCAAATTTCAGAATCAGAACTCTCTATAAATAGGCACCCATCTCCAACATTTAAAGGACTTTTGGCACATTCTCTTCACACACCGTTACCTTGCTGCATTGAGAACTTCATCAACACTTAGAGCTTCCAAGATTAGAGGAATACCTCAAAGAAATTCACGAAGAAACCACACATCTTCAACATGAATCTAAGAACTTTAATCGACATTGAAGCTTAAGACTTGTTCCAAATCACTTGTAACTTGAAGTGTATTGTACTTGAGAAGAATTGTATCAGTTTGTAACGGAATTATTAATAAAAGTACTTAGAGTGGACGTAGGCTATACCCTTAAGCCGAACCACTATAAAATCGTTGTTGTTTACTGCTTTTCTGCTATTACTTGCTTGTAATCCTTTCCCGATCTATCGGGTGGTGCTTTCACAACTATAACTCATACACCGGGGTGTTAGCGTTCAAATTTTAGCGTTAACAGTATATATTTCACAATTTCTCAGTTAAATTGCATTCATTTATTTTACGCGTTATTTAATCCATTATTGCATATTAACTGCCAGTTATATTATATTTATTTTGCATATAAACTGCCAATTTACAGTTATTAAAATTTATTTGAGTATAAACTGAAATTGATACCTGTTATTTATCACTAGTTATATCTTGATGTTTGTTTAAATTGGATGATGATTATAATTAATGATTGATGATTGATGTTTGGTGAATGAATGATGTATACTATATTTTAAAATCTGCAAGTTATCATGTATTTCATTCATTCGGGATTGCGGTTTGAAATGATACACAACCGCATTTTTTTTTAAATTGCGGATTGAAATGATAAATATCCGTATCACTTGACCATAGGATAGAAAATTATATACTGGCACTGCGGTATATATATATAAATTATTTTTGAAATGATTTTTCTATGGTTTGGATAGGATACGGTTAATAAATATAGATTTTTGATATTATATGAAATTTTATTTTATATATACATCTATAGTTAAAGTATTGAAGATAAGCTATGTATGGATTTGTTAAATAAAATAAATAAGTTGAATGACGGGGTTTGATTATTTTATATTATATGGTTAAGTACATGTTAAGATATTGAAATTACATATAATTTTAAAGGATTTAAATTAATTAAGATTGTGAGTTAAATTGGAAATTTATTTGGAACTGAGCTTGTGTGACGACCCGTAATTTTCAAGCATTTGTAGCCGGGATATTTACTTGATTTTAGATATTTAAGATTAATTATTAACTTAAATCATGAATATCATAATTTATTTGACAATTAAATTGTTAAATTAAATAATTTGAAGTTGGGTAAGTTGCGGAATCTGGAATTATAAGCCTATTAAAAATAATTTGAAGGCTTATAGAATTTATATTGATGTTAAAGAAGATAGTAAAAGTGTTAAAATTGAACGTGGAAGTGGTTTGTTCAATTTTGAAATTTATATCGTTTAAATTGAATTTAAAAATAGCCTTCCGAGGCACAGTCTCGGAATTCGACGAAACCAGTTCCATTGGGTCCGTAATATTGGATTATTATCGGATTTCAAATTTCATAATAATTGGAGCAGTTGTGTGAGCATACGATATATAAACGCGTTGGACTTTGTTTTGAAACAAATTCAAATTTAAGTAAAATATGTTCACTTTTTATAAAACCAACAATACGTACACCCGCCTCACTTTTTTTTTCTCTCCTTCGTACCTTCCCCTGCTTATCAACATCACGTCGCTTTTATCTTTCAGCCGAAGCCATTCTCTTTTTTTATAAATCCCGAGTTTCCCCCAAACAGTTCGTATTCGAAAAAAATAAATAATCTAATTCAAATATTCTATTTCAGTCGCGACTCCACCCTCTGCCTTATCGATCGACCACAAATCGCGATGTCAAGCCGCAGCTAGGGTTCGATGTTGCAACAATTAGAGCGACGTCGAAGGTAAATTGCGAGCATGAATCTGAGCTGCGCGTGAGCTTGTGTCAATTGCGAGATCACATCGACTCGTTCAGGAAGGGGATCTTCGGTTCGATGAGATGGCAGCGAGGCTCGTCGTGGTTCCGTCGCGATGATTTGGGGCCGTTTTGATTTGTTAGGGTTTCGCGAGTTCGAGTTCACGTGAGGGCGAAGTTGAGAAGTGGAATCGGGGGAGATGGGGGTAGTGTTGCGATGCAGTGTTCTCAGCAGAGATGGACGACAAGTTGGAGGGATTCGCTCCGTTAACGATGGAAACGAGTGGGTCACTTGATGAATCAAGGCAGAGAAGTGAGGCTGTTGCTGTGGGAATGGAGTGGATTCTGTTCGTGCCAAGGTCGTGACTTTGTTGTCTTCGAGCTGGAGTTTTGGGAAGGTATAAGTTTCAATTTATTTTGATAACCAGGTTTAATAAAAAGGGAAATTTACTTCACAGTAAAATAAAAGAAATATATAAATACTGTTTAGTTAGTATAAAATTTGGTAAGCTAGTGATTTTAAAATGTGGAGAAGTTCAAATAGAATCAGATTTCTATTTTATTAAATATATATAGGTTAAAGAGAGAAATTTGCAGTAAAGCGAAATTAAGAAAATTGATAAAATTTAATTATTGGTTTAAATGAAATTTATAAAAATAATTTAATTACGATTAGTACGAATATTAACAAAACTGTGAAATATTTATACAAGGTTTAAACTATGAAGAAACAAGTCGAGATTTTGGATTGGAATTGCAAACATCAAAGGTGAGTTAATCTCACTCAGTTTTAAATTTAAAATTTAAATGATTAAATTTAAATAAGTGTTTGTATGGTTGAATTGATTGATGTGATATAGTATGATAATCTTAAATTGGCATATTATGTGATGCTAACGTCTGTGGATGCAGAAAAAACAGGTTGGAGGGATCCAACTGGACCCCTCAACTTTTATTTAAATTATTTTATATTCTCTGTTCTGATTGTTTGATATTCTATAATGAATTATGTGGATGTATTGAATGCTATGACTTGGTTAATATAATTAGGTATGATGAATTACCAAAAATATAAATTTGATTTTGAAAAGATAATAAAAGAAGCGAAACTGTAAGTAAAATAATTATAGAATTTTAATAAATGTAAGAATTAATTGGAAAAGAAATAAAGTTCCTTAAAATTTTAACAAATACATCTTGAGTATAGAAAGGAAATTTGAATAAACAGAAAGTTAATAAATTTTAAACTTCAGTATTATTATTTAAAAGAACAAAACATTTTTTTTAAATATCTATGACTTAAATTATGAAAAGGAATAAAGAAGAAATTGGGAAAAACTAAAATTTGTATGTTCAGTTAAAAGATTTAAAATCAAATGGAAATAATAACAATGATAATTAAGTGCATGATTAATGAATTTTGAAATAAATTGAGTAATTAAAGAAATTTATTTCAAATAAAATAAATTGGAAATCAATTTGGGAAAATTGATTTAAGTGATTGAAGTTGGAATTTCCTCTGGATAGCCAAGTACATGTTTTTAATAAAAAGTAGATTTTCAACTATAAATTAAATGTTTTAAAGGCTGTTTTTTTAAAAGGAAGCATGTTTTGTAAAATTTATTATTTCTAATGTTTAAAGTCTAAAGTAAGTATTTTCTCCTAATCTATTATAGTAAGTAATTATTTAAGGAATGACTTAATGTTATGTTTTTTTTTAAAAGTATAAATATAGTTTTATATTTATTAAGTAACCTTATTTCCAATATTCATATAATATGTATTTTTAACCAATTATTGAAGTAGTTTTAAATTAAATGTTTTAAAGATATATATTTCAAAGTAAAATGTTTTAAATTAATTTTTAAAATCTAGTTTTGTGCTTGGTAATTTCAGAGGAGATAGAAAATATTTGGGAAAGTTTATTCTGGAAGGAAAGATGGTTTTGAAACTGTTTTCAGAGGATTGAAAATAGAAATATATCTTGTGAAGATATTTTGAGGTTAATAAATAATTTGGAAAATTATTTATTGGTTGATGGCTGTTTTGTGAATATAATTGATAGTTAAATAACCGACTATCAATATTGGCCAACTGCGCTGATCGTTTCGAAGAGTCCGGGATCGAGATTTATTTCTCGAAAACCACTTCGATCCGGTTTGTACGTTTCGTGCGAAAAACGTGTTCGGAGTCGAAGATGGAGCAGTGGAGTGCAAGGGCTAGTCGCTACTAATCCTGAGGATGTTTCCAAAATGGATGTAGTAGGGTAGTGCCTTCGGTTCCGTTCGAACCCGGGACGGACTTATAAGGACGAATGCTTGCGAAACATCGTCAGGTGGACGATGGGCATTCTAAGTGAAAACGTTCTAAAGGTAACGCTTAGCCTCAAGCCTCATCAAATGGGAATGACTGAAAATCAGGGGATATGCAGCAAGGTTAGGTGGGTCATGCCCAAGCAGGACAAGATAATTCCCCTGTCTAGATGTCCCTTATTTATTTCGGCTTAGTGGGTGGTTGGTCGCGCCAACCACGGGGTTTATCTTGTTCGGGACTGTTCAGTAAGGAATGGTTCCGGCCTTGTGTTGCAGGGGATGAAGGGAGTAATCCTCGGTACGGTGATCTAGGCCCCGTGCTGTGACAGGTGGTACCCCAGTGCCTAGTCATTGTTGGAAATCCATTTTCCCTACGAGCCTTGTACGAGTTTTTTTTGTATTACCCACTTCGGTGGCTAGTAGCTGGAATTTAATCATGTAACAATTTCGGCTATTTTAATAGTATTTGTATATAGACCCTATTATAATATCAAAGGATTTCTATAAAAATTGTTTTAGCTATCGTAAGGTAAAAACCCGACATGTTTATTTGTGGCGTGGTCTTACGAGATGCTTTTGTTTTCAAAGGATTTTGAAACTTTAATAATCAATTGGGTGTGATTTTCTCACGCTGGTATTCCAGACTGACTCGGGTGTTATTTAACTGTAATGCTCGGGTCAAACCGATTATTATAGTATACAGGATATGATGCTGTGGAGCTCAGGAGACGAGCTGGATGACGATACGTATTCTCGTACTTTATATATATATTTCCGCTGTTTGAGTTGTTGTGTACTCATTGTATGTTATTGATGTGAGCCGTGACTGATGTACTCTGATGATGTAATATATGTAAACTGATATATTTGATTTTGAGTAAAGATTATTAATTCTCTATTATATTTTATTCCGTTGCAATGGTTAGATTCTGATGTTGATTTTGTTTTCTCTTCTTCTACCTCTTCTTCTTAAACCCAAATGGTTCGTATT
Organism: Allium cepa; assembly: GCA_030765085.1. Classification (NCBI taxonomy): domain Eukaryota; kingdom Viridiplantae; phylum Streptophyta; class Magnoliopsida; order Asparagales; family Amaryllidaceae; genus Allium; species Allium cepa. The sequence goes on along the minus strand of CM060945.1, from coordinate 576,648,179 downwards.
TCTGTACAACTTGAGTTGATTTAGGTAGAATAGTGTTAGCTCAAGGGGTACGGATTTGCGGGTTGTTACAGTTGGTATCAGAGCGTAGGTTGGTGATAACCTTGGCTCTGGTGGGAATTATTCATAAAACAGAGTCTATAGTACTCTAAAATGAGTTAGAGCGTATTAATAGATATGAGCGCGTATTTGTTAGTGAATATAAAATGATTTTATATTGTGTTGATTGGTTTATTGAGTGGTTTATGGATTCTGGTCAATACGAGTAATTAACGTTATTGATAGGGATCTCTAAACACTTGAATAGAACAATTCGACACAATATTGTTTTAAACAGGGTAAATGAAATAATTTTACCCAAATCATTTTTGTATTTGAAAGATATAATTTTTGTAAAGTATGATAGTATTTGGATGCTTGATTGTTAAGAAATGATAATATTAAATTATTAACACTATTGTGAAGAAATTGAATAAGAATTAGGACTTATAGCCAAGGTTGAGGAAATAAACACATTATAAAATATAAATTCGTAAATATGAATTATAAATGAAATTTGTAAATTGAAATATAACCAAATAAGAGTTTGTATGAGCATAAACTATGCAAATAAAATTATAGTAAAATTGATTTAAAGCAGGATTTGGAAATTTAAATCCTGGAAATTTGGAAGTGTTTGTCAAAAATATTTGAAGATGAATAATAATACAATTGTTTTGGAGATACTTCCGAAAGGAAAATTGTTTTAAAATGGATTTTGGAAGTGAAATAGCATTGAAATCACTTGGATTATTGGAAAATAATTCTGATGATGACGGCCGCATCATCAGTATTCATTTTCGAATTTCGAAGTGATGATTGCTGCCAAATTGTTTTGTTCAGGAAAAGCTGGTTGTTTTGAAATTTTCAAAAGGAAATTTGTTGAAAATAAAAGCCAGGTTTGGTTTCATTTTTGAGAAGTGTGATTGCGATGTTGGAGATTTCAAATTGTTCTGAAAGCAAAAGTCGGGTGTATAAAATTCTGATGAGATAAGTTGTAAGCTTATAAATTGAGATGATTTTTAAAATCAGAAATGGAATATAAGCTTTGAATGTTGGAACTTAAATTTAAAAGAAAAGTTAAAGATGGAATTAACTTGGATTTGGAAATAAAGATTTGATTGGATTGAGATTGATTGAATAAGTTGAAATCGAATTGGATTAAATAAATCTGAGTTAAAATTAAATTGAAAATGGAATACAATGCCCAAAATCAATATTTTGATAAATTGAAAAATGAAATGAGGATCCAAACTTGAAGTATAAAATAAATATTGAACTTAAGAAAATTAAATGGAGTGATATTTTAAATAAAATTTCAAGTGTTGGATTATGAATAATGGGAGAACTAATTGGATAATAAATTAGTTAATGAAATTGAATTGTGAGTTTATGATGAGGTTTGAAAATAAAACTCAAGTTATAATTAAATTCGACTTACATTGTCGATGAAGAAAATATAATGGAAAGTGGCCTTGCAATTAATTAATTGATTTGTGAACCAAATTGCAATGTAAGTTAATAAATTGGATGGTAAGTTAAAATGTAAATGGTGAAATCAGAACTTGAGTTATTAATTAAAATTTAACTTGAAGTGTTAACAAATTAAAAATAATTGGGAATATATCGAAATAAAAAATGGATCTGGATTTAAAATAGTAATGGTATGAATTGCAAATAAAATCCAAATATGTGGAAATAAATTGTATATGGCTCTGTAATAAATTGAGTCATGCTGAGTATAAAAGAGAAAATATACTTGTAAGATGGAAATGAGCTTAAGTATAAAATTTGAATAAATTGAAGTAAATTGACTTAAGCTAAATGAATGGAGGAGAGTTGAATTGAATTCAACTTGAACCAAGTTTAATGATATTGGGTTGGATTTAAATTAAGTGAAAATAAATTGTTAATCGAAATAAAATTCGATGAGTATTAACTAATATTAATGGAATGGAATTCCAGAATAAATAATTGTAAACCATTTAAAAATTATTAAGGAATTGAAATAACTGGAGACAATAGGGAAAATAGGATGTTTCAAGTTTATTAGAATGGTTTAAGTGAATGTGGATAAATTAATATTATTGAATAAATATAAATGGATGGAATAAATAAGTATCAAATGAAATGTGATTTAAATAAGTTGAGAAATGGTTATTGAATGAAATAGCCTGGATTGTCTTCGAGCTAAATAAAATAGTTTGGAATAAACAAATTTGGAATGAATCGTAAATAAAATTTAAATGGAATGTGTCGAGCTAAATAAATGATTGTAAATGGATTAAAATAAAAGGGAAGATTAATTGGTAAATAAGATGAACCTAAATTGTTAATGGTTTTGGATGGAACTTGTTTGAATAATGGAACTAGTTGGGTTAATAAATGAAATGCAAGTGAATGTATTCAAATCTGAAATGGAATGCGAGTGAATAGATTCAAATTTAAAATGCAATGAGAATGAGAATATATGAATTGTGAATAAATTTAAAAATGGGATAGAATTAAGTATAAATTGAGTTGAAATCCATTTAAATTGGTTATAAAACATAATACTTATTTATTCACATAGTTTTCGTCAAATCCGCATAGAATTAATTGTCATTTGATGTAAATGGAAGTAATTAAAATTCTATGAGTCGATAGAAGTAAAATTAATTAATTTTGAAAGCAATTGAATTAAATATGAGTTCAGTTTGCTTAAGAATAAATTAAATATAAGCAATTGAGTTTTAAATTATTCAAATTGATGAAGCTGTGTACGAATAGATGGAAGACCATCCAAATTTAATGAAAATGGTTTGTAAATAAGTTGAAATAGTTGAATTTGCTTGGAAACTATATAAATAGCTTACGGAAAATGTTTGGTATGAGTTTCTTTTAGAATTCATATGTTTTAACTATTACAAATAAGTGATATGTAGTTAAACTACATATATTTGGCACTTACATGTTTAAATTGAGTAAGTACAGGTACCTGGAAGCCGTGAGGCTGGATTGGTAGTGCTACTTGCTAAAAATAATAAGCCGCTTGCTTAAAATGCTAAATAAGGTATGCCTACGCAATAAAAATAGGAAATATGAACTGTTTTTGGTTTTTCCGATCGTGTGGGTTGATGTATATATATTTATCTCTTTTGTCAAATTGCAAAAGCTCCTCCGTACAAAGGGGACTCTGCCAAAAATTTTCAGAAATTTTGGGAGTTAGAATTTTTTTTGAAAATTTTGGAAAATTTTGTTAACGACAAAACTATTTAGAATTGGAAACTAAAAATAGTTAGTAAATGAAACTAATTAAAGTAATGACTTAAATTAGTTATAAATGAAAAATAAAATTCAAATGTTTCAAGTTAGAGATAAATTGAATTCATATGAAAATGAAAGAATTAATTTGAATAGAAATGATATAAACTGAAGTGTAAGGTGATAATGAATATAAAAAGCATATTAAATACTTATACTAAACTTAAGGAAGGAATGGTGAAGTCTTAAATGGAAATTGATACTATCAATGTAATTTAAGTCAATATTGGAATGAATAGATGTTGACATTTTGTGAAAAAGTCAATAAAATGTTTTGGAATATTGTGTTAGGATATTGGTGCTAAGCATGTATGCAGGTATTATAAAGGGAAAAAGAAAATTGGTTTGATATGAAAAGATAAAATTTGAAATGCTCGACAAAAGGTATGTATTTAAATTTGGTATGGAATTTGATTGGGATTTGGATTTGGATTTGGATTGAGCCACTTGGCTTTTTGTTTTCTTTTTGGATTTGGGAGGCCGTAGAGCCATTTTGTAGTTGTACCGAGCTAGCCGCGCAAAGGAGACGCTGGCGAAATTTTTCAGAAATTTAGAGAGTTAGAAAAATTTTGAGAAAATTTTGATAATTCAAAATTTGGTTTTAAATTGAAACTTGAATGGTTAAACAAATAGTATGGTTTGGAACTAGAGAAGGTTTGGAAGTTAGTAAGAAAGATGACGAGTCTTTTATATAAAAGATAATTGATAAGATGTTGACTTGTTAGAAAACTGTTTGGTTTAGGGAAATAATAAACGGGTATTGAATCATTCTTCCTAACTAGTAATTTCGGGGACGAAATTCTTTTAAGGGGGGAAGAATGTGACGACCCGTAATTTTCAAGCATTTGTAGTCGGGATATTTACTTGATTTTAGATATTTAAGATTAATTATTAACTTAAATCATGAATATCATAATTTATTTGACAATTAAATTGTTAAATTAAATAATTTGAAGTTGGGTAAGTTGCGGAATCTGGAATTATAAGCCTATTAAAAATAATTTGAAGGCTTATAGAATTTATATTGATGTTAAAGAAGATAGTAAAAGTGTTAAAATTGAACGTGGAAGTGGTTTGTTCAATTTTGAAATTTATATCGTTTAAATTGAATTTAAAAATAGCCTTCCGAGGCACAGTCTCGGAATTCGACGAAACCAGTTCCATTGGGTCCGTAATATTGGATTATTATCGGATTTCAAATTTCATAATAATTGGAGCAGTTGTGTGAGCATACGATATATAAACGCGTTGGACTTTGTTTTGAAACAAATTCAAATTTAAATAAAATATGTTCACTTTTTATAAAACCAACAATACGTACACCCGCCTCACTTTTTTTTCTCTCCTTCGTACCTTCCCCTGCTTATCAACATCACGTCGCTTTTATCTTTCAGCCGAAGCCATTCTCTTTTTTTATAAATCCCGAGTTTCCCCCAAACAGTTCGTATTCGAAAAAAATAAATAATCTAATTCAAATATTCTATTTCAGTCGCGACTCCACCCTCTGCCTTATCGATCGACCACAAATCGCGATGTCAAGCCACAGCTAGGGTTCGATGTTGCAACAATTAGAGCGACGTCAAAGGTAAATCGCGAGCATGAATCTGGGCTGCGCGTGAGCTTGTGTCAATTGCGAGATCACATCGACTCGTTCAGGAAGGGGATCTTCGGTTCGATGAGATGGCAGCGAGGCTCGTCGTGGTTCCGTCGCGATGATTTGGGGCCGTTTTGATTTGTTAGGGTTTCGCGAGTTCGAGTTCACGTGAGGGCGAAGTTGAGAAGTGGAATCGGGGGAGATGGGGGTAGTGTTGCGATGCAGTGTTCTCAGCAGAGATGGACGACAAGTTGGAGGGATTCGCTCCGTTAACGATGGAAACGAGTGGGTCACTTGATGAATCAAGGCAGAGAAGTGAGGCTGTTGCTGTGGGAATGGAGTGGATTCTGTTCGTGCCAAGGTCATGACTTTGTGGTCTTCGAGCTGGAGTTTTGGGAAGGTATAAGTTTCAATTTATTTTGATAACCAGGTTTAATAAAAAGGGAAATTTACTTCACAGTAAAATAAAAGAAATATATAAATACTGTTTAGTTAGTATAAAACTTTGGTAGGCTAGTGATTTTAAAATGTGGAGAAGTTCAAATAGAATCAGATTTCTATTTTATTAAATATATATAGGTTAAAGAGAGAAATTTGCAGTAAAGCGAAATTAAGAAAATTGATAAAATTTAATTATTGGTTTAAATGAAATTTATAAAAATAATTTAATTACGATTAGTACGAATATTAACAAAACTGTGAAATATTTATACAAGGTTTAAACTATGAAGAAACAAGTCGAGATTTTGGATTGGAATTGCAAACATCAAAGGTGAGTTAATCTCACTCAGTTTTAAATTTAAAATTTAAATGATTAAATTTAAATAAGTGTTTGTATGGTTGAATTGATTGATGTGATATAGTATGATAATCTTAAATTGGCATATTATGTGATGCTAACGTCTGTGGATGCAGGAAAAACAGGTTGGAGGGATCCAACTGGACCCCTCAACTTTTATTTAAATTATTTTATATTCTCTGTTCTGATTGTTTGATATTCTATAATGAATTATGTGGATGTATTGAATGCTATGGCTTGGTTAATATAATTAGGTATGATGAATTACCAAAAATATAAATTTGATTTTGGAAAGATAATAAAAGAAGCGAAACTGTAAGTAAAATAATTATAGAATTTTAATAAATCTAAGAATTAATTGGAAAAGAAATAAAGTTCCTTAAAATTTTAACAAATACATCTTGAGTATAGAAAGGAAATTTGAATAAACAGAAAGTTAATAAATTTTAAACTTCAGTATTATTATTTAAAAGAACAAAACATTTTTTTTTAAATATCTATGACTTAAATTATGAAAAGGAATAAAGAAGAAATTGCGAAAAACTAAAATTTGTATGTTCAGTTAAAAGATTTAAAACCAAATGGAAATAATAACAATGATGATTAAGTGCATGATTAATGAATTTTGAAATAAATTGAGTAATTAAAGAAATTTATTTCAAATAAAATATATTGGAAATCAATTTGGGAAAATTGGTTTAAGTGATTGAAGTTGGAATTTCCTCTGGATAGCCAAGTCCATGTTTTTAATAAAAAGTAGATTTTCAACTATAAATTAAATGTTTTAAAGGCTGTTTTCTTTAAAAGGAAGCATGTTTTTTAAAATTTATTATTTCTAATGTTTAAAGTCTAAAGTAAGTATTTTCTCCTAATCTATTATAGTAAGTAATTATTTAAGGAATGACTTAATGTTATGTTTTTTTTTAAAAGTATAAATATAGTTTTATATTTATTAAGTAACCTTATTTCCAATATTCATATAATATGTATTTTTAACCAATTATTGAAGTAGTTTTAAATTAAATATTTTAAAGATATATATTTCAAAGTTAAGTGTTTTAAATTATTTTTTAAAATCTAGTTTTGTTCTTGGTAATTACAGAGGAGATAGAAAATATTTGGGAAAGTTTATTCTGGAAGGAAAGATGGTTTTGAAACTGTTTTCAGAGGATTGAAAATAGAAATATATCTTGTGAAGATATTTTGAGGTTAATAAATAATTTGGAAAATTATTTATTGGTTGATGGTTGTTTTGTGAATATAATTGATAGTTAAATAACCGACTATCAATATTGGCCAACTGCGCTGATCGTTTCGAAGAGTCCGGGATCGAGATTTATTTCTCGAAAACCACTTCGATCCGGTTTGTACGTTTCGTGCGAAAAACGTGTTCGGAGTCGAAGATGGAGCAGTGGAGTGCAAGGGCTAGTCGCTACTAATCCTGAGGATGTTTCCAAAATGGATGTAGTAGGGTAGTGCCTTCGGTTCCGTTCGAACCCGGGACGGACTTATAAGGACGAATGCTTGCGAAACATCGTCAGGTGGACGATGGGCATTCTAAGTGAAAACGTTCTAAAGGTAACGCTTAGCCTCAAGCCTCATCAAATGGGAATGACTGAAAATCAGGGGATATGCAGCAAGGTTAGGTGGGTCATGCCCAAGCAGGACAAGATAATTCCCCTGTCTAGATGTCCCTTATTTATTTCGGCTTAGTGGGTGGTTGGTCGCGCCAACCACGGGGTTTATCTTGTTCGGGACTGTTCAGTAAGGAATGGTTCCATCCTTGTGTTGCAGGGGATGAAGGGAGTAATCCTCGGTACGGTGATCTAGGCCCCGTGCTGTGACAGGTGGTACCCCAGTGCCTAGTCATTGTTGGAAATCCATTTTCCCTACGAGCCTTGTACGAGTTTTTTTTGTATTACCCACTTCGGTGGCTAGTAGCTGGAATTTAATCATGTAACAATTTCGGCTATTTTAATAGTATTTGTATATAGACCCTATTATAATATCAGAGGATTTCTATAAAAATTGTTTTAGCTATCGTAAGGTAAAAACCCGACATGTTTATTTGTGGCGTGGTCTTACGAGATGCTTTTGTTTTCAAAGGATTTTGAAACTTTAATAATCAATTGGGTGTGATTTTCTCACGCTGGCATTCCAGACTGACTCGGGTGTTATTTAACTGTAATGCTCGGGTCAGACCGAGTATTATAGTATACAGGATATGATGCTGTGGAGCTCAGGAGACGAGCTGGATGACGATACGTATTCTCGTACTTTATATATATATTTCCGCTGTTTGAGTTGTTGTGTACTCATTGTATGTTATTGATGTGAGCCGTGACTGATGTACTCTGATGACGTAATATATGTAAACTGATATATTTGATTTTGAGTAAAGATTATTAATTCTCTATTATATTTTATTCCGCTGCGATGGTTAGATTCTGATGTTGATTTTGTTTTCTCTTCTTCTACCTCTTCTTCTTAAACCAAATGGTTCGTATTTCTGTACAACTTGAGTTGATTTAGGTAGAATAGTGTTAGCTCAAGGGGTACGGATTTGCGGGCTGTTACAGCTGGATTAAGAAGTTAACTTCATAAGTTGATGTAAAATTTATTAACTTGAAATTTTAAAAAAGTTATGATATTTATAACTGAATTCTATTCAAGGTGAATTAAATGAATATTTCTAGTATAAAAATTTAAGGAAATTTTCTTTTATAAGTAATTTTAGTTTTACTTAAATGATTATGGGTTTATATTGCAATTATTATTTCAAACTAAATAATAGGACCTTAAATTGGTGAAATAGAAATTTCCAACCTTAGTTCCAATTGTTTAATATTCAAAGTTTGAAATATATTGAAACTGAAGTGGTTTATTTAAACTGAAAGCGATTTTAAATTTATGGATTTTGACTTAATCTTAAATGAAATAAATTGTAAGTCGCGGGTATTATTTTATTTTATAAAGAAATTTTGAATCCAAACTATTGATGCTATATACTGTTTGAATATCCAAACCATTTAAGTTTTAGAAATTATGGTTTAAAGCTATGAATTTTCGAAGTATTATAGTTTGAAAGTTATAATTCAATGTTTGGTTTCTGATTATTATAAGTTTGAAAACAATATGATTTTGGAAAAGAAATATATATATATATATATATATTGGAAATAAAATGATATTATATTAATTTGGGTTTTTATAAAAATAATATCAAATGAGTTTGTTTTGGAAAGGAAATGATATCGTATTTATGGGTTTTGAAATGGATAATTATATTCTTGTTTTTGAAAGTATAATTAATTTTTAAATGATCGCGGTATTATAATAACGTTTGGTTGTTGAAGAGACCGGGATCGGAAGTTGTCATACTCTCTGCCAACTCCGAAAACCACTTTAACAACCGTGTACGCGGTGGAGATTCCAGAATGAAGTAGGATGGTGGCGGCGTTTCGTGTAAGGTAAATACGTGGACCCAACTCTCATGAGTTGGCGTAAGGTGGCTAAAACATGAGCGATTGAAGGGTTAATAAGGTGGCACCTTTGATCGGACACATCCCTTCGATATTATACTTTGACATTTGGATTGATTCGGTGGCCACTTTTGATTTTTATTTAGGGGTGTGGCTCGAGGTGGGTGGTAGCTGTGCGCTACGCATTACCACCGACCCGGAAGCGTAATTGGTATATCTACCCTGGCATTGCCTAGTTGTGCCGTGTCACCAACCCTATCGCGCCTTGTACGAGTTTGGATTTCTCCCGTAGCTCATGTGGTATCCTCTGGTGGCTTCCCGATCAGGAGGGACTATGATATTGGATGGACTACTGGGACTATTACGTGTTAAGGTGGAAAATATAAAGCCTTACCGCTATGTAAAAGTAAGTTTATTTTACAAATAGACACTATTATAATAGCGAAATATACTACATAGTAAATAGTTTAACGGATCCTTAAGAGATGTTAATCCCGAGTATCTTTTAAGTTACTGCACTTATATTTATTTCTGTTGATTTAACTTACATAAGATCTTTTAGTTCTGACTCGAGTGTTTTGTCTTTTCAATTCGCTCGGGTAAGTCCGAGCGTTTCAGGATTTGAAGTTTTAGCTCTGGAGGACGAAGACGAAGATTTGTATTACTATTATCTACTATTATTGCACTACACTCATACTGTTCCGCTGCATTTTTATTGGTATGTGTAACTCTGATATGTATTATGTAAATATAATCAAATGTGTTTGTAAAACAACTTCATGAACTGTATATTTGATTATTATATTTTATCCTTCCACTGTCTGTTTGCTTTTCTTCTTATTTTTCTTATTTTTCCCATAAAAATCCGCCCTTGCGTATGGTTTGAATTGGCACGTGTGTCGATTTAAAGTGTGTGAAAAGGCGAGACGTTACATATATTGTCGAAATAAGTATATGGAAATGTTTTCCAAACATAGAATATTGAGATGCTTTTGAGAATATATTTTTTAAAGATAAATTGAAGTGAATATTTGGAAAAGATTTAATTAATAAAAGATTAATTAAAAGGGCCTAGTGATTGCTTATGGTACAAAATATTTGTTTGTTGCTTTGATAGTTAAATGACCGACTATCTAATTTGGCCCTTTTAGTTCCTCGACTTGCTGTGGGAACTATTTAATCGTACACTTTGTATGTTGCCATCTGTGTAGGTTTGATTGTCGTTTGTGTTGAAGATGTTGAATCGTGTAGTACGGAGTATTACTCCAATCTATCGAGCTTCCTTCTTGGCTGAAGGATAGTAAGTTGAAAGTTGGAGATTGTTAACGTAAAAATCAGACGCTAACACCCCGGTGCAAGTAGTGTAAGTGTGAAAGCACCACCCGTCAATACGGGACTTAAAATAAGCAGAAGTTAACAGAAAAACGATAAAAGACACAGTTTTTATAGTGGTTCGGCTTATGGTCAAGCCTACGTCCACTTTATAATCTCTTTATTGCTGACTCAAGTACGACTTATGCAACATTCTTCAGTTTCAACAACTTCTAGACTAATAGTTCAAACTTCGATGTAAAATAATCTTTCGAATCCATGTTGAATGATGTAGATTTTCTCCTGAAGTTCGTCGTAATGTCCTTGGTGTTTGGAGTGCTTGAAGTGCTGTTCGAGTTGAGAAAATGGCAGAGTGTTGGTCCCTCCAAGAATGATCCAAAAGTCCCTTGAATGTGTGAGCCCATGCTTATTTATAGGAGATTCTGGACGGGCCTTAGTTCGTGAACGACCTAAGGTAGGCCTTTAGTCGCAAGCGACCTAAGGTAGGTCGTGGGCGATCTAGAGGATACGGCTCTATGGCTAGACAGTGTTGCATCTGAGTGTTTGGGTTGGGAAGTTGTAGGTCGAAGGTTGCAACCTAAAATAGGTCGTGGATCACACATGAGCGACCTAACAGATGGAAAGTTCGGCCCTACCCGGTAGCACTGGTCTCTTCTGAATGAAGTATTTGGTCGTGGACGACCTAAGAAAATAGTTGGCGACCTTTACAACGCTGAGGTTATCCAACGTAGCGACCTAGGCTAAGTCGTTAACTCGCTATGTTGCTTAGCCCATTAGGTCGTTAGGTCGTCCCACTTTTAGGTCGTTAGGTCGTCCTACTTTTAGGTCGTTGGGTCGTCCCACTTTTAGGTCGGTAGGTTCTCTAGGTCGCTGTGCTTATGTAAGTCACTAGGTCGTTTCATCTTGTTAGCATTTTTAGGTCGCTCCGGTTGTTGTGTCGCTAAGTCTCATAACAAAGGAATTAACATTTGCCCCTCGAAGCACGCGCCTAGGTCGTAGGTCGTAGGTCGTGTGCTTCGACTTAGTCCCTTAGGTTGTAAGCGACTCATTGGGTTTGCTAGGTCGCGCGACGATGTGCCTTCCTTTCTTTTCCCATATAAATTGCTAACCCGCTCCTACTTTACTTTATCTGTTCCAATATTCTAAGCCGCCATTAGCAAACCTCCGAGCTTAAAGACTTAGCACGAAATCTTTTCCTCTTTCAACCATCAATTCCATCAGCAAATTTAGGTAATCCTGAGCATTTGCTCGTTGCACTCGTTGCCGATTCCACTATAGCCATTTCCACACAATTTGGTTGTTACGATGCAATTTGGCATTCGAATTTGCCTTTCGATTCTTTGTCAAATCGTTAGTGGTTGTTGTAGGAATGAATCGGTCTAGGGTTTCATGGGGTTTCTGGAAACTTGGAGAGGACGATGAGATTTCAGGAGTTTGGAGGAGGTGAAGAGATTCTTGGTTATTGGGTTATTGGATAGCGGGTTATGTGATTTGCTAAGTGGAGAGAAGCGAATGGGTTAGAGAGGGATCGGAAATGACTGGTTTAAGTACCTCAGGCGACCTTTTGGTTTGGATGTGAACTAACTGACTCATCTTCCTTGCGACCTAACCCATTTGCGACTTATCATATCTGCGACTTAGGTCTTAGGTCGCGGCCGAGCTAGGGCCTAGATAATTTTGCACTACCGAGCAGCTTCTTGCGGCTTATACCAACCTTATATACTTGTTAGGTCGCGAACGACCTAAGACTTGAGCAAATTTTCACTGCCTTGATTTGAAGCTTTGTGACTTAATCTTTAGATCGTGTGAGCGACCTAGGACTTGGATGCACACTGCCATGCCTTGTATTCTTTAACTCAAACCATACGGCCTAGGACTTGAACAACTTGAGAGCTTCAAAATTTTGATAAAACTTGATTGCACTTCCAACTTGAACTTTGAACTGCAGAGATAACTTGCATGACCTTGCTATGCCTTCTTAACAGATTAAATCAACTTTAGTGCTAATGACCTGTTAAATACAACATTTGCAGAAAAATGGGACGAATATACTGCCATTGCCAGCCCACATCAAATAATAGATTAGTCGATAAAAGATGATCAACTTAAAAAACTATATGAAATGCTGTGAATCAATAAATTCAAATGAAGTATTAAAGCAATGTTAATCAACTAAAGCCGATTTGTTTGTACCAATACTGCACTTGTATTTTGACTTAAAGCGACAAGTCTTGAAATTTTATGATTCACACATGTTTATTAGTTTGATTTCAGTTATATTTACTTGTCACTTTGTCAGTTTTACACAACACTTCACACATTTAGGAAACGTGCACCTTCACATTTGAATATCCAGTTCCTTGTGTAGAATGTCTTCTCAAGAAAAGATAATTGAACAATCCGGAGAAGTCTTTCCGATAGCTGACCCATTGGTCGATCCTCCGGAGAGAACTCCAACTACCTTGAGTTAGCGGACATTCAATCAACTACGTACTCAATTTGGGATTGCCGAAGAGGATGCTAGATTTCCTGGCCCAAATGATACTGTCGATAGGCCACCTCTTGGTTTCGTCGCCGTCAACCGTCAGATGTGCCTTTGCGGTGCCATTCTTCCTTTCAACGAATTCCTTCATCAACTCCTTCTCCGGCTAACCATCTCTCCCTTCCAACTACATCCCAATGGCTACGTCATCCTGATGGGATTGTGTGTTTTATTCAGGAGGACACTTAACCGTCTTCCGAGCTTTGAAGAAATTTGTTACTTATGCTCATTTGCAAAGAATAAAGACCACCCCTCCTTTATACTCGTGAGAAGTGCCAAAAATCGCAAACTTATTACTGATCTTTCTGAAAGTGCTCACGGCTTTCTGAATCAATTCTTCTTTGTCCGCTGTCCTCCAGGGTTTTATGCCATCTGGAGGAAAGGAAGTGAGATTGCTCACCCCCATTTTTCCGTTTCAGCTTTTCAAGATTCGAATTGCTAGGTGCTAACTTCATTCTTTTCTTTTACAGCAATTCCTCCTCCTTCTAGAAATCCCAGTCACAAGACGACTTTTGATAGATTAAGTGTCGTGCCGGCTGAAGAAAGAAGTATCGATTTTTTGCTGAGAGATGAACTTCTGCACCAATATGGACTTTTGCACCCTTCTCGCTCTACTCAACCTCACGAAGTTCCCGATTCTCCGGTCAAATTGCCAGATGCCACAGTTTCTGCTGAGGAACCTATACTGAAGGAACCTACTTCTGAGGCTTTACTGGTGAAGTTCTCTACTTCTACTGATATTGCGGGGCCATTTGACAAACTTACACTTGCCCCGATCATCGAAGAGGAAGAGCCTTTTCTTCATTCAGGAAAATCCGGTGATGAGGGAACCGAGAGAGAGAGTCCTGCCAAGCAGAGTGGGGATGACATTTTTGAAGGGTTGAGCGATCTGATGATCACTTCGCAGGAGCTCTTTAAAGACGACCCTGCTTCTGCTAGAGTTACATCTTCAGCAGTTGAAGCAACATCCACTTTACAACAGACTCTGTCAGCTCAAGAGTTGACGTTAGCTATAAAACCTATCATTTCCCCGCAACCGAGGAGCGGTTCGTAGTTTGACACGCGTAGTTTGCACGTTACACACACTTAGGATTTTTAGCATTCTTATGCACTTACATGCACTTTACTTCAAAGATTCTCAAGCTTTGCCTCTTTTCCATTTTCAGGTCTTTCAATGGGGCGACGCTCTTATTACGACGACTTTCAGAGCTACGGGAGACGCGGCTCTTTTGATCCTAAGAGATATCTTCCTTCTTACAGGGAGACTGATGAAGAAAGAGCCACACGAAAAGCTCGTGAAAGACGTGCCCACGAAGAATGCCATGAAAGACGGGACGAGCGACATGATTCTTCCCAGAGGGTAGATGATTCTCATAAACGGAAGTCCCATGACGACAAGGGGAAAAGTCAAGTTCTCGAAGACGTGAGTAAAAGAGCCAAACATGGCGAAAAACCAGCATCCGAGATTTTCGAACAACCTGCTGCTCCTGTACTATCTCAATCTCCTGCCCTGCCACGTACTGATATTCAAACAATCCTTAGAAGGCCCCCATATCAAGTTGGTCCAGGCCCAGCTACTCTTCAGAGTCGATTCCCGAACTGGTGCCTGAAAGGAGTGCGCTTTGATCTTGACCTGGTCCCGATCGATAAGTAGGCTATGATGCGCAACCTTGATGCTGTCAAACTTGATATCGAAAGAATGTCAGGTTGGCAAAAGCTTGTCGATGAGCTCCAAAGGCTAAATCGCGTGAATCTTGAAGTCATGGCTACAATGGAAAACGACAAATCTAAGTGGCAGAAGATTCTTGAGCAACATGATGCGGAAATGGGAAGCATTGCTACTTATAATGAAAAGCTCGAAGCGGAAGATGAAAAACTTAAAGAAGAGCTTGCCACTTCCTCCACTTCCCATTCGCAAAGGGAGCAAGTGCTTCAACAATAAGTGCGAGATGCTCATGCCGCTCAAAGTGATGCCGAAGATAGGCTTGATGTGCAAAAAAGAATTAATGAGGGCCATATTGCTGACATCGCAGAGCTGCGAAAGAAGACTAGCTCCCAGGACGTGGAGATCGAAATGCTAAAATTTCAACTCTCTAAAGCTGAAAGAGAACGTGATGAGGCTGTTGCTGGCAAAATTGCAGCTGAAGAGTCTCATGAAGCGACGAAGGCCAATATCAGCTCAACATTGTTTGACTTCTACTTGCATAGCGTCCTGGGGCGTGGTAGTCTCTCCTTTCTAGGCCCCAAATATGAAATAACTCTGGCCGAAGTGTGGGAGGCCATACTTGACATGTTTGGTAGTGCTGGCTATGCTGAGGCGGATTTAGAGGCAAATTATCTTGATGACGATGCTCGCGCCGCTCTTGCCAGGGGAAAGGAGCAACTTGTCGAAGAGAGAGCCCGAATGGCCGAAGGAGAACATGTAGGAAAAGCAACTTTAACCGACCCAGTTCAACCTTCGGTTTCAGCCGATATCGACATTGTTGGTTACGGTTCTCATTCTCCGCCTCCTACTAAAGTCGTTACCGAAAGCACCACCACCCACACTGGAGATGAGGCTCAAGGAAGCGCTGAAGCGCAGGACTTCGAAATTGACATAGTGAAGCCTACTTCTCCAGGTAACCTCAATGTTGATCTCGCTCAAGCGGGCTGCTTGTTCGCTTCGACTGAGTTCGATGAGCTTCTTGCTTATTTCTTAAGTGTCGATGAACCATTATCCCCTCTTTTTATGAGGAATACTGACTTTTAACTTTTATTCTCCTGTAAAAAAAGCACCAAGTATTGTTCAAACTTCCCCTCCTCCAGTTATTCCCCCTCCATCTCTTCAAGTCACTCCTCCTTCTGCCTCTCAATCGAGATCACAAGAGGAGCAAATAGAAGCTCTCCGAGACATGGACGATCCCATTGCTTCACAAGAACATAGGGGAGAAGAACCTAAAGAGGGTGAAAAGACTCCGGAACCAACTGGTTCTGACGATACGCCGTTAACCATACTTTTCACTCCAGGAAGCGAGTCTTCTTCTAAGAAGAGGGGGGAAAAGTGGAGTCTCAAAGAAGAAGGAAGCTTCAGCCGGCGAGGAAAAAGCAGAAGCAAGTCCAATTGTTTCCCTTTCTCCTTCTTCCCCTACTCTTTCAAGCCGGCCCAAGAAGTTGGTCATCCGGCCAGGCGCAGGCTCAAAAGGTTGAAGGAAGAGGAAATGATGGCTTTGGTCCTGTGCTTTTTATCTCTCTTTTTGCTTTTTGCTTTTTGCTTGTATATAAGCTTGCGTTGACTGGAGATTGTGTGGGTGCCAGTCCCCGCCTTCTTTTATTTTGAAACCTGCGTATGTAAAAAATTTATAGTATGGAATAAAATGATTCTTTTACTTGTACAAACTCCTGTCTGCATTTGAGAATGCATTTATTCTTTTTTTTTATGTGATGTTGCAGTAAACCTATGGTATGTCGCTTGAGCGTTGTTTTTATTTTTGTGACTATACTATATTGCCCCCATACCATGGTTTATTGCAATCTCTTTCACATTGGTAGAATTTTGAAGAACAACTCTTCTGTTTCGAGAAGACTTGTGTTCTTTCTTTAGAGAACAACTCTTCCATTTGAAGGAGGTTTGCATCTGTACTTTATAAGATAATATTCCCGTTTTAAGGAAATATTTTTTCTGATTTAGTAAAATGCGCCTCATATTGGAGAAATTTTCTCTCTTTTCTTTTTGTTGTGAAGTTTTTACACTTCACTTTCGGAGAAAGCCACTTTTATCTTGGCAAGTGAATTTTCCTACGTGGTAAAGTGGGCCTTTGAAAAAGGGCTTCAACCTGCTTGTGCCTCCAAAGAGGGCTGTTGTTCGATTGTGCCTCTGGGAAGAGAGCTTTTGGTTTGATTGTGCCTCTGGGAAGAGGGCTTTTTGTTTCTGCCTCTGGGGAGAGGCTTTTATTTATTTTCCCTGTCCGCTGGGATGCGGGCCTTCGAAGAGGGCTTTTCACATTTCGACTCGTGTGAAGTTTTATTTCAAATCACGGTGAAATGTGTGCCTCCGAAGAGGTCTTGTTATCATTTCAGCCCCGGTGAATTACTTCAACTTCTGGTGAAATGTGCCTCCGAAGAGGTCTTGATATCATTTCAGCTCCGGTGAATTACTTCAACTTCTGGTGAAATGTGCCTCCGAAGAGGTCTTGATATCATTTCAACTCCGGTGAATTACTTCAACTCCTGGTGAAATGGGCCTCCGAAGAGGTCTTTTCACATCCCAACACTTGTGAAGTTTTATTTTAGATCTCGGTGAGATGTGTGCCTTCGAGTATGCTTGGAAGGTTCTTCCTCATGGTTGGCTGGATTCACGGGGCGGACGCAAGTTACTCGGACGTTTATTTGCGCAAACTGTCCCAGCTAGTGAACAAACGCCTTGCCTTCCACTTGGGAAGGTGCCTCCGATCATCCCATGGATTCACGGGGCGGGCGCAAATTACTTGGACGTTCGTCTGCGCAAACTATCTCAGCTAGTGAACAAGTGCCTTGCCTTCCAGTTGGGAAGGTGCTCCCAGTCATTCCATACCAATCTTTTTTTTTGTTGAGAAAGAAAACTTTCGTTTTCTGGCATACCCCGTTCGAGGTCTTTTTCCTCCGAAGAGTTGTGCCTCCGAAGAGTTGTGCCTCCGAAGAGGGCTTGTGCCTCCGAAGAGGTCTTTGGCTGTTTGATGCTTGCTAGCCCATGTCTCTTTGCCATTTATTCACATCGGCGATCCTCGTTATCTTTTCCAAACATTCCTCCCTCAGTAATTTCCTTTATCCAAAGAAGTTTACTTCATAGATAAGCGAGTTTGCGAGGGCAGTCACAGGCTATTTAATTGGATGCTTGTTTGTACAAACAACCACAATTAGTTAGCAAGGGCCCACTTCAAGCAGAATCACTAACTTTTTTGCTTGAAGCACTCTTATATAGGATTTAAGTATGGAAATTTTGAACGGCATAGCATTTGCTTGTTGGGTGATGTCAGGGATTGCTTGGTCTTATGATGGGCAAACTTTGTTTTAATGGCCTGTAGTATTAATTCGACACTTTAGCAATACAATTGACATATTTTATATATCGAAATAAAACAAGCAGTTTATAATAGTAAAGAACACAAGATTTATAGTGGTTGGGCCAAGAACTGGGCCTATATCCACTTTATAGTTCTTATTATTCACTTGCACTGGCTTTACAACATCTTTCAATATAAGAATCATACATTCATCATTCTTTTACAATATTTCATTAAAGCCTTTAAGTAAAATATGGGCGCAAATGATAGTTGTTCCAAGCTCTTGGAATTGGATCTCCTTCGATAGTGATTAGTTTGAAAGAGCCATCAAAAAGTTTTTTGCCTATGACATACGACCCTTCCCAGTTTGGCGCAAACACTCCTGTTGCTGTCATGACCCTCTTCAAGACTAGATCTCCAATCTCAAAGCTGCATTGGTGAACTTTGGAATTGAAGTGTCTGGCAATTCTTTGCTGATGGGCCGCAATTCTGAATTGAGCCTCTTCCCTTCTCTCATCAAGGAAGTCAAGTGCTTCAAGTTGCAACTCTTTATTTTTTGCTTGGTTGAAATGAATTCTTCTATGTGAAGGGACTTCTATTTCTACCGGAATCATTGCCTCTGATCCATATGCCAATGAAAATGGAGTGTGCTTTGTCGCAGTTTTATGTGTAGTTCTATATGCCCATAGTGCTAGTGGAAGCTTATTGACCCAACCACCTTTCGCTTTTTCCAGCTGTTTTTTGATGGTCGATTTGATAATTTTGTTTACTGCTTCCACTTGCCCGTTTGCTTGCGGATGAGCTACTGCTGAGAAGCTTTTCTGGATCTTGAACCTCTTGCAAAAATCTTGGAACTCTTCACTTTCGAATTGGGTTCCATTGTCTGTGATTATCTTTTGAGGCACACCATACCTGCAAATGATATTCTTAGTTACAAAGTTTATCATCTTCTTAGAGGTAATAGTAGCTAATGGTTCAGATTCAGCCCATTTAGTAAAATAATCAACTGCAACAATAGCATATCTGATTCCGGATTTGGCAGTTGGCAAAGGCCCGATAAGATCTATTCCCCAAATAGCAAATGGCCACGGACTGACCATCTATGTTATCTCGGTGGAAGGTGCTCTTGGTATTTTTGCAAATCTCTGGCATCGGTCACATTTTCGGGCGTAACTTGCAGCATCACGATTAATATCTGGCCAAAAATACCCATAACGGAGAATTTTCTTTGCTAGAGTTTGACCACCTGAATGATCTCCACACTCTCCTCCGTGTACTTCAGTTAGAATTGTCTCAGCTTCTTCCTTGGTCACACATCGGAGTAATGGCATTGAGAATCCCCGCCTATACAATCGGCCATCTTGAATTATGTATCCGGAGGCTTTTCTTAGCAACTTCTGCCGTTCTTTTGAGTTTTCTGGTAGAGAACCGTTGAGCAGATATTCCAATATCGGAGTCATCCATGATTCTCGCTCCTGTGATATAGTCATGACCCAGTCAATATCCATCTGATCAATGCTTGGGGTTGACAGGACTTCCACAGGAACTAATCTCAGCAATTGAGCTTCGCCAGTGCTTGCATACTTTGCGAGGGAATCTGCCTTCATGTTTTCTTCCCGGGGTATATGATTTATTGTATAATGGTCAAGGTCATCGAGAAGCTCCCACGCTCTTGACAAGTAAGCGGGCAGATTTCCTCCTTTAGTTTGAAACTCTTTCTTGACTTGACATACAATAAGCTGTGAATCACTGAAAATCTGCAACACTTTGACAATTCTTTAGCAATTCTCAGACCGGCAATAAGAGCTTCATACTGTGCTTCATTATTTGTCGAAGGGAATTCCAATCTTAAAGCATAGCACAATGACCGCCCTTCAGGGGTTTCAAGCACAACCCCAGCCCCGGAACAATAATCGTTTCTTGCGCCATCAACATACATTTTCCACTGAATTGGGGGATTATCAGTCACTATTTCCTCACTATCACCTTTGTCTGTACATTCGGCGATGAAATCTGCCAAAGCTTGTCCATTGATCGCTCTTCGGCGATGATAAGTGATGTCGTATTGGCTGAGTTCGATATTCCACTTCAAAAGGCGACCCAAGTCTCAGGGCGAAACAGGACTTGCTTCAGAGGCTGATCAGTGAGGACTCTGATTGGATGAGCTTGAACATAGGGCCTTAATTTTTTGATGCAATCAGCAGACAATAGGCGAGCTTTTACAACTTCGAATAATTCATCTCTGCCTCAGTGAATCTTTTGCTGACATAATAGACCGGGCGCTGAATTTTTGCGTCTTCCCGTACCAGGGCTGCACTGAGAGCATGAGACGAGATTGCCAAATATACAAAAAGATCTTCACCATTGTCCGGCTTTGAAAGTATTGGAGGCGTTTCCATATGACGGATCAACTCATCGAAAGAATTATGGCATTCAGGAGTCCAATAAAAATTCTTCCTTCCTTTCTTTAGTGCATCAAAGAACGGAATGCATTTATCAGTAGCTTTGGAAATGAATCGACTCAGAGCAGCGACTTTCCCATTGAGACTCTGTAGTTCCTTCTTTGTCCTAGGGGCTTTGACTTCTCTTAAGGCAGCAATTTAAGCAGGATTAGCTTCAATGCCCCTAGCACTCACAATGAAACCCAAGAACTTTCCGGACTCCACCCCAAACGAACATTTCAAAGGATTAAGCTTCATTCCGTACTTCCAGAGGATTGCAAACATCTCCGCCAAGTGATCGATATGATCTACCGCTTTCTTTGATTTCACTAACATATCGTCAACATAAACTTTCATAGTTTTGCCAATCTGCGGTTTAAACATAGCATTGACGAGTCTTTGGTAAGTTGCCCCTGCATTCTTAAGTCCGAAGGGCATGATTTTGTAGCAGTAGAGACCAACATCGGTGATGAAGCTTGTGTCCTCCTGATCCGGCTCATGCATCATAATCTGGTTGTATCCGGAGTAAGCATCCATGAAAGATAACAATTCGTGTCCCGCCATTCCATCTACTAACTGATCTATTCTGGGTAATGGGAAGCAGTCTTTGGGGCAGGCTTTTTTTAAATCTGAGAAGTCAATGCAAACTCTCCATTTCCCATTAGCTTTCTTAACCAGTACTGGATTTGAAACCCAATTCGGATAAGTAGACTCCCTGATAAAACCATTCTCCATAAGCCGGTCAAGCTCTTCCTTCAACCTTGCTGACCTTTCAGGACCCTGGGTTCTTCTTTTCTGTTTTAGCGGTGTAATCTTTGGATCAATATTCAGAGTGTCTACTGCAACTTCTGGGGATATTCCGCGCATATCAGCATGAGTCCAGGCGAATACATCCAGATTTGCTTTCGGGAATGATATCAAAATATTCTGAACCGCCGTATTAAGTTGTGAACCCACATTCAGCACTTTGTTTGGGTCTTTTGGGTCAACAGGTACTGGTACTGTTATTTCCACTGGCACCACTCGATTCTCCCCTGCACTGGCTTTTCTGGGATCCATTTTTCTTCGTGCTTCGCTACATTCGCCAGTACAGGGTCCACCCTGTAATTGCTACAAGGTTGATTCTTTGATGCGGACTGGGGCTGCCGCATCCTTTCTCATCTCTCTCTTTCTTGCCTCACGCATTTCTATCAGATAACATTCCCTCCCCGCATTCTGATCCCCCTTAACAACACCAACTCCATTATCTGTGGGGAACTTCATGGTAAGGCACCACGGGGCGAGGATTGCTTTAAAGGCTGCAAGAGTTGGACGGCCTAGAAGGCGTTGTAAGCAGAAAATTCAATAACAATGACAAAAGTCTGCCTTTGAACGACTTTCTTTTGCCCCTCTCCAAGTTCCACGAAGAGGTCAATAGTCCCAATTGGCTGCTTGGGTTTCCCAGTAAACCCAACAATCTTTTGCGACGAAGCTTGAACCTCAGCCATTGGGACCTTCATCTGATCGAAGGTCTTTTTGAAAAGAATATTGCAAGAAGCACCGCAATCAACAAGTACTCTTCTTACAATAGCTGGCCCAATGCCAGCAGAAATAATCAACGGATCTATGGTAGGCGCTTCACACCCATAGAATCCCTGACTCTGAAGACAATGCCATCATTAAAAGTTTTTTGCTGCTTCGGAGGTGCAGCATCTTCTAACACCAAAACACTCTCCTCTGCTGGCGCATATTTCAATGCATGAGCGTATCGTTCCATCTCACCCCAACTTCTGCCAGCTGGGTGAGGTCCTCCTATGATCACATTAATAATGGGCCTCTCTGATTCATGAGCTGCCGCCTTTTCACTTGAGCTAGGACGATGAACAGGAACCTGTTGCCCTTGATTTGACGAAGTTGGGCCGTTCCTGTTCCTCTTTACATATTGCTCGAGCTTGTTTTCCTTCAATAGTTCCTCAATTAACTCCTTCAAATGATGGCACTCGTTAGTATCATGGCCGGGTTGGTTATGGAACCGGCAAAATTTTCCACTTTTCTCAGCTCTCGTTACAACTCTCTGCTTAGCTGGTGCGGGGAATTCGACCGTGTCTTTGTTTGCAAAGTAGATGTTCTCTGGGGTATCAGTCAGAGGGGTGAAGTTGAAGGGACGACTTTTCTTTGCATCTCCTTGCTTCTTCTGACCATCGTTTCCCCTCTTCTGATTGCCAGATTCCTTCTTATTCGGAGCAACATTACTGTTTCCTGCCCCTGCCGGTACCACCTTGGTCGATGCTTGGAGGCTTTCCAAGCACATGAATTCATCGGCATTCTTATAAAACTTGTCAAGTGAATTCGGTTCCTTCATTTTCAACCACTTCCCAAACTAACTAGTCTTGTCAATAGCTTTCATCAAGTACGTCAAGATCATTCTCGGCTCTGCGTTGTCTACTTCAGCCAAAGCTATATTGAAACGATTCAAGAAAGATCTAATGGATTCTCCAGAATTCTGGTCCAAGCTGGATAACGACATTATATCTTTCGCCTTCGAAGCATACAATCTGAACTGTTCCTTAAACTTTCGAGTCAAATCAGAAAACTGGTCTATCGACCGGACCGGCTGCTTTGTGAACCAAAGTAGAGCAACTCCTTACAGGTATACCGAAAAATACCGGCATGTGATCTCATCAGAAGCTCTGGCACCCGTCATGTGTCAATCATACTTGTACAGAAATTCATTAGGGTCACTTGTCCCCTTATAAGCCGGAATGGTAGGAGGAACGAATTTCCTAGGAAATTCTGCTTTCAAAATCCTTTCAGTGAATGGAGTCTTGCTCGAAGCGAACCCCCATTCTTTTTCGTCTTCTTCCCTTTGCATACTTTCCTTCATGATTTGTCGAACCATCCCTAAGAAATATTCCTTATCATTGAGGGGCTCAGCAGGACAGGCATCAGCCATCTTCTCAGAAGTTTGCCTCGACAGGCGCTCACGGAAAGTTGGCCGTTGTCCTGATCCTCCAACTTGGGAAGGTGTGTCTTTGACTGGGCCAGCTGCCCTTTGAGGAACATCTCTTTCTTCAACATCATGAACATTATCAGCAAAGTTTGGTTCGTTATTCATCGGTTGACGGTTAGCCCCAAGCAAAGCGTTCAACCTTTCCAACATCAGATTGTTTTGGGCTTCCATCTGCTGATATAGTCCAGAAACCGCAGCATCCAATTCCGCTCGCGTTACTCCAACGGTTGGAGTTGTTTGACTTAAAGGAGGAGAAGTGGCAGTAGTCTCGCGAACATCGTCGGATCTAACAGACTTGCGCTTTCTTCCAGGAGCCATTATTTCCAATAAACTTCTACTTTTTAGAGAGATCCTTTTCACAAATTTCTTCGAAGCTATGATGACAGTACCCTGAGTTGGTTTCTCAGTGAAAGCACCAAAAATGTTAACATAAAAATCAGATGCTAACACCCCGGTGCAAGTAGTGTAAGTGTGAAAGCACCACCCGTCAATACGGGAGTTAGAAATAAGAAGAAGTTAACAGTAAAACGATAAAAGACACAGTATTTATAGTGGTTCGGCTTATGGTCAAGCCTATGTCCACTTCATAATCTCTTTATTGCTGACTCAAGTACAACTTATACAACATTCTTCAGTTTCAACAACTTCTAGACTAGTAGTTCAAACTTCGATGTAAAATAATCTTTCGAATCCATGTTGAATGATATAGATTTTCTCTTGAAGTTCATCGTAATGTCCTTGGTGTTTGGAGTGCTTGAAGTGCTGTTCGAGTTGAGAAAATGGCAGAGTGTTGGTCCCTCCAAGAATGATCCAAAAGTCCCTTGAATGTGTGAGCCCATGCAGTATTTATAGGAGATTCTGGACGGGCCTTAGGTCGTAAACGACCTAAGGTAGGCCTTTAGTCGCAAGCGACCTAAGGTAGGTCGTGGGCGATCTAGAGGATACGGCTCTATGGCTAGACAGTATTGCATCTGAGTGTTTGGATTGGGAAGTTGTAGGTCGAAGGTTGCGACCTAAGATAGGTCGTGGATCACACATGAGCGACCTAACAGATGGAAACTTCGGCCCTACCCGGTAGCACCGGTCTCTTCTGAATGAAGTACTAGGTCGTGGACGACCTAAGAAAATAGTTGGCGACCTTTACAACGCTGAGGTTATCCAACGTAGCGACCTAGGCTAAGTCGTTAACTCGCTATGTTGCTTAGCCCATTAGGTCGTTAGGTCGTCCCACTTTTAGGTCGTTAGGTCGTCCCACTTTTAGGTCTTTGGGTCGTGCCACTTTTAGGTCGGTAGGTTCTCTAGGTCGCTGTGCTTACGTAAGTCGCTAGGTCGTTTCATCTTTTTAGCATTTTTAGGTCGCTCCGGTTGTTGAGTCGCTAAGTCGCATAACAAAGGAATTAACAGAGATGTGATAAGTCTATGAGACTTAGTTTCTATGTGAGGTTGAGAAACGCTTTTGCATTATTGGTGCGAAGAGATCGAGATCGGTTTATCCGAAAACTACTTCAGACCAATGTGTATGCATTCGATTATGCTGGTTGTGACGATATTGATATTTAGAATTTTGAAAATGAAGGACTACTTGTTGATCGTTCGGGGTTAAAATCTCAATATACATATAGTAGCAGTAGTCTCTTCATTATGAAATATCCAATGCAAGAAATCTTCGCTACTAATCCTAGGGATTTCCCAACAAGATGTGGTAGGAAAGTACCTTCGGTTTGTCATGTTCCTAGACAACTTGTATGGACGAGTGTCTGACATTGCATTTCTAAGGTTACGTACATTGGCTTTTACAAACGTACATCAGTTGTAACAACCCTGAATTTTGTGATTTATTTTAATTGTTTATTTTGATTATTTTATTTGAAATTTTGATTTAAATATTTTATTTTATTTATTAAAATTAATAAGTTATGTTATTTTAAATATAAATGTGACTTTTAAGTGATTTATAGTTCAAACTAGTATAATTTGAATATTTTACTATAAAGTGAATTTCTGGTCAAACTGTTCAAACTTTGACTTCTAACACTTCAAATTTAAATCATTTTTAAATATTTAATTTTATCTTTTATTATGAAAATAGATGTAATACCTTGAACACTGCTTTTCGTTTCGTTGAAAACAGAGTTAAACTGTAAAAATTATTGACATTTCAATTTTGAGTGTAATTTGATTTATTTAACAATTTTGTCTATTTTAAATTATATAAATCTTATTTTATTTTCATATTTTATTTTAATATGTTATTGTATGTATATTTTT
This sequence comes from Allium cepa, assembly GCA_030765085.1. Taxonomy (NCBI): domain Eukaryota; kingdom Viridiplantae; phylum Streptophyta; class Magnoliopsida; order Asparagales; family Amaryllidaceae; genus Allium; species Allium cepa. Next base: position 576,622,375 of record CM060945.1, on the reverse strand, counting down.
GTATTATAATAATTTTAAAATGAAGTAAACAATTTTCCAAAGTCAATGGTGATTTATTTGTAATTTCTAGACACTGTTTGGATTTTTAAGAAATTTCTTTAAATATTTTTCTATTTTCTTTAAATTTAATTTTTTTTTCTTATGTGTTAATGGATTATTTTAAGTATGTTTTGTCTTTTAATATTTTTTTAAAGTGATGTTATAATCTTTCCAAAGTTTACTGTGTTGATTTTTTTAAAAGGCCGTTTTCTTATTTTCTTCATTAAAATTATGTTTAAATTTTTTTTTGTGAATGTACTTTTATTTTATATTATTATTTATGTTTAAAAATATATTACAAGCTCATATGAATTTTCTAAAATTTATTTCATGTAATTTCAAATTTTCTAGACTAGTTTACTATTTTTAGCTATTTTCCTTAATTTAACTTTATATAATTAATAAATATTATAAATATTTTTATATTTTGATAAATTTTATCTGGTTTTATTATTATTTCCAGAAATATCATGTTATATAAACAAAATAAAGGAAATTTGAAAGGTTTTGAAAGCTTTTGAAACGTAAGTCGTTTCTTTTACCGTTTCCTCATTTACTCTTTGACCGTTTTTTTTTTCCTCTTTTAGCCGTGACTTCCTCCTTCATATTTCATGTGGATCTTAGATCTATTTCTCATCTGAAGAAAAAAGAAAAAAATACGGTTATGGCTTGAAGGAGTTGTGGTAAAAATTATCTTCTTCTTCCTTTGTTTTTCTACTTTTCTATTTTGAATTTTGTACTTGTTCTCACCTTCATAACTTGGCTCCTCCTCAACCAGATCTGACCTGACCTCTACCATCCTCTAACCATCACCCATCCTACTACCTCTCCATTTCAGGTCGAGACCATCCATGGCAAGGACCACCACAAAATCCACCAAAAACCATCACCTATTGCACTAGCCTAGCCTAGTTTATCATCTCCAACTTCTACCACCATTAGCCGCCACTACCTCCACCACCACCACCTCTGACCTGACCTCCACCCTTTGACACATCACCCACCACCCTATGGAAATCAGTCCATGACCATAGAGCATGAGGCCGAGCCCAATAGGAGCCAAGATGTGATGATATTTGCTTTGTTTTGTAAAGTGTTGCACCTATATCTTCATCTCCTTTAAACCCATGTAGGCCGACCACTTTGCATCCAAACCATACCTTAATCCATGGCATAGATGAACTTAACCCATCCATAACCGACCCATGTGAAGTTGAGAACAAGTGCAAAGCATTTGACTTTGTTCTGAACATTGATTTCTAGTGATGTTCAAGTGTTACATTGTTTTGTAACTTATATGTTGTATTGTTTGTTTAAATATTTGAATAAGGAAATTATCTTTGGCTCTCTCAATGTCAAATCTTTGTCGTGCCATCGTGCTTTTGAAGATCTATGTTTGGGTCATTTGTATCGCAATCTCCAGCTCAAGCAAGTGAGTTATTCTCACCAGACAATATGTACATATATAACTAGTAAATTGACCCCTTTTGAATCTGTAAAATGCATTATCATGTTACACCTGCTATATTATGATTTTATGATGTTCACCCATGCTTAAACTCCTATTATAACATCTGTTACTGTTATATTATGTTGTTCTGCTATTTTTATCAGTTTATCACACTGCACGTTCCCTTTAGATTAGAATCACTATGGGTTGAAATGATACAAACCCGAACGGACTTTAGAATAGGGGAAAATCGTTATGGGCTGAAATGATAGGCCTGAACGATTTTCAATTTATTTTATTTACTTGGGACTGGGGGTTGGAAATGATAAAACCCGGATTTTCTTTGTAAATTACGGGTTGAAATGATATATTACCCGTATCACTTTTCCTAGTGTAGAAAATTATATACAGACCCGTAGTTAATATAGGTTTTTCTAAAAAAATTAAAATTATTTTAGAAATGTAAATATTAAAATATTTTGATGTAAATCTAATTAAAAAGGATTTTTGTAAAATATTATTTATTTTCTGAATAATTGTAAGTGAAATGAATTAATGAAAAAGTTAGAGAATTTTGAATGTAAGTTATTTTGGAAAATTTGATTTAATTATAATTGGAAATTAAATTGAATATAAAATTATGATAAATTTATGGTAATTTGAATTTAAATGAATATAAAGTGATTTTATATCATATTAATGATTTTTAATAAAGTGGAAATGTGAAATGAATGAATATTTAAGTTGGAATTTTGAAATATAACTAAAATTTGAAATTTATGAAATTGACTTAAAAGTGAATTTTTAGTTAAGTAAATAAAAATAAAACTAAGTTATATTTGAGAATTTGAACTTAAGTGTTAAGTTGAAAATTAATGTGATGAATTTAAATTTGAATGCTGAAATTTAATAATCGAATTATTAGTAAATATTGATTTTTGAAAGGAAACTTAACTTTATAAAATCATGAATTTAAGGAAAATTAAATGATGCTTATAAATGTGAAACGTATGATTTTGTAAGGTAAAAATGATTTAAACAAAAAATAAGTGTTTGTGAAATTCTATTGAATATTTGAAGTTAATTAACAGCATTTTTAAATGCTGTCTTTTGTTAAATTGAATTGTTTTGAATGTAACTTTCTGTAGCATTTTCCAAATGCTGCGAAACTTGAATTTCCATTGTTTTAATAAATTTAGGTGCATAAACGAACATTGAAAAGTTTAAATTTTTGGAATTTAATAATTTAATTATTAAATGTAATAACTTTATTTTTATGATTTAAAATGAAGTAATTTGTTTTGAAATATAATTATTTGATATATTAAAATGATCGAAATGTGGTTTCAAAAAGATATGATATTTTGATATATTAAAATGATTTGAAATGTGGTACTGAAAGATATGATATTTTGGTATATTGAAATGATTTGAAATGTGGTTTTGAAAAATATAGCTATTTTGATATATTAAAATGATTTGAAATGTGGTTTTGAAAAGATATGATATCTTGATATATTAAAATGATTTGAAACGAAGTTTTGAAAGATATGATATTTTGATAATAAAATGATTTGAAAGAAGTTCTGAAAGATATGATATTTTGGAAATGAAGCTTTGAAAGGTTATGATATTTTGATATATTAAAATGATTTGAAAGGAAGTTTTGAAAGGATATGATAATTTAATATATTGAAATGGTTAGAAATGACTTGACATTTATTTTCATAAATATTTAAATTGAAAGATATGGTACGATGATATATTGAAATGGTTTGGAAATGATTTAATCTTTATTTTGATAAAAATTTGGGTTGAAATGATATTTTATTTTGAAATATAAAATATTGTTTTAAAGTTATAACTACGGGTTATAATAACGATTGTTTGTTAAAGAGACCGGGATCGGATATTGTCTTATAGCCGGCCAATACCGAAAACCACTTTAACAACTGTGTATGCGGTGGAAATTCCAGAATGAAGTAGGATGGTGGCGATGTTCTCGAGGTATATTACGTGGACCCAACTCCCGTGAGTTGGCATAAATGACTAAAACAGGAGCTATACCGGGCTACACAAAGGGTCGCACCCTTTCATTGAGCATGCTCCATCGGAAACCATTCTATTACTTTTGTGATTCGATATGTGGCGCCACTTTGATTCGGGGTTATTGTTCGAGGTGGGCGGAAGCTGTTGGCTTGCCGTCACCACCGGTCCGGGAGTGCAAACGGTGTATCCACCCTGGCATTGCCTCGCGTGCCATGTCATATCCTTATATCGAGCCCACTGCGATTTTGGTTTTAAAGATCGGACCGCGTTAAGGTTCAACATCCCCTTAACGTTATTTTCTATATGATTATACTTTACTGATTAGACACTACTGTATATAGCGTATACTACTACATAGTAAATAGTTTAACGGATCCTTAGAGGATGGGCAGTCCCAAGCATCTTCTATGTTACTTGTACCTTTACTACTGTTCACTTGAGTTGGTTTACATTGTATAAATATGTATGTCCTGACTCGAGTGTTTGTATTTTTATTTACGCTCGGGTCAGCCTGAGTTATTCATAGATTTGGATTTCCACTTTCTGGAGATTGAAATCGCTGGAGATTATCTACTTGTCAAGTTTATCTTTTGCAGTCTGTTGTTCCATTCAGCTCTTGTATTAGTAGACTTCTATGTAGTGAGACTTCCTTTGTACTTTATTTCTTCTGATGTATTTTATGTAACTCTCATATTTTTATATAGTAGCTTCATGAACTACTATTTCTTTTACTTCCGCTGCATTATTATTACTCTGTGTCTGTGATCTGCGATTTTTATTTACTGTATATTCTTAGATTTGCCAAATTTTTATTTACAACGCGGTATTTCGAGCAATTCAATTCCGGCATGGGTGTATACCTATACACTTGTAATGGATGCGAATGGTTGAAAATATCGGGTCGTTACAGTTGGTATCAGAGCTTTGGTAGCTCTAGGCAAAACTCAGCATATGGAGTGAATGTATTTACAGAACCACTTTCATTCGAGTTTGAATCTCTTCCTTTTGACTCGATTCCTTCGAATTTTGGAACATTCCCTACGGTTCCAAAATCCATTCGTGTCCCTCACTATTCATCTTCTTTTGACTCTGGAGTATTCCAAAACTCCGCTTCGAATGATCTTTCAAGTGAGTCGACGGTCACGCCAATTTCAAATTGAATTGAAAAAAAAGGGGAAACTCCTACACAAATTAGCATCGATTAACCAGAGATTTATATCTATCCTTGGTTTAGATGCTAATATCTTGTGTTATTCCAAACTTTATCTATTGAGATCGAATGTAGATTTACCCTAGAAAAATCCACATTGATCTTATTATTTAAGTCACGGTTGACCCGATTAAGGTTTCCCGTGATTTATTTAAGCTTATCCACCTCCCTATTATTTTATTTAATCATCTTGTCTTTTGTTTCCAACCTATCTTCAAACATTTTGAATTGTACTTGTAAATCTATGTTTTGTTTATATATTGTGTTGTTTGAGTTGTTGATGTTGAGTTGAGTTTCTGATCGATTCGTTTGATCAACGCTATCGATAGGATTTCTAAAACACTTTGACAGAACAAACTGACACAATATTATTTTAAAATTTGGTTAATGAAATAAATTTTGATATATAAGTAAAATTATGGAACTTAATAAATTGATTTAAAATTGATCATTTGAAATGATAATACTTGATTTATCATTTATTGTTCTATAAAAGAATTTATAGATAGTTGTTTATAAATTTGTTTGGGAACTGAAATGAATTTAAAACAAGAAATTTGAGAATTTAATTTTCGATGGTTTCAAAACTTGTGTTTAAATTTTAAAGTATATTATTTAAAGTATTTTCGAATAAGAATATGTTTCCAAAGGATGTTAAAGTTTAAAAATTAATGCTCTTCTCTTTGTCGCTGGGACATTCATTTTCGAGTTTTGAAATGAAGAGACCGCTCTGTAGACTTACTATAGCTTTATTTTGGTAAATCAAATTGATTTGAATTGAATTTCTAAAATATGACTTGGTTTCTAATATATATATAGATATATGATTTAAATTTGATTTGATAAACTATGTACATACCTTTAGTTATCTCTAAGTGTTTTGAAGAAATCGAAAATTTAATTCTTAAATTTTATTTTTAAAGAATAATTTCAATTATAAAAAGAAAATCAAAATTTTTGAATAAATGATTTAAGCTTGAAATGATTGAATTGGAAAGTTTTATTTGTATAATACAATTGCATTCATATATAACTTACCTTAATTTCAGAAGTTAACAATGTAATTGGATAATATACAATATAAAAAGATTTTATAAATAAAATTAGAGTGGTTATAATAAACGTTATACACTTAAATTTTAATTATAAAATGATTAGCAGAGGTAAATATAATAAAGGGTAATTAAATAACTTACAATATAAAATAATGTTAAAAGAACTAAGAATAAAACAAAGCAGTTATAATAAGTGTAAGTATGTTTAACATAAGTGATACATATATTGAGAGGAATAAATTTAATTTTAATTAGGAATAAAGAAGAATAAAATTTATTAAGTACATTATGAGTATTTTTCAAACCATGGTTTTTAAAATTGTTAATTTAAGATGATTAGATAATAAGATAATGAAATTTGAGATAGTTAACGATTTATTTAACTTATGAAAAAATAAGGAAGAAAAAAAAATTAGTTGAAATTTCCATGGTTTCAAATTTATTTCCTTAATTTGTTTTGCAAATTATCTTTTTGTCGTCCTTATTATCTTATCTTCCTGCAGACTGGTATAGGCATCTTTCTATAATCTTTCCGTTTAGAAATCGTTCTATTATCTTTGATAATCTGCACCTTGTTAAACCTACCTATAACAATAGTTATCAGGTATAATTTCAATCTTCTTGTCATCTTATCTTAATCCTATTTCACTCTTTCTTTTTCTGTGCTTTTCCGTACCTCATTCCTTTTCGAGGACGAAAAGTTTTGAGCGGGGGAGAGTGTAACAACCCTGAATTTTGAGATTTATTTTGATTGTTTATTTTGATTATTTTATTTGAAATTTTGATTTAAATATTTTATTCATTTATTAAAATTAATAAGTTATGTTATTTTAAATATAAATGTGACTTTTAAGTGATTTATAGTTCAAACTGGTATAATTTGAATATTTTACTATAAAGTGAATTTCTGGTCAAACTGTTCAAACTTTGACTTCTAAAACTTCAAATTTAAATCATTTTTAAATCTTGAATTTTATCTTTTATTATGAAAATAGATGTAATAACTTGAACACTGCTTTTCATTTCGTTGAAAACAGAGTTAAACTGTAAAAGTTATGTACATTTCGATTTTGAGTGTAATTTGATTTATTTAACAATTTTGTCTATTTTAAATTATATAAATCTTATTTTCTTTGTCATATTTTATTTTAATATGTTATTGTATGTATATTTTTGTATTATAATAATTTTAGAATGAAGTAAACAATTTTCCAAAGTCAATGGTGATTTATTTGTAATTTATGGACACTGTTTGGATTATTAAGAAATTTCTTTAAATCTTTTTCAATTTTCGTTAAATTTAATTTTTTTTCTTATGTGTTAATGGGTTATTTTAAGTATATTTTGTCTTTTAATATTTTTTTAAAGTGATGCTATAATTTTTTCAAAGTTTACTGTGTTGATTTTTTTTAAAAAGGCCGTTTTCTTATTTTCTTCATTAAAATTATATTTTAATTTTTTTTGTGAATGTACTTTTATTTCTTATTATTATTTATGTTTAAAAATATATTACAAGCTCATATGAATTTTCTAAAATTTATTTCATGTAATTTCAAATTTTCTAGACTAGTTTACTATTTTTAGCTATTTTCCTTAATTTAACTTTATATAATTAATAAATATTATATATATTTTTATATTTTGATAAATTTTAGAAATTTTATCTGGAATTATTATTATTTCCAGAAATATCATGTTATATAAACAAAATAAAGGAAATTTGAAAGATTTTGAAAGCTTTTCAAACGTAAGTCGTTTCTTTTACCGTTTCCTCATTTACTCTTTGACCGTTTTTTTTTTCTCTTTTAGCCGTGACTTCCTCCTTCATTTTTCATGTGGATCTCAGATCTATTTCTCATCTAAAAAAAAGAAAAAAATACGGCCATGGCTTGAAGGAGTTGAGGTAAAAATTATCTTCTTCTTCCTTTGTTTTTCTACTTTTCTATTTTGAAATTTGTACTTGTTCTCACCTTCATAACTTGGCTCCTCCTCAACCAGATCTGACCTGACCTCTACCACCCCTTTCCTCCGACCATCACCCATCCTACTACCTCTCCATTTTAGGTCGAGACCATCCATGGCAAGGACCACCACAAAATCCACCAAAAACCATCACCTATTATACTAGCCTAGCCTAGTTTATCATCTCCACCTTCTACCACCATTAGCCGCCACTACCTCCACCACCAACACATCTGACCTGACCTCCACCCTCTGACACATCACCCACCACCCTCTGGAAATCAGTCCATGACCATAGAGCATGAGGTAGAGCCTAATAGGAGCCAAGATGTGATGATATTTGCTTTGTTTTGTAAAGTGTTGCACCTATATCTTCATCTCCTTTAAACCCATGTAGGCCCACCACTTTGCACCCAAACTAGACTTTAATCCATGGCATAGCTGAGCTTAACCCATCCATAACTGACCCATGTGAAGTTGAGAACAAGTGCAAAGCATTTGACTTTGTTCTGAACATTGATTTCTAGTGTTGTTCAAGTGTTACATTGTTTTGTAACTTATATGTTGTACTGTTTGTTTAAATATTTGAATAAGGAAATTATCTTTGGCTCTCTCAATATCAAATCTTTGTCGTGCCACCGTGCTTTGAAGATCTTAGTTTGGGTCATTTGTATCGCAATCTCCAGCTCAAACAAGTGAGTTATTCTCACCAGACAATATGTACATATATAACTAGTAAATTGACCCCTTTGGAATCTGTAAAATGCATTATCATGTTACACCTGCTATATTATGATTTTATGATGTTCACCATGCTTAAACACCTATTATAACATCTGTTGCTGTCATATTATGTTGTTCTGCTATTTTTATCAGTTTATCATACTGCAAGTTCCCTTTAAATTAGAATCACTATGGGTTGAAATGATACAAACCCGAACGGACTTTAGAATAGGGGAAAATCGTTATGGGCTGAAATGATAGGCCTGAACAATTTTCAATTTATTTTATTTACTTGGGACTGCGGGTTGGAAATGATAAAACCCGGATTTTCTTTGTAAATTACGGGTTGAAATGATATATTACCCTTATCACTTTTCCTAGTGTAGAAAATTATATACAGACCCGTAGTTAATATAGGTTTTTCTAAAAAAATTAAAATTATCTTAGAAATGTAAATATTAAAATATTTTGATTTAAATCTAATTAAAAAGGATTTTTGTAAAACATTATTTATTTTTCGAACAATTGTAAGTGAAATGAATTAATGAAAAAGTTAGAGAATTTTGAATGTAAGTTATTTTGGAAAATTTGATTTAATTATAATTGGAAATTAAATTGAATATGAAATTATGATAAATTTATGGTAATTTGAATTTAAATGAATATAAAGTGATTTTATATCATATTAATGATTTTTAATAAAGTGGAAATGTGAAATGAATGAATATTTAAGTTGGAATTTTGAAATATAACTAAAATTTGAAATTTATGAAATTGACTTAAAAGTGAATTTTTAGTTAAGTAAATAAAAATAAAACTAAGTTATATTTGAGAATTTGAACATAAGTGTTAAGTTGAAATTTAATGTAATGAATTTAAGTTTGAATGTTGGAATTTAAATAAAAAATAAGTGTTTGTGAAATTCTATTGAATATTTGAAGTTAATTAACAGCATTTTTAAATGCTGTCTTTTGTTAAATTGAATTGTTTTGAATGTAACTTTCTGTAGCATTTTCCAAATGCTGCGAAACTTGAATTTCCATTGTTTTAATAAATTTAGATGCATAAATGAACATTGAAAATTTTAAATTTTTGGAATTTAATAATTTAATTATTAAATGTAATAACTTCATTTTTATGATTTAAAATGAAGTAATTTGTTTTGAAATATAACTTTTGATATATTAAAATGATTGAAATGTGGTTTCAAAAAGATATGATATTTTGATATATTAAAATGATTTGAAATGTGGTACTGAAAGATATGATATTTTGGTATATTGAAATGATTTGAAATGTGGTTTTGAAAAATATAGCTATTTTGATATATTAAAATGATTTGAAATGTGGTTTTGAAATGATATGATATCTTGATATATTAAAATGATTTGAAATGAAGTTTTGAAAGATATGATATTTTGATATTAATATGATTTGAAAGAAGTTCTGAAAGATATGATATTTTGGAAATGAAGCTTTGAAAGGTTATGATATTTTGATATATTAAAATGATTTGAAAGGAAGTTTTGAAAGGATATGATAATTAAATATATTGAAATGGTTAGAAATGACTTGACATTTATTTTGATAAATATTTGAATTGAAAGATATGGTATGATGATATATTGAAATGGTTTGGAAATGATTTGATCTTTATTTTGATAAAAATTTGGGTTGAAATGATATTTCATTTTGAAATATAAAATATTGTTTTAAAGTTATAACTACGGGTTATAATAACGATTGGTTGTTAAAGAGACCGGGATCAGATATTGTCTTATAGCCGGCCAATACCGAAAACCACTTTAACAACCGTGTACACGGCGGAGATTCCAGAATGAAGTAGGATGGTGGCGACGTTCTCGAGATATATTACGTGGACCCAACTCCCGTGAGTTGGCGACGTTCTCGAGGTATAAGTATGTATGTCCTGACTCGAGTGTTTGTATTTTTATTTACGCTCGGGTCAGCCTGAGTTATTCACGGATTTGGATTTCCACTTTCTGGAGATTGAAATCGCTGGAGATTATCTACTTGTCAAGTTTATCTTTTGCAGTCTGTTGTTCCGTTCAGCTCTTCTATTAGTAGACTTCTATGTAGTGAGACTTCCTTTGTACTTTATTTCTTCTGATGTATTTTATGTAACTCTGATATTTTTATATAGTAGCTTCATGAACTACTATTTCTTTTACTTCTGCTGCATTATTATTACTCTGCGATCAGCGATTTTTATTTACTATATATTCTGAGATTTGCCAAATTTTTATTTACAACGCGGTATTTTGAGCAATTCAATTCCGGCATAGTGTCTACCTATACACATATAATGGATGCGAAAGGTTGAAAATATTGGGTCGTTACATTAGTGGTGGCGGAGAAGGCAACTTCTCTTATCTTAACACCCTCCTTGAGACGTATGAGCTCAAGGGTTCTATTTTTATGGAAGGCAATTAGTAGTCAACGGAAATGGCAATGTGATATTCAAAGTGATGTGATATGTGATATGTGAAAGGTAATCGTTACTTTAGGCCTCATTAGCCGGAAATGACCGAAACATGGTTAGATGCAGCAGGGCTAAGTAGGTCATTCCCAATTAGGATATGATCATCCTCTTCTAGAGATATTTCTTCCTGCGATGACGTTTGGGATGTAAATTAATGTGGTTTGTATGCTATGAGGTCCCTCGAAAAAGGTCGGTAACGACCGGGGGTGACATATTCGGTACTACCTAGTTATAGAGGTAGGCCGGCCTTGTGTTGGTAGAGGGCAGATATTCTATGCCTCGAGACATCCATCTAGAGGTGTACCCATTGAAAGGTAGTCTCTTCAACTGGTCATTTGTATGGAAATCCAAACGTTCTGTGCCTCGGGACATCCATCTAGAGGTGTACCCATCGAAAGGTAGTCCCTTCACCTGGTCATTTGTATGGAAATCAAAACTCTGCTACGTGCCTTCCATTTTGATTGTATTACCCATTTTGGGCTATATGCTAGATTTTAATCAATGTAACAATTTTGGCTAGGATTAATATTACTTGTATACTAGACATTAGTATAATATAACGTGATTTGATATGAAAGGTTTTGGTTATTATAAGGTAAAAACATGTCTGTGTTTATGTGTGGGCATCTCTTACGAGATATTTTGGTTTTGAAAGGAAAAGTTTGGCAAATTAATAAATTCAGTTCAGTGTGTTTCTCACGTTGGTTTACCAAACTGATCCAGGCGTTCTTCCCTTCTAATGCTCGGGTCAGACTGAGTATATTTACAGGTTTAGATTTGATGCTTTTGAAGCTTCAGGAGGAGAGCTAGAAATTTCAGATCGTATTCCTGTATATGTTTGTTATCCGCTGCTTTGTTGTTTAAATTATCAGCATTTGTAAGGATAGGTTATTATAACTGTCCAGGCTTATGAGTAGTGATTGATTGATGAACTCTGATAGATGTATGTATATATAATTTCTGTTTTGTAAAGATTATTGATATGATATTATATGTTTTCCACTGCGATGTGAGATTCTGTATTGTTCTGTTTTGTTCTCTTCTCTCTTTCTTCTCTTCTTTTCTTCTCACTTCTTTTCTTTCTCATGACTTTCCGTCAATCTGTTCTTTTTGGGTCGGGAATATGTAGTTTATTATCAATTCAAAGGGTATGGATTTGTGGGTCGTCACAGCAGCAATATAAGCTTAGGTATACAGAGTGGCAAATGTAAATTGATTTGTCTCTAATTAATCCAACATTGATTGTATGATATAATATTGTAACTATTTAGTACTACATATATTTCTAATTATACATATTACTATTTACTTACAAAAATATGTGGAAATATACAATCAGAATGTGCAAACTAATAAACGATATATTGTGAAACAATACTTTTTGTTTTGAGTGTACAATCATTATAATGCAGCTGATGATTAATTTATTTCTAAAACGATAAAATTACACATATATTTCTCCTCTTTACACATATATTTCTCCATTTATATAACAGATTTTTAATATAGCCATAACTGAGTAAAACTTGCACTTAACACCGTTTCCTACATTTAGATGTTATTTTCCTACGTTTTCAGGCAGTACTTATATAAATTACACCATTAAGTTAATTATATTATATACATACGGAAAAACTTTTCAGGTTTACTACTCACATAAAATTGTGGTTACATAAAATTATCCCTTAACAACATTTTTAACTCCGCCGTCTACATATTACAGATGTTGGTCTCAAGCCCGGAAAAAGGAGGAGAGAAAACAATCGGTACAATTGTACTTTAGTTGTTACAGATTTTTTAATAGCTAACGCTTTTATATCTACCTTAAAAAGCAAAAAGAGCAAAAATTATCTATTTAGGTCTTACAAATTGTCACAATGATATTAATCTAAATGAAATTTTGACAAGTGGTTAGTGTTTTATTGTTTCCTAAAATAACTTAGTCTCCTTAGGGTTTCGAAAAATGGTTGATTTGTGAATATATACACATAAATATATACAAAATTTTGTATACTACAAATTCATTTGTAAAATCCAAGATAAGTTACAAATGGTGGTTTTTAACACCAGTTACATCTACGCACTTGCTGAAATACTTGTATGTGTGTGTCTATATATGTATATGCATGATGTACATGTTTATATCAAACTAAATTGTACTTTATCTACAAAATTTAATATATGTTTGTTATTATCAAAAATATATTATGAGATATTATAATAAATTTTTGTTTGATGTTAATAAACATATGTTTGTAATTAATGTGTGGCGCCCCACCTCTATACTCACACTAACCAAGGAAACTACTAGGTGATGCCGTCAATTAGTATGAATAATAAGGCTAATGAGGAGCGACCAACTGTATAGTTGACTTGAGCGAGAACCGATATGTCAGATAGCATGTCATACATTTCATTTCAAGAGGAAATCTGACATATCCAATCCAAACTCAAAGCTACTACACGGTGGCTATGTGGCCTTTAGTAATTAATATATAAAATAAGCATAACATAAATTAGTCATAGATATTCATATCACCAAGGCAGAAACTGATATGAACATAACACATAGAAGTGAACATTAGAGTAGTGGTCATACAAGATTCTCTACATCACAAAAGAATAGGTATAAGTGCTAGACAAAAGAATATGAATACATCAAGGAGTCTCTATCTCGAAAGCATAAAAACAAAAAATACTAAGCTAAAGTAGTTAGCCAAAAGTCAGAAGCTAATCCCTACTAAGAAGTCAAGTGGAAGCACATGAAACACCTCGGTCTGACCCGAGTATTATTTAAGAAGAAAAATAATAAATGGATCAGTCTAGCTATAAATATCATACAAGATGAGGTAGGATAAGAGTGACAAAATATATGATAACAATAATGTCATGCTTTGCCAAGTATATATATTTGATACCAATGAAAATCATATAATATCTCAAATCACCTCAAATATCCAAAAGAATATCATATTCTTTTGCTTATTCACCAAACCTCAAATATTGACAAAGCTTATCAATGCAAATCAAAAATACTGGTGAAACACAAATTCCAGAAATCAATAATTAGAAATCCAAAAAACACAAAGGGGGAGGCCTATCAAAAACGGTAGCATGAAAACTCACCAACACATGTATCACAAATGGGTCGCTATCCCATGGGTCGCTAACCCATAGAGCCGGTGCAACGACGTAGTAGAATAGTATGCCCGAGGAACCTGAAACTCAAAATAAGCCGGAACGACGAAGTAGTACTACGATACTCCCGATGAACCGAACTCCATAAAAGGTTAAAAGACCATGGGTCGCTTCCCATAAAAATGAGACGAAGCTCAACAGAACAGGGTACAATCCTCCACGGGGACAAAGAGACATCGCATATCGCTAGTCTAAACCTCAAAATGATCATCATAAATCAATAAAAGTGTAAATTACACTAAGCTAGTAAATAAATGAGTTTAGCTTCATATCCCATAACCACTATGTTAACATAAGTATTTACGAACAAACTATACATTTCCACTCGAAGTTTGTCATGAGATTTTAATCGAAGAAGTCCAAAACTTAACCAGCAAAGTAAATGAAAGCTTTTCAGACAACTTGTTTTGCTAAGTCGTTTAATTAGATTTCTCATATGAATGAGGTAAAGGTTTGTATATATTAATAAATTGGACAACAGTTTTAAAAAACGAGCATTTTATTAAAAGAAATGTTGAAATCATTTTTTATGAAAGAGTTTGAGTATTTACTACTAGTATAGAAACCTCTGTATTTTACAGTGACAAATCACAGAAATGATTATAAAAACAATCGATCACCAAAAATCCACATTCGACGACGTTAATTAAAACCACAAAAATCGATATCAAATTCATCAAATGGATATTCCCTAAAATCCAGAAAAGAAGTCATCAAAGTCGATAATAAATGACAACAACTAACTGGATCGACAAAAATAAATAAAAATGGAAACCCACATAAATAGGCAAATTGGCTGAATTAAACAGCGCCAGACGTTTGGGGGTTTTTCCAAACGTCCGAGCTGAAGTTCTGGAAATTTCTTCCAGATCGCTCAGATGTCCGGGCAAACCTCATACGTCTAAGCTGTAGTTTTGGAATTTTTATTCCTATACCTAGACGTCTGAGTGTTTTCCCATATGTTTGAGCTGAAGCTCAGGGCAAAATTTGCCTAAGCTATTGATGGCCAAATTAACTCGGAAGTGATCGAATGAACGACGGTGGCTAGGGATTTATGTCAAACGACAACCCAGTCATATAGGCTCTTCAATACACATCAAACAACAAGTCCAAACATCCATAGTAGGATTTTCATAGATTTTTGACTTCAACATACCAAAAATTGGAAAATTCACCAAACCAGTTTAATTCAAAAGTAATTAAACATGAAATAAATGTTAGGAATTCATACCTAACAACAATGAAAGCTATAGACATAGATGTGGGATCAAGATCTCACCTTTAAATTTTAAAACAAGGAATGAGAAGCTCTAAAACACAGCAAGATCAATCTCTCTTCAACTTCACTTCATGAACTGTAATGACCCAGAATTTCTAGTCGTTAATGTTGAACATTTAATTCATTTTAAATGTTAAATGTGGATTTTTAATGAAAAGATTTTGGTTAAATTAATAAAATGAGTTATAATTTCAAATATGATAATTCAATTGAAATCCGAATAATAATAATTTAATATTTGGGATTGGGATAATTGGTGAATCTTGGTGTAAATAGATATATTCTAAAAATTTATTTTAAGTCTATTTGGAATTAAATATTGATGTTGGACTTTGGGATGGAATCAAAAGTCGATAAGTTTAAAATTTGGAAATTTATATTAATTTAAAATGGAAATTATTATATAGTGATGCAAAAATCAGATTTTGATTCAAAGTGGATCAGAATGGTTTCTAATGTGATTATAAATTCTATTTGATTTATAATAGAGTTAATAAAAATTTAAAGGTGAAATTTTAAGCGATTTCGATGATTTTGAAAATCGCTCGAATTAATCGACGAGTTAAAATAGCCTTCCGGGGCATAGTCTCGGAATTCGATGAAACTAGTTCCATTTGATCCGTAATAGTTGGTTATTTCGGATTTCAATTTTCGTAGCAATCAGAGTTGTCGTTTGACCTTGGCAGCTCAAAACGCATGGAAACTATTTTAATCGATTTAATTTAAAATTGATCGTTTATTTCCGTAACTTGCGCATACGATCGAACTAGCCTCTGAAACACGTTCCATTGTGTTTAGAATGCGGGTAAAACATTATAATCACCTGTCGGCAAGCGTCGTTGGAGATCGTGTGAAAAAGTTGCTTTAAAATGGATTTAATATTAAAATATTATATTAAAACATATATGTATATTCACATTTCAGGTCATAACCCTAGTTTTTCTTAGCCGCCGTTCTATGTAGTCAATGACCGAAGCATGCTTTCGTTTCCCTTTGTTTTCCTCTCGATCTATCGACTTTTAGGGGAAACTTCCAACTGGAATGTTGTAGAGGGCGGAGAGATGCTCAGATCCAATGGTGGGAATCAACTATCGTTCGATGCTGTGTAGTTAATGTCTCGCTATTACCCCGCTATAGCCCCGCTATATCTCATAGCGGATTTCTACCGCTATAATTTTTCCATATAGCTCCAAAATATAGCCTTTCCGCTTTATTCCCCGCTATTTCCGCTATATCCCGTTATTTCTGCTATATTTTGCTATTTCTGCTATATCTTCTTTAATAAAATAAATTAAAAAATTGCATTTAAACATTATAAAAATTATGAAACTAATTTATTTGATTTAATTTTCAATATATTTTCAGAAATGAAAGTACTCTAATATTCTACTAAATCAATTATCTCTACTACTAATAAAGAAAATTCGTTAAACTAATTACTCGGTGTCTTTATGAAATTCCAAACATGCCCTTACTTTCGTGTATGGAAAGCTGCACTGCGTTGCATCATACGGCTAATACCACTCTACTGAATTTCGGTTTTATGCACTGATGTGAAGCCCTCTCTCTCCGCTGCAATAGCTACTTCTTCTTTTTATATGAAACAAACATGGGCCTATATCTTTCAGCCCAACAAGAGAACTGATTATCAAATTATATTTTCTTAAAGGTTTCCTCTTCCATTGAAATCAGAACTTCCAAATCAAAAAAATAATCGAGGGTGCGAACTGAAAAAGAAACCCTTAGAATCCATGGCGAACCTCAGCGAAGAGTATCTTCTCCTCAAGAGCTTCATGGCTGAAGTTAGCGAAGTCGAGAGGGAGAACGAGGTCCTCAGGTACATCAAATTTGTAACAACCCGGGGTTTTTGTATCGATTTAATATCGTCATTGAACGATTAATATGCTAGCTAATAACAAATTGCTGATATGAATTTTGATTCGAGTTGGAATTCGTTTAAAAAAATTTGTTGTTATTGGCTATTTGGAGTTTTTAAAAATTAATTGACATTGTGGCCTAAGTTTTATCGTGGCCGTGAATATTAACTAAGGGCATAACCCGTTCCCCATTTTCATTCGAACCCTAAAACAAACGAACGAAAATAGAATGGAGGCTGTTTCGTTCGCCCCCTTCTCCAGATTAGGGCTTCTCGAAAATCGAAGATGCCGATGCTCGATTGAAGAGGCGATTCAGCGTTCTGGTTCGTCCATCGATGGCCTCTTCGTAGCTTGCTCCAGCTGCTTCGACTTGTGAGAAGGTGAGTGACCATTCGCTCACATCTAATTCATCTCACGTTCGACTGTTTATTTTTGTTTGAATGTCGAAATTGTTTTAATGATCCCAATTCACCCACGGCTTCAGTTTTTGTGACTTCAATCACTTGATTTTAGGCACTGACTTGTGTAAGGTCGGCCTTGGCATTTTTGTGACAGTTGATTGTGATTTCGTCCTTGATTTTTTTCGAATTTGATATTTCTTGCGTTTGATTTGTTCAAAACTATTTCAGCCTTCCTTGATATGTTGATACTCGACTAAGACCATGCTTTATTCCCTTGTTTCGTTTGCTGTATATGCACGCACTTGTCTTCTCACATATGATTGCACTTGTGTTGCTTTCCATACCTGTCTTCTTGCTCGTTACTGCTATGTGCATGCCTGAGCTTCCATGTATACGCATAAGTATATATGTACGAATATATGTGTGAACTTTCTTTGGATTGTGCTGTTTAGTATAAGATGCTCTGTCCATCCTTGCTGAAATTGGACTTTGATCTAAAACTCAACTTTGAATTGCAGTCTTGATTCCAACTGTTGATTTGTGTTTGTGGTGATGTCCTGATCTTCCATGTTGTTGCTTGAATCTTGATAAAGCCTGTATATTTGAGCTTCATGTGTATCATTGTGTACCGCTATTGTGCTGGCACCCTGCTCTATTGCACCATCTTGCTCTGTGCATCATATTGCATATGTACACTTGTTGATGTTGCCACTTCATTTCAGTGTGCATGCATGTGTATTCACCCCTGTAGTATATCCTGATGCTTTGAGTCATGTTGAACTGTTTATATGCATTTGCATTCGTGCACTTGTAGGGAACTGTTACTTGTATTGATGCCTTGTCCTCATTTCAGTGATTGTAGTTTGTTTCCTATCAGCACTTTACTGCCTTCATGTCCTTCATGTAGCATGTTCTCTGTAGCACATTTGTGCTTGTTTGTGCAATTTGTCACTGTACCATACATGACATAGCTTGCATTTGAGTTGTTATTGTTGCCTGGAACTATTGCCACAATGTTCTTGTGCATTTCTATTTGAGTGAAATTGATTTCATTATTGGGCATTTGAGTTTCTCTGAGCATTTGTTCCAGAATATTTTTGCTCTTTGGTCTGCATACCTGTTGCACTACATGAATTCATGCACTGATCATCTCCTTTGCACTCTGTGCTATATGTAGCTTGCACTTGCATCGTCACCTGGCCAACACCTCGAGTTTGACCATTTGTTGCAGCTGTCTTGACCACTTGAGACAGTTTGTCTACCTGTTTTATGAAGTATTGACCATATGTAAGGCAGTCTACATTTTTGATATTGGATTTACACTTGAACCTCTTGCCTGTTACACTGCCTCCATTCAAAAGTATATGTTGCATGGAGCTCTGTTGTATATTTGATTATTTTACTTTGTACACTCATGTTACCCCTGAGTTGAACCGTAATTTATTTGGGTTTGACCTTGTGCCCGGTTGTGTACATTATCACTGTTGTGGCAAGGCAGTGCACAGAAGCGTGAACTGCAGCCACACGGTATTCATTGGGTACATTATCACTGTAGTGGCAAGGCAGTGCACGCAAGCGTGAACTGCATCCACACGGTATTGCTTTTATTGATATTCTAATTACTTTTGATCCATCGATCTTCTGCGTATTTCATAGACAGTATTGGCGAGGCAGTGCACGCGTGCGTATACTGCAGCCAATCGGTTTTGATGTTTTATAGTAACTTTTCGATTGGTTAAATTGATTTGATTTGATTATTTTGTTGTGTCTAATTACCTATTCGATAATTAGATTCTAAGTTTCTGATTATTTATTCCATAATTGGATTTTGTTGTTAATTGCCAATTTGGCAATTCTGATGTTTTTTTGAATTATCTTCATTGATAGTCTTTTCACTTATCTTTGTTGATATTTTGAATCTGCTGATTTTTTGTTTAACACTATTACGTGTTATATTTACCGTTATCCGATTCTCTTCTTGAAGAGTTGGGTAGATGGAGTTTATTGTGACTGTCGTCTATTCATATTTAATTATTATTGCTTCTGTGCACTAATAACTGAGTTTGAATTAGACTGACCCGTGTATTATTTTCTCTTGAATTTAATACTCGGGTCAGACCGAGTATTTACAGGTTGTTGATATCTTACTTCGGGCTGCTGCTAGAGTTATGTAGTCTTTTTATATCTTTTGGAGTAGTCGTCGTCCTTTATAGTAGTTAGTGTATGTGTATAGGATGTTGTATGTTCATGTATATTATTCACGATAATGTACTTGTATATGTAACTTCCAGAGTCGACAGTTGTAGTTGTATCATATGTATTGTATCACATGTATATCAACTGACATCAGTTATATATATATGAGACTTTCTGTTATATCTGTGTTTCGCACTTATTTATCTGTGTTATTATTATATATATTGTCCTAAACTATTATGAACCATCGTAGTTCGTTTTATACCAGAATTGGGTATGTCGATGGGAGTAAACAAATACGAGATGAAAAATAAAAATATATACCACTCCTATCGAGATAACCAATACTAGTGTAAGGCCTAACTACGGATGGCCGCTTCTATCCAGCCATATTCTTCATAATAATAGACAGTATTTCTTTTAATACTCTTTGTTATTGTGAGCATAGAGGTGGGGCGTCACAGTTGGTATCAGAGCTTGGGGTTTATGGACATAATATAAAACATAACTTAGATGGAACATGTGTTACAACTAATTGTCGATGTTTTATATGTGCTTTGAGTCAAAACTAAAGTTTTAAAATATGATGAAATTTTTTAAATAGCTTTATTTAAAAATAAAAGTGAAATTGTACTTTGATGATTCGATTGATTTGTGTTCTGTTATCAGAGTGCGTAGCGGAAACAGTAAGACTGCTTCGCTGAGTACAGCTAATAATTATTTTGATTTAAAAATTCAAAATATGAAAATGAATTTTTGTTTAACCAGTGGTTTTGATTTGTTGAAAATTTATACTGGTTTTCTTTAATACTAATCGCATGCTGATTAGATTTTTGCTGTTTTAAATTATCTTCAATGAAGATATATTTGAATAATTTCTTTGTTTATTTAGTAGTGTGCGTGCAAACATGAGTTGCACGTTACTACACTAATTTTACGTTGAACCGATGCTTGGTTATGAAACGTATTTTGTTACCGTTATTTTTATAACGGGATTTTCACACTAGTGCTACGTTTGAAGTACGGTGTTTTGTTGACATTTTAATGAATGAAAATTCACTCATATTATATTTTGATGCAAATTATTTAGATCAGAATTTGACGTTTAAAAATTACTGTCGCTTTGACATCAGTATCCGTCATATTTTAAAGTGGATTTTCAAGCGGTTATCCCGCAATGCTGATTTTGAGATCCGTTTCTACGGTGTTTTGAGAAGTACAATTTTCTTATTGAAATTGTCACTAATGTTGCTGTTTTATCACGGATCTGCAAATTGTTTTAAAAATAAAATTTGTTTTTCAAAATTTTATAGTTTGCGCTTTCAAAAGAATGAGGAAGCGATTTAAACGATTCAGCAAAATCGAGGACTATGAACCCTTTCTTTTACTGATTCGCTTAATTCCGGACTTGTTCGTTTGAGAATGTAAATTATTACTATTATAAAATAAATAAAATTGTTTTCAGAATTTTTACAGTTGCGTTTTCAAAAGAATGAGAAAGCGATTTAAACGTTTCAGCAAAATCGAGGATTATGACCCCTTTCTTTTACTGATTCGCTTAATTCCGAACTTGTCCGTTTGAGAATGTGAAATGTTATTTTTGGAATACACAATTTTGGACTTTCAAGGAAACGATGAAGAGATTTAAACAATTTAGTAAAACACGTGGTTATGGGACATGTGCGTTTGCTATTTTGGTTAATTCCGGACTCGTTAATTGAAACATTTGTTGTTTGATGATTTTGATGATTTTACACGTTCAAGAAAACGATGAAGAGAATCAAACGATTTAGTAAAACACGTGGTATGGGACATGTGCGTTTGCTATTTCGGTTAATTTCGGAATCGTTAATTGAATATATGATGATTTTCGTGTGCTTTCGAGCCACTATGAGGACCTTCGGGTCATATGATGGACCTTCGGGTCAAATACCAGTACCAGACCTTCGGGTCATATGTTGGACCTTCGGGTCATATGATGGGGCGCCAAAATTATGATGGGTACTTGGTAGGCTTCGGCCATATGAGATGCACGTGCGGCGTAGCTAAAACTCGCCATCTGATGGGATCGATCCAACCTTTTATGTTGATTTTCTAGAGTATCTTAATTGATTTCTAGATATTTGTTGAATCTAATTATCTGCAGGTAATTAGATATTTGATTTTATGAGTTCTGATTATCGTTTTTGATAATTGGATATTTGTTGATTTGATTATCGTTTTTGGTAATCGAATATTTGTTGATTTGATTATCGTTTTTGATAATCGAATATTTGTTGAAATGAGTTCTGATTATCGTTTTTGATAATCGGATATTTGTTGATTTGATTATCGTTTTTGGTAATCGAATATTTGTGGATTTGATTATCGTTTTTGATAATCGAATATTTGTTGATATGAGTTCTGATTATCGTTTTTGATAATCGGATATTTGTTGATTTGATTATCGTTTTTGATAATCGAATATTTGTTGATTTGATTATCGTTTTTGATAATCGAATATTTGTTGATATTAGTTCTGATTATTGTTTTTGATAATCGGATATTTGTTGATTTGATTATCGTTTTTGATAATCGAATATTTGTTGATATGAGTTCTGATTATCGTTTTTGATAATCGGATATTTGTTGATTTGATTATCGTTTTTGATAATCCAATATTTGTTGATTTGATTATCGTTTTTGATAATCGAATATTTGTTGATTCGATTATCGTTTTTGATAATCGAATAATTGTTGATTTGTTGAATTGATTATCGTTTTTGATATTCCAATATTTGTTGATTTGATTATCGTTTTTGATAATCGAATATTTGTTGATTTGATTATCGTTTTTGATAATCGAATATTTGTTGATATGAGTTTTGATTATCGTTTTTGATAATCGGATATTTGTTGATTTGATTATCGTTTTTGTTAATCCAATATTTGTTGATTTGATTATCGTTTTTGATAATCGAATATTTGTTGATTTGATTATCGTTTTTGATAATCGAATAATTGTTGATTTGTTGATTTGATTATCGTTTTTGATATTCCAATATTTGTTGATTTGATTATCGTTTTTGAAATTTTCCTTTTGGTAACTAGTTAATTGCAGTTTTGCGAATTGTGATTTGTGTTTTATAATTATCTTTGTTGATAATTAGATTTTGCTGCCTTCTAATTATCGCATCGATAATTAGATATTGCTGATAATTGCATTTATCCAGTTTAGTTGTTTCCTAATTATCTATTTGATAGTTAGATTTTGTTGAGAATTTAAATTTCTTTTATGAAATTAAAAGATTTCTTTGGAGTTTGTATTCCCGACTTTTATTTTTCTAGCTTAACCAGTTTATGTTAGAAAATTAATAGTTAGTGACGACCTTAATTATGAAAATTGCGGGGACGCAATTTTTATAAGGAGGGGAGTCTGTAACAACCCGGGGTTTTTGTATCGATTTAATATCGTCATTGAACGATTAATCTGATAGCTAATAACAAATTGCTGATATGAATTTTGATTCGAGTTGGAATTCGTTTAAAAAAATTTGTTGTTATTGGCTATTTGGAGTTTTTAAAAATTAATTGAAATTGTGGCCCATGTTTTATCGTGGCCGTGAATATTAAGTAAGGCCATAACCCGTTCCCCATTTTCATTCGAACCCTAAAACAAACGAACGAAAATAAAATGGAGGCTGTCTCGTTCGCCACCTTCTCCAGATTAGGGCTTCTCGAAAATCGAAGATGCCGATGCTCGATTGAAGAGGCGATTCAGCGTTCTGGTTCGTCCATCGATGGCCTCCTTGTAGCTTGCTCCAGCTGCTTCGACTCGTGAGAAGGTGAGTGACCATTCGCTCACATCTAATTCATCTCACGTTCAACTGTTTATTTTTGTTTGAATGTTGAAATTGTTTTGATGATCCCAATTCACCCACGGCTTCAGTTTTTGTGACTTCAATCACTTGATTTTAGGCACTGACTTGTGTAAGGTCGGCCTTGGCATTTTTGTGACAGTTGATTGTGATTTCGTCCTTGATTTTTTTTTGAATTTATATTTCTTGCGTTTGATTTGCTCAAAACTATTTCAGCCTTCCTTGATATGTTGATACTCGACTAAGACCATGCTTTATTCCCTTGTTTCATTTGCTGTATA
The DNA here is from genome assembly GCA_030765085.1 of Allium cepa. Classification (NCBI taxonomy): domain Eukaryota; kingdom Viridiplantae; phylum Streptophyta; class Magnoliopsida; order Asparagales; family Amaryllidaceae; genus Allium; species Allium cepa. The sequence continues at coordinate 576,598,295 of CM060945.1, read as the reverse complement.
TGCACGCACTTGTCTTCTCACATATGACTGCACTTGTGTTGCTTTCCATACCTGTCTTCTTGCTCGTTACTGCTATGTGCATGACTGAGATTCCATGTATATGCATAAGTATATATGTACGAATATATGTTTGAACTTTCTTTGGATTGTGCTGTTTAGTATAAGATGCTCTGTCCATCCTTGTTGAAATTGGACTTTGATCTAAAACTCGACTTTGAATTGCAGTCTTGATTCCAACTGTTGATTTGTGTTTGTGGTGATGTCCTGATCTTCCATGTTGTTGCTTGAATCTTGATAATGCCTGTATATTTGAGCTTCATGCGTATCATTGTGTACCGCTGTTGTGCTGGCACCCTGCTCTGTTGCACCATCTTGCTCTGTGCATCCTATTGCATATGTACACTTGTTGATGTTGCCACTTCATTTCAGTGTGCATGCATGTGTATTCACCCCTGTAGTATATCCTGATGCTTTGAGTCATGTTGAACTGTTTATATGCATTTGCATTCGTGCACTTGTAGGGAACTGTTACTTGTATTGATGCCTTGTCCTCATTTCAGTGATTGTAGTTTGTTTCCTATCAGCACTTTACTGCCTTCATGTCCTTCATGTAGCATGTTCTCTGTAGCACATTTGTGCTTGTTTGTGCAATTTGTCACTGTACCATACATGACATAGCTTGCATTTGAGTTGTTATTGTTGCCTGGAACTATTGCCACAACGTTCTTGTGCATTTCTATTTGAGTGAAATTGATTTCATTATTAGGCATTTGAGTTTCTCTGAGCATTTGTTCCAGAATATTTTTGCTCTTTGGTCTGCATACCTGTTGCACTACATGAATTCATGCACTGATCATCTCCTTTGCACTCTGTGCTATATGTAGCTTGCACTTGCATCGTCACCTGGCCAACACCTCGAGTTTGACCATTTGTTGCAGCTGTCTTGACCACTTGAGACAGTTTGTCTACCTGTTTTATGAAGTATTGACCATATGTAAGGCAGTCTACATTTTTGATAATGGATTTACACTTGAACCTCTTGCCTGTTACACTGCCTCCATTCAAAAGTATATGTTGCATGGAGCTCTGTTGTATATTTGATTATTTGACTTTGTACACTCATGTTGCCCCTGAGTTGAACCGTAATTTATTTGGGTTTGACCTTGTGCCCGGTTGTGTACATTATCACTGTTGTGGCAAGGCAGTGCACGCAAGCGTGAACTGCAGCCACACGGTATTCATTGGGTACATTATCACTGTAGTGGCAAGGCAGTGCACGCAAGCGTGAACTGCAGCCAAACGATATTGCTTTTATTGATATTCTAATTACTTTTGATCCAACGATCTTCTGCGTATTTCATAGACAGTATTGGTGAGGCAGTGCACGCGTGCGTATACTGCAGCCAATCGGTTTTGATGTTTTAAAGTAACTTTTCAATTGGTTAAATTGATTTGATTTGATTATTTTGTTGTGTCTAATTACCTATTCGATAATTAGATTCTAAGTTTCTGATTATTTATTCCATAATTGGATTTTGTTGTTAATTGCCAATTTGGCGATTCTGATGTTTTTTTGAATTATCTTCATTGATGGTCTTTTCACTTATCTTTGTTGATATTTTGGATCTGCTGATTTATTGTTTAACACTATTACGTTTTATATTTACCGTTATCTGATTCTCTTCTAGAAGAGTTGGGTAGACGGAGTTTATTGTGACTGTCGTCTATTCATATTTAATTATTATTGCTTCTGTGCACTAATAACTGAGTTTGAATTAGACTGACCCGTGTATTATTTTCTCTTGAATTTAATACTCGGGTCAGACCGAGTATTTACAGGTTGTTGATATCTTACTTCGGGCTGCTGCTAGAGTTATGTAGTCTTTTTATATCTTTTGGAGTAGTCGTCGTCCTTTATAGTAGTTAGTGTATGTGTATAGGATGTTGTATGTTCATGTATATTATTCACGATAATGTACTTGTATATGTAACTTCCAGAGTCGACAGTTGTAGTTGTATCATATGTATTGTATCACATGTATATCAACTGACATCAGTTATATATATATATATATGAGACTTTCTGTTATATCTGTGTTTCGCACTTATTTATCTGTGTTATTATTATATATATTGTCCTAAACTATTATGAGCCATCGTAGTTCGTTTTATACCAGAATTGGGTATGTCGATGGGAGTAAACAAATACGAGATGAAAAATAAAAATATATACCACTCCTATCGAGATAACCAATACTAGTGTAAGGCCTAACTACGGATGGCCGCTCCTATCCAGCCTTATTCTTCATAATAATAGACAGTATTTCTTTTAATACTCCTTGTTATTGTGAGCATAGAGGTGGAGCGTCACAAAATTCCATATTTTTTGGTTATTTAATTGATATTCACCATTTTCAATCTGAATAGTCTATTCATGTTTTTATCTCATTTTAGGGGTTGATAATGATCATTTTTTGTCAATCTCTTTGTATACTTCCTACTGATAAGTAATGTTTTGTTACAGGATACTTTTATGTTTCAAGTTGAATCCATTTGAACATTTGAATTTGCCTTTTGACTCGTGTTATATAACAGTTTTACATTTATTTAAAGTATATTCGCACATGTTTTTTGTTCAAAATTATTTATGTATTAATTATAATTCAATTGAATGATAATTTTTTATTTAATTACCATTTATATATTTGTAAAAACATTAAGTATGAGTTTCATATGTTATTTTAGAGCCATCCGCTATATCCCGCTATATCCTCGCTGTATCCCCGCTATGACTTTTTGCACCTCCACCGCTTCGAATCTGCCGAGCGCATTATGTAACGGCCCATAAAATTTTAATAATTTTAATTTGTTTTATAACGTATTTAATTGGAATTTTTTTTGAGAAATTTAAGTAATAATATTTTGAAATAAAAATTTAATATTTGGATTACGTCCAACTAAACGTAGCAGATTTTAAATTTTAAATTTATTTCCTCAAAATTTATTTCATTGTGAAATTCTATTAAATTCAAGCTAGCTAATAAGTGGTAATGATAAATTTATTTTCAAGCCTGGATATTTTTCTATAGAAAATTTCTAAATCCTCTTTTGAGTGAGACGTCACTTTTCGTTTTTCCAAATTCGGATGTCTATTGCTTCGTTTACCTTATTTCTGACAAATTAACAGCATTTTCAGTACCGATTATCGACTTTTGATCGAATGATCGTACCACTGATATCTGTATACCGTTGTGATCGTCTCGTCGTGTTGATCTCAATAGTATATTTATTTCTGTATTTTGGAATCCGGTACGTGGCGGAATCTGTAAAGCGTAAAACCGTATCGGTATCCGTTTTAAAACCCTTTTGTTTTCAAACTTGTGGCGTGCCGCCCAAACAAAATAAATGCTGCTTTAATTTGTTGGCTGAAATTTTGGGTGACCGTTGCTACTACATAAAAATTTGTTTTATTAATGCCTAAATTACAAGCTGACTTTCAGCGTTCCATTCGTTCATTTTAAGTTTTAGTTCCAACCTTTCACTAGCTTCCTTTTCACGGTTCATTTATTTTACTTTTTTTTTTAACGTTCAAATTTTTATTTCGTTAATAACTTTTGCTGAATGAACGGAGAGGCGTTATCATTCCATCATTTCACTTTATTCATGTGGTACGTTTCTCTGCCTGATGCCTCTCTCTCCTTCATTATGTTCATGCTTCATAAAGCAGTGGTTATTCCTCTGAAACCTTTTATATGGCCTTAAAAGTCTTCTTTTTTTTTTTCCTCTGTTATATATCTTCCACCTGCTCCAACCTTTCACCCTTCCTCCATCAGCTAGCACCATCCCTACCGCATGAATCACAACGTCCTAAGCATGCAATCCAAGCCTCGATCTCGCCCCAACATCAGCCTCTAGGCCGACTGCCTCTCCGAGCCTGTAGCACCCGACCACCTATTCTCGCCTGCCCAAACCCACCGACCACTGTCTTCTTCCCAGACCGCTACTCCTCGCCGCACGCAACCCGGCTCCGTCCACTTACTACCTAGATCGCCACCGAACCTTCCCCAGGCCACACGGGACCCGACCCCACCACCTTCACCTCGGTAGCCTCTTTCTTCCACCACCTTACGAAGCGGCTGTGCCTTGCCATTCAAACCCAAAGCCAGCCCATAGCTGTAACGACCCAGAATTTTGAACAATTTAATTTGAAAATATTCAATTAATTTTAAATATTTGAATCATGATTTGACTTGAATTTCAAATTATCAGAATGAATTTGGCGATTAAATTATAAAATTTAATCTATTGAAAGTTGAATAAAAATTTGAATCTTCAATTTTAAGCCGATTAAAAATATTTCAAAGGCTTATGAAATTTATATTGATAATACTGAAGATAATAGAAGCTTCAGAATTGAATTTGAAACTGCTTTGTTTAGTTTTGAAATTATATCGTTTGAATCGATATTTAAAAATAGCCGTCCGAGGTACAGTCTCGGAATTCGACGAAACCAGTTCCATTGGGTCCGTAATATTGAATTATTACCGGATTTCAAATTTCGTATTTTTCGAAATTGATATGTGAGCACACGGTGAGTAAACGCGTTGAAAATATTCAACGAATTCAGTTTAAATTTAAATTTATATTTAGTCAACATCAGCACTCTTTTGCCTCAAATCAAAACACTGTAGAGGTAAGGTAGGCACGTTAATATCAAAGACTTTCTCTGCAAAGTCACGTACACGTGTTCCCCCCTCTTCTTTTTAAAAGCAGGCATTACAAACAAATTTCGAACGAAATAAAAATGGCGGCCTTCATTTTCCTTTCCCAAATTAAAACCTCGTTCATTTGCCCCCTCTTTCGCATTCATTCACGAAATCGAAGTCTCGGGTTAAAAAAAAAAGAAAAAGAAAAAAATGGCGGGGGACTTTCGAGTCGATCTCGATTGGAATCGCGAGGCGCAGGCCGAGGCCCTGAGTTCTTCACGCTCGCCTAGGGTTTCACGAGGGGCGGTAGCGTCGACGGCGACGAAATCAAGCAGGGCGCGCGAGTAGGGGAATTCGCGTTCGATTTTTGGAGGCGAGGCGGCGTCGACGAAATCAAGTGGGGCGCGGCAGTGAATCGCGATTTGCGATGGCATTCGCGAGGCAAAGGAAGGGGGAGGTCGTGAGATGTTGCAATGGAGGATGTTGTCTCGCGATGGTCTCGAGGGTAATTGGGGCAAGCGGCGGCAGCGACTTCGATTTCGTGGTCGCGTGTACAGTGAGGTATGATTTTAACAGAAAGAAAAAAAATGTTTGCTGTAAAAAAAAAATATAAATCCCAAAGTTTGATTTTATATACTTTAGGTTATTAATTCAGTTAAGTCTACAGATTGTTAGTTTAAAATAAAGGCCGAGAACGTGATACTGTGAGTAATTTAACTCGATTTTAGAAAATTGATTTCGATATTAAAAGAATATGTATATATATATGTATATGCATACGAATTTTAAAATGTTGAATAGTATGAAAAATTGGTTTTTTGAAGATATTTAAATTTATTGTATAACTGTATGAGTTTCAAAGACAAAGAAAAAAAAATATGTTTAATGCAGAAATCTTATAGTAAGTAAATTTTTATTTGTGATAACTTACTTGTTTAATTTATTCTTAGAAATGATTAAAGAAGAAAATTTAATTTTAAACTAAAAATGTAGTTAAGAGAAAAAATTATTAAAGGAGAAATTGGCTAATTAAATCTATTAAAAGAAGATTAGTTTTGAATTTAATTTCTTGATTAAATAAAATTGTTAAAAGGAATTTGTTAGTCAAAATAAAATCACGGGTTAATTAAAACTTATTAATGAGAATTTAATTATTCGATTTATTCGAATATTAATGAATTTGTATAATATTTATACAAGGTATAAATCAAGAAAATCAAGAGGGAAATGGATTGCTAATAAAAGCAAAGGTGAGAACTTCTCACTCAAAAATTTATATGTTGGATTTGCAGTTATTGATTGATTTCTATTTGGTTGTGATATTAGATATAGTAGGATATATCTATATATATAGCAATGTATATATATTGGCATATGTATATATTGCAGTTGATTGATTTCCCGCATTGTATAGCGGATGAGACCCTATTGCGCCGCCTATTAAGCGGATAATATTTTATAAAATCCCATATACCGTGATATCCCGTCTTGAAACGGGATTGGTATTGTGCTAATGTCTGTGGATGCAGGGAAACAGGTTGGAGGGATCCAACTGGATTCCTCACAAATATTTATTGATTTTAGATATTGTGATATTTGATTGTTTATCATATCGATATATGATATTGGAAAGTCGTGATTGACTATTTGATGTATTGCATCATCGGATCCAATTTTTGAAGTTTAAAAATAACGATTTTTATTTTAAGGGATTTCTAAAGTGATTTTTGAAAGTATGCGTTTATAAAATATTTTTGGAATTAATTCATCTTAAATAAATAAACGTTATAATTTTAATATTATAAAATTATGATTTTTGAGAAATACAGTTAAAAGTTGATTTTTTTTGAAAATATGGGATTAATGATTTTACAAAATAGTTTTAAATTGGGATTTCTGAATTTATTATAAAAAGTTTAAAAATAGGATTTATGAAATTTGATTATTTTATAAATCAAAATGATGAAATTATAAAGGAGTTTAAAGACGTTTTAAAAGAATAATATAAATTGATCCATATAAAAGATTTATAAAATTGATATTTATAAATTAAAAATATTGGAATTGTAAAACGAGCTTTTATAAGTGTTAGAATAAATTGCGAATGAATTTCATAAGTGAATGAAATCTATAGGATTATAACGGTGAAGTTATAAATGGAATTTTATAAACAGTAGGTTTATAAAATTTGTAAAGTTATTTAAAAAATTAGATTTTGGATAAATAAATGAATCTTATAAGTTATAAGATTTATAATTATGAAGTTAAAAGAACAATTTTGTAAACAAATAAATTATAAGCATTTAACTTATAATATGGACTTTCGGTATATAATTGAGTTATAAATCTAATAGGTTAATAAAGGAAATTTGTAAAAGGAAGTTGTTATAAAATAAATAGAAATGTAATTTATGAACATTGTTTTATAAATCCGCAACGACTTATTTTGATAAGTAAAATTGTTGTAATTTATTAAATGGAGTTATATTCACGTTTTAGACAGTGAATAATCCTGTAAAACAAAATGTATAGAAATGATGAAATTGGTTAACAAGTATATTCACGTTTTTGAATAGTGAATAATATGTTAAAGAAATGTTTTGGATGTGATGTTTTAAATAGAATTAAAACGATCTAAGGATGTTTAAAATGTATTAAGATTCGAAACCATAGATTTCAACATTCATTGTTGAAATAGACGTTTTCGAGAAATAAAAGGAAATGGTAGACTATAACATTGTTGTTATAGTAAATGATTTCCGAAAGGAAATGTTTTGTATAGTATTGGGATTTATATATCTATTTTAATTTTGAATCCCTATACTAGTGATTTTGGGTTGTCGTAACAATGTTTTACGCAACATTCGTTTTGGCCCAAATAAATATGTTTAAGAGAATGATTTCCTTAAAGAATGAAATATATACTTAATTTCGATTTAAGTATGTTGAATATTTTCCAAGTATAGAAAATAAAAAGACTTGTGAATTACTTATAAATAAATAAGTATGGAAATGTTTTTCCAATGTGAAATGAAAAGTTTGGAGAATTTATCTTTTTGAAGATAAATTGAAAATGAATAATTGAAAACGTATATTCATAGTTATTTTAGAAATGTAAATTCAATATGGAATTTAAAAATTAAATTTGGAAAATGGGTTTAAAAATAAATATTGATTTATTTTTGAAGAATGAAAATATATACCTTGTAAAGATATTTTTGGAAAATAAATAATTTGGAAAATTATTTGGAATCTGGTGATGTTGTGCATATCTATTGATAGTTCAATAACCGACTATCAATATTTACCTTTGAATGGGTAATTGTTGTGATTTGCTTGAATTTGAATGCCACGCTTATTTTTTTTTAAATAATAAGCGCTCACTATTCGGGTTAACCGGGAAAGGACCTTGGGGTCGTATAACCCATTCCGAATATGTGATACGTCGCTATGAATTGCATTTGAAGATCGGTGTTGAAGACCGGATATTTTCGAAAACGAAAGGGTTTCTTGTCGATTGTCTCTGCACTGGCTGATCCCCGGTATAGAGATCTCCATATGTGATGGGAAATCCGGACGTGATTAGAGATTACCCGGATTGCAAGGACTTCTTTGTAAGTGCCTTCGGTTCTGTTCGATCTCGGAACAGACTTGTATGGATAGTATGTCTGACATTACAAATTGAGATATAAAGCTGATTTCTTTCAAATATATTTCTGTTGGTGGCGGAGAATTTATTCTCTTAGCTTAACACCCTTCTCTGAGACGTACGAGCTCAGAGGTTATATAGTTGATGGTTATCAGCGATATATTTCCAATTTGGTAATGTGACATGCTGAGTGTTGCTGTGAAATGATCATTGTGTTGATTATTTGTGATAGGATCATTTGTTTGATCGTTTATCTTTGTGATCATTTCTATGATCATTTGTTGACCCAAAGCATGACTTTTGTATAAAGCGTGGCTTTGTGGACGAGACTTCGTCGAGCCTCACACCCCGGAATGGTCAAAACAGGAAAGATGCGGCAAGGTTATAAGGGTTAGCTCCCTTTAGGGTATGTGCATTTCCTTCTGGAAAAGGGTGGTATCATGGTATGGAGCCCAGATGCTTACTCATGTTGAAACACTTATTATTATGGTGTGATGTTGATTACGAGCGCTCGGTTAAAGGTCCCAAAGGACCGGGGGATGGCATACTCGTGTCAGTAGTTACCCAGTTAGGGGTAACCCGGCCTTGTGTTGGCAGAGATCCGGTTTGGTTCTCGGGATGTCCTTCCAGAGGCGTTCTCATGTGGCAATGGGAAGTTCCTTGGCCTGACCATTCTTTGGAAATCTAAAGAAACAATACTATCTTGTACGGTATTAGTTGTAGAACCTATCATTCACTTATGGTGGCGCCCCACTGTTTGGATGGTAGCTATAGTAGGCATAGTTCGAAATGTCTATGCTGGCTAAGATTTATATCTTTATTTTCGAAATGATTTTCTCTACACTATGCACTAGTAATAATATCAAATGTTCTTTTAAATGCGTATCAAGCATCTTTGACTATCATAAGGAGAAATCTCCTCCGATTCTGCGTTTGCATTGTGTGTGTGTGCGGGAGGCCTTATGGTAGTCTCATTTTTAAAAGCATTGCGAATTGACATTAAAAATATTCTCTATTTTGATTTTAAAGATAAATAAACTGTTTTGAGTTCTCACACCAGTCACATGACTGACTCGGAGTTTATTGTTTTCCTTCCTAAACTCTGGGTGCCCACCAATTTCCACCCGGGCAGTCAAGAGTTAAGGTTTATCAGGATATTCTAGAATTTAGGAGTTGCTGGAGGCAAGATGGATGGCATTGGCGTATCATTAGTATATAGTAATTCTTTTTCTACTGCATTGTTTGTTGTTGTACACTCTGATGTAATGTAATGTAATAACTGATATAGTTCTTTGTTATTCATTTATCTATTATATGTTGTTCCGCTGCGAATTGTGAGATTCTGATGTTGTTCTGTTATTTCTTTCTATTCTGTTTTTCTTTCTCTCTTCTTCTACCTCTTTCTTCTTCTTTTCTTTTTCTTAAACCCTAACATTTCGGTTTTTCGGCAACGAAAAATCGCGATCGTTACAGTAGCCCCCTTCCTTTGTCCCGAGCATGACCCCAAGCCTCATCGGACCCACGCCTTCAACCCGCACCCGAAGCACCAGCTTTCCTGACCGCAAATGAATGGCTTCCCACGTGTGACGACCAACATCTCTGCGCCTCCGACTTCCCACCTCAAAACCAATACCGACCAACATTCATTGCTACTGCCTTCTTGTCCGTGCTTGGTTGTGGGGATGTAGTATAAAGTGAAGCTTGGTTATGGTTATATCGCATAGGGGTGAGCTGTAATAGTCTATTCATTCTTTATTAAAGTCTATACAATAGTTTTACTAATAAAATATGTATGTTATATATTGGTTATGTGTGATAATTAATGTGTTCACTACATTATACTAGGTCCACGTAAGGTTAAGTCTGCAATTGGGTTTAACTGGTTGATCTACTTTAAATTTATATTTTTTATAGTTGTGTATAAGATCTGGCTGTAACGTTATAGTACCATAAGACATTGTTATATTCACATTTATATTGACTTTTTGGAAAAGAGTATATACGGTTATACAATATATGCTTCGTAGACGTATATAGTTGTATAGTTATAGACTCCTATGAGTATACGTTCGATCTATGAGTTATTCATATATATTGTAGATTTTCATAAGATATATCATAGTTCATTTTATATATATATTGCTGTCTAGTGCATGCATATAAGATAATATTTTGGAAAATAATAATTTATATGTATATATATGTGTAGTTACTAACGTTAATGGTAACGTTTAAAATGTATTTAATGAAATTTTTGAAAGAAATGTATATACCTTATAAACATTGATTTTTAAATTTTAAATATATAAAATTTGGGTAGAATATATAGTATAATATATTTAAGTTGGTTTGTATGTATGTCCAGAGATGAATTATTATACAAATACAGTTTTATAAGATCTAAGATCCGTTTGTTTTAAAATATAAGTTTATACTAGTGATTTTATGGGTAAAAATTTGACATTGATATTTTTAAGATGATAAAGGAAGTTTTAATGTCAGTGTTAACATGTAAGAAATGCCTGAAGCCTGATTTATTATTTAAGAAAATACTGGAATTTAAAATGTTAAATTGAGTTGAGATGTGCTCTCGGCCCTTCTCTCTTTTATAAATATTTTGCAAAGTGTAAATTTATATCAACTATAATGTTTATAGTGGTTCAGAAAATCTAGGAAGGTCGATATTGGTCTTAACAATAATAATGTGGAATGTTGACTTAAATGTTGATTTAAATATGGAAAAAAAATGTTAAGATTTATGTTAAAACATAGTTCTGCAGTTTTCTATTATTTGCCTTTATTCGAAACGTATGTATGTATATGTAATTTTAATGCGTTTCAAAACTAATATTGGTTAAGAAAGTAAAAAAAATAGAATAATATATATGCATTTCATTTTGGTCTACATCAAACAGTTTCTGATCTGTTTTCATCGATCTCTATTTATCAGTTGTCCATCTTACTCGTGCCAATATTGCTTCGCTTTGAAAATCTTTGTTTGGATTTGTCGATGTCTAGATCGGTATCCAGCATAGCTCAATTCTTTGACCAATCTATCTAGCCTCGAAAGGTGAGCAATCACTCACGATTAACATTCTTTTATTTATTAAATTTGATTTCAATTGAAACGACAATTGAAATATGCTGCTGTTAGATTTTACATTGCTATATATGTTGTTATCTGAAATTTGTTCACCTGCAGGATATGACACCATATCCTGTTGTTTATATTATATTGTTATTGATGATATATGCCTGTTATTCTATTGTATTATCTGTTATCACTCTGCAAGTTCCCCGTAGTTTAGAATTCACTATGGGTTGAAATGATACATACCCGAACGGACTTTAGGATAGGAGAATTTCGTTATGGGTTGAAATGATAGACCCAAGCGATTTACATTTAATTAAATTTGGGATTACGGGTTGAGATGCTATCTACCCGTATCTATTTAGTGTAGGGATTGAAATGATAAATATCCGTAACACTTGACCATATGATAAGGAATATATACAGACACCGTTGGTCCATATATAAATATTTTGGAAATAAATCCATTGTTTTGGAAAGAAATATATGGTCTTATTAAATGTTAACTCTTAAATTATTATATATATATATATAAAGGGTAATTATATATATAGATTTAATAATATTTATATTAATTAAGATGGAATTAATACATAAATTATGTTAAATATTTATGTGCATTATATTTCAAATATATTTTGCGAAAATTGGGATAAATTAAGATTGGGAGATAAATTTGGGTTTATTAAAAATGGTATTTAAATAAGGAATAATTTAATTAAACTTATTTGAAATTATTGAATGGAAAATTTAAATGTATGAGATTTAAGTGATTAACGAATATTTCACGTTTAATAAAATTAAAGACAATATCGAGTAAAATGTAATTTAAGGTTACTTAAATGATTTTGAATCAAATAAGGGAGTATTTCTAGACTAAATAATAATGAGGTTAAATCGAGTTCTATATGAAACTGTTATTTAGAACATCTAAATATTAGAGCTTTGAACTATATTGGAATTTAAATGGTTTATGTTGAGATTCGGATCTGTATTTGAAATCAACGTAGTTGAATCTGTTATTTAGCAACTAAAATTGAATTAAAGTGAAATTTAGGTTGAACCAAATTTAAAATTATTATTGAGAAACTAAATTGAATAAAAATTTAGTTGAAACGTTGAATACTTAAAGTTTTGAAATATATTTAATATAAAGGGGTGTTTTTGTGATTACAAATCTGAATTTGAGATCGATAAATTGAAGTGTTTATTTTAGGAAGTGAGTTGAATGTAAATTGATAAATAAAGATTGAATTTAATTTAAATGGGAAGGTCGGGTTGATGTTGAAACGATTTGTTAAGTTGAGGGAATTGAAAATACTTTACTTTATAAATTATTTAATGTATATAAATTCTATTTTGGGAAATATAGAGATATTTGAAATGAAATGATATTGGTTTTGAAGTATAAATGACCACGGTGTTATAGTGTATATTTCTACCTTGTAGATAGTTCTATGGACCTTTAGAGGATGGTTATCCTAAACATCCTTTAAGTTATTTGTATTTCAGTTGATATTTCACTTGGGTTGGATTTATTTATATAAGAATGTTAATCCTGACTTGAGTGTTTTGTGTTTTGCTTTACGCTCGGGTCAGACTGAGTGATATCACATTTGAGGCTCACCTTTGAAGTTGGAGCCTTGCTTGAAGATCCAGCTATCTATCCTTTCAGTCATCCTATTGATTTGCTCAGAGATGTCATCTGCGCATACTGGAGACTTCACTACATCTAAGATATTCGGTTGTATTTTATTTCTAACTCCAATGTATATAGTGGCTTCATGAACTACTATTTTTTTTATCTATTCCGCTGCATTATATTACTCTGTGTCTATGATCTGTGATGATTTCTTTATTATATATGTTAAGTTTTGCAAATTTAAATTAACAATTCGGTATTTTGAATTATTCAAGTCGGATATGTATGGTTTTATTGTCGATTTGAATGGTCCAAAATAGCGGGTCGTTACAGTTGGTATAGAGTTTTGGCTCTAGGCAAAACTTAGCATATATGGTAAATTTATTTACAGAATCACTTTCGTTCGACTTGAATCTCTTCGTTTTGACTCGATTTCTTTTGAATTTTGGAATGTCCCTCGGTTCCGAAATTCGTTCTTGTCTCTTTCTATTTATATTCGTTTGATTCAAGAATATCCCATAACTCCACTGATTGTTTTGAAAAGGGGGTGAAAACTCCTTTACAATTGGCATTGATTCACCGAAGATATCTGTATCCTCTGTTTCCGATGCTGCTATATCTTAATATGCTGAATTTTATCTCTGGCGATCGAATGTCGATTTGTTTTGGAATTCCGCATCGATTATATTACTAAGGTCACGGTTGACCTGATTAAGGTCGCCGTGATTTGTAGAAGTATATCCATCTTCTATTTTGTAATTTAACTATCTAATTTTCGATCGAGGCTATCTTCGAATCAGGATTCTATTGATTGGAGCTCCTCTAATCTAAATCTCTATCTTTGTTTTGAAATCCATTATTGAATCACCCTTTGAAAAATCGGGTATATTGTATTTTTGAAATTGTTTATACCGAAATTTTATTTTGATAACTATGATTTTATATATATATATATATATATATATAAAAGTGAAAATGTTTTCGATAAGGATTATATACCTATATATATAAAGCAAATAAGAAATGTTATTCTATATAAAAAGGTTTTGAAAGGATTTGAAATTTTGGAAATTTATAAGAAATTGATTTATATAAAAATGATTTATAACTGAAGGGTTAAATTTGAAATTCGAGAATTGATTTCGGTATTTTGAAAATTGGTTTTAAGATTTTGGAAAATATATAAAAATAATACGATTTAAAAGCATTTTTTCGAATAAGAAATGTTTCAAATGAGTTCAAATGAATTCCAATAATTTTGAAGAAATTTCAAGGAAATTTTCAACAAAATAGAATTTCTAACGACCCAGAATTTTATTTAATTAAAATTTGAATATTTAATTAATTTTAAATATTAATAAGTGAATTTATAAGTCGAATAAATTTTATTTCGAATAATTGGATTTAATTGAATAATTAAATCGATAATTTAATATGTTAAATTATGAAAATAATTGAAAATTGAGTTAAATATGATTGAAAATGATTTGTAAAATTTTATTTTATCATGTTGAAGTTAGAAAGATATTTTAGAACTTTTAAAATCGAATTAAGAGTTAATTTGTGAAAATTGAATATTTTAATATTTAAATCGACTAGTGAAATTAGCCAATTTTCGAACAGTCTCAGAATTGAACGAAACCAGTTCCATTGGATCCGTAATAGTTAGTTATTACCGGATTTTAATTTTCGTAGCAATCGGAGTTATCGTTTGATCGTGGCAGCTCGAAACGCATTGAATTATTTTTAATATTAATTTGGCGAGTTAAAATAGCCATTTTTCAAAAAGTCTCGGATTCCGACAAAACCAGTTTCATCGGATCCGTAATGTGATATTATTGTGAGGTTTCAAATTTCGTGTCAATTGGAATTACCGTTTGTCCGGTACAAATTAAAACGCCTAGATAATCGTTTAAATCGGTTTAATTCAAATTGAACGTTTATTGCCATAACTCGCATAGATATCCGAATTAGCTTCCGAAACCTATTCCATTGTGTCCGGAATGCGAGGTAAACCCTAGAAACGTTGGTTACGGCGCGTGAATCGGAGTTTGGAATTCCCGGATGAATAGTGTTCGTTTTTTCTCTATAAATAGACCCTTACCCTTCATAAATAAAAAAAAATAAAACCTAAACCCTAATAACCCTAGCCGCCACCCCCTTTCACCAATGGCCAGAAATCATCCTCCTTTCCCCCTTAATCACTCCCAATCTACAAACAATTAGAAGAAGTTGTCAACTACAAAGATGAAGAGCATCCCGAGAGCTTCAGATCCGTACGGTGATGATGGAGTTTGGCGTCGCGTGGAGAGAGGGAGAGGCATGCGTTCATCTATAGTTCGGCACGCATTTTGAGGCTGTGGGGGGGTCGAGCTTCATGCTATGGATGGTGGAGGTAGCTCTTGCAATGGGCTTCAATATGGAGGTGCTTTGATGAAGTTTTCGAGGAGCAAGATGGAACCCTAGTTTTGTGTTCATGGGTTTGAGCTTGCGTTTGTTTCCTGGAGATGATTTGCGTGATGAAGAAGATGGGGGGGGGGGTGTGCGGCCTGATTTGTTTGGGTTTGAGATGGAGGGCCATGATTAAAAGTTAGGTTTATAATATAAAAATTTTGTTGTAATTGTTTATATAAAAATCGTGTAACTTCAAAAATTCATAACTTTTTCATACGAGGTCGAAAACGCGGGAAACTAGTTGCGTTGGAATCATATGGACGAGCACTACGCGATGAAATTGGATTGGAGTCGTTTGGAGTTAGTGAGAATTTTGGGTAAAATTAAACGTCCATTCGAAATAAATCGCTAAAACGAAATTGAAATCAAGGTGAGAACTTCTCACTCAATCGAATAAGTTTCGATTTTATTTTAAATAGTTAGATTTAAAATATTTGAATGCATGTTTGAATAATGATTGTTATCTATTGATTGTTAAAATAGACATTATGCGCCGTTAGTAAGCGGAGGTTATTTATTAAAAACATATACCGCGAATATTTCATAAACAGTGAAATTGGTATTATATATAATAGCAATATATATATATATTGGCATATGTATATATTGGAGTTATTGATTTCCCACAATTGTATAGCGGATGAGACCCTATTGCGCCGTTATTAAGCGGATAATATTTAAATCCCATATACCGCGATAATTCCGTACTGGAGCGGAATTGGTATTGTGCTAATGTTTGTGGATGCAGGGAAACAGGTTGGAGGGATCCAACTGGATTCCTCAACAGTATTTATTTGATTTCAGATATTTTGATATTTGATAGATTATCATATCGATATATGATATCGTTGTTGTCGTGATTGACTATTTGGTGTGTAGCATCATTGGACCAAACTTTGGAATTTTAAAATGGATTTTAAAGAGATTTTTGAAAGTATACGTTTATAAAATATTTTCGGAATTTATCCATTTTAAATAAATAAACGTATAATTTTTAATGTTATAAAAATTATGATTTTTGAGAAATATAGTTAAAGGTTGATTTTTGAAAATATGAAGCTAATGATTTTATAAAATAGTTTAATCGGGATTTTTGAAGTTATTATAAAGAGTTGAAAATATAGGATTTATAAAATTTAATTATTTTATGAATCAAAATGATGAAATTATAAAGGAGATTAAAGATGTTTTAAAAGAATAATATAAATTGATTTATATAAAAAGATTTATAAATTGATAATTTATAAATGAAAATATTTGAATTATAAAACGAATTTTTATAAGTGTTTGAATGAAGTGAAAATGGATTGCAGGAGTAAATGGAATTTATAAAATTATAAATGGTGAAGTTATAAATGAAATTTATAAATAGTAAGATTTATAAATTTTGTGAAGTTATTAAAGAATATATTTGGATAAATAATTGAATCTTATAAGTTATAAGATTTATAATGATGAAGTTTAAAAGAACGATTTTGTAAAATAATTGTTTTATAAGCATTTGACTTATAATATAAATTTCTAGTATATCATTGAGATATGAATCGAGATAGGTTAATAAAGGAGATGTATAAAAGGAAATAGTTATAAAATAAATAGAAATGGAATTTATAAACGTTGTTTTATAAATTTGCAAATGACTTATTTTGATAAGTAAATTGTTGAAACCTATTAATGGAGTTATATTCACATTTTTTACTGTGAATAATCCTTTAAAATGAAATGTATAAATGGATGAAAATTGTTAACGAAGTATATTCACGTTTTTGAATAGTGAATAATATGTTAAAGAAAATGTTTAGGATGTGATATTTTAAACAGACTTAAAACGATCTAATGATGTTTTAAAATGTGTTGAGATTCGAAACCATAGATTTCAACATTTATTGTTGAAATAGACGTTTTCGAGAAATAAGAGGAAATGGTGGACTATAACACTGTTGTTATAGTAAATGATTTCCGAAAGGAAATGTTTTGTATAGTATTGGGATTTATATATCTATTTTAATTTCGAATCCCTATACTAGAGATTTTGGGACGTCGTAACGATGTTTTACGCAACATTCGTTTTGGCCCAAATAAATATGTTTAAGAGGATGATTTCCTTAAAGAATGAAATATATACTTAATCTCGATTTAAGTATATTGAATATTTTCTAAGTGTTGAAAATAAATAAAATTTGTGAATTACTTATGAATAAGTAAGTATGGAAATGTTTTCCAATATAAAGTGAATATTTTGAGAATTTATCTTTTTGAAGATAAAATTGAAATGAATAATTGAAATCGTATATGCATGGATATTTTGGAATGAAAATTCACTATGGAATTTATAAAGAATGGGAAATTTGTTTAAAAATAAATATTGATTTATTTTTGAAGTGTGAAAACTATATATCTCGTAAAGATATTTTGGAAAATAAATAATTTGGAAAATTATTTGGAAACTGGTGATGTGTGCATATCCATTGATAGTTCAATAACCGACTATCAATATTTCCCTTTGAATGGGTAATTGATGTGATTTGTTTGAATTTGAATGCCACACTTATTTTTGAATAAGCGCTCACTATTCGGGTTAACCGGAAAGGACCATGGGGTCGTATAACCCATTCCGAATATGTGATACGTCGTTATGAATCGCATTGAAGATCGGTGTTGAAGACCGGATATTTGCGAGAGCGATAGGATGACCTGTCGATTGACTCTGCACCGAGTTGCTCCGGTATTGAGTTCTCCATATGTGATGGTGAATCCGATCAGGATTGTGGATATCCGGATTGCAAGGACTTCTTTGTAAGTGCCTTCGGTTTTGTTCGAGCCCAGAACAGACTTGTATGGATTGTATGTCTGACATTACAAATTGAGATATAAAGCAGATTTCATTCAAATATATTTCTGTTGGTGGCGGAGAATTTATTCTTTTAGCTTAACACCCTTCTCTGAGACGTACGAGCTTAGAGGTTATGTAGTTGAATGTTATCAGCGATATATTCCCAATTTGGTAATGTGACATGCTGAGTGTTGCTGTAAATGATCATTGTGTTGATTATTTGTGATAGGATCATTTATTTGATCGTCTATCCTGGTGATCATTTCTATGATCATTTGTTGACCCAAAGCATGGCTTTTGTATAAAGTATGTTTTTATGGACGTGACTTCGTCGAGCCTCACACCCCGGAATGGTCAAAACAGGAAAGATGCAGCAAGGTTATGAGGGGTAGCTCCCTTTAGGATGTGTGGATTTCCTTCTGGAAAAGGGTGGTATCATGGTATGGAGCCCAGATACTTACTCATGTTGAAAACACTTTATAATTGTGTGAATTGATTGCGAGCGCTCGGTGAAACGTCCAAAAGGACCGGGGGATGGCATATTCGGTCAGTTGTTACTCAGTTAGGGGTAACCCAGCCTTGTGTTGGTAGAGATCCGGTTTGGTTCTCGGGGATGTCCATCAAGAGGCATTCTCATGTGGCAATGGGAAGTTCCTTGGCCTGATCATTCGTTGGAAATCCAAAGAAACAATACGAGACTTGTACGGTTTTAGTTGTAGAACCTGCCATTTAATATGGTAGCTATAGTAAGCATACTATAATGGTACCTATGTTGGCTAAGATTTATATTCTACTTTCGAAATTGTTTCCTACACTATGCACTAATAATAATATGAAATGTTCTTTTTAATGCGTATCAAGCATCTTTGACTAACATAAGAAGAAATCTTCTCCAAGTCTGCGTTTGCATTGTGTGTGTGGCGGGAGGTCTTATGGTAGTCTCATTTTTAAAAGCATTACGAATTGACTTTAAAAATATTCCTCTATTTTGATTTCAAAGATAAATAAACTGTTTTGAGTTCTCACACCAGTCACATGACTGACTCGGAGTTTATTGTTTTCTTTCCTAAACTCTGGGTGCCCATCAATTTCTACACGGGCAGTCAAGAGTTAGGTTTATCAGGATATTCTGTATATTCAGGAGTTGCTGGAGGCAAGATGGATGGCATGGCGTATTATTAGTATATAATATTTCTTTTCCGCTGATTGTTGTTGTTGTTGTTGTACACTCTGATGATATGATGTAATGTAATAACTGATATAGTTCTTTGTTTAAAGGTTATTCATTTATTATTATATGTTGTTCCGCTGCGAATTGTGAGATTCTGTTATTGTTCTGTTGTTTTTCTGTTCCGTTCTATTATCTATTTTCTTTTTCTCTCTATTTTCTATCTTCTACCCTCTTCTTCCCTATCTTTTCTTTTCTTAAACATTGATAATTCGTATTTCTGTTCACCTTGAGTTAATCTATGGAGATTAGTGTATATTCAAGGAGTACGGATTTGCGGGTCTTCACAGGTGGTATCAGAGCATTTGGTTAAGCGACAACCATGGTTCTGTTGGGTATTACTCATTAGAGATAGAGTCAGTAGTACTCTAGAATGAGTTTGAGTGTAATAATAGCTATGAGAGCGTATTTGTTAGTGAATATAAAATTGTTTTATATTGTGATGATTGGTTTATTGAGTGGCATATGAACTTTCGTCAGCGTGGTCTGCAAAACTATGCCGAAGGGGTTTTATAAACACTTGAATAGAACAATTCGACACAGTATTATTTTAAATTGGGTAAATGAAATAATTTTACCTTGATTATATTTTATATATAAAGAAATAATTTTTCAGAATTATTAAAGTGTATATAAGTTGATTGTTTAGTTTTTTGAAAAAAATTCAAATAAAAGAATAATTGTATAAGTAAAATGAATTATAAGAATTGAATTATAATTAAAGTGATTTACAATTGTGAAATAAACTTATATATATGAGAAGTGAAACTATATGAATATATTTATAAATATGATTTGAAATAAAAAAAGAAAATGAATTTAAAGTTAAATGGAAAATTTACTTTAGAATTTGAATCTGAATTGATTTATAAGTGGGAATTTAAGTTATGTAAAACCAAGTGATGTTGAATGAAAATCAAATAATTAAACCAATGAAATTGAATGTAAAGTGAATATACATTGGTTGTTATATAATTGTTAGTTGATTGTATATAATTCATTAAGAATTAATGAAATTGAAAGCTAAAGTAATTGAAATTCAATTTGAAGTTAAGTGAATCTTGAATAGAATTGAATTTGATTTGGAAGTGAACCAACTTGAATATGAATTAGTGAACATAAACTAATTGAAAATGAATGTTAGTAAGAACATCCACTGTTAATGAATCAAATGTGATTAAATTGAAAACCATTTCATTGAATGTTAATGAGAATATGAATGAATATTTATTGGTATGAATGCTAGTTGGTTGATGGTTGAATATATTACTTTTGTTGCATTTGCTATGTTGACATGTATAGTTATTATGTTGCTATATGTTGTATATTGATACTATTGTCATGTATGCATGTTCTCATGTTGTTTGTTGAGTGTTTAGTAGGTGCGGATCGCGTTTGCTTCGCATTTGGAGCTCGCTTTCGCACTATATTAGCCGTATATGCTCGCTAATAAAATATAAGGTACATATCTCGGATTAAATATCGTACTTTTATACTTTTTTCCCTTCGGGATGCCTCATTACTTGATGAGATGTATATTTGTGATATATATACTGTCATTTTTTTTTCGGATCAAGCCGCGCAAAGGAGACTATGGCGAATTTTTCTGAAAATTTAAGGCGTTAGAATATTTTTGAGAAAAATTGGAAAATTTTGAAAACTATAACTTTGATTTGGAATTGAAAGTTAAACAATAGTAGTTGTTTTTGGAAAGATAACTAAGTATGATTTGAAAACTTAGTAAGTTATTGTAAGAAGTTTAACTATGTATTATGGAAAATTAATAGATTCTGTAACTTTTCTTATTTGATAATTTCGAGGACGAAATTCTTTTAAGGGGGGAAGATTGTAACGACCCAGAATTTTATTTAATTAAAATTTGAATATTTAATTAATTTTAAATATTAATAAGTGAATTTATAAGTCGAATAAATTTTATTTCGAATAATTGGATTTAATTGAATAATTAAATCGATAATTTAATATGTTAAATTATGAAAATAATTGAAAATTGAGTTAAATATGATTGAAAATTATTTGTAAAATTTTATTTTATCATGTTGAAGTTAGAAAGATATTTTAGAACTTTTAAAATCGAATTAAGAGTGAATTTGTGAAAATTGAATATTTTAATATTTAAATCGACTAGTGAAATTAGCCAATTTTCGAACAGTCTCAGAATTGAATGAAACTAGTTCCATTGGATCCGTAATAGTTAGTTATTACCGGATTTCAATTTTCGTAGCAATCGGAGTTATCGTTTGATCGTGGCAGCAAGAAATGCATCGAATTATTTTTAATATTAATTTGGCGAGTTAAAATAGCCATTTTTCAAAAAGTCTCGGATTTCGACGAAACCAGTTTCATCGGATCTGTAATGTGATATTATTGTAAGGTTTCAAATTTCGTGTCAATTGGAATTACCGTTTGTCCGGTACAAATTAAAAAGACTAGTTAATCGTTTAAATCGGTTTAATTCAAATTGAACGTTTATTGCCATAACTCGCACAGATGTCCGAATTAGCTTCTGAAACCTGTTCCATTGTGTCCGGAACGCGGGGTAAATCCTAGAAACGCTGGTTACGGCGCGTGAATCGGAGTTCGGAATTCCCGGATGAATAGTGTTCGTTTTTTCTCTATAAATAGACCCTTACCCTTCATAAATAAAAAAAATAAATAAAACCTAAACCCTAATAACCCTAGCCACCACCCCCTTTCACCAATGGCCAGAAATCATCCTCCTTTCCCCCTCAATAACTCCCAATCTACAAACAATTAGAAGAAGTTGTCAACTACAAAGATGAAGAGCATCCCGAGAGCTTCAGATCCGTACGGTGATGATGGAGTTTGGCGTCGCATGGAGAGAAGGAGAGGCCTGCGTTCATGTACAGTTCGGCACGCATTTTGAGGCTGTGGGGGGGGCCGAGCTTCATGCTATGGATGGTGGAGGTAGCTCTTGCAATGGGCTTCAATATGGAGGTGGTTTGATGAAGTTTAGTCGAGTATTGGAGGAGCAAGATGGAACCCTAGTTTTGTGTTCATGGGTTTGAGCTTGCGTTTGTTTCCTGGAGATGATTTGCGTGATGAAGAAGATGGGGGGGTGTGCGGCCTGATGTGTTTGGGTTTGAGATGGAGGGCCATGATTAAAAGTTAGGTTTATAATATAAAAATTTTGTTGTAATTGTTTATATAAAAATCGTGTAACTTCAAAAATTCATAACTTTTTCATACGAGGTCGAAAACGCGCGAAACTAGTTGCGTTGGAATCGTATGGACGAGCACTACGCGATGAAATTGGATTGGAGTCGTTTGGAGTTAGTGAGAATTTTGGGTAAAATTAAACGTCCGTTTAATTTTATTCGAAATAAATCGCTAAAACGAAATTGAAATCAAGGTGAGAACTTCTCACTCAATCGAATCAGTTTCGATTTTATTTTAAATAGTTAGATTTAAAATATTTGAATGCATGTTTGAATAATGATTGTTATCTTTTGATTGTTAAAATAGACATTATGCGCCGTTAGTAAGCGGAGGTTATTTATTAAAAACATATACCGCGAATATTTCATAAACAGTGAAATTGGTATTATATATAATAGCAATATATATATATTGGCATATGTATATATTGGAGTTATTGATTTCCCGCAATTGTATAGCGGATGAGACCCTATTGCGCCGTTATTAAGCGGATAATATTTAAATCCCATATACCGCGATAATTCCGTACTGGAGCGGAATTGGTATTGTGCTAATGTTTGTGGATGCAGGGAAATAGGTTGGAGGGATCCAACTGGATTCCTCAACAGTATTTATTTGATTTCAGATATTTTGATATTTGATAGATTATCATATCGATATATGATATCGTTGTTGTCGTGATTGACTATTTGGTGTGTAGCATCATTGGACCAAACTTTGGAATTTTAAAATGGATTTTAAAGAGATTTTTGAAAGTATACGTTTATAAAATATTTTTCGAAATTTATCCATTTTAAATAAATAAACGTATAATTTTTAATGTTATAAAAATTATGATTTTTGAGAAATATAGTTAAAGGTTTATTTTTGAAAATATGAAGCTAATGATTTTATAAAATAGTTTAACCAGGATTTTTGAAGTTATTATAAAGAGTTGAAAATATAGGATTTATAAAATTTAATTATTTTATGAATCAAAATGATGAAATTATAAAGGAGATTAAAGATGTTTTAAAAGAATAATATAAATTGATTTATATAAAAAGATTTATAAATTGATAATTTATAAATGAAAATATTTGAATTATAAAACGAGTTTTTATAAGTGTTTGAATGAAGTGAAAATGGATTGCAGGAGTAAATGGAATTTATAAAATTATAAATGGTGAAGTTATAAATGAAATTTATAAATAGTAAGATTTATAAATTTTGTGAAGTTATTAAAGAATATATTTGGATAAATAATTTAATCTTATAAGTTATAAGATTTATAATCATGAAGTTTAAAAGAACGATTTTGTAAAATAATCGTTTTATAAGCATTTGACTTATAATATAAATTTCTAGTATATCATTGAGATATGAATCGAGATAGGTTAATAAAGGAGATGTATAAAAGGAAATAGTTATAAAATAAATAGAAATGGAATTTATAAACATTGTTTTATAAATTTGCAAATGACTTATTTTGATAAGTAAATTGTTGAAACCTATTAATGGAGTTATATTCACATTTTTGACTGTGAATAATCCTTTAAAATGAAATGTATAAAAGGATGAAAATTGTTAACGAAGTATATTCACGTTTTTGAATAGTGAATAATATGTTAAAGAAAATGTTTAGGATGTGATATTTTAAACAGACTTAAAATGATCTAATGATGTTTTAAAATGTGTTGAGATTCGAAACCATTGATTTCAACATTTATTGTTGAAATAGACGTTTTCGAGAAATAAGAGGAAATGGTGGACTATAACACTGTTGTTATAGTAAATGATTTCCGAAAGGAAATGTTTTGTATAGTATTGGGATTTATATATCTATTTTAATTTCGAATCCCTATACTAGAGATTTTGGGACGTCGTAACGATGTTTTACGCAACATTCGTTTTGGCCCAAATAAATATGTTTAAGAGGATGATTTCCTTAAAGAATGAAATATATACTTAATCTCGATTTAAGTATATTGAATATTTTCTAAGTGTTGAAAATAAATAAAATTTGTGAATTACTTATGAATAAGTAAGTATGGAAATGTTTTCCAATATAAAGTGAATATTTTGAGAATTTATCTTTTTGAAGATAAAATTGAAATGAATAATTGAAATCGTATATGCATGGATATTTTGGAATGAAAATTCACTATGGAATTTATAAAGAATGGGAAATTTGTTTAAAAATAAATATTGATTTATTTTTGAAGTGTGAAAACTATATATCTGGTAAAGATATTTTGGAAAATAAATAATTTGGAAAATTATTTGGAAACTGGTGATGTGTGCATATCCATTGATATTTCAATAACCGACTATCAATATTTCCCTTTGAATGGGCAATTGATGTGATTTGTTTGAATTTGAATGCCACACTTATTTTTGAATAAGCGCTCACTATTCGGGTTAACCGGGAAAGGACCATGGGGTCGTATAACCCATTCTGAATATGTGATACGTCGTTATGAATCGCATTGAAGATCGGTGTTGAAGACCGGATATTTACGAGAGCGATAGGATGACCTGTCGATTGACTCTGCACCGAGTTGCTCCGGTATTGAGTTCTCCATATGTGATGGTGAATCCGATCAGGATTGTGGATATCCGGATTGCAAGGACTTCTTTGTAAGTGCCTTCGGTTTTGTTCGAGCCCGGAACAGACTTGTATGGATTGTATGTCTGACATTACAAATTGAGATATAAAGCAGATTTCATTCAAATATATTTCTGTTGGTGGCGGAGAATTTATTCTTTTAGCTTAACACCCTTCTCTGAGACGTACGAGCTTAGAGGTTATGTAGTTGAATGTTATCAGCGATATATTCCCAATTTGGTAATGTGACATGCTGAGTGTTGCTGTAAATGATCATTGTGTTGATTATTTGTGATAGGATCATTTATTTGATCGTCTATCCTGGTGATCATTTCTATGATCATTTGTTGACCCAAAGCATGGCTTTTGTATAAAGTATGTTTTTGTGGACGTGACTTCGTCGAGCCTCACACCCCGGAATGGTCAAAACAGGAAAGATGCGGCAAGGTTATGAGGGGTAGCGCCCTTTAGGATGTGTGCATTTCCTTATGGAAAAGGGTGGTATCATGGTATGGAGCCCAGATACTTACTCATGTTGAAAACACTTTATGATTGTGTGAATTGATTGCGAGCGCTCGGTGAAAGGTCCCAAAGGACCGGGGGATGGCATATTCGGTCAGTTGTTACTCAGTTAGGGGTAACCCGGCCTTGTGTTGTAGAGATCCGGTGTGGTTCTCGGGGATGTCCATCCAGAGGCATTCTCATGTGGCAATGGGAAGTTCCTTGGCCTGATCATTCGTTGGAAATCCAAAGAAACAATACGAGACTTGTACGGTTTTAGTTGTAGAACCTGCCATTTAATATGGTAGCTATAGTAAGCATACTATAATGGTACCTATGTTGGCTAAGATTTATATTCTACTTTCGAAATTGTTTCCTACACTATGCACTAATAATAATATGAAATGTTCTTTTTAATGCGTATCAAGCATCTTTGACTAACATAAGAAGAAATCTTCTCCAAGTCTGCGTTTGCATTGTGTGTGTGGCGGGAGGTCTTATGGTAGTCTCATTTTTAAAAGCATTACGAATTGACTTTAAAAATATTCCTCTATTTTGATTTCAAAGATAAATAAACTGTTTTGAGTTCTCACACCAATCACATGACTGACTCGGAGTTTATTGTTTTCCTTCCTAAACTCTGGGTGCCCACCAATTTCTACACGGGCAGTCAAGAGTTAGGTTTATCAGGATATTCTGGATATTCAGGAGTTGCTAGAGGCAAGATGGATGGCATGGCGTATTATTAGTATATAATATTTCTTTTCCGCTGATTGTTGTTGTTGTTGTTGTACACTCTGATGATATGATGTAATGTAATAACTGATATAATTCTTTGTTTAAAGATTATTCATTTATTATTATATGTTGTTCCGCTGCGAATTGTGAGATTCTGTTATTGTTCTGTTGTTTTTCTGTTCCGTTCTATTATCTATTTTCTTTTTCTCTCTATTTTCTATCTTCTACCCTCTTCTTCCCTATCTTTTCTTTTCCTAAACATTGATAATTCGTATTTCTGTTCACCTTGAGTTAATCTATGGAGATTAGTGTATATTCAAGGAGTACGGATTTGCGGGTCTTCACAGAATTCCAGAACTCACTTATGTCGCTGGAAAATAATTTCGGTGATGAGTGCACGCATCATCGACATTGATTTTCGAGTTTTAGAGTGGGGGAGAGGCCACTTTAATAGCTTCGTTATGCGAGTGATTTTGTAAAACCGTTTGATTTCAAATTTCGAAGTATAATTTGATATTTTCGAAAGTCATATGTATATATTTGAAACTATTTAAAGTGAGACCGGTGTTCAGTCCTCGAGTTTCGGATTTAATAATTGATTTATTGTTGATTTTCAACTCTTGAATTTAAAATTTGATTTCCCTAACTATTTTGAATGTTCGAACACTTCCAAATCGAGATTAAATTTTCAAAGCTAAGAAATTTCGAAGAGTATAAAATGTTCGATAAAGAATATAAATTTAGTTTTGAAATGTTTTGAAAAAAAAAGTTTGAATAATGGTTTTCAGAAAGGTAAATTGGATATTTCAAATAGAAATAGATAGTTTAAAAGTTTTAAAGGGATAATTATAAATTTGGAAACCATTTGAGTATAATTGATTTTGAGAAAAATTTTAGTTTTGAAATTAAATTGAAATTAAAAAACCAGTACTCTTATGGAGATTTTGGAAATGAATTTGTTTGACTTGTATTATTTTAATTTAGAAACTGGGATAATTTTCTAAACCTATTATTTTGGGAACTTTGAAATTTAGATACTTTGGAAGAAAATTTGGTGAAATCATATATGATATGAAAACTGAATGGATATTGAATGATTTGAAATTGAGAACCTTAGATTGCTTAGCACTTGATTTGGGAGTGGTCGA
The DNA here is from genome assembly GCA_030765085.1 of Allium cepa. Taxonomy (NCBI): domain Eukaryota; kingdom Viridiplantae; phylum Streptophyta; class Magnoliopsida; order Asparagales; family Amaryllidaceae; genus Allium; species Allium cepa. The sequence goes on along the minus strand of CM060945.1, from coordinate 576,570,517 downwards.
ACTTAATTAAAATGGATTGTATAAGTATGAAGTTGATTTGAAATCTATTAATTTGAAAGGTACTCAATTTGGAAAGAGATTTTATATAATCGAAGTCTATATAAGTATGATTTGATCTACTATTGATTTGGAAAGTATTCGATTTGGGAAAAATAGAATCCTATATGTATGGACTTTATATAAGTATAATATTTGAAAGTGATTTGAAAAGGTACTATATGATATATATTTTCGAAGTAAAGATATGGAAAGTGCCTTCTGCTTGATATCTGCTTTGTGGCCACATCGTGGATTCATTCTATCGATATTATTTTCTCTGATTTTTGGTTTTCCGGATGTAATACTCGAGTGTTCCCACCATGGCGTAACCCATGGTTTCTTTTTTTCTCTCGCGAATGCATAGCGCAATTGCCTGGCTGTGTCTTGCCTAGGGGTACAGATTGTTTCCTGAGGGATTCAGGCATACCATTGTGTATCCTGCAATCCGTGTAGGTCACGAATAGAAGCGCAAGTGCCTGGCTGAGTCTTGCCTAGGGGTACGGATTGTTTCCTGGGGGATCCAGGCGTAACCATTGTGTATCCTGCACTCTACTAGTCATCATGGCGTAACTCGCAGGGCTGAGAAAGCTTACGGATATGGATTGTTTCTTGGGGGACCCAGGCGTAACCATTGTGTATCTGCGAACCATGGTCGGACAAAGGTTTTGGTTTGGTTGTTTGTTGGATTGTACTTTCCATATCTGTTTTTAAAGGTTTTTCAAGTATTTTCACTGGGTGTTAAAACGGGTCTACTAAGTACTTGAAGAATTCTAGCTTTGCGCCTGATCAACGCATAGCCAGAGTCTGCAAGAACGAGGATAAACTTGTTGAAACATCGAGTTATAAAAGTATTTTCGAAAGGAAAAATTGTTTTGATATAAAAGTATTTTATTATAAGGGTATTTTATTATAAAAATATTTCCAACAAGAAAATTTTGTATTAATATTTGAATTTGAAACTCTTATGGTTTGAAATTTACGATTCATGCCCGATTCTATTCTTTAAATCTACCTTATCTTCTCAGCTTTCGTTGTTCACCTTGATTCTGTTTTTTCGAATCTACCTTCTTTCCTTTTGAATATAATCTTTTAAATATTTATTATTTGTATATTACATTGTTTAATAGAAAATTTTGGTGTTATAAATATTTTTGAAGTTATTAATTAAATAAAACATATTTAAAATAAATGATTATTGATAATATTTGAAAGGTATCTTTAGATAAAAAAAATAAAAATTCTTGAATTATAGATTTAATGTTTTCAATAGCTTTTGTGAAAAAAAAAACAAAATCGTTTCCAAATAGTTCATATAGTTATCAAGTGTTATTTAAACATATTAAATCCCAATGGGTTTTGAAAATTTTTAAAATATTATAGTATTATAGAAAAATTAAATTTCAAATGAATATTTTTAAATGAATATTACAAGTAAAATTTATACAGTTTTAAAATTAATTGTTTATCTTGTCTTTCAACCTATTTTCTTTCTTGTTGTTTTTATTCTCCTACCTCCTTCCTTTTCGGGGACGAAAAGTTTTGAGTGGGGGAGAATGTAATGACCCATAAAATTTTAATAATTTTAATTTGTTTTATAACGTATTTAGATGGATTTTTTTTTGAGAAATTTAAATAATAATATTTTGAAATAAAAATTTAATATTTGGATTACGTCCAACTAAACATAGCAGATTTTAAATTTTCAATTTATTTCATCAAAATTTATTTCATTGTGAAATTCTATTAAATTCAAGCTAGCTTATAAGTGGTAATAATAAATTTATTTTCAAGCCTGGATATTTTTCTATAGAAAATTTCTAAATCCTCTTTTGAGTGAGACGTCATTTTTCGTTTTTCCAATTCGGACGTCTATTGCTTCGTTTACCTTATTTCTGACAAATTAACCGCATTTTCAGTACCGATTATCGACTTTTGATCGAATGATCGTACCACTGATATCTGTATACCGTTGTGATCGTCTCGTCGTGTTGATCTCAATAGTATATTTATTTCTGTATTTTGGAATCCGGTACGTGGCGGAATCTGTAAAGCGTAAAACCGTATCGGTATCCGTTTTAAAACCCTTTTGTTTTCAAACTTGTGACGTGCCGCCCAAACAAAATAAATGCTGCTTTAATTAGTTGGCTGAAATTTTGGGTGACCGTTGCTACTACATCAAAATTTGTTTTATTAATGCCTAAATTACAGGCTGACTTTCAGCGTTCCATTCGTTCATTTTAAGTTTTGGTTCCAACCTTTCACTAGCTTCCTTTTCACGGTTCATTTATTTTACTTTTTTTTCTAACGTTCAAATTTTTATTTCGTTAATAACTTTTGCTGAATGAACGGAGAGGCATTATCATTCCATCATTTCACTTTATTCGTGTGGTACGTTTCTCTGCCTGATGCCTCTCTCTCCTTCATTATGTTCACGCTTTATAAAGTTGTGGTTATTCCTCTGAAACGTTTTATATGGCCTCAAAAGTCTTCTTCTTTTTTTTCCTCTGTTATATATCTTCCACCTGCTCCAACCTTTCACCCTTCCTCCATCAGCTAGCACCATCCCTACCGCATGTATCACAACGTCCCAAGCATGCAATCCAAGCCTCGATCTCGCCCCAACATCAGCCTCTAGGCCGACCGCCTCTCCGAGCCTGTAGCACCCGACCACCTATTCTCGCCTGCCCAAACCCGCCGACCACTGTCTTCTACCCAGACCGCTACTCCTCGCCGCACGCAACCCGGCTCCGTCCACTCACTACCTAGATCGCCGCCGAACCTTCCCCAGGCCACGCGGGAACCGACCCCACCACCTTCACCTCGGTAGCCTCTTTCCTCCACCACCTTACGAAGCGGCTATGCCTTCTCCATTCAAACCCAAAGCCAGCCTGTAGCCACCTTCCTTTGTCCCGAGCATGACCCCAAGCCTCATCGGACCCACGCCTTGAACCCGCACTCGAAGCACCAGCTTTCCTGACCGCAAATGAACGGCTTCCCACGTGTGACGACCAACATCTCTGCGCCTCCGACTTCCCACCTCAAAACCAATACCGACCAACATTCATTGCTACTGCCTTCTTGTCCGTGCTTGGTTGGGGGGGATGCAGTATAAGGTGAAGCTTGGTTATGGTTATATCACATAGGGGTGAGCTGTAATAGTCTATTCATTCTTTATTAAAGTCTATACAATAGTTTTACTAATAAAATATGTATGTTATATATTGGTTATGTGTGATAATTAATGTGTTCACTATATTATACTAGGTCCATGTAAGGTTAAGTCTGCAATTGGGTTTAACTGGTTGATCTACTTTAAATTTATATTTTTTATAGTTGTGTATAAGATCTGGCTGTAACGTTATAGTACCATAAGACATTGTTATATTCACATTTATATTGACTTTTTGGAAAAGAGTATATACGGTTATATAATATATGCTTCGTAGACGTATATAGTTGTATAGTTATAGACTCCTGTAAGTATACGTTCGATCTATGAGTTATTCATATATATTGCAGATTTTCATAAGATATATCATAGTTCATTTTATATATATATTGCTGTCTAGTGCATGCATATAAGATAATATTTCGGAAAATAATAATTTATATGTATATATATGTGTAGTTACTAACGTTAATGGTAACGTTTAAAATGTATTTAAGGAAATTTTTGAAAGAAATGTATAAACCTTATAAACATTGATTTTTAAATTTAAAATATATAAAATTTTGGGTAGAATATATAGTATAATATATTTAAGTTGGTTTGTGTGTATGTCCAGAGATGAATTATTATACAAATACAGTTTTATAAGATCTAAGATCCATTTGTTTTAAAATATAAGTTTATACTAGTGATTTTATGGGTAAAAATTTGACATTGATATTTTTAAGATGATAAAGGAAGTTTTAATGTCAGTGTTAACATGTAAGAAATGCCTGAAGCCTGTTTTATTATTTAAGAAAACAATGGAATTTAAAATGTTAAATTGAGTTGAGATGTGCTCTCGGCCCTTCTCTCTTTTATAAATATTTTGCAAAATGTAAATTTATATCAACTATAATGTGTGTAGTGGTTCAGAAAATCTAGGAAGGTCGATATTGGTCTTAACAATAATAATGTGGAATGTTGACTTAAATGTTGATTTAAATATGGAAAAAAAATGTTAAGATTTATGTTAAAACATAGTTCTGCAGTTTTCTATTATTTGCCTTTATTCGAAACGTATGTATGTATATGTAATTTTAATGCGTTTCAAAACTAATATTGGTTAAGAAAGTAAAAAAAATAGAATAATATATATGCATTTCATTTTGGTCTACATCAAACAGTTTCTGATCTGTTTTCATCGATCTCTATTTATCAGTTGTCCATCTTACTCGTGCCAATATTGCTTCGCTTTGAAAATCTTTGTTTGGATTTGTCGGTGTCTAGATCGGTATCCAGCATAGCTCAATTCTTTGACCAATCTATCTAGCCTCGAAAGGTGATCAATCACTCACGATTAACATTCTTTTATTTATTAAATTTGATTTCAATTGAAACGACAATTGAAATATGCTGCTGTTAGATTTTACATTGCTATATATGTTGTTATCTGAAATTTGTTCACCTGCAGGATATGACACCATATCCTGTTGTTTATATTATATTGTTATTGATGATATATGCCTGTTATTCTATTGTATTATCTGTTATCACTCTGCAAGTTCCTCGTAGTTTAGAATTCACTATGGGTTGAAATGATACATACCCGAACGGACTTTAGGATAGGAGAATTTCGTTATGGGTTGAAATGATAGACCCAAGCGATTTTCATTTAATTAAATTTGGGATTATGGGTTGAGATGTTATCTACCCGTATCTATTTAGTGTAGGGATTGAAATGATAAATATTCGTAACACTTGACCATATGATAAGGAATATATACAGACACCGTTGGTCCATATATAAATATTTTGGAAATAAATCCATTGTTTTGGAAAGAAATATACGGTCTTATTAAATGTTAACTCTTAAATTATTATATATATAAAGGGTAATGATATATATAGATTTAATAATATTTAATTTAATTAAGATGGAATTAATACATAAATTATGTTAAATATTTATGTGCATTATATTTCAAATATATTTTGCGAAAATTGGGATAAATTAAGATTGGGAGATAAATTTGGGTTGATTAAAAATGGTATTTAAATAAGGAATAATTTAATTAAATTTATTTGAAATTATTGAATGGAAAATTTAAAGGTATGAGATTTAAGTGATTAATGAATATTTCACGTTTAATAAAATTAAAGAAAATATCGAGTAAAATGTAATTTAAGGTTACTTAAACGATTTTGAATCAAATAAGGGAGTATTTCAAGACTAAATAATAATGAGGTTAAATCGATTTCTATATGAAACTGTTATTTAGAACATTTAAATATTAAAGCCTTGAACTATATTGGAATTTAAATGGTTTATGTTGATATTCGGATCTGTATTTGAAATCAACGTAGTTGAATCTGTTATTTAGCAACTAAAATTGAATTAAAGTGAAATTTAGGTTGAACCAAATTTAAAATTATTATTGAGAAACTAAATTGAATAAAAATTTAGTTGAAACGTTGAATACTTAAAGTTTTGAAATATATTTAATATAAAGGGGTGTTTTTGTGATTACAAATCTGAATTTGAGATCGATAAATTGAAGTGTTTATTTTAGGAAGTGAGTTGAATGTAAATTGATAAATAAAGATTGAATTTAATTTAAATGGGAAGGTCGGGTTGCTCTTGAAACGATTTGTTAAGTTGAGGGAATTGAAAATACTTTACTTTATAAATTATTTAATGTATATAAATACTATTTTGGGAAATATAGAGATATTTGAAATGAAATGATATTGGTTTTGAAGTATAAATGACCACGGTGTTATAGTGTATATTTCTACCTTGTAGATAGTTCTATGGACCCTTAAAGGATGGTTATCCAAACATCCTTTAAGTTATTTGTATTTCAGTTGATATTTCACTTGGGTTGGATTTATTTATATAAGAATGTTAATCCTGACTCGAGTGTTTTGTGTTTTGCTTTACGCTCGGGTCAGACTGAGTGATACAGCATTTAAGGCTCACCTTTGAAGTTGGAGCCTTGCTTGAAGATCCAGCTATCTATCCTTTCATTCATCCTGTTGATTTGCTCAGAGATGTCATCTGCGCATACTGGAGACTTCACTACATCTAAGATATTCAGTTGTATTTTATTTCTAACTCCAATGTATATAGTAGCTTCATGAACTACTATTTTTTTTATCTATTCCGCTGCATTATATTACTCTGTGTCTGTGATCTGTGATGATTTCTTTATTATATATGTTAAGTTTTGCAAATTTAAATTAACAATTCGGTATTTTGAATTATTCAAATTGGATATGTATGGTTTTATTGTCGATTTGAATGGTCCAAAATAGCAGGTCGTTACACATTAATCGCACAGGTTCGACATGCTGACCAGAAATCATGCGGGGAGTGGTGGCGTTCGAGTGAAAAATTCGGGGTGTGTGGGGACTCAAGTTCAACGCTGCTCGAGGGCTGGGGGCGGCACGCGAAGGGCTTCACGTCGTTGGCCTCTGATTGAATTCTGGTCGAGTTTGGTGGATGCGACAAGGAGAAGTCGATGGCGGCAGTGGGTTCATTCAACCCTGTAGATGTACGCGTGAGGAAGAAGCAAGTTCGGCCGATGGTATATTATAAAAAAACAAAGAAAGAAAATTTGTTTTAAATTTTTATACAAACTTTATAAAACCATAACTTGTGCGTACGTTATCAGATTTCGACGAAAATTGCGGCGCCGGAATCGCAGCGACGAGTTCTACACGGTGGAGCACTTCTGGGATCATTTTGAGCAAGTAAAAATTTAGGTTAAATCGAACGCCGTTCGATTTGATTTAAAATTTGAACGCTCGTCGAAAACTCAAGGTGAGTTAATCTCACTAACATCTGGATACCAGTTAATTTAAATAGCTAATATTTAATGTTTAATTGGTTGTTTGGCTGAATATGATAATTATAATCAGATTGGATCGATATTTATTGGTTGTGCTAATATCTGTGGATGCAGGGAAAAACAGGTTGGAGGGATCCAACTGGATTCCTCACAAATAGAAATTTTACTTATATTCTATGATATAAATAGTTAATATCCTATGATAGATTGATTTGTAAATTAAATTGTGATGTGTTATGATTGAATAAGTATAATTTGGGATTTTAAAATATAAATAAAATAAATTTGAATTAAAAGAGAATAGAAAGGGGAAATTTTGAGTAACGAATTTAAGGGAATTACTTTCAAGAAAATTGGTTGAAAATTTGAAGTGTTTGAAATTGTGATTCAAAAAAGAAATGTGAATTGTTTTAAAAATAATAGCGAGATTTATTTTTAAAGGATGGGAAGTGTGTATTTTTCTGGAAACCAAGCATGTTTCAAAGAAAGATTTTCGAAGTATAAACTGGAAAGTTTTGCAAAGGTGTTTTTAGAATATTTTAGAAAATTATTATTATTATTATTATTTTAATTGTTTTTAAGTGAAAGTAAATGATTGTTTAAGTAATTATGGTATTTATTTATTTAAAAGGTAATTTAGAATTATGTTTCTAAAGGGTATTAAATATGAACATTTGATATAATAATCCCATATAAAAAGAAAAATTTTAATTAAGTTACTTAAGGAACTTTTATAGATTTTTAAAAGTACAATTTGAATAAAGAATTTAGTAATCATATTTTAAATACTTTAAGTACATTTTGAAAGTGATTTCCAGGAAATAGCAATGTGTTTAAAAATAAAAGGAGTTTATTTTTAAAGCATGGAAAGGAATTTACGAGATGAACGTAAAATTGAATTGGGGTAAATCGTGTAGGATTTATAAAAAGCATTCATTGGTTTATCCTAAAATGGAAGAGTATTTCCCTGAAAAGCCAAATACGTTTTTAAAGCAGATTTTTGAAAAAGTTAGAAGTTTTGAAGTTGTATTAAAGAATGGTTTCAAGAAATTATTTAAGTTGTAAGAATTTTAAAAAGTGAACATTTATCAAAATTAGCTATATAACTAATTATTTTAAAGGGGAAATTAGTATTATGTTTTAAAGAATATTATTAATATTTATACTTTATAAAATGGTTTTATTTTAAAAATAATTAATTAAGGTTTTAGTTGAGAAATTGTATAGGATTTCATAGCTTTATTTTAAAATGTAGTATGACTTAACTTTATTTTGAAGAAAATAGTTTATATTTTATAAAGTAGTTTTATTCAAAATATTTTTAAAAGTGTGTGTGTATATATATAAATATTAAATTAAATATGTAAGTAGATTTAATATAAATGTTTTAATGTATTTTCAAGAATCAAGAATTTAAGTTATTTTAAATCTTAAGTATTGGTACTTGGATGTTTTCAAAGGAAGTAAAGATTTGGGAATCTATTCCATGAGAAGAGTTGGGTTTGAAAAGTGTTTTCAACGGGATTTGAAAATGGAAATATATCTTGCAAAGATATTTTAACGATAATAAATAATTTGGGCAATCATTTATTGTTTGATGGATGTTTGTGAATGTAAAATGATAGTTAAATCATCGACTATCAATATTGGCCAACGCGTTGATCGTTTCGAAGAGACCGGGATTGGGATTAATTTCTCGAAAACCACTTCGATCCGGTTTTGTACGTTTTCGTGGGAAAAACGAGTTCGGAGTCGAAGATGGAGCAGTGAAGTGCAAGGGGTAGCCACTACTAATCCTGATGATATTTCCAAAATGGATGTAGTAGGAGTAGTGCTTTCGGTTCTGTTCGAACCCGGGACGGACTTGTATGGATGAATGCTTCCGGAACATCGTCAGGAGGACGATGGGCATTCTAAGTGAAACGTTCTTAAAAGGTAACACTTAGCCTCAAGCCTCATCAACCGGGATGACTGAAAATCAGCGGTTATGCAGCAAGACTAGGTGGGTAGCACCCATTTCAGGGTGAGGTCATCCCTATCTAGATGTCCCTTTTATTTCGGCTTAGGGGTGCGGTTGTTGATCCCAACCGCGGGGTGATCTTACTCGGGATTATCCAGTAAGGGGTAGTCTCGGCCTTGTGTTGCAAGGGATTGGGAGTAATCCTCGGTACGGTGATCCAGGTCACGCACTGTGACAGGTGGTACCCTAGTGCCTAGTCATTAGTTGGAAATCCATTTTCCCTACGAGCCTTTTTCGAGTTTTGTTTGTATTATCCACTTTGTGGCTAGTAGCTAGAATTTAATCATGTAACAATTTCGGCTATTTTAATAAGTATTTGTATATATACCCTATTATAATATCAAAGGATTTTTATAACAAGTGTTTTAGCTATCGTAAGGTAAAAACCCGACATGTTTATTTGTGGCGTGGTCTTAAGAGATGCTTTTGTTTTCAAAAGGATTTTTGAAACTTCAATAATCAATTTGGGTGTATTTTTATCAGCTGGCATGCCAGACTGACTCGGGTGTTATTTCATTATAATGCTCGGGTCAGACCGAGTATTATATGTTCAAGATAGGATACTATGGAGCTCAGGAGAGGTGCTGGAGACCGAGACGTATTATCCGTACTTGTTTATATTTGCTGCTGTGATTGTATGAAATTGTTAAGCTGGTAATTGTTGTTTGTTTGTGATACTCTAATGATGATGTAATATATAAAAACAGACATAGATTTCATTTGTGTAAAGATCTGTTATTGACTATTATATTTTGTTCCGCTGCGATTGTGAGATTCTGTTATTGTTACTTCCTTCTCTCTTCTACCTTCTTTCTTTTTCCTCAACAATCTGTCTTTTCCGGCACTTGATCGTCAGCATATTATACTATGTAGTATTTTGTGTTGATTTTCGGAGGTCGAGAAGGGCGGGTCGTCACATGTGGTATCAGAGCTTAGGTTAGCGATAACTTAGGCTTTGATGGGGAAATTACTCACTAGGTATAGAGTCAATAGTACTCTATAATGATTTGAGTGTATTAATAGCAATGAGAGCGTATTTGTTAGTGGATATAAAAATTGCTTTTATACTGTGTTGACTTATCGGTTGAGTGTTTATGAACTCTGGTCGGTACGGGAGGTACAACCATATCGATAAGGGTTTCTAAACTTTTAAACAAGATAAACCGACATAGTATTGTTTTTAAAGTGGGTAAATGTAACGCCCCACCCCGAGACCCACCTTAGTAAAGAGAATTAATGAGTAATTTGTCTACTAAAGCGGAGACTAGGGCTGGTTAAGGGCGACCATCTATAACTTTGTCTTAAACATCTACTGAATACGTCGATAAATGCACTATGATTTTTATTTTCTATCTCAATGGATCGACATAAACAATAAATGCTTAATCCAAATCTATAGGTGGCTAACGGATCTATCAGAACAAAATAGCATAACTAAATATAAAGCACATCACAGAACAGTAATCAACATCATATATGTACATATACACTGATACATGTTTAGTACAATACAATATGAATACAATAAAGGTGGTATTCGACCACACTATATACATGGAATCGAATATAAATACATCAGAGTCAAGCGGAAAGAAATATAAACCACAAAAGTGCTAGGATGATATCCAAGCGATGCATCAAAGCAAAGTCCCGTAACTGATAGCTAACCTAAAACAACTCGGTCTGACCCGAGTAATAAACACACGGGTCAGGCAACTGAATCTTATCGTTAGAAAGGAATACGATAAGGTAAAGAGAAGAGCTTCGCAACGGGATAACATAAGTAGGTATGAACATCTAGGGTTGATATCAAGTAACTTCACTATGTCTCTAAGGTGGTTTGCATATACATATACTTGGGCTAATCTGAAGGAATTCATGTATATGGTATAAAGGAAAACATTCAAACATTATCCATGAATAAATAAATCTCTCAAGTCGTATATAAATCCCAAGTATAAATCTGTAAAATTTGAAATCGCCAAAATCCTCAAAGAAATCATATTTGCCTTATTTACATCTATAAGGCTAGGTAAACACATCAAAAATGGTGAAATCGAAATCATCATAACTCATAAAAGAAATCTCATATTGGCCAATTATTACATGCAAAAGCATATTGCACGTGCTATTTACCAGTACTGTTCACCATCATGGTACCATATCCATCTCTCGACCGGAATCCTCATCTCGAATTAATCCGGTATATGACGTCATCTATATTCTCCCCGAACACCCGCCATCAAAAGTGATTGGAGCACCTTACTCCAATCGGTGTCCGCTGAGTCCCCGCCATCAAAAGTGATCGAGTCAAGTATTACTTAACCCGATCGGGACTTTAAGTACTGGTAGTTCTCCCAGAATGTGTCAACAACTCTCGGATAGTAACCCGGAAAGTGGTAACGTATGTCCCATACCATACACTCTCACTTAGCGGTTTTCTAGCCGCTAGTTCGTGCCACACTAAGAAATCATCAACATCCTCAAAAGAATCGCCTCATGTCATCGGCATATGGTATAAGATGCTAAACCCTTATCATCTCATCGACGTGTAGAAACTCCATAAAAACATCAAACTCATCAAATTCCATCAAAATCTTGCCTCATATCATTGGCAAGTATATCTCGATCAATATAGTCCTAATCTCGTATATACTCCCGAATAGGAGATCTCCGACTATACGTATTAGCTAAATGGACTAATATAATCTCAAACTCATACCACAATGTGGTTAACATCAAGGAGGAAATCGAATGATTCCTCAAAATCTTTTCGGTAGTACAAGTCCGAAATTAACCGATAAAGTAAATACTCAAGTCTCATACCTCGCGGATTTACTAAATCGTTTAATTTATTTCCTTATACGTCCGAAAAAGCATCAAAGTAATTAAAGTAAATAAAATTACTTATAATATTTTTACTAGAGAAAACGGGATTTTAAACCAATTTATAGAAATTTATCTAAAGGATTTTGAGTGAAAACCCATCATTTAAAGAATTTTAATGATTTTTGAAAGCCTAGAAAATAAAGAATAATTGTTTAAACACCTTTAAAAATGTATAAAAACATTTATTGCTCAAACCATGATTTTAGAAGATTTTATGCAATTTATTCGGATTTTTGAAACTCAGAAAAACATCAATTTGCAATTTAATCGGCAAAAACCGATATTCAAATTTTAAATCGAATTTAAAACCAATTTAAATTCAAGTCACATTCTAAATTTACTAGTCCAACAAGAGAATCAAATGCTAGCATCAAATTTCATAGTAAAATTCTTGCAAAAGCATGCAAATGAAATCATCAAAGTCGAACAATTACATCAATATTGGGGCAGTTCATAACAGACCAACATTGCAAAACATCAATTTTGCACCATGAAAACTTCGAAATTCTACAAAACATAAAATACAAAAATTGTAGCCAACATCCTCAGGTTTCCAAAACTTCATAAATATTGATATTCCGATCAGTAACGAAAAAGTTATGATAGAAAAACTACTAAGAAAGAAATTATTTGCGCTGCCTGTCAACACAGGACAGCGATGAAAATGTCAATTTTCCACTATGTAGACTTCTAAATCAGTCAAAACCGAAAACATGAAAGTTTTGGGATATTTCACAAGGATTTCAGATCATCCAAGAAATCAAAATTCCGATAAGCATCACAAAAGTTATGGCGAAAACACTAACCAGCCACTAGAATATTCCGGGCTTAATCCCTCTCGGATTTTCGTTTTTGACAGCAATTAAGAAGGTTCAAACGGACTCAAAACCCAATGAAATTTAACATGAATAAACTATAATCTGTTCTCTACAATTTGAAAAAAGAGTGGCATCAATCCGACATCGGACGAGCCAGATATGAGCAAAACAAGACAGGGCATTTTCAGCATCAATCAATATAGAACAGAGGTAAAATTCAACATATTTAACCGAATATTTCAAGCAAGAGATTATTTGCTGCTGAAATTTGTTCACTTATAGTTGCTATAAGCCTTAGATTACCTATTAGCAGCAAAAAGATGATGATTTAGGCTTGAAGATGGAAGTTTTCAACTCGAATTCGCATTTGCCGTACCTATGATTGCTGAAAATAGGCATGCAAGAGAAGATAAATTACAAAACAAGAATTACAATAAACAAATATAGATTTCTCCTCAAATTTAAAATAGAGAAGGATGGAGATTACCTTCTTGTTGAATTAGACCCGAATTTCTATTGATTTAGCACAGAATTTTGTTAATTATGGCTAGGGTTTGAGAAGACAGCAATTATTTTTAAGTTTCAGAAGTTTTGAGGAGAAGCCGTATACAATGAAGAAGAAGAACGTACTTTTTCTCTAGATGTTTCTCATTAGGACTAATGTGTATGGGTCAGGTAATTAGGCCCAAAATTAATTACTTAACAAAAATAATGAAGTTGATCAATTTACACTTATACAATGCTTAAATCTTCATAACTTCTATATTTTTACTCCGTTTTTAATGATTTTGGATGCGTTGGATTCGTTATGTCATCTAGTTTTTAATAAAATTATCAAAACATAAGTTTTAACAATTTTTTTATTAAATTTCCATTTATTACTCAATTTATCCTATTTTCCCATAATTGCAAAATAAATTGCAAATTTAATACAATTGGTTAAATAAAAAGATGTTATGTACCCAAAACAAAACAAATACAGGTTTAGACATTATTAAATTATTTCTCACATTTTTAATCATAGTTATCATGATTAATTATTTTATTAACTCATTCTTATATATATATATTTAATTAATAAAATGACAATATTGGCAAACAAGCACAATATTGTACAAATTATCAATTTAATCAAATGTAGTCAATTAACTACATTCAAATTCATGAAATAAAGTAGAAACTTTATTTTAATCATGTCCATCATTTTTTTTATATACTCAAAGAAGATTATTTTTTTCTTCTTATTCCCTACATTTTATTTTACAATAAAATGTATTGTTGGTTTTAAAATTACCAATGTGATTTCCCCAACCCAAACAAAATTCCATTAATTATTCCAAACCACTCCAACCATCGAAATGGAGTGATTAATTTATTTTTGTTACAATTCATTAGCCCAAAAATTCAAATTCATTATGTGTATGATGATTAAACATTTATTTAACAATTTTCTTTGTATTTAACAAAGAAAAGATGCAATTTGACAATAAATTACATTATCGCCAAATCGTACATGTTAATTGAATATAGTTGTATCTCTATATTCAAAATTCATGAAATAAAGGAACAACTTTATCTCAGACATATGTTTATTACTATTAATACAATAAAATCTTTCTACTTCTATTTTCCCTTTTATTCTACAATAAAAGGGGAATATTGGAATAAATTGCCAATATTCCTTTAATGCTCCTACTAAATTCCATCAATGACAATTTCCAACTCAAAGATCACAATTAAGTTGTTTACTTCATCTTTCCTTCATCTTAAATTTTCTTCAATCATTTAATTTGAAATAAACCTTATTTTATATTGTTCTCCCAAAATTTATTCATATTATATTTATTCCAAATAAACAATATAATTCATCATTTTCTTCCAATTAATTCAATTAATTACAATATTAAATTATAATATTCATTATAATTTAATATTTACGGTAATCTTCAACCAGGGTTGTTACAGACTCCCCCTCTTATGAAAATTGCGTCCTCGCAATTTCTAGAGGAAATCTGTATTCAACACAATTTATTCAATCGACAAAGGATAAAAGAGAAGCTCGAAACTCAAGCCATTCATACTCTCAACATAGAATGGTAGAGAGAAACAAGGTAAAACTTCCTTGGTTAATCCAATGGCCCATCAAATGCTTATATAGCGATTAGAAAACCATCGAATTTTCCAAGTAACTTGAAAGAATTTCGAAGATATCCCATCTTCGAAAAAAAACTCAATAAGATGCTCAACAATTAGTCAATCGAAAATGATTGATTTCACAAAACTCTACGAATAGAGTCGGGACCAAACTCACTTAAACCCAAACTCTAAGCAATAAAGAATATCATCAATAAGATTTTCTACATAATAATGCGGAAAGAACATCCTCACAATAAGATAAACGCAATAGACAAGATGAATAAATCACGTAATGACTTCTTGCAAGGCCGCCAAACTCGAACGACCGTGATAAGGCATGTCGTTGATATTAACTCAAGGATAGAATATACTAAAGAAATAAGGATATAAGCTCAAATTACTTTTGAATCCAAGATATTCAGAATTTTTAAATCCCAACATCTTTTAAATTTTAAATCTCAATTTTTAACATTTGAAAATTTTCAAACTCTTTACTATACTACTTAGTAAGTAATTTAAAACTCAAATTAAAAGTCCAAATTTCTTCTCTTACTTCAAAGTTAATTTCCAAAGAGATTTGTAAAGCCATAATAATATCCCTCAAAATAAATTAATGGTTTAAATTCTCTTTACTCTTTTTATTAAACCACTTAAATATTTTAAAAACAATCTTTAAATACTCTTGTAACTCTTCTCTTAAAATATCCAATGTATCTAATATAGATTCAAAAATATCAAAATATACTTCCAATAAAGTATAAATGAAGAATATTCTCATATATTCTCATCTTTACAACTTCAAAATAAATAATAAATGGCATTGCCTCGCCATTGAATCTCCAATAATAGATATATCCATTGGCTGCAGAGTCGATCAAATGATCAAAACTGCCTCGCCACTCTGTTACTCGTCTCTAAAATCAGTGGCTGCAATTACCATTCAAAAATAAATTTAATATATAATCTTAAAATATTATTTTCAAAATCTCAATTTTTAAAACACAAACCATTGTGTCTGATTGCCTCATCATAGCATTTAGGAGATTCCTATCGATAACGTTGATCAGGCGTATCGACCAGAACTCTTAACTACTCGATGGATAACCCAACACTCTAAAATTATTTCTATGAAAGAATACTACTCAAATAAATATATTCTCAAAACATTCTTTGATTTTTAAAATATCTCAAAACTCCAATTTCTCTTTTTAAAACTCACACACATATATATATATACATATATATTGCTTTAAAAAAAAATCAGCAACATATAGGATAAGCAAGATATTCTTCTCGAAGGAGAAGAAGCACACAATCCACGAATCACTACTTCAAATGGAGTAATGCTAAAGGATAACATTGATTGACTATCAGAAAAGAACACTCAAACAAAGTAGAATGATAAACTCAGTCAAACTCGAATAATCTAGAAACTCTCCTCATTCCTTAGTGGATATCCTCGTGGAAGGATAATCGAGGAGATAAGAGCTTGGAATAAGGTTACCTCAACACTCGATTTCTCGATTGGATGTCAAATCCAAACAGACTTACAAAACTCAACAAATTCTCCTTGATTGGAATTCGAAACATATCATCAACATCTCAATATTCAAGAGCGAATACAGAAACTTCGAAATCATCATTAACATTTCAAAGTGATAGAAATAATAACCCAATAAAATTAGGATGCCTAAATAAACACAGGATCCTATAACAACAAAAGGATCGGGCTTAACATCAAATAAGTTAGTCCATCTCAAATCAGATACATCTCAAGATTGTGAGTAACAAACAAATACTCACAAAAGCAACATCAAATAAAAATCTCAGAATGCCCACAATGAGCTAATCATTGTGGATCCCTTCAATAGTATTCACAACTCTCAAATGAATGCAACAAGAATGCTAAAAAAAATTGATCAACTCCATCGATACGAACTCACTCGCATCGACAAAAAAAAGAAAAGAATAGAATAATCCCAAATAAGATTATTCATAAGATAAGATAACATCAAACTCAATTATGGAATACTACGGAATACAATTTATATTCCTAGACATATTCCATCTCAACATATCCCAAAACTCGAAAAAGAATAAAAGCACGATTCGAAAACAAGCTCGAATAAAGGACAATGATTCACTCGTATTGTACTTCGACGTATTGTGATTTACGTACTGTTCTGTGTTTATTCTACTTTGTTCTGACCACAGCTCTGATACCATGCTGTAACGCCCCACCCCGAGACCCACCTTAGTAAAGAGAATTAATGAGTAATTTGTCTACTAAAGCGGAGACTGGGGCTGGTTAAGGGCGACCATCTATAACTTTGTCTTAAACATCTACTGAATACGTCGATAAATGCACTATGATTTTTCTTTTCTATCTCAATGGATCGACATACACAATAAATGCTTAATCTAAATCTATAGGTGGCTAACGGATCTATCAGAACAAAATAGCATAACTAAATATAAAGCACATCACAGAACGGTAATCAACATCATATATGTACATATACACTGATACATGTTTAGTACAATACAATATGAATACAATAAAGGTGGTATTCGACCACACTATATACATGGAATCGAATATAAATACATCAGAGTCAAGCGGAAAGAAATATAAACCACAAAAGTGCTAGGATGATATCTAAGCGAAGCATCAAAGCAAAGTCCCGTAACTGATAGCTAACCTGAAACAATTCGGTCTGACCCGAGTAATAAACACACGGGTCAGGCAACTGAATCTTATCGTTAGAAAGGAATACGATAAGGTAAAGAGAAGAGCTTCGCAACGGGATAACATAAGTAGGTATGAACATCTAGGGTTGATATCAAGTAACTTCACTATGTCTCTAAGGTGGTTTGCATATACATATACTTGGGCTAATCTGAAGGAATTCATGTATATGGTATAAAGGAAAACATTCAAACATTGTCCATGAATAAATAAATCTCTCAAGTCGTATATAAATCCCAAGTATAAATCCATAAAATTTGAAATCGCCAAAATCCTCAAAGAAATCATATTTGCCTTATTTACATCTATAAGGCTAGGTAAACACATCAAAAATGGTGAAATCGAAATCATCATAACTCATAAAAGAAATCTCATATTGGCCAATTATTACATGCAAAAGCATGTTGCACGTGCTATTTACCAGTACTGTTCACCATCATGGTACCATATCCATCTCTCGATCGGAATCCTCATCTCGAATTAATCTGGTCTATGACGTCATCTATATTCTCCCCGAACACCCGCCATCAAAAGTGATTGGAGCACCTCACTCCAATCGGTGTCCGCTGAGTCCCCGCCATCAAAAGTGATCGAGTCAAGTATTACTTAACCCGATCGGGACTTTAAGTACTGGTAGTTCTCCCAGAATGTGTCAACAACTCTCGGATAGTAACCCGGAAAGTGGTAACGTATGTCCCATACCATACGCTCTCACTTAGCGGTTTTCTAGCCGCTAGTTCGTGCCACACTAAGAAATCATCAACATCCTCAAAAGAATCGCCTCATGTCATCGGCATATGGTATAAGATGCTAAACCCTTATCATCTCATCGACGAGTAGAAACTCCATAAAAACATCAAACTCATCAAATTCCATCAAAATCTTGCCTCATATCATTGGCAAGTATATCTCGATCAATATAGTCCTAATCTCGTATATACTCCCGAATAGGAGATCTCCGACTATACTAATTAGCTAAATGGACTAATATAATCTCAAACTCATACCACAATGTGGTTAACATCAAGGAGGAAATCAAATGATTCCTCAAAATCTTTTCGGTAGTACAAGTCCGAAATTAACCGATAAAGTAAATACTCAAGTCTCATACCTCACGGATTTACTAAATCGTTTAATTTATTTCCTTATACGTCCGAAAAAGCATCAAAGTAATTAAAGTAAATAAAATTAATTATAATATTTTTACTAGAGAAAACGGGATTTTAAACCAATTTATAGAAATTTATCTAAAGGATTTTGAGTGAAAACCCATCATTTAAAGAATTTTAATGATTTTTGAAAGCCTAGAAAATAAAGAATAATTGTTTAAACACCTTTAAAAATGTATAAAAACATTTATTGCTCAAACCATGATTTTAGAAGATTTTATGCAATTTATTCGGATTTTTAAAACTCAGAAAAACATCAATTTGCAATTTAATCGGCAAAAACCGATATTCAAATTTTAAATCGAATTTAAAACCAATTTAAATTCAAGTCACATTCTAAATTTACTAGTCCATTGCTAGACAAAAGAATCAAATGTTAGCATCAAATTTCGTAGTAAAATTCTTGCAAAAGCATGCAAATGAAATCATCAAAGTCGAACAATTACATCAATATTGGGGTAGTTCATAACAGACCAACATTGCAAAACATCAATTTTGCACCATGAAAACTTCGAAATTCTACAAAACATAAAATACAAAAATTGTAGCCAACAGCCTCAGGTTTCGAAAACTTCATAAATATTGATATTCCGATCAGTAACGAAAAAGTTATGATAGAAAAACTACTAAGAAAGAAATTATTTGCGCTGCCTATCAACACAGGACAGCGATGAAAATGCCTATTTTCCACTATCTAGACTTCTAAATCAGTCAAAACTGAAAACATGAAAGTTTTGGAATATTTCACAAGGATTTCAGATCATCCAAGAAATCAAAATTCCGATAAGCATCACAAAAGTTATGGCGAAAACACTAACCAGCCACTAGAATATTCTGGGCTTAATCCCTCTCGGATTTTCGTTTTTGACAGCAATTAAGAAGGTCCAAACGGATTCAAAACCCAATGAAATTTAACATGAACAAACTATAATCTTTTCTCTACAATCTGAAAAAAGAGTGGCATCAATCCGACATCGGACGAGCCAGATATGAGCAAAACAAGACAGGGCATTTTCAGCATCAATCAATATAGAACAGAGGTAAAATTCAACATATTTAACCGAATATTTCAAGCAAGAGATTATTTGCTGCTGAAATTTGTTCACTTACAGTTTCTATAAGCCTTATCTTACCTATTAGCAGCAAAAAGATGATGATTTAGGCTTGAAGATGGAAGTTTTCAACTCGAATTCGCATTTATCGTACCTATGATTGCTGAAAATAGGCATGCAAGAGAAGATAAATTACAAAACAAGAATTACAATAAACAAATATAGATTTCTCCTCAAATTTAAGATAGAGAAGGATGAAGATTACCTTCTTATTGAATTAGACCCGAATTTCTATTGATTTAGCACAGAATTTTGTTAATTATGGCTAGGGTTTGAGAAGACAGCCATTGTTTTTAAGTTTCAGAAGTTTTGAGGAGAAGCCGTATACAATGAAGAAGAAGAACGTACTTTTTCTCTAGATGTTTCTCATTAGGACTAATGTGTATGGGTTAGGTAATTAGGCCCAAAATTAATTACTTAACAAAAATAATGAAGTTGATCAATTTACACTTATACAATGCTTAAATCTTCATAACTTCTATATTTTTACTCCGTTTTTAATGATTTTGGATGCGTTGGATTCGTTATGTCATCTAGTTTTTAATAAAATTATCAAAACATAAGTTTTAACAATTTTGTTATTAAATTTCCATTTATTACTCAATTTATCCAATTTTCCCATAATTGCAAAATAAATTGCAAATTTAATACAATTGGTTAAATAAAAAGATGTTATGTACCCAAAACAAAACAAATACAGGTTTAGACATTATTAAATTATTTCTCACATTTTTAATCATAGTTATCATGATTAATTATTTTGTTAACTCATTCTTATATATATATATATATATATATATATATATATATAATTAATAAAATGAGAATATTGGCAAACAAGCACAATATTGTACAAATTATCAATTTAATCAAATGTAGTCAATTAACTACATTCAAATTCATGAAATAAAGTAGAAACTTTATTTTACTCATGTCCATCATTTTTTTTTATACTCAAAGAAGATTATTATTTTCTTCTTATTCCCAACATTTTATTTTACAATAAAATGTATTATTGGTTTTAAAATTACCAATGTGATTTCCCCAACCTAAACAAAATTCCATTAATTATTCCAAACCACTCCAACCATCGAAATGGAGTGATTAATTTATTTTTGTTACAATTCATTAGCCCAAAAATTCAAATTCATTATGCATATGATGATTAAACATTTATTTAACAATTTTCTTTGTATTTAACAAAGAAAAGATGCAATTTGACAATAAATTACATTATCGCCAAATCGTACATGTTAATTGAATATAGTTGCATCTCTATATTCAAAATTCATGAAATAAAGGAACAACTTTATCTCACAGATATGTTTATTACTATTAATACAATAAAATCTTTCTACTTCTATTTTCCCTTTTATTCTACAATAAAAGGGGAATATTGGAATAAATTGCCAATATTCCTTTAATGCTCCTACTAAATTCCATCAATGACAATTTCCAACTCAAAGATCACAATTAAGTTGTTTACTTCATCTTTACTTCATCTTAAATTTTCTTCAATCATTTAATTTGAAATAAACCTTATTTTATATTGTTCTCCCAAAATTTATTCATATTATATTGTTTATTCCAAATAAACAATATAATTCATCATTTTCTTCCAATTAATTCAATTAATTACAATATTAAATTATAATATTCATTATAATTTAATATTTACGGTAATCTTCAACCAGGGTTGTTATAGTAAATGAAATAATTTTACCTAAAATTCTATTTTGATATAAATGAATATATTTTTTCTGAAATTATTATTATATATTTGGAAGTTTGGTTGTTAATATTATAATCAGATATAAGAATCCAAAATTTGAAATGATTTATAACCAAACAGAATTATCTAAGTATGGTTTAAATAAAATGAAGAATAACTAAATTTGAATTAAACCAGAATTTAAATCCCGGGAATTTTAAAAAGGGTTTCAAATGAACTTAAACCAAAGGTTTGGGAATATAAAATCTTAGAAATGGTGGAAATGTTTTCCAAAAATTTAAGGTAATAATGGAGTATTATTTTGGGAAATATTTTTTGAATGGAAATTGTTTTGAAAGGAATTTGTAGTAGTAAAGAAGCACTGAATTCACTTCAGTAGCTGGAAAATAATCCTGATGATGATAGCCACATCATTAGAATTCATTTTCGAGTTTCTTAAGTGATGGATTGCTTCCGTAGTGATTGATTATGATATTTTTGTTTGGACTTGTTGGGTATACAAGTGGTTTTAGAAATTTCGAAAGGAAAATTTGTTTTGGTAAAAACAAGTTGTTTTGAAATTCGAAGATTTGATTTGATATACCAAGTGGGTATGTGTTGATTATTATTTCAAAATGGTTTTGAAATAAAACGGGTAATTGAATTCTGGAAAACTCTATTTAAATAATGTGTAAAGTTAAAATGAATCAACTATTGAACCTATTCAGTGAAGTTGATTTAAATAAGAAGGGAAAATGAAATTTTAATCCTGGAATTAAAATTTAATTTGAGTGAATGAAGGTGAATAAAATATATTGAATTTAGCTGGAGATAAGTTAAATAAATTTGAAATTGGGATCGAATTAAAGTGGATAAAGTTGAAATGTAAAATGATTATAATTGTGTAATGAAAATTTATATCCTTAAGAATTCAGTGATACATACATACATATATATATATATATATATATATAATTCGGAATTGTGGTTTTAAGATCGAAATGGACTCAAATGAACAATATAAGCTTTTAAGCAAATAAGTTAAGTGAACTTAAGAATAGGAAATGAAATTGTAAAACCAAAATAAAATGGTTGAATGGTATGGTAAATTCAAAATTTAAATCCTAAATGGATGTTAAATGTGATAAGGCAAAGAAAAATATAAGATGTGAATGGACTTAAGTTAGTAAATAAGTTTTAAAACTTATATATTAGAAAGTAAAAATTTAAATTGAATGGAGAAATAAGATTGGATCAAATTGGATTTAACTTCGATTAAATGAAATTGAGATGGTTTTGGATTTAATTAAAATCAAAGTTCAATTGTGTTATAAATAATAGTGAATGAAATTAAATTCTCATTCAAAATAGTAAAGGGAAAGGTAAGAATTTAAATTGGCAAAATAAAATTTAGTTAAACTTGAATTAAATTTGGAAAAGAATTGAGTTGAAGGAAAGTTTAATTTAATTGAAATGATATTGAATAATAAAATTCTCACTCAACTAAATCCAAAGGAATTGTTTGAGGATGAATTTAGTGTAAACTAAATTAATGGAAATTGTATTGGAATGAATAAAATTTTGGTAGTTTGTTAAATTTTGAAAAGTAAAATAAAAACCCAGTTCTGGTATGGGATTTAAATTTGGCAATAAAAAGTTGAGAGTGTGAATGAATAATGGAATTAGAATTATAATAGTGATGGTTTGAATTGTAAATAAATTCAAATGAGTGAAATGATTTGAAGTGGCCTCATTGTTAATAAAATAAATTCAAAAATGAATTGAGAAGGTGAATAGATTTAAAATGGATTGAGTAAGTAAACAAATTGAATTAAAATTTGTAAGAAGATTGGAATTTGATTTAATGAGAATCAAATTAAAATGGAAAAATTTATTGGATGAAAGAAAATAGGATGTAATAGAGTTGAGACAACTTAAGAAAACTTTGAAATAGTGTTGTCGAGCTTATAAAATGGTTTTGAATGAATCTGCATGGATAACGAAATTAAATGTAAGAATAGGGATTTAATTTTATAATTCCAATGAAATAAGGATGTATGAGTTGAAAGTAATTCAAAATTGTATGAAACTAATATAGATTGAGTTGGAATTAATTTAAAATTATTATAAACTTAAATAATAATTATTTTCTTGAATAACATCAAATTTGCATGGAAATTGGTCGTTTGTTGTAAACGGAAGTGGATTGATTTGAAGTAGCAAATAAAGTTGGTTTTAAATCAATTGGAATGGATTAAAATCTTATTAAGTGGATTTCTATATAAATGCAAGTGAATCATAAAAAAATGCAAATATATCAAATTTAAAATAAAAATTTGATTGTGAATCAATTTGGAATTGGACTGGAATAAATTGATGTAAGTAAAGCTTATGTTAATCATATTGAAGAGAGAGTGAATTGGTTGTAATAAATATGAACTGTTAAAAGTAAACTTGAATTTAAATCATTCGACGAGATTAAAAATGAAGTTTGGATTTGTCAGGAAATTAAAGTGGTGATTGAAATCTTTGGATTGCTGATAGAATATAGTTATAATGTTAAATTATGAGGTTTATTGGTTTAAACTATGTAATTGATGTGTTTGTTAATGAATAGAATGTTAATAAATTCTCATATTATTGAAAATTGATGTGTTTGTTTAAGTAAGTACAGGTACAGAAGGCAATCGATAGAGTTGGAGTGCGCAAATGCATAATATATTAGCTGCTTGCTTTTAAAATGCTAATAAAAATTACGCCTTCGCAATAAAATTGGAAAACGATATATGTATTATGGTATATTTTGTTTTCCGACCCTGTGGGTCAATGTATATATATTTATGTCTATTGTGATATTGCAAAAGCTCCTTCGTACAAGGGAGACTCTGCCAAAATTTTCTGGAAATTTTGGGAGTTATAAGATATTTGAAAATGTTTCGTTAACGACAAATTGATTTCAAATTAAAATTAAAATAAAAGGATGTTGGAATAGGAATCGAAACTAGCGGTTTTGATTTGAAACTAAAGAGTTTAGGCAAAATGAATTTGAGATTTTCAATAAGTGGGTTTTGCTATTGGGTTTGGAGCATTCTTTCTACCTTAGTAAATTTCGGGGACGAAATTTTTATAGGGAGGAGGAATGTAACGACCTAGAATTTCCAATCGTTAATTTTGAATTAATTCATTTAAATGTTAAATGTGGATTTTTAATGAAAAGATTTTGGTTAAATTAATAAAATGAGTTATAATTTCAAATATGATAATTCAACTGAAATTTGAATAATAATAATTTAATATTTGGGATTGGGATAATTGGCGAATCTGGATGTAAATATATATAAAAATAGATTCTAAAATTTATTTTAAGTCTATTTGGATTTAAATAATGATGTTGGACTTTTGGATGGAATCAAAAGTCGATAAGTTTAAAATTTGGAAATTTTATATTAATTTAAAATGGAATTTATTATATAATAATGCAAATAATCAGATTTTGATTCAAAATGGATCAGAATGGTTTCTCATGTGATTATAAATTCTATTTGATTTATAATAGAGTTAATAAAATTTTAAGTGATTTCGACGATTTTGAAAATCGCTTGAATTAATCGACGAGGTAAAATAGCCTTCCGGAGCACAGTCTCGAATTCGACTAAACCAGTTCCATTGGATCCATAATAGTAAGTTATTATCGGATTTCGATTTTCGTAGCAATCGGAGTTGTCGTTTGACCCTGGCAGCTCAAAACGTATAGAAACTATTTTAATCGATTTAATTTAAAATTGATCGTTTATTTCCGTTACTCGCACATATAATCGAATTAGCCTCCGAAACACGTTCCATTGTGTTGGGAATGTGGGTAAAACATTATAATCGCCTGTCGGCACGCGTCGTTTGGAGATCTTTGTGAAAAAGTTGCTTTAAAATGGATTTGATATTAAAATATTATATTAAAACGTGTGTGTGTGTGTATATATATATATATTCACGTTTCAGGCCGTAACCCTAGTTTTTCTTAGCCGCCATTCTATGTAGTCAATGGCCGAAGCTTGCTTTCGTTTCCCTTTGTTTCCTCTCGATTTATCGACTTTTAGGGGAAACTTCCAACTGGAATGTTGTAGAGGGCTGAGAGATGCTCAGATCCAACGGTGGAATCAACTATTGTTCGATGTGCTGGCTAGAAATCATGTGAGGAGTGGTGGCATTCGTGTGCAAAATTCAAGGTGTGTGGGGGCTCGTGTTCAACGTCGTTCGAGGGCTGGGGGCGGCTCATGAAGGGCTTCACGTCGTTGGTCTCTGATTGATTTCCGATCGAGTTTGGTGGATGCGACATGGAGAAGTCGATGGCGGCAGTGGGTTCGTGTTCGTCGACGAAAATTCTATCGGTTTAGAAAAGTGTCGAACGAATTTAGAAATAAAAATAACCGCAAGCGCACGGTGTACGAATGTAGCACGTGGCGAATACGGGTCGATCCGCAGGGAATTGATGATTTTAAAATTCTACTCAATCAAATTAACCAAAGTAGAAAGAGTGATTAACTAAAAAAAGGAAAAATGACAAAAGAAAATAGATAAAAAAAATGAGAGTGTTAAGACAATTTAGAGGCAACTTCCACTCTCTAGATCACATAAATCAACAAAATGAAGTTATGATCTCTCTTTTCTTGTCATTAGTGAATTAGTTGATGAGCTTATCATAAGTATGGTATATTTATGCTATTAATTAGCTCAATATAAACCATCAAACTATAACACAACTACTAATACACTTTTAAATCTCATAAAATATGACAACAAAGTTGAAAGCAAAATCTATTTTAAGCATGGCCTATTAACTATTAATTAGAAATATAAGCCATCAAATTTTAATTTCAACAATCACTTCTTTGCCATAATCATATGTAGATGAAGAGGCAATTTGTGTTTTGTTTGTTTAAGCATAGCCTATTTGTTATGAACAACATAGACTATCAAATGCAAAGCTAAACAACATCATTAAACCACTTCAATCATTCTCATTAAGCACAAAAGGAGAGCATAAATATCAAATTAAGCTGAAACTACACGATTAGAGAGCTTCATTACCCCTAAATTGAAGGGGTTTAGCCTCTCATTTTTGTCATCATATGAACAAATGTAGCAAGCAACATTGAATAAAAAGAAAAGGAAAAGAGAGCAAAGTGAAATGGAAAACTATTCTAATTGCATAAAGGAAAATCTACACTACTTGCATAAAAGGTAATGAACATGTAATTAAAAAGAAACATTAATTAACATTGCATAAAAAAAGAATTACATAGGAGAAGAAATGGCTAAGTAGTCATAGAAAGAAAGAGAGATTTGATTTATTTTCTAAACTAAAACTAACTAACTAAGAGGAAGGGGGCTACATGAAACATAAGGGGTATTTATACAAGTTTTAAAACCCTAATTCACTTTTTGGGGAATGCCCAAAATGCCCCTTAGGAAGTGTGGAGGCCAAGTAATCATTAACATGTATTTATCC
The DNA here is from genome assembly GCA_030765085.1 of Allium cepa. Taxonomy (NCBI): domain Eukaryota; kingdom Viridiplantae; phylum Streptophyta; class Magnoliopsida; order Asparagales; family Amaryllidaceae; genus Allium; species Allium cepa. The sequence continues at coordinate 576,543,366 of CM060945.1, read as the reverse complement.
CCCATTAAGTGTACATGAAACCATTAACTCCATAGGCATGTGCATTATCCTTTAATTTGTACATTAAGGTAGGTGGGTAGGCGGGGTCCTCCATGATCTTCACTTTGAATTATTTCCATCTTCATTCCTTTATATCCATTTTGTGCATGCATGTTTCTTCATGAACCCACTAATATGAGAAGCTAAATTCCTCAAAATATTATAGAAATTTAAATTCTCTCAAATTAATATACGCGCACAAAATGGCCATTTTGCCCTTATAAGAAGATAAATATGTGAAAATTTGGAATTAATATGAATTTTGGTTAAAACAAGTTAAAATACCCAATATGATCATTTATTTAATTTAAATAGAATAAATATGGTGGTAAAAATATGCATATTTACGTGTACATCAGTTCGTTCAACCCTGTAGATGTACACGTGAGGAAGAAGCAAGTTCGGTCGATGGTATATTATAAAAAAAACAAAGAAAGAAAATTTGTTTTAAATTTTTATACAAACTTTATAAAACCAAAACTTGTGCGTACGTTATCAGATTTTGACGAAACTTGCAACGCCAGAATCGCAACGACGAGTACTACGCAGTGGAGCACTTCTGGATCATTCTGAGCAAGTAAAAAATTTAGGTTAAATCGAACGTCGTTCGATTTAATTTAAAATTGAACGCTCGTCGAAAATTCAAGGTGAGTTAATCTTACTCACATCTGGATACCAGTTAATTTAAATAGCTAATATTTAAATGTCCGATTGGTTGTTTGGCTGAATATGATAATTATGATCGATTGGATCGATATTTATTGGTTGTGCTAATATCTATGGAAGCAGGGAAAAACAGGTTGGAGGGATCCAACTGGATTCCGCACAAATAGAAATTTTATTTATATTCTATGATATATTTCGTTAATATCCTGTGATAGATTGGTTTGGAAATTAAATTGTGATGTGTTATGATTGAATAAGTATAATTTGGGATTTTAAAATATAAATAACATAAATTGGAATTAAAAGAGAATATAAAGGGGAAATTTTGAGTAATGAATTTAATGGAATTAAATTCAAGAAAATTGGTTGAAAAATTGAAGTGTTTGAAATTGTGATTTCAAAAGGAAATGTGAATTGTTTTAAAAATAATAGCGAGATTTATTTTTAAAGGATGGGAAGTGTATATTTTCCTAGAAACTAAGCATGTTTCAAAGAAAGATTTTCGAACTATAAACTGGAAAGTTTTGCGAAGGTGTTTTTAGAATATTTTAGAAAATTATTATTACTATTTTTTTAATTATTTTTAAGTGAAAGTAAATATTTGTTTAAGTAATTATGGTATTTAGTTATTTAAAAGATAATTTAGAATTATGTTTCTAAAGGGGATTAAATATGAACAGTTGATATAATAATCTCATATAAAAAGAAAATTTTTAATTAAGTTACTTAAGGAACTTTTATAGGTTTTCAAAAGTACAATTTGAATAAAGAATTTAGTAGTCATATTTTAAATACTTTAAGTACATTTTGAAAGTGATTTCCAGGAAATAGCAATATGTTTAAAAATAAAAGGAGTTTATTTTTAAAGTATGGAAAAGAATTTACGGGGTGAATATAAAATTGAATTGGGGTACATCGTGTAGGATTTATAAAAAGCACTCTATGGGTTATCCTAAAATGGAAATGTATTTCCCTGAAAAGCCAAGAATGTTTTTAAAGCAGACGTTTGAAAAGGTTAGAAGTTTTGAAGTTGTATTAAAGAATGGTTTCAAGAAATTATTTAAGTTGTAAGAATTTTAAAAAGTGAATATTTGTCAAAATTAGTTATAGAAGTAATTATTTTAAAGAGGTAATTAGTATTATGTTTTAAAGAATATTATTAATATTTATACTTTATAAAATGGTTTTATTTTAAAGATAATTAGTTAAAGTTTTATTTAAAAACTTGTTAGGATTTCATTGCTTTATTTTAAAATTTAGTATGACTTAACTTTGTTTTGAAGAAAATAGTTTATATTTTATAAAGTAGTTTTATTCGAAATATTTTTAAAAGTGTGTGTGTGTGTATATATATATATATTTTTTAAATTAAGTATGTAAGTAGATTTAATATAAATGTTTTAATGTAATTTCAAGAATCAAGAATTTAAATTATTTTAAATCTTAAGTATTGGTACTTAGATGTTTTCAAAGGAAGTAAAGATTTGGGAATCTATTCCATGAGAAGAGTTGGGTTTATAAAGTTTTTCAACAGGATTTGAAAATGGAAATATATCTTGCAAAGATATTTTAAGGATAATAAATAATTTGGGCAATTATTTATTGTTTGATGGATGTTTGTGAATGTAAATTGATAGTTAAATCACCGACTATCAATATTGGCCAATGCGTTGATCGTTTCGAAGAGACCGGGATCGGGATTAATTTCTCGAAAACCACTTCAATCCGGTTTGTACGTTTTCGTGGGAAAAACGAGTTCGGAGTTGAAGACGGAGTAGTAAAGTGCAAGGTCTAGTCGCTACTAATCCTGAGGATATTTCCAAAATGTATGTAGTAGGAGTAGTGCCTTCGATTCCGTTCGAACCCGGGACGGACTTGTATGGATGAATGCTTTCGAAACATCGTCAGGTGGACGATGGGCATTCTAAGTGAAACGTTCTTAAATGGTAACGCTTGGCCTCGAGCCTCATCAACCGGGAATGATTGAAAATCAAGGGTTATGCAGCATGGCTAGGTGGGTAGCACCCATTTCAAGGTGAGGTCATCCCTGTCTAGATGTCTCTATTATTTCGGCTTAGTGGTGCGGTTGTTGATCCCAACCATGGGGTGATCTTACTCGGGATTGTCCAGTAAGGAGTAGTCCCGGCCTTGTGTTGCAAGGGATTGGGAGTAATCCTCGGTACGGTGATCTAGGCCACGTACTTTGACAGGTGGTACCCCAGTGCCTAGTCATTAGTTGGAAATCCATTCTCCCTACGAGCCTTTTTCGAGTTTTGTTTGTATTGCCCACTTTGTGGCTAGTAGCTGGAATTTAATCATGTATAAATTTCGGCTATTTTAATAAGTATTTGTATATAGACCCTATTATAATATTAGAGGATTTTATAACAAGTGTTTTAGCCATCGTAAGGTAAAAACCCGACATGTTTATTTGTGGCGTGGTCTTACGAAATGCTTTTGGTTTCAAAAGGATTTTTGAAGCTTTAATAATCAATTTGGGTGTATTTTTATCAGCTGGTATTCCAGACTGACTCGGGTGTTAATTCATTATAATGCTCGGGTCAGACCGAGTATTATATGTTCAGGATAGGATGCTATGAGCTCAGGAGAGGTGCTGGAGACCGAGACGTATTATCCGTACTTGTTTATATCCGCTGCTGTGATTGTATGAAATTGTCAAGCTGGTAATTGTTGTTTGTTTGTGATACTCTGATGATGATGTAATATATTAAAACAGATATAGATTTCATTTTGTGTAAAGATCTGTTATTGACTATTATATTTTTTTCCACGGGATTGTGAGATTCTGTTACTGTTAGTTCCATCTCTCTTCTACCTTCTTTCTTTTTCCTCAACAATCTGTCATTTCCGTCACTAGATCGTCAGCATATTATACTGTGGAGTATTTTGTGTCGATTTTCGGGGGTCGAGCAAGGCGGATCGTCACATGAACCTTCAATCTATGTTCAAATGCAAAGTTTTTCCTAAGTTAGGTTATCGGAAAAATCAAGAATTGAAGAGGGATTGAGATGAAGAAGATGAAGAGCATGCTTACCTAAGCTTCTCCTTGATTTTGGAACTTGGATTTGAATTTCCTAATAATCTAGGGCTTAGGAATTTTAGTTTCTTATCTTTTCCCTCATTTTTCCCTTTAGCTTGAGTGTTAGGAAATCATGGGTTGAATGAATGAAGGGTAGAGGAGTTAGGGTATTTGGTAGAGGAGTGTGGGTTATCTTGGTGGGTTGGTGGGTTAAAACCAAACCCAAAACTGTAACGACCCAGAATTTTTAGAAATTAAAATTTGAATATTTAATTAATTTTAAATATTAATAAGTGAATTTATAAGTCAAATAAATTTTTATTTGAATTTTTGGATTTAATTGAATAATTAAATCGACAATTTAATATGTTAAATTATGGAAATAATTGAAAATAGGGTTAAATATGATTGAAAATGATTTGTAAAATTTTATTTTATCATATTAAAGTTAGAATGATATTTTAGAACTTTTAAAATCGAATTAAGAGTTAATTTGTGAAAATTGAATATTTTAATATTAAAATCGACTAGTGAAAATAGTCAATTTTTGAACAGTCTCAGAATTGAACGAAACCAGTTCCATTGGATCCGTAATAGTTAGTTATTACCGGATTTCAATTTTCGTGTCAATCGGAGTTATCGTTTGATCGTGGCAACTCGAAACGCATCGATTTATTTTTAATTTAAATTTGGCGAGTGAAAATAGCCATTTTTCAAAAAGTCTCGGATTTCGATGAAACCAGTTTGATCGGATCCGTAATGTGATATTATTGTAAGGTTTCAAATTTCAAGTCAATTGGATTTACCGTTTGTCCGGTACAAATTAAAACGCCTAGAAATCGACTTAAATCGGTTTAATTCAAATTGAGCGTTTACAGCCATAACTCGCACATACTTCCGAATTAGCTTCCGAAACCTGTTCCATTATGTCCGGAACGCGGGATAAACCCTAGGTACGTCAGTTTCGGCGCGTAAATCGGAGTTCGGAATTTCCGGATGAACAGTGTCGAACGAAACTCTATAAATACACCACCACTCTTCATAATTTGATAAAAAAAATAACTAAAACCCTAAATTTTAACCCTAGCCGCCACTTATTCAACCAAAGGCCAGAAATGATCTTCCTTTTCCCCTCAATCTCTCTCAATCCGTAAAGAATTAGGCGAAGTGTTCAACACGGAAGTCGAAGAGCATGAAGAGAGCTAGAGATCCATACGGTGATGATGGGTTTTGGAGCGACGATGGAGGAGCTATGTGGGGCCGTTTGCTACAGGTGCGCATGCAATTCCATGCTCATACAGGTGGCCGAGCTTCAGGTGGGGGATGGTGGTGGTAGCTCTCGCGAAGAGCTTCGATTTGCAAGTGGTTTGATCGAATTTCGTCGAGAAATGAGCTTGCAATGTTAAACCCTAGTTGCTTGTTCATGGGTTGGTGGTTGCGGCCTAATTCCTGAAGCTTGAACGTGAAGAGGAGAGAAAGAAAGGGACGGGCCTGATGTGGGGAAGCAAAGATCAAGGGCTAGGATTGGATGAAGGTTGTAAATATAAAGTTAATGTTGTAAATTTGTTAATATAAACTCGTGTAACTTCAAAAATTCATAACCTTTTCATACGAGGTCGAAAAAATGCAAACTCGGTTGCGTTGGAATCGTATGGACGAGCACTACGCGATGGAGTTGGTTTGGAGTCGTTTGGAGTTAGTGAGAATTTTGGGTAAAATTAAACGTCCGTTTAATTTTATTCGAAATAAATCGCTAAAACGGAAATAAATCAAGGTGAGAACTTCTCACTCAATCGAATATGTTTCGATTTTATTTTAAATAGTTAGATTTAAAATATTTGAATGCATGTTTGAATGTTAATTGATATCTATTGATTGTTAAAATAGACATTATACGCCGTTAGTAAGCGGATGTTATTTATTAAAAACATATACCGCGAATATTTCATAAACAGTGAAATTGGTATTATATATAATAGCAATATATATATATTGGCATATGTATATATTGGAGTTATTGATTTCCCGTATTTTTTTGTTTAGCGGATGAGACCCTATTACGCCGTTATTAAGCGGATAATATTTAATAAGAACATATACCGCGATAATTTCGTACTGGAACGAAATTGGTATTGTGCTAATGTTTGTGATGCAGGAAAACAGGTTGGAGGGATCCAACTGGATTCCTCAACAGTTTTTATTTGATTTCAGATATTTTGATATTTGATGGATTTTCATATTGATATATGATATCGTTGTAGTCGTGATTGACTATTTGGTGTGTAGCATCATTGGACCAAATTTGGAATTTTAAAATGATTTTAAAGTGATTTTTGAAAAGTATACGTTTTATAAAATAATTTTTGAATTGATCCATTTCAAATAAATAAACGTTATAATTTTTAAAGTTATAAAAATTATGATTTTGAGAAATACGGTTAAAGATTGATTTTTGAAAATACGGGTTAATGATGTTATAAAATAGTTTAAACTGGGATTTTTAAATTTATTATAAAAAGTTTAAAAATAGGATTTATAAAAATTTGATTATTTTATAAATCAAGAGAATGATGAAATTATAAAGGAAATTAAAGACGTTTTAGAATAATAATATAATTTGATTTATATTAAGAGATTTATAAATGGATATTTATAAATTGAAATATAGACATTATAAAACGAGTTTTTATAAGTGTTTGAATGAAGTGAAAATGAATTTCATTAAAGAATGAAATTTATAGAATTTAAATGGTGAAGTTATAAGAATGAAATTTATGGAATTATAAACTGTGAAGTTATAAAAGAAATTTGTAAATAGTAAGATTTATAAATTTGGTGAAAATATTTGAAGAATAGATTGGTTAAATAAATGGATCTTATAAGTTATAAGATTTATAAATTAGAAAGTCTTTAAAAGAACGATTTTGTAAAATAATCGTTTTATAAGTAATTAACTTATAATATGAACGTTTAGTTTATAATTTAGTTATAAACTGGAATAGGTTAATAAAGGAATTTATAAAAAGGAAGTTTTTATAAATAAATAGAAATGGAATTTATAAACGTTGTTTTATAAATCCGCAAACAACTTATTTTGATAAGTTAATTGTCATAACTTATTTGATGGAGTTATATTCACGTTTTGACTGTGAATAATCCTTTGAAATAAAATGAATAAAAGAATGAAATTTATTAACGTAGTATATTCACGTTTTTGAACTGTGAATAATTCTTTTAAATAAAATGTATAAAAGGATGAAATGTGTTAACGTAGTATATTCACGTTTTTGAATAGTGAATAAGATGTTAAAGAAATTGTTTGAATGTGATATTTCAAATAGAATTAAAACGATCTAACGATGTTTTAAGATATGTTGAGATTCGAAACCATAGATTTCAACATTCATTGTTGAAATAGACGTTTTCGAGAAATAGAAGGAAATAGTGGACTATAACACTGTTGTTATAGTAAATGATTTCCGAAAGGAAATGTTTTGTATAGTATTGGGATTTATATATCTATTTTAATTTCGAATCCCTATACTAGTGAATTTGGGTTGTCGTAACGATGTTTTACATAACATTCATTTTGACCCAAATAAATATGTTTAAGTGAATGATTTCCTTAAAGAATGAAATATATACTTAATTTCGATTGAAGTATAGTGAATATTTTCTAAGTGTTGAAAATAAATAAAATTTGTGAATTACTTATTAAATAAATATGGAAATGTTTTCCAATATGAAGTGATATTTAGAATTGATCTTTTGGAAGATAAATTGAAAAGAAATATTGAAATGAATAATTGAAATCGAATATTCATTTATATTTTGGAATTATAAATTCATTATGGAATTTATAAATGAAAAGTGGAATTGGTTTAGAAAAATAACTATTGATTTATTTTTGAAGTATTGAAATTATATATCTTGTAAAGATATTTTGTGAAATAAATAATTTGGAAAATTATATGGAAACTGGTGATGTGTGCATATCCAGTGATAGTTCAATAACCGACTATCAATATTTCCCTTTGAATGGGTAATTGATGTGATTTGTTTGAATGTGAATGCTACACTTATTTTTGAATAAGCGCTCACTATTCGAGTTAACCGGGAAAGGACCATGGGGTCGTATAACCCATTCCGAATATGTGATACGTCGTTGTGAATTGCATTGAAGATCGGTGTTGAAGACCCGGTATTTGCGAGAGCGATAGGATGACCTGTCGATTGTCTCTGCACTGAGTTGCAACGGTATAGAGACTCCCTAAGTGATGGGAAATCCGATCAGGATTGTGAATATCCGGATTGCAAGGACTTCTTTGTAAGTGCCTTCGGTTTTGTTCGATCCCGGAACAGACTTGTATGGATTGTGTGTCTGACATTACAAGTTGAGATGTAAAGCCGATTTCTTTCAAATATATTTCTGTGGTGGCGGAGAATTTATTCTTTTAGCTTAACACCCTTCTCTGAGACGTACGAGCTCAGAGGTTATATAGTTGAAGTTATCAGCGATATATTCCCAATTTGGTAATGTGACATGCTGAGTGTTGCTGAAATGATCATTGTGTTGATTATTGTGATAGGATCGTTTATTTGATCGTCTATCTTAGTGATCATTGTGTTGATCATTTGTTGACCCAAAGCATGGCTTTTGTATAAAGTATGTTTTTGTGGACGTGACTTCGTCGAACATCACACCCCGGAAATGGTCAAAACAGGAAAGATGCAGCAAGGTTATGAGGGGTAGCACCCTTTAGGGTATGTACATTTCCTTCTGGATAGAGGTGGTATCATGGTATGGAGCCCAGATATTTAACCTATGTGGTTACTACGAATTTATTACTTTGTGGTTGTTGGTTTTCGGGATCCCGTGAGAAAGGTCGTTTACGATCGGGGAATGGCGTGCTCGTGTCAGTAGTTACCCAGTTAGGGGTAACCCGGCCTTGTGTTGGCAGAGTTTCGGTTTGGTTCTCGGGGATGTCTTTCCAGAGGCATTCTCATGTGGCAATGGGAAGTTCCTTGGCCTGACCATTTGTTGGAAATCCAATTCCCAATACGAAACTTGTACGGTATTAGTTGTAGAACCTGCCATTCACTTATGGTGGTCATCACTGTTTGGATGGTAGCTATAGTAGGCATAGTTCGAAATGTCTATGTTGGCTAAGATTTATATTCTACTTTCGAAATGAATTTTTCCTCTACACTATGCACTAGTAATAATATCAAATGTTATTTTAAATGCGTATCAAGCATCTTTGACTATCATAAGGAGAAATCTCCTCCGATTCTGCGTTTGCATTGTGTGTGTGTGCGGGAAGCCTTATGGTAGTCTCATTTTTAAAAGCATTGCGAATTGAATTTAAAAATATCTCTCTATTTTGATTTTAAAGATAAATAAACTGTTTTGAGTTCTCACACCAGTCACATGACTGACTTGGAGTTTATTGTTTTCCTTCCTAAACTCTGGGTGCCCACCAATTTTCACACGGGCAGTCAATGAGTTAGGTTTATCAGGATATTCTGGATATTCTGGAGTTGTTGGAGGCAAGCTGGATGGCATGGCGTATTACTACTATATAGTATTTCTTTTTCCGCTGCACTGTTTGTTGTTGTTGTTGTACACTCTGATGATATGATGTAATGTAATGTGATGTAATGTAATAACTGATATAGTTCTTTGTTTAAAGATTATTCATTTATTATTATATGTTATTCCGCTGCGAATTGTGAGATTCTGATGTTGTTCTTGTTTTCTATTCCGTCCTATTTTCTTCTGTTTTTCTTTTTCCTCTATTCTCTTTTTCTTCTATTCTAAAATATTTTATCTTCTTTTCTGTCTTCTCTCCTCCCTAATTTCTATCTATTTCTATTTTCTTTTCCTAAATTCTTTTTCTTAAAAACCCTCAGTGTTCGGTTTTCCGTCGTTCGATTTCTCGGCAGTCGATAAAGTGAGTGTCAATGTCGAATTTTCGGAAGACGAAGAATCGTGTCCTGACAATGTGGTATCAGAGCTTATGGTTAAGCGACAACCATGGTTCTGTTGGGTATTTCTCATTAGAGATAGAGTCAGTAGTGCTCTAGATTGAGTTTGAGTGTAATAATAGCTATGAGAGCGTATTTGTTAGTGAATATATAAAATTGTTTTATACTGTGATGATTGGTTTGTTGAGTGGTATATGAACCTTCGTCGGCGCAGCTTCGAAACTGAATCGAAGGGGTTTCTAAACACTTGAATAGAACAATTCAACACAGTATTGTTTTTAAATTGGGTAAATGAAATAATTTTACTTGATTATATTTTATAATAAAAGAAATAATTTTTCAGAATTATTAAAGTGTATATAAGTTGATTGTTTAGTTGTTTGAATAACCTAAATAAAAGAATAATTGTGTAAGTAAAAAGAATTATAAGAATTGAATTATAATTAAAGTGATTTACAATTGTGAAATCAACTTATATATATGAGAAGTGAAACTATATGAATATATTTATGAATATGAGTTATAGATAAAAAAATGGGAATTTAAGTTAAGTAAAACCAAGTGATGTTTATAAAATGGAATATAACTTAAGTGATATGGAATGAAGTTGATATTAGTATCAAAGTAAAATAATAAAGTTAAGAGATAAATGTAAACTTGAGTTATATAAATGAATTGGATTAAAGGATTGAATATTAATCAATTAAATGTGAATTAAATTGATATGAAATAATGAATATAAGTGTTAATTCATTAAAATCTAATGTTATTAGAAAGTTGAATAATTGAATAAAAATCAATTAAATTAAACCAATTGTAAGCAAAGGAATTTGGTTGTAATTAATATACATTGGTTGTTACTTGATTGTTAGTTGATTGTATATAATTCATTAAGTGTTAATGAAATAGAATTAATGAAATTGGAAGCTAAAGTAATTGAATTCAAATTAGAAGTAAATAAATTTGAATAGAATTGAATTTGATTTGGAAGCGAACCAACTTGAAAATGAATTAGTGAATATAAACTGATTGAAAATGAATGTTAGAAAGAACATCCACTGTATATGAATCAAATGTGATTAAATTAAAAACCAATTCATTAAATATTAATGAGAATATGAATGAATATTTATTTGTTATGGATGATAGTTGGTTGATGGTTGAATATATTGCATTTGTTGTTTAGTTGCATTTGCTATGTAGCATATATAGTTATTATGCTACTATATGTTGTATATTGAGATTATTGTCTATATGCATGTTCTCATGTTGTTTGTTGAGTGATTAGTAGGTGCGGATCGCGTTTGCTTCGCGTTTGGAGCTCGCTTTTGCGCTATATTAGCCGTATATGCTTGCTAATAAAATATAAGGTACATATCTCGGATTAAATATCGTACTTTTACACTTTTTTCCCTTCGGGATGCCTCATTACTTGATGAGATGTATATTTGTGATATATATACTGTCATTTTTTTCGGATCGAGCCGCGCAAAAGAGACTATGGCGAATTTTTCCGAAAATTTAAGGCGTTAGAAAAAAATTTGAGAAAATTGGAATATTTTTGAAAACTTTAACTTTGATTTTGAATTGAAAGTTATAGTGATTGTTTTTGAAAAGATAACTAAGTATGATTTGGAAAACTTAGTAAGTTATTGTAAGAATTTTAATTATGAATTTTGGGAAAATTAATAGAATTGTATAACTTTTCTTACTTGTTAATTTCGAGGACGAAATTCTTTTAAGGGGGGAAGATTGTAACGACCCAGAATTTTTAGAAATTAAAATTTGAATATTTAATTAATTTTAAATATTAATAAGTGAATTTATAAGTCAAATAAATTTTTATTTGAATTTTTGGATTTAATTGAATAATTAAATCGACAATTTAATATGTTAAATTATGGAAATAATTGAAAATAGGGTTAAATATGATTGAAAATGATTTGTAAAATTTTATTTTATCATATTAAAGTTAGAATGATATTTTAGAACTTTTAAAATCGAATTAAGAGTTAATTTGTGAAAATTGAATATTTTAATATTAAAATCGACTAGTGAAAATAGTCAATTTTTGAACAGTCTCAGAATTGAACGAAACACGTTCCATTGGATCCGTAATAGTTAGTTATTACTGGATTTCAATTTTCGTGTCAATCGGAGTTATCGTTTGATCGTGGCAACTCGAAACGCATCGATTTATTTTTAATTTAAATTTGGCGAGTGAAAATAGCCATTTTTCAAAAAGTCTCGGATTTCGACGAAACCAGTTTCATCGGATCCGTAATGTGATATTATTGTAAGGTTTCAAATTTCAAGTCAATTGGATTTACCGTTTGTCCGGTACAAATTAAAACGCCTAGAAATCGACTTAAATCGGTTTAATTCAAATTGAGCGTTTACAGCCATAACTCGCACATACTTCCGAATTAGCTTCCGAAACCTGTTCCATTATGTCCGGAATGCGGGATAAACCCTAGGTACGTCAGTTTCGGCGCGTAAATCGGAGTTGGGAATTTCCGGATGAATAGTGTCGAACGAAACTCTATAAATACACCACCACTCTTCATAATTTGATAAAAAAAATAACTAAAACCCTAAATTTTAACCCTAGCCGCCACTTATTCAACCAAAGGCCAGAAATGATCTTCCTTTTCCCCTCAATCTCTCTCAATCCGTAAAGAATTACGCGAAGTGTTCAACACGGAAGTCGAAGAGCATGAAGAGAGCTAGAGATCCATACGGTGATGATGGGTTTTGGAGCGACGATGGAGGAGCTATGTGGGGCCGTTTGCTGTAGGTGCACACGCAATTCCATGCTCATACAGGTGGCCGAGCTTCAGGTGGGGGATGGTGGTGGTAGCTCTCGCGAAGAGCTTCGATTTGCAAGTGGTTTGATCGAATTTCGTCGAGAAATGAGCTTGCAATGTTAAACCCTAGTTGCTTGTTCATGGGTTGGTGGTTGCGGCCTAATTCCTGAAGCTTGAACGTGAAGAGGAGAGAAAGAAAGGGACGGGCCTGATGTGGGGAAGCAAAGATCAAGGGCTAGGATTGGATGAAGGTTGTAAATATAAAGTTAATGTTGTAAATTTGTTAATATAAACTCGTGTAACTTCAAAAATTCATAACTTTTTCATACGAGGTCGAAAAAATGCAAACTCGGTTGCGTTGGAATCGTATGGACGAGCACTACGCGATGGAGTTCGTTTGGAGTCATTTGGAGTTAGTGAGAATTTTGGATAAAATTAAACGTCCGTTTGATTTTATTCGAAATAAATCGCTAAAACGGAAATAAATCAAGGTGAGAACTTCTCACTCAATCGAATATGTTTCGATTTTATTTTAAATAGTTAGATTTAAAATATTTGAATGCATGTTTGAATGTTAATTGATATCTATTGATTGTTAAAATAGACATTATACGCCGTTAGTAAGCGGATGTTATTTATTAAAAACATATACCGCGAATATTTCATAAATAGTGAAATTGGTATTATATATAATAGCAATATATATATATTGGCATATGTATATATTGGAGTTATTGATTTCCCGCATTTTTTTGTTTAGCGGATGAGACCCTATTAAGCCGTTATTAAGCGGATAATATTTAATAAGAACATATACCGCGATAATTTCGTACTGGAACGAAATTGGTATTGTGCTAATGTTTGTGATGCAGGAAAACAGGTTGGAGGGATCCAACTGGATTCCTCAACAGTTTTTATTTGATTTCAGATATTTTGATATTTGATGGATTTTCATATTGATATATGATATCGTTGTAGTCGTGATTGACTATTTGGTGTGTAGCATCATTGGACCAAATTTGGAATTTTAAAATGATTTTAAAGTGATTTTTGAAAAGTATACGTTTTATAAAATAATTTTTGAATTGATCCATTTCAAATAAATAAACGTTATAATTTTTAAAGTTATAATAATTATGATTTTGAGAAATACGGTTAAAGATTGATTTTTGAAAATACGGGTTAATGATGTTATAAAATAGTTTAAACTGGGATTTTTAAATTTATTATAAAAAGTTTAAAAATAGGATTTATAAAAATTTGATTATTTTATAAATCAAGAGAATGATGAAATTATAAAGGAAATTAAAGACGTTTTAGAATAATAATATAATTTGATTTATATTAAGAGATTTATAAATGGATATTTATAAATTGAAATATAGACATTATAAAACGAGTTTTTATAAGTGTTTGAATGAAGTGAAAATGAATTTCATTAAAGAATGAAATTTATAGAATTTAAATGGTGAAGTTATAAGAATGAAATTTATGGAATTATAAACTGTGAAGTTATAAAAGAAATTTATAAATAGTAAGATTTATAAATTTGGTGAAAATATTTGAAGAATAGATTGGTTAAATAAATGGATCTTATAAGTTATAAGATTTATAAATTAGAAAGTCTTTAAAAGAACAATTTTGTAAAATAATCGTTTTATAAGTAATTAACTTATAATATGAACGTTTAGTTTATAATTTAGTTATAAACTGGAATAGGTTAATAAAGGAATTTATAAAAAGGAAGTTTTTATAAATAAATAGAAATGGAATTTATAAACGTTGTTTTATAAATCCGCAAACAACTTATTTTGGTAAGTTAATTGTCATAACTTATTTGATGGAGTTATATTCACGTTTTGACTGTGAATAATCCTTTGAAATAAAATGAATAAAAGAATGAAATTTATTAACGTAGTATATTCACGTTTTTGAACTGTGAATAATTCTTTTAAATAAAATGTATAAAAGGATGAAATGTGTTAACGTAGTATATTCACGTTTTTGAATAGTGAATAAGATGTTAAAGAAATTGTTTGAATGTGATATTTCAAATAGAATTAAAACGATCTAACGATGTTTTAAGATATGTTGAGATTCGAAACCATAGATTTCAACATTCATTGTTGAAATAGACGTTTTCGAGAAATAGAAGGAAATAGTGGACTATAACACTGTTGTTATAGTAAATGATTTCCGAAAGGAAATGTTTTGTATAGTATTGGGATTTATATATCTATTTTAATTTCGAATCCCTATACTAGTGAATTTGGGTTGTCGTAACGATGTTTTACGTAACATTCATTTTGACCCAAATAAATATGTTTAAGTGAATGATTTCCTTAAAGAATGAAATATATACTTAATTTCGATTGAAGTATAGTGAATATTTTCTAAGTGTTGAAAATAAATAAAATTTGTGAATTACTTATTAAATAAATATGGAAATGTTTTCCAATATGAAGTGATATTTAGAATTGATCTTTTTGAAGATAAATTGAAAAGAAATATTGAAATGAATAATTGAAATCGAATATTCATTTATATTTTGGAATTATAAATTCATTATGGAATTTATAAATGAAAAGTGGAATTGGTTTAGAAAAATAAATATTGATTTATTTTTGAAGTATTGAAATTATATATCTTGTAAAGATATTTTGTGAAATAAATAATTTGGAAAATTATATGGAAACTGGTGATGTGTGCATATCCAGTGATAGTTCAATAACCGACTATCAATATTTCCCTTTGAATGGGTAATTGATGTGATTTGTTTGAATGTAAATGCTACACTTATTTTTGAATAAGCGCTCACTATTCGAGTTAACCGGGAAAGGACCATGGGGTCGTATAACCCATTCCGAATATGTGATACGTCGTTGTGAATTGCATTGAAGATTGGTGTTGAAGACCCGGTATTTGCGAGAGCGATAGGATGACCTGTCGATTGTCTCTGCACTGAGTTGCAACGGTATAGAGACTCCCTAAGTGATGGGAAATCCGATCAGGATTGTGAATATCCGGATTGCAAGGACTTCTTTGTAAGTGCCTTCGGTTTTGTTCGATCCCGGAACAGACTTGTATGGATTATGTGTCTGACATTACAAGTTGAGATGTAAAGCCGATTTCTTTCAAATATATTTCTGTGGTGGCGGAGAATTTATTCTTTTAGCTTAACACCCTTCTCTGAGACGTACGAGCTCAGAGGTTATATAGTTGAAGTTATCAGCGATATATTCCCAATTTGGTAATGTGACATGCTAAGTGTTGCTGAAATGATCATTGTGTTGATTATTGTGATAGGATCGTTTATTTGATCGTCTATCTTAGTGATCATTGTGTTGATCATTTGTTGACCCAAAGCATGGCTTTTGTATAAAGTATGTTTTTGTGGACGTGACTTCGTCGAACCTCACACCCCGGAAATGGTCAAAACAGGAAAGATGCAGCAAGGTTATGAGGGGTAGCACCCTTTAGGGTATGTACATTTCCTTCTGGATAGAGGTGGTATCATGGTATGGAGCCCAGATATTTAACCTATGTGGTTACTACGAATTTATTACTTTGTGGTTGTTGGTTTTCGGGATCCCGTGAGAAAGGTCGTTTACGATCGGGGAATGGCGTGCTCGTGTCAGTAGTTACCCAGTTAGGGGTAACCCAGCCTTGTGTTGGCAGAGTTCCGGTTTGGTTCTCGGGGATGTCTTTCCAGAGGCATTCTCATGTGGCAATGGGAAGTTCCTTGGCCTGACCATTTGTTGGAAATCCAATTCCCAATACGAAACTTGTACGGTATTAGTTGTAGAACCTGCCATTCACTTATGGTGGTCATCACTGTTTGGATGGTAGCTATAGTAGGCATAGTTCGAAATGTCTATGTTGGCTAAGATTTATATTCTACTTTCGAAATGAATTTTTCCTCTACACTATGCACTAGTAATAATATCAAATGTTATTTTAAATGCGTATCAAGCATCTTTGACTATCATAAGGAGAAATCTCCTCCAATTCTGCGTTTGCATTGTGTGTGTGTGCGGGAGGCCTTATGGTAGTCTCATTTTTAAAAGCATTGTGAATTGAATTTAAAAATATCTCTCTATTTTGATTTTAAAGATAAATAAACTGTTTTGAGTTCTCACACCAGTCACATGACTGACTTGGAGTTTATTGTTTTCCTTCCTAAACTCTGGGTGCCCACCAATTTTCACACGGGCAGTCAATGAGTTAGGTTTATCAGGATATTCTGGATATTCTGGAGTTGCTGGAGGCAAGCTGGATGGCATGGCGTATTACTACTATATAGTATTTCTTTTTCCGCTGCACTGTTTGTTGTTGTTGTTGTACACTCTGATGATATGATGTAATGTAATGTGATGTAATGTAATAACTGATATAGTTCTTTGTTTAAAGATTATTCATTTATTATTATATGTTGTTCCGCTGCGAATTGTGAGATTCTGATGTTGTTCTTGTTTTCTATTCCGTCCTATTTTCTTCTGTTTTTCTTTTTCCTCTATTCTCTTTTTCTTCTATTCTAAAATATTTTATCTTCTTTTCTGTCTTCTCTCCTCCCTAATTTCTATCTATTTCTATTTTCTTTTCCTAAATTCTTTTTCTTAAAAACCCTCAGTGTTCGGTTTTCCGTCGTTCGATTTCTCGGCAGTCGATAAAGTGAGTGTCGATGTCGAATTTTCGGAAGACGAAGAATCGTGTCCTGACAATGTGGTATCAGAGCTTATGGTTAAGCGACAACCATGGTTCTGTTGGGTATTTCTCATTAGAGATAGAGTCAGTAGTGCTCTAGATTGAGTTTGAGTGTAATAATAGCTATGAGAGCGTATTTGTTAGTGAATATATAAAATTGTTTTATACTGTGATGATTGGTTTGTTGAGTGGTATATGAACCTTCGTCGGCGCAGCTTCGAAACTGAATCGAAGGGGTTTCTAAACACTTGAATAGAACAATTCAACACAGTATTGTTTTTAAATTGGGTAAATGAAATAATTTTACTTGATTATATTTTATAATAAAAGAAATAATTTTTCAGAATTATTAAAGTGTATATAAGTTGATTGTTTAGTTGTTTGAATAACCTAAATAAAAGAATAATTGTGTAAGTAAAAAGAATTATAAGAATTGAATTATAATTAAAGTGATTTACAATTGTGAAATCAACTTATATATATGAGAAGTGAAACTATATGAATATATTTATGAATATGAGTTATAGATAAAAAAATGGGAATTTAAGTTAAGTAAAACCAAGTGATGTTTATAAAATGGAATATAACTTAAGTGATATGGAATGAAGTTGATATTAGTATCAAAGTAAAATAATAAAGTTAAGAGATAAATGTAAACTTGAGTTATATAAATGAATTGGATTAAAGGATTGAATATTAATCAATTAAATGTGAATTAAATTGATATGAAATAATGAATATAAGTGTTAATTCATTAAAATCTAATGTTATTAGAAAGTTGAATAATTGAATAAAAATCAATTAAATTAAACCAATTGTAAGCAAAGGAATTTGGTTGTAATTAATATACATTGGTTGTTACTTGATTGTTAGTTGATTGTATATAATTCATTAAGTGTTAATGAAATAGAATTAATGAAATTGGAAGCTAAAGTAATTGAATTCAAATTAGAAGTAAATAAATTTGAATAGAATTGAATTTGATTTGGAAGCGAACCAACTTGAAAATGAATTAGTGAATATAAACTGATTGAAAATGAATGTTAGAAAGAACATCCACTGTATATGAATCAAATGTGATTAAATTAAAAACCAATTCATTAAATATTAATGAGAATATGAATGAATATTTATTTGTTATGGATGATAGTTGGTTGATGGTTGAATATATTGCATTTGTTGTTTAGTTGCATTTGCTATGTAGCATATATAGTTATTATGCTACTATATGTTGTATATTGAGATTATTGCCTATATGCATGTTCTCATGTTGTTTGTTGAGTGATTAGTAGGTGCGGATCGCGTTTGCTTCGCGTTTGGAGCTCGCTTTTGCGCTATATTAGCCGTATATGCTTGCTAATAAAATATAAGGTACATATCTCGGATTAAATATCGTACTTTTACACTTTTTTCCCTTCGGGATGCCTCATTACTTGATGAGATGTATATTTGTGATATATATACTGTCATTTTTTTTTCGGATCGAGCCGCGCAAAGGAGACTATGGCGAATTTTTCCGAAAATTTAAGGCGTTAGAAAAAAATTTGAGAAAATTGGAATATTTTTGAAAACTTTAACTTTGATTTTGAATTGAAAGTTATAGTGATTGTTTTTGAAAAGATAACTAAGTATGATTTGGAAAACTTAGTAAGTTATTGTAAGAATTTTAATTATGAATTTTGGGAAAATTAATAGAATTCTATAACTTTTCTTACTTGTTAATTTCGAGGACGAAATTCTTTTAAGGGGGGAAGATTGTAACGACCCAGAATTTTTAGAAATTAAAATTTGAATATTTAATTAATTTTAAATATTAATAAGTGAATTTATAAGTCAAATAAATTTTTATTTGAATTTTTGGATTTAATTGAATAATTAAATCGACAATTTAATATGTTAAATTATGGAAATAATTGAAAATAGGGTTAAATATGATTGAAAATGATTTGTAAAATTTTATTTTATCATATTAAAGTTAGAATGATATTTTAGAACTTTTAAAATCGAATTAAGAGTTAATTTGTGAAAATTGAATATTTTAATATTAAAATCGACTAGTGAAAATAGTCAATTTTTGAACAGTCTCAGAATTGAACGAAACCAGTTCCATTGGATCCGTAATAGTTAGTTATTACCGGATTTCAATTTTCGTGTCAATCGAAGTTATGGTTTGATCGTGGCAACTCGAAACGCATCGATTTATTTTTAATTTAAATTTGGCGAGTGAAAATAGCCATTTTTCAAAAAGTCTCGGATTTCGACGAAACCAGTTTTATCGGATCCGTAATATGATATTATTGTAAGGTTTCAAATTTCAAGTCAATTGGATTTACCGTTTGTCCGGTACAAATTAAAACGCCTAGAAATCGACTTAAATCGGTTTAATTCAAATTGAGCGTTTACAGCCATAACTCGCACATACTTCCGAATTAGCTTCCGAAACCTGTTCCATTATGTCCGGAACGCGGGATAAACCCTAGGTATGTCAGTTTCGGCGCGTAAATCGGAGTTCGAAATTTCCGGATGAATAGTGTCGAACGAAACTCTATAAATACACCACCACTCTTCATAATTTGATAAAAAAAATAACTAAAACCCTAAATTTTAACCCTAGCCGCCACTTATTCAACCAAAGGCCAGAAATGATCTTCCTTTTCCCCTCAATATCTCTCAATCCGTAAAGAATTACGCGAAGTGTTCAACACGGAAGTCGAAGAGCATGAAGAGAGCTAGAGATCCATACGGTGATGATGGGTTTTGGAGCGACGATGGAGGAGCTATGTGGGGCCGTTTGCTGTAGGTGCGCACGCAATTCCATGCTCATACAGGTGGCCGAGCTTCAGGTGGGGGATGGTGGTGGTAGCTCTCGCGAAGAGCTTCGATTTGCAAGTGGTTTGATTGAATTTCGTCGAGAAATGAGCTTGCAATGTTAAACCCTAGTTGCTTGTTCATGGGTTGGTGGTTGCGGCCTAATTCCTGAAGCTTGAACGTGAAGAGGAGAGAAAGAAAGGGACGGGCCTGATGTGGGGAAGCAAAGATCAAGGGCTAGGATTGGATGAAGGTTGTAAATATAAAGTTAATGTTGTAAATTTGTTAATATAAACTCGTGTAACTTCAAAAATTCATAACTTTTTCATACGAGGTCGAAAAAATGCAAACTCAGTTGCGTTGGAATCGTATGGACGAGCACTACGCGATGGAGTTCGTTTGGAGTCGTTTGGAGTTAGTGAGAATTTTGGGTAAAATTAAACGTCCGTTTAATTTTATTCGAAATAAATCGCTAAAACGGAAATAAATCAAGGTGAGAACTTCTCACTCAATCGAATATGTTTCGATTTTATTTTAAATAGTTAGATTTAAAATATTTGAATGCATGTTTGAATGTTAATTGATATCTATTGATTGTTAAAATAGACATTATACGCCGTTAGTAAGCGGATGTTATTTATTAAAAACATATACCGCGAATATTTCATAAACAGTGAAATTGGTATTATATATAATAGCAATATATATATATATTGGCATATGTATATATTGGAGTTATTGATTTCCCGCATTTTTTTGTTTAGCGGATGAGACCCTATTACGCCGTTATTAAGCGGATAATATTTAATAAGAACATATACCGCGATAATTTCGTACTGGAACGAAATTGGTATTGTGCTAATGTTTGTGATGCAGGAAAACAGGTTGGAGGGATCCAACTGGATTCCTCAACAGTTTTTATTTGATTTCAGATATTTTGATATTTGATGGATTTTCATATTGATATATGATATCGTTGTAGTCGCGATTGACTATTTGGTGTGTAGCATCATTGGACCAAATTTGGAATTTTAAAATGATTTTAAAGTGATTTTTGAAAAGTATACGTTTTATAAAATAATTTTTGAATTGATCCATTTCAAATAAATAAACGTTATAATTTTTAAAGTTATAAAAATTATGATTTTGAGAAATACGGTTAAAGATTGATTTTTGAAAATACGGGTTAATGATGTTATAAAATAGTTTAAACTGGGATTTTTAAATTTATTATAAAAAGTTTAAAAATAGGATTTATAAAAATTTGATTATTTTATAAATCAAGAGAATGATGAAATTATAAAGGAAATTAAAGACGTTTTAGAATAATAATATAATTTGATTTATATTAAGAGATTTATAAATGGATATTTATAAATTGAAATATAGACATTATAAAACGAGTTTTTATAAGTGTTTGAATGAAGTGAAAATGAATTTCATTAAAGAATGAAATTTATAGAATTTAAATGGTGAAGTTATAAGAATGAAATTTATGGAATTATAAACTGTGAAGTTATAAAAGAAATTTATAAATAGTAAGATTTATAAATTTGGTGAAAATATTTGAAGAATAGATTGGTTAAATAAATGGATCTTATAAGTTATAAGATTTATAAATTAGAATGTCTTTAAAAGAACGATTTTGTAAAATAATCGTTTTATAAGTAATTAACTTATAATATGAACGTTTAGTTTATAATTTAGTTATAAACTGGAATAGGTTAATAAAGGAATTTATAAAAAGGAAGTTTTTATAAATAAATAGAAATGGAATTTATAAACGTTGTTTTATAAATCCGCAAACAACTTATTTTGATAAGTTAATTGTCATAACTTATTTGATGGAGTTATATTCACGTTTTGACTGTGAATAATCCTTTGAAATAAAATGAATAAAAGAATGAAATTTATTAACGTAGTACATTCACGTTTTTGAACTGTGAATAATTCTTTTAAATAAAATGTATAAAAGGATGAAATTTGTTAACGTAGTATATTCACGTTTTTGAATAGTGAATAAGATGTTAAAGAAATTGTTTGAATGTGATATTTCAAATAGAATTAAAATGATCTAACGATGTTTTAAGATATGTTGAGATTCGAAACCATAGATTTCAACATTCATTGTTGAAATAGACGTTTTCGAGAAATAAAAGGAAATAGTGGACTATAACACTGTTGTTATAGTAAATGATTTCCGAAAGGAAATGTTTTGTATAGTATTGGGATTTATATATCTATTTTAATTTCGAATCCCTATACTAGTGAATTTGGGTTGTCGTAACGATGTTTTACGTAACATTCATTTTGACCCAAATAAATATGTTTAAGTGAATGATTTCCTTAAAGAATGAAATATATACTTAATTTCGATTGAAGTATAGTGAATATTTTCTAAGTGTTGAAAATAAATAAAATTTGTGAATTACTTATTAAATAAATATGGAAATGTTTTCCAATATGAAGTGATATTTAGAATTGATCTTTTTGAAGATAAATTGAAAAGAAATATTGAAATGAATAATTGAAATCGAATATTCATTTATATTTTGGAATTATAAATTCATTATGGATTTTAGAAAAATAAATATTGATTTATTTTTGAAGTATTGAAATTATATATCTTGTAAAGATATTTTGTGAAATAAATAATTTGGAAAATTATATGGAAACTGGTGATGTGTGCATATCCAGTGATAGTTCAATAACCGACTATCAATATTTCCCTTTGAATGGGTAATTGATGTGATTTGTTTGAATGTGAATGCTACACTTATTTTTGAATAAGCGCTCACTATTCGAGTTAACCGGGAAAGGACCATGGGGTCGTATAACCCATTCCGAATATGTGATACGTCGTTGTGAATTGCATTGAAGATCGGTGTTGAAGACCCGGTATTTGCGAGAGCGATAGGATGACCTGTCGATTGTCTCTGCACTGAGTTGCAACGGTATAGAGACTCCCTAAGTGATGGGATATCCGATCAGGATTGTGAATATCCGGATTGCAAGGACTTCTTTGTAAGTGCCTTCGGTTTTGTTCGATCCCGGAACAGACTTGTATGGATTGTGTGTCTGACATTACAAGTTGAGATGTAAAGCCGATTTCTTTCAAATATATTTCTGTGGTGGCGGAGAATTTATTCTTTTAGCTTAACACCCTTCTCTGAGACGTACGAGCTCAGAGGTTATATAGTTGAAGTTATCAGCGATATATTCCCAATTTGGTAATGTGACATGCTGAGTGTTGCTGAAATGATCATTGTGTTGATTATTGTGATAGGATCGTTTATTTGATCGTCTATCTTAGTGATCATTGTGTTGATCATTTGTTGACCCAAAGCATGGCTTTTGTATAAAGTATGTTTTTGTGGACGTGACTTCGTCGAACCTCACACCCCGGAAATGGTCAAAACAGGAAAGATGCAGCAAGGTTATGAGGGGTAGCACCCTTTAGGGTATGTACATTTCCTTCTGGATAGAGGTGGTATCATGGTATGGAGCCCAGATATTTAACCTATGTGGTTACTACGAATTTATTACTTTGTGGTTGTTGGTTTTCGGGATCCCGTGAGAAAGGTCGTTTACGATCGGGGAATGGCGTGCTCGTGTCAGTAGTTACCTAGTTAGGGGTAACCCGGCCTTGTGTTGGCAGAGTTCCGGTTTGGTTCTCGGGGATGTCTTTCCAGAGGCATTCTCATGTGGCAATGGGAAGTTCCTTGGCCTGACCATTTGTTGGAAATCCAATTCCCAATACGAAACTTGTACGGTATTAGTTGTAGAACCTGCCATTCACTTATGGTGGTCATCACTGTTTGGATGGTAGCTATAGTAGGCATAGTTCGAAATGTCTATGTTGGCTAAGATTTATATTCTACTTTCGAAATGAATTTTTCCTCTACACTATGCACTAGTAATAATATCAAATGTTATTTTAAATGCGTATCAAGCATCTTTGACTATCATAAGGAGAAATCTCCTCCGATTCTGCGTTTGCATTGTGTGTGTGTGCGGGAGGCCTTATGGTAGTCTCATTTTTAAAAGCATTGCGAATTGAATTTAAAAATATCTCTCTATTTTGATTTTAAAGATAAATAAACTGTTTTGAGTTCTCACACCAGTCACATGACTGACTTGGAGTTTATTGTTTTCCTTCCTAAACTCTAGGTGCCCACCAATTTTCACACGGGCAGTCAATGAGTTAGGTTTATCAGGATATTCTGGATATTCTGGAGTTGCTGGAGGCAAGCTGGATGGCATGGCGTATTACTACTATATAGTATTTCTTTTTCCGCTGCACTGTTTGTTGTTGTTGTTGTACACTCTGATGATATGATGTAATGTAATGTGATGTAATGTAATAACTGATATAGTTCTTTGTTTAAAGATTATTCATTTATTATTATATGTTGTTCCGCTGCGAATTGTGAGATTCTGATGTTGTTCTTGTTTTCTATTCCGTCCTATTTTCTTCTGTTTTTCTTTTTCCTCTATTCTCTTTTTCTTCTATTCTAAAATATTTTATCTTCTTTTCTGTCTTCTCTCCTCCCTAATTTCTATCTATTTCTATTTTCTTTTCCTAAATTCTTTTTCTTAAAAACCCTCAGTGTTCGGTTTTCCGTCGTTCGATTTCTCGGCAGTCGATAAAGTGAGTGTCGATGTCGAATTTTCGAAAGACGAAGAATCGTGTCCTGACAAAAACCCAAGTAAAAATACAAAAATCTTAATCAACTCCAAACATATCGATGTTTATACTCAAACAAGTTGTAAACTTCGTTTTGAACTCAATGTAAGTGGTCTCAAGTTTGGATTCGACTGTTTACAAAAAGCCATGTTTCATACTTTAAATTCAACTAACGACGCTATATTTAAATATATAATCGTAAAATATGCGGGTGGTTACAGACTCCCCTCCTTAAAAAATTGCATCCTCGCAATATTTAAGAAGGAAATAAAAGTAACAACCACACAAAAGCACAACAACATAAAAGAAAATTTTGAAGTGAGAAGTTCACCTTAAAGAGCACGAGAGAGTAAATCCGTATGTGTTCGCTCGATGAATTCTCTGGATTCCGAAGAACAATCTTAAGGATTTGCGGACCATTGAACTTTCACAAACAGAACATCTTTATTACGAAGGCGTTTAACCTCCGTAGCAATAATACGAATAGAATGTTGCTCATAAGTCAAATTAGGTGAAATCTCAATTTCTTCAATAACACCGAGCTCAAGAATAGAATCCGAATCTCTAAGGAATTTCCGTAGTTGAGAGACGTGGAATACATCATGAATAGTAGAAAATTGAGCCGGTAATAAAAGGTGATAAACCACGGAACCTATGCGTTCGAAGATGGGAAATGGGCCAGTATATCGAGGTGCTAATTCACCCGATCAACTGAAATACACAACACCCTTCATAGGTGAAACACGAATGAACACCAAATCTCCTAAAGAAAATTCTAATTTCCTTCTTCGGTTATCGACATAGGATTTTTGTCTAATTTGAGCTTCTTTCATCCTATGGCGAATAAGGTCAATCTTCTTTGAGGAATCACGAATAAAATCAGGACCTAAAACCAGCCTCTCGTTGGCTTCAAGCAAACATGAAGGAGATTGACATGGTCTTCCGTAGAGTGCCTCGAAAGATGTCATACCAATACTAGATTAGAATCTATTATTATAAGAAAACTCAACAAGGGAAATATGATCTTCCCAACTTCCACCAAAATCAAGAACACATGCACGAAGAAGATCTTCAAGTGTTTGATTTACACGCTCTGTTTGTCCATCGGATTGAGGATGATAAGCAGCGCTAAAATTAAGCTTCATTCCCAAAGCTTTTTGAATACCCTTACAAAATCCACTAGCAAATAAGGATCATGATCACTAACCATAGAAGTAGGAACTCCATGCAATTTAACAATTTCTTTAACATAGAGCTTAGCCAAACGAGGTTCGATCCGGTTGGACCGAACGGGAAGAAAATGGGAGGATTTTGTAAGTCTATCAACTATCACCCATAGACTGTCATGACCCGAACAAGAACAGAGAAGACCATTAATAAAGTCCATGGAGACTTGATCCCACTTACAAACTGGAATGTACAAAGGTTGCAATAACCCACCGGGCCTTTGATGCTCGGCCTTTGCGAGTTAGCAAGTCATGCAATGCTTAATAAAGTTAGCAATTTCATATTTCGTTCCATCCCAATAATAAAGTCGTTTCATGTCCGCGTACATTTTACTACTACTGGGATGAATGGTAAATTTAGAACGATGAGAATCTTCTAAAATGTCTTTACGAAGATCACTAATATTTGGCACAATAAGTCTGCCAAATTTTCGAATGCCTCCGCGAGCATCAATATTAAGGTCTTTCAAACCATCAACCTTATTTTTATCCTTACAACTTTGGCTACGAAGAGCCAATTCGAGATCTTTCTTTTGAGCTTCAAGGATGTGGTCTAAAAGGGAAGAATGAGCCTCAAAGCCACATAAAACAAGAGATGAATATGAATTGGATTCATGATCTCGAATCTCACAATTGGGAAAAGTCTCGAGATCATTCCATTCGAATATCATCATTGAATGTAACAGCCCGCAAATCCGTACCCCTTGAGTCAACACTATTCTATCTAAATTAACTCAAGTTGTACAGAAATATGAACCATTTGGTTTTAAAGAAGAAGAGGTAGAAGAAGAAAATAGAAACAACATCAGAATCTAACCATCGCAGTAAAATATAATAGAAAATAAATGATCTTTACTCAAATCAAATATGTCTGTTTATATATATTACATCATCAGAGTACATCAATCATAGCTCAACAACAATCTCATACAAATGGATACACAACAACTCAACACAGCGGAATATATATATATACACAAATACGGCAGTACGTATCGTCATCTTGCTCGTCTTCTGAGCTCCACAGCATCATATCCTGTATCTTATAATACTCGGTCTGACCCGAGCATTACAGTTAAATACTACCCGAGTCAGTCTGGAATACCAGCGTGAGAAAATCACACTCAATGGATTATTAAAGTTTCAAAAATCCTTTGAAAACAAAAGCATCTCGTAAGACAACGCCACAAATAAACATGTCGGGTTTTTACCTTACGATAGCTAAAACAATTTTTATAGAAATCCTCTGATATTATAATAGTGTGTATAGAAAGTAAGTAGAATCTAGCTGAAATGCTTGCATCTCACGTTTCAGCAATAGTTGGGCACAATCAAAACCGTACGGGCGCGTAGGGAAAATGGATTCCAACTAATGGGGGGGTACCACCTGTCACAGTACCTAGTCTAGATTAGCGTACCGAGGAGCCACCCTAACTCCCCTGCAACACAAGACCGGAACCATCCCTTGCTGGACAGTCCCGAGCAAGATCACCCCGCGGTTGGGATCAGCAACCGTCCACTAAGCCAAAAAATAAAAAGGGACATCTAGACAGGGATGACCTCACCCTCCAGTGGGGGCTACCCACGAAGCCTTGCTGCATATCCGCTGATTTTCAGCCATTTCCATTTGGTGAGGCTTGAGGCTAAGCGTTACCTTTAAGAACAATATCCCTTAGAATGCCCATCGTCCACCTGACGATGTTTCGCAAGCATTCATCCATACAAGTCCGCTCCGGGTTCGAGCAGAACCGAAGGCACTATTCCTGCTACATCCATTGTAACGACCCGAAAATTCCAGATAGTTATGAAAAAGAAGAAAGAGGTAGAACAAGAAGAACATGAACATCAACATCTCACATTCGCAGCGGATAAAATATAATAATAAATAATAACAGTTTACAAAGAATACTATATCTGTCGATTACATTTAAAATTCATCAGAGTTTCATATAAATACAGTCATTGAATGTGTACAATTATCATGTCTCCGAAATACAATAATATACTGCAGAGGAAATACTCTACACGTACTTGCCTTCCCAGCTCGTCCCCTGAGCTCCAGAACGCCCTTACCTGAAAATCTGTAATACTCGGTCTGACCCGAGCATTACACCAAAGTAACACCCGGGTCAGGCTGGAAACCAGCGTGAGTAAACCCAACTAACTTGGAATACCAAATAAATCAACTTATATAAACCCGGGTAACATATGTCAATTTATCCAATTCACAATTTTCTATAGACAACTCTTATTTCAACATATCAATTCTAAATACCAAGCTCGGATAAAATCTCCAGCCCTTGATTTCACATATCAATTTACAAAGTCTCACTTTGTCATAGTCATAACTTATTTTCAAAATAAGAATTCTATGTGCTAAAATTTTCGATTAAATAATCCAATTCATTTTAATCCATTCATTCCAACCTATCAATTTCTTATATCAATTTATGAGAAATTCGAAGTGATGTCGGGTATCTTCCCAATACCCGATTCCAGCCTCTTCGAGTCTCATGTCATCCTAACCCAAGCTATCCAAATGAAATACGTAACATTCCATACCAGAGATATTAACTCATTCAAAGCAACCAATACAAATCTTTCATCCATAAGCAAAGCTTAATCACAAACAAATCAACCCAGTTGATTCTAATTTATTTTCAATTCTCAATCGTTTAGATTCTTTTATTAATTGGTTCCAAACAATTAATTGATCATCTTTCTTCCATATCCATTCATCTTAATTAACAACCCTGGATTAATTATCTTCCTATTCCATCCAAGAAATTTTCTTTAATTAAATTCACGATATTAATTATCCTTATCAGAACAATGAGTAATCTTTAAAAAAAATTCAAAAATTAATTAACTATAATCAATTACACTAATTCTTAATTACTTATATTAATTATCTTCTCATAGGTTACTTATTATGAATTTAATAATCTCAATCAAAAAATCTTTAATTACTTCGTTAATTATATGAATTACTGATTTCCAATTATATTTTAATTTATCTTAATCTACATTGATTTAAATATCATATTAATCATACGTGATTTATTGTATTAACTTCATGAAGTAATTACTTGTTAAACCATCCAATGGTTATTCTGAACTACTTTCACTTAAATAATTAACTTAAACTTAATTAATTAATTCAAACCCTTCACCACTAAATTAGTTAAGCCAAATCATTAGTTAATTAAATCAATCAATTATTCATTTCAAATTCCCTACTAATTTAATGAATCACAACACATCAAGCCCTTACTAAATTTAAATGAAATCATTTTCTTATTTATGATTTAAGTTTAAAACAATTTTAAATCCCATATACTTCAAGTCAAAGCACAATTAACTCGAGGATCAATCAAAACCAAAATCACATCATCATCGGTATACATCCAATCAACTTAAACATTCAACCAATTATTTAAATTAACTATATAAATTTAAATAAGAACCAGACAGAGTAAGATTTACTCACCTTCGCTTTTATTTGCCATCCACCTCAAAATTGCCTCGGTTTCCTCGATTTGTTTCCTTCAGATTAAGACCTTGTATAAACAGTTATACTATCTTATTAATATTCGACCAAGCTCAATTTCTATTTAATAAGTTTCATTTTACCCAATAAGTTATTTTCAAACAAATTTTCTGTTTATAAAATATGTTCTAGTTATCAAATAATTATATAAGTTTATGAAATAAATCGATTTCCAATTTGTAAATGTAATTTAACGAAATCTTATTTAAACTGTATAGAGTTTTAAATCTTTATTTATAAACCAGAATTTACCTTTTTTTACGTACATATATTATAACACTTAGGTAAATAATAAAAAAACAAAAGAAAAACAGCTCACCCAACTGTCGCGAGTCCACCTCTCCGCCTTCTGGGTGTTGTCGTCAACCTCGCGAGCCCTAGGTTGTAGCCCAGCACGAACGCGATCGCCACACAACCGGTCGCGATCCACCCCATCGCCGAAACCCTAACCCACTCCTCAGACATGAGCCGCCGCTTCTCCTGCCGCCTACCCCTTGCCTTCCCCTCGCGACCCTCGCGACGACGCCACCATGATCCGTCGCACGCGAGCGACATCGGTCGCGCGTCGTCTCCCATTTTACGCGACCTCTTTTTTTTTTTTTAATTTTATGAATCGATTCGTAATAAAGGAAAGAGGTTTGGTCTCTGATAAAGGTGAGAGTGGGGTCGGGAAAATAAAGGTTGGAGAAGCTTCGTGAATACGTCTCTATTAAATAATTTAATATTTAAAAATATCTCGTTGCATGACACGAAATCCTAAAATCCGAATTAAACATACCGACAGACGCTCATAAGGTTTTACCCGCGTTCCGAACACAATGGAACGTGTTTCGGATGCTAATTGGAACGTATGTGAGAATTACGGAATTAAACGATCGATATTAACTTACATCGATCAAAATAAATCTAAGCGTTTCGAGCTGCCAGGGTCAAACGACAACTCCGATTGCTACGAAAATTGAAATCCGATAATAACTAACTATTACGGATCAAATGAAACTGGTTTCGTCAAATTCCGAGACTGTGCCTCGGAAGGCTATTTTTAAATATCAATTTAAATGATATATTATAAAAATTGAACAAATTACCTTTAAATTAAATTCCAACCATTCTATTATCTTCGGTATCCTTATTATAGATTTTATAAGCCTTCAAATTATTTTAAGCAGGCTTAAAATCTCAAATTCAACAATTTACCCAATTTCAATTATTAAATCCAATATTGAACTATATAATTCAATAATTTAATTATCAAGTAAATATTAATATTTGAAATTCAAGTTAAAATTTAACCTTTAAATATTTAAAATCAATTAAATATTCTAATTTAATTTGTTAAAATTTCCGGGTCGTCACATTCCTTCCCCCTTAAAAGAATTTCGTCCCCGAAATTACTAGTTAGGAAGAATGGACCAATACCTGTTTATCTCTTTCCAAAACTCACTATTCAATATCCTACCAACTATCCTTTATTAGCGATCCACTATCACCTTAACCAATTTCCCAAACCTTCTATAGTTTCAAACAATTCTCTATTGCTCAATCATTTAAATTTCAATCTAAAACAAATTTTGAATTATCATAATTTTCTCAAAAAATTTCTAACTCCCTAAATTTCCGAAAAATTTTGTCAGCGTCTCCTTTGCGCGGCTTGCTCGGTACTACTACAAAAGGCCACCACGGGCACCCAAATACCAAAAAGAAAACAATAGCCAAGTGGCTACATCAAAAATCCAATCCAATTTGTACAGGAATTAAAATACATACCTTTCTGTCGGGCAATACAAATTTATCTTTTGGAATCAAATCCAATTCCTTTTCCCCCTTTTAATACCTGCATAACCTACTTAGCAATAATATCCAATCATAGCCCTTCCAAATCTTTACATACTTTTCCTTACAGAAGTTTTCATATCCATTTCTAGTCAAATTAGTTTTCACCGTTTCATATGAATTCAATTTATATTCGATTTCTATATTGAGTTTTACCTTTCATATAAACTGATTCATATTAATTTCATTTACTAGTTTACTTAAATTTCCAATTTGAAATTGTTTTGTCGTTAACCAAAATTTCCCAAAAACTTTCTAACTCCCAAAATTTTCGAAAAATTTCGGCAGAGTCTCCTTTGTACGGAGGAGCTTTTGCAATTTGACAAGAGATATAAATATATATACATCGACCCACACGGTCGGAAAAAGCAAAAATAGTTCATATTTCCTATTTTTATTGCGTAGGCATACCTTATTTAGCATTTTAAGCATGCCGCTTATTTATTTTAGCAAATAGATCAATCCAAATCCAGCCAAACGGCTTCCCAGTACCTGTACTTACTCAATTTAAACATATAAGCACTATATAAATGAAGCTTATAACATTTCTCTTACATAAACAACTGTAGCACTTCAATTCTAAAAGAAATGCATTCAAAATAACTTCTACAAGCAATTTATATGTTTTCAAATCTAATTCAATTGCTTTCAACCAATTTACATACCATTTCATTCAATTTCAATGTTTTGGAGCTCAATTTCTTACATTCCATTGATTTTTTTAATCCAAACAAGCTCATATTCGCTTCCAATGATTCAGAATCAATTTTATTTAATCTCTATCAACTCATAGTATTTTAATTACTTTTATTTACGCCAAACAACAATTATTGTTAGATTATAACTATTTTAAATTAGTTTCAACTCATTATGCATTTAACTCCATTTCTTTTCTAAAATATTTATGAACCATTCATTGCATTTCATTTCATTCCCGCAATTGTTTCATTCAAAACAATTTATTAAACTTGGCACATCCAATACTTATAAATTCATAACCATTTCCCAAATTAATTCAATCCAAGTTTTATTGAATGGGCTTTCACTCTTATCCGAAGCCAAGCTTCCATAAATTTTAAACTTAAGTGGATTTACTTAATTTATTCCAACATCAAACTTAAGTCTACTTCTATTTGATTCTCATTTAATCAAATTCCATTGAATTTAGCCTGATAATCCAATTCCAATCACATCTATGATTTAGTTTTTATTCAATCAGGCTTCATCTATTTATTATTTAACTCAATTAACCAATTTTAAATTTTAAATTTGCTTACTCAATTCGTTATCGAATTTATTTTATTAATACAAAGTCATTCTCTATTTATTTCTATTCACTTGGATTTTACTTTGCAACTCAAACTATTTCTATTATAATCACTTCTCTTATATCCAATCTACTTGCAAATCTCATTAAATATTATTCAAATCACCCTTGAATTTTATTTATAATTCAAACCACTACATTTTTTTCCACTCCAAATCTATTTTATTTTTATTTTACAACATTCCCGCCTATTTAATTCATTATCAAATCTAACTCGAATTCTATTTACAATTTTAATTCATTTCCAAACTCCATTATTAACTTACAATCCATTTATTGACCAAAGTCAAATTTTATTAACATACTCAATCACACAATTATTTAACCAATTAGCTTATTCTAATTTCTAAATCAATATTTGATTTTAATTACAAATCACTTCATTGAAATTCTAGTTTGGATTTCCTTTTTATTTTCCCAAAATTCCAACACCTTTATTTAAAATTTTAAAAAAAATGCTTTTAATTTACATCATACTAATAAAATAGCTCTTTATAAAATACTTTTTATGACTCGATGTCTCAACCAGTCCATCCGTGTTCTCACAGAAATTCAGTCATACGTTGATCAGGCGTAGGACTGAAAATCTATAAGTACTTGGTAAACTCGTTTTCAACACCCAGTGAAAATATTTGAAAAATAATTTATTGAAAATATTGAAATCATTTTGAAATAGAGGAAATATCTTTGGTGAGAATGCTCTAGGAATCGTCACCCCCAACCATGGTCGCAGTTAACCCGATGATTACGTTGTCGTCCCGACAAAATCCATAGATAACTGTAGGCCTCCGCGCCCCACGATTACACCATGGAACCCACGACAGATCGCAGCTACAACCGGGGTTAGTAGCTATCACAGCAAAAACCCATATAACTGTAGGCATCAGCGCCATCGAATTTCGCTGCCAAAAATGAAACTTCTCCACTCCACTTGACCATAGATCGCAGTCTACCGATGTTGCGTTGCCTTCCCAGCAAAATCAAGTGTAGACCGTTGACACTCATCCTCCACATGATTTCGCTATGGTCCCTACAGTAGATCGCAGCGACATTGAGTTACACTGTCGTCACAGCATAACCCAAATGCCTCTGTAGGCATCAACGCCATCGACTTACGCTACCCAATAATCCTCAGGAACCAGTTTTGTCCGGACTCCTCACAGAATCAACTTTAGAACCCCCCCTGGGCTCAAGGCAGCACCACCCGGTGGCACTTCTGAGAAGTTCATTTCAAGGGAGCGCCTTTTTCCCCAAAGCCATCATCAAAACACTTTATACTATACATATAGTATCTTCAAATCATACACCTAATATGATATCATACAAAGCTCCTTTACAAAAAATCGATTATCCCAAAATCGATAATTCTCAAACTAGCCTTTCCAAATTCAATATTGATTTTACCCAAAAATCAAAAGCCTTTCCAAATCCAAAGGTTCTCAAAACCCTTTTTCCAAAATCCTCATAAGATCCTTTATATATATACAGATATATATTATTTTTTTAAAACTTTAGATCACTTTAAACTCGTATAAAAGTCCTTTTTATACTTCAAACACTTCCAAAATCCTTTTTCTTCCAACAACAGATTTAACAAGGGAAGAATATATATACAAAGATATAACTTTGTTTACCCAAAATCAAATATTCAAATTTGATTACTCTTTCCAATATCAATTTCCTTTCTATTCACATTCACTTATTCACATTTGCCTTTATCCCCATTTGGATTATTACCTCAATTCTTATCCCAGTTGGGTATTTAATCAATACCAGTTTGAACTCCGACCAGTATATTTAGAAAATAGCTTGAAAATTTTGAAAAATAGATAAGTAGTTGAAAAATAATTATTAGTTTGCAAAATAGCTATTAACATAGTTAACTAATTGTAAAATAGTTGAGGAATGGTTAAATAGTTCCAAACATTGTAGATAATTGCAAAATGGCCGTAAAATAGAAATTAGTTTGTGAAATAGTTGAAAAATAGGAATTAGTTTAGAAAACAGTTGAAAAATTGTGACAACCCAAACTCGATGTTCGATAAACAACACCAAATTTGCATCGCCGGAGCTTATAACAACAATTAGATGAATATAAAACAGCGGAATAGAATCAATATCATAAATAACATCACTGTTACAACATCAACATAATATCCATACTGCAACAGAGTACATAATACATACACTACAACTCCAAATACAACATCATGATAATACAACAGTGAACATATATCCAAAAGTTCTCAAATGAGAGAGATGATTACGAACTCCCAAAAGCTAAACACCTGTAATCTCCAAAAGCTCCTAAGATAGCTCCAAGATGAGAGCTCCAAAATACTGCTACTCCAAAATACAGAAACCTGCTACTAGGCTGCCCGTGTGGAAATAATGGGCACCCAGAGTTTAGGAAAGAAAACAATAAACTCCGGATCAGTCATGGGACTGGTATGAGTAAACAAAAAAACAGTTGCATTTAAATAAAACAAGATTTATAAAAGAATTTTCGGAATGCTTTTAAAAATGGAACTACCATAAGACCTCCCGCCACACACATAATGCAAACGCAGAATTGGAGGAGATTTCTTCTTATGATAGTTAAATATGCTTGGTACGAGAAAAAGAATTCTTTGATATTATTACTAGTGCATAGTGAGGAAAACATTTCAAAAGTAGAATATTAATCTTAGCCAGCATAGGTACCATTATATTATGCCTACTATAGCTGCCACCTGAGGTGACAGGTTATACAACTAAAACCGTACAAGGCTCGTATTGTTTCTTTGGATTTCCAACAAATGGTCAGGCCAAGGAACTTCCCATTGTCACATGAGAACGCCTCTGGAAGGACGTCCCCGAGAACCAAACCGGATCTCTGCTAACACAAGGCCGGGTTACCCCTAACTGGGTAACTACTGACACGAGTATGCCTTCTCCCGGTTGTAACCAACCTTTAACCGGGGCCCCAGCAACAAATCACAAAGTAATATATATATATCTACGATATCAACATAAGTTAAGTATCTGGGCTCCACACCATGGTACCACTTCTATCCAGAAGGAAATGCACATAGCCTAAGGGGTGCTACCCCCAATAACCTTGCTGCATCTTTCCTGTTTTGACCATTTCGGGGTGTGGGGCTCGACGAAGTCTCGTCCACAAAAACACGCTTTATACAAAAGCTGTGCTTTTGGTCAACAAATGATCATAGAAATGATCACCAAGATAGACGATCAAATAAATGATCCTATCACAAATGATCAACACAATGATCATTTCACAGCAACACTCAGCATGTCACATTACCAAATTGGGAATATATCGCTGATAACCTTCAACTACATAACCTCTGAGCTCGTACGTCTCAGAGAATGGTGTTAAGCTAAGAGAATAAATTCTCCGCCACCAACAGAAATATATTTGAAAGAAATCGGCTTTATATCTCAATTTGTAATGTCAGACATACAATCCATACAAGTCTGTTCCGGGCTCGAACAGAACCGAAGGCACTTCCAAAGAAGTCCTTGCAATCCGGATATCCCCAATCCTGATCGGATTCCCCGTCACATATGGAGAACTCTATACCGGAGCAACTCGGTGCAGAGTCAATCGACAGGTCATCCTATCGCTCTCGCAAATACCCGGTCTTCAACACCGGTCTTCAAATGCTATCCATAACGTGGAATCACATATTCGAAATGGGTTATATGACACAAAGGTCCTTTCCCGGCTAATTCGAATAGTGAGTGCCAAATTTTTAAAACATGTGGATGTCACTCACAGATATTCACAGGTTCGATGTGGGTTTCGGATAACCAACTGAAATCCGATTCCCTGTCGCATCGAGGTTTAAATGCCGTTTTACGGGCAACAGGGTTTTCACATCAATACAGAACGAATCACAATCACAATGCAGTACATGGCAATTTATATAACACAGCATGACAATCAGAACAGAAATATCAATATAAGTTAACAACAATAGTTAATTATTTACCAATCAAAACGAATGAGATAAATTAACCAAATAATTATTTTATTGATTATTCAATCAATGATTTATTATTCTTAATGATAAATAAATTAATCTTAATCATCTTGATACATTGATTTTTTTCTTAATTAGTTATTTTAATTAACTGCCAATTAAATTAATTAACTTGCTTTATCAAATCAATAAATTCTTAATTATAAATTTATTTGAGTACTTAATTGTTTATTAAATCAATTTTAATCACAATCTTTAAATTATTCTAAATTCCTTTTCAAAACTATTGATAAAAATCGTTTACCTTAATTTCCATTTGAAAATCTGTTTTATACTTTAAAAAATTAATTTATTGTTACATTGGAATTTTAATGTAAATTAATTTAAAATTCTTCTTTTAAAATTTAATCATTTAATTAAAGGGTTAAATAAATTTTGATTTTAAACTTTCTTTACTTAATTAAAGAATTAACAAATTCTAAAGCATTTGTTAAATAATTTAACTTAACAAAATCTAAATTGTTTATATTGCAAAACACAAAATTTTCTTAACATTTTGACTTAAAGATTCGAATAGGCTTAGCCCATATAAAACAACCCGAGTAAAAACAGGGTTTTACTCGCGTACACCCCGGGTCCATCACGTTACCTCCCCGAGACTTCCCATTTCATTCCTCATCCCAGTTCTTATCTCCTTCCAGTTTCTTCTTCTTTCTTTTTTTTTTTTTTAATTAACGCTTAAAAATCAAAACTGGAAACAAGCCTCCACCACGCACTCGAGTTCGACCCCGAGTTTGACCCCCCCCCTTCTCGATAACATCACCGAGTACCCAGACCATACCCCCTTTACTGACACAGAGGCCTAGTCGTGCACATGTACATGGCAGCGACGCCTCTCTGGCGATCACCAATGACTCTAGCAAGTCACTAACACCCCATACACTCGAAATCCTTCATCGATTTGACCCAAAGAACTCGGCATCGAAATTTCACCGTGTTGACGAACCGTAACCCAACGTCACCACGCAAAAGCCCCTTCGCCAACGTTCCTCAGTCCACCAGAAAATTCGTGACTGCGGTCTTACCACTTTCATACCCTGAGCCACCATTCCCCAAGTCCTCATGAAGCTCGATCAAATCAAGAGGGCGCAATCGAAATTTTTGCAGAACTCAAAAAAATGGTATTAAAACCCTAATGCGACCTCAAATCCAAATCTCACGCCATAGAAAAATTCTTTGACAATTTTCGTGAAATCTCTGATGTTCATACTTGCTACAAACCAAATTTTATCATTTATAATTGAATCGATTGTTACAAATTCATAAAAGTTAAATTTTATTCACTTACAGATTACCCTTTAAAATAACCAACTAAAAATCCTCATTTTGTTTTTAAAAATCATAAATGGAAGTAAGAACTCAAGTTATATATTCAAATCATTAAATTAAAATTTTTGAATTTATTATAAAATCTATGGTTACTGTAAAAATCATTTTATTTTTGTTAAGTATTTGTTGGATACCTGTAAACAAGTTTACAGTGGAAAAAAAAACTACTGTATGTTCAAACAACTTTACAAAACTTGTTTGAAGATTAAAACTACTTGATTTATTTGAAAACAATCCAAGCATGTCAGTGATTAAAGCAAATAGACTTTAATTCTAATAACAAATGTATCCCTGCATGAATGACACAGAGCATAACTGGTATATTATCATACTGTAAAATGAACAAAAGTTAAAATGGAAGTTTAAACTGTTTTAAATAAACTTAATGTCCTTTACAAATCATGTTTACTCACTTGTAAAATGGATGAGCAGAGACTATTTTGCAACTGCAGTTTGAATTTCCTCTGTTCTTCTTTCTTCAGTAATTTATTTTCACTTTGAAATATAAAGTAATGTTTCCCTTTTCTTTTTAATTTCTGATCTTTGCAAAAATTTGTTGAAGTATAAACTAAGGCAATTGCCATGTATATAAGGAGGTAGGCAGGTACAATGTTTTATGGTATAAAGGTAAATCAAAACTATTTTTATGGCTTGTGCAGTAAAACCATTAAATGAAAGTATGTTGCTTGTATTTAATGCAGTTATGCTTCTTTGCTAAAGGTGATGGCATTTAATAAAAGTATGAAAATGGAATGTTCAGGTTTCCTCTTTTTCCTATTTGCAGCATGTTCTTGTTTAGTTATATTTTATAAGTACATTTTTTTCTATATCTTTGTTTGTTGACCTACAAACCAAATCTCGGCTGAAATGCTTTTGTACATGCAAAGGAGTAAATAGCATTTAATACTAGCATTAAATGAAGCATGTTACTTTGCATAATTTCAGCATGTTATGTTTTGTTTTAGTTTCTTACACTTACCCGGTTTGATTTAGTAACATACTCATTTGATTCATTTGTTTAATTATTTGTTCATTTGTTCATATGTTTAATTATTTGTTAAGTTATTAAATTTTATAATTTCATCATAACTTACTTTAACAATTTTTTTATTTCTATTAACATTAAATAACTATGTAATTTTATTTCAATATTTTATTTCTTTTTAGTTTCTCGAATTTACATTTAAAAGTTTTCAAATAATTAACCGAATTTTTAAATTCAAAATTTCCGGGATGTTACAATATCCCCTCCTTAAGAAAATTTCATCCTCGAAATTGAAAGAGAGAGAACGTAAACAAAGAATAGACGAATTTATAAATAAGGAAATGACTTACAGTTTAAATCGATATGTCAATTCTGCATTTGGGATACGATTTCTTCATATTATCTTCGGTCTCCCAAGTACAGTCCTTTGGATCGCCGCTCCATTGAACTTTGACCAGTTTCACAATCTTGTTTCTCAATCGCTTCTCATCACGATCTACAATTTTTATCGGTTCCCTTCTAACTGCCAAGTTAGGAGTGATTTCTAGATCCTGCTGAGCAGCTTCTTCAATAATATCATCTGGATCGTGCACATATTTCCGAAGGTTATAAATATGGAACACATCATGTACGCCAGACAACCAGCTGGGTAACTGCACTCTATATGCTAGAGAACCAATCCTTTCTAGAATAGGAAAAGGACCAATATAACGCGGTGCCAACTTTCCAGTTTTCCCGAATCTCAATACACCCCGCATCGGAGATACTTTCAGAAATACAGAATCTCCAACTTGAAATTCCAAATTTCTCCTTCGTCGGTCATAGTAGCTCTTCTAACGGCTCTGGGCAGTTAATAGCTTCTTTCGAATAAAATCTACCTTCTCCGTGGCTTCTTTTATCATATCCGGTCCAAGAACAAGTCTATCACCTGATTCGATCCAGCATGTAGGTGATCGACACGGACGACCATATAAAGCTTCGAAAGGAGCCATTTCTATACTGGCCTGATAACTGTTGTTATATGAGAATTCAACCAGATGCAAATGGTCCTCCCAAGAACCACCAAAATCATGCACACAAGCACGCAGTAGGTCTTCTAAAATTCGATTGACCCTCTCAGTCTGCCCATTAGATTGTGGGTGATAAGCAGTACTGAAATTTAATTCTGTTCCCAATGCGTCTTGGAATGCTTCCCAAAATCTACTAGTGAAGATCGGATCACGATCACTCACTATACTGCTGGGAATACCATGGAGGCGAACAATTTCCTTTATATAAATACCTTCCAAGCTTGCTGCAGTCCGAGTAGATTTAACTGGAATGAAATGAGCATTTTTGGTTAGACGATCCACAATAACCCAAATCGCTTCATTGCCTTTCTTGGTTCGTGGCAATCCGTCGATGAAATCCATCGATACCTGATCCCACTTCCATTTCGGTACTTCTAAAGGTTGAAGTAAACCGGCCACTTTCTTTTGGTCCCTCTTGATTTGCTGACAAGTAGCACAGCGACTCACATAAATAGATATGTCTCTCTTCATCGTCTTCCACCAGAATGTCCTTTTAACATCACGATACATTTTGTTGACTCCTGGATGGATGTTGAATTTTGACTTGTGGCATTCGGCCCAGAGTTTAGGAAGGAAAACAATAAACTCCGAGTCAGTCAAGAGTTAAGGTTTATCAGGATATTTTGGAATTCAGGAATTGCTGGAGGCAAGCTGGATGGCACGACGTATTACTAGTTATATAGTATTTCTTTTCCGCTGTTTGTTGTTGTTGTTGTACACTCTGATGATATGATGTAATGAAATATAATGTATAAAATGTAATAACTGATATAGTTCTTTGTTTAAAGATTATTCATTTATTTATTATATGTTGTTCCGCTGCGAATTGTGAGATTCTGTTGCTGTTCTGTTCCGTTCTATTTTCTATTTTCTTTCCTCTCTATTTTTCTATCTTTCTCTCTCGTCTTCTCCCTTTTTCTTTTTCTTAAACATTGAGAATTCGTATTTCTGTTCATCTTGAATTAATCTATGGAGATTAGTGTATATTCAAGGAGTACGGATTTGCGGGTCTTCATAGGTGCAGCACTTGTGACGACCCAAACTCGATGTTCGATAAACAACACCAAATTTGCATCGACGGAGCTTATAACAACAATTAGATGAATATAAAACAGCGGAACAGAATCAATATCATAAATAACATCACTGTTACAACATCAACATAATATCCGTACTGCAACAGAGTACATAATACATACACTACAACTCCAAATACAACATCATGATAATACAACAGTGAACATATATCCAAAAGTCCTCAAATGAGAGAGATGATTACGAACTCCCAAAAGCTAAACACCTGTAATCTCCAAAAGCTCCTAAGATAGCTCCAAGATGAGAGCTCCAAAATACTGCTACTCCAAAATACAGAAACCTGCTACTAGGCTGCCCGTGTGGAAATAATGGGCACCCAGAGTTTATGAAAGAAAACAATAAACTCCGGATCAGTCATGGGACTGGTATGAGTAAACAAAAAAACAGTTGCATTTAAATAAAACAAGATTTATAAAAGAATTTTCGAAATGCTTTTAAAAATGGAACTACCATAAGACCTCCCGCCACACACACAATGCAAACGCAGAATTGGAGGAGATTTCTTCTTATGATAGTTAAATATGCTTGGTACGAGAAAAAGAATTCTTTGATATTATTACTAGTGCATAGTGAGGAAAACATTTCAAAAGTAGAATATTAATCTTAGCCAGCATAGGTACCATTATATTATGCCTACTATAGCTGTCACCTGAGGTGACAGGTTATACAACTAAAACCGTACAAGGCTCGTATTGTTTCTTTGGATTTCCAACAAATGGTCAGGCCAAGGAACTTCTCATTGCCACATGAGAACGCCTCTGGAAGGACGTACCCGAGAACCAAACCGGAT
This sequence comes from Allium cepa, assembly GCA_030765085.1. Classification (NCBI taxonomy): domain Eukaryota; kingdom Viridiplantae; phylum Streptophyta; class Magnoliopsida; order Asparagales; family Amaryllidaceae; genus Allium; species Allium cepa. The sequence goes on along the minus strand of CM060945.1, from coordinate 576,501,373 downwards.
CTCTGCCAACACAAGGTCGGGTTACCCCTAACTGGGTAGCTACTGACACGAGTATGTCATCTCCCGGTTGTAACCAACCTTTAACCGGGGCCCCAGCAACAAATCACAAAGTAATATATATATATATATATATATATATATATATATATATATATATATATCTGCGATATCAACATAAGTTAAGTATCTGGGCTCCATACCATGATACCACTTCTATCCAGAAGGAAATGCACATACCCTAAGGGGTGCTACCCCCAATAACCTTGCTGCATCTTTCCTGTTTTGACCATTTCGGGGTGTCAGGCTCGACGAAGTTTCGCCCATAAAAACACGCTTTATAAAAAAGTTGTGCTTTGGGTCAACAAATGATCATAGAAATGATACCAAGATAGACGATCAAATAAATGATCCTATCACAAATGATCAACACAATGATCATTTCACAGCAACACCCAGCATGTCACATTACCAAATTGGGAATATATCGCTGATAATCTTCAACTACATAACCTCTGAGCTCGTACGTCTCAGAGAAGGGTGTTAAGCTAAGAGAATAAATTCTCCGCCACCAACAGAAATATATTTGAAAGAAATCGGCTTTATATCTCAATTTGTAATGTCAGACATACTATCCATACAAGTCTGTTCCGGGCTCGAACAGAACCGAAGGCACTTCCAAAGAAGTCCTTGCAATCCGGATATCCACAATCCTGATCGGATTCCCCATCACATATGGAGAACTCTATACCGGAGCAACTCAGTGCAGAGTCAATCGACAGGTCATCCTATCGCTCTCGCAAATACCCGGTCTTCAACACCGGTCTTCAAATGCTATCCATAACGTCGAATCACATATTCGAAATGGGTTATATGATACAAAGGTCCTTTCCCGGCTAATTCGAATAGTGAGTGCCAAATTTTTAAAACATGTGGATGTCATTCACAAATATTCACAGGTTCGATGTGGGTTTCGGATAACCAACTGAAATCCGATTCCCTGTCGCATCGAGGTTTAAATGTCGTTTTACGGGCAACAGGGTTTTCACATCAATACAGAACGAATCACAATCACAATGCAGTACATGGCAATTTATATAACACAGCATCACAATCAGAACAGAAATATCAATATAAGTTAACAACAATAGTTAATTATTTACCAATCAAAATGAATGAGATAAATTAACCAAATAATTATTTTATTGATTATTCAATCAATGATTTATTATTCTTAATGATAAATAAATTAATCTTAATCATCTTGATACATTGATTTTTTTCTTAATTAGTTATTTTAATTAACTGCCAATTAAATTAATTAACTTGCTTTATCAAATCAATAAATTCTTAATTATAAATTTATTTGAGTACTTAATTGTTTATTAAATCAATTTTAATCACAATCTTTAAATTATTCTAAATTCCTTTTCAAAACTATTGATAAAAATCGTTTACCTTAATTTCCATTTGAAAATCTGTTTTATACTTTAAAAAATTAATTTATTGTTACATTGGAATTTTAATGTAAATTAATTTAAAATTCTTCTTTTAAAATTTAATCATTTAATTAAAGGGTTAAATAAATTTTGATTTTAAACTTTCTTTACTTAATTAAAGAATTAACAAATTCTAAAGCATTTGTTAAATAATTTAACTTAACAAAATCTAAATTGTTTATATTGCAAAACACAAAATTTTCTTAACATTTTGACTTAAAGATTCGAATGGGCTTAGCCCATATAAAACAACCCGAGTAAAAACAGGGTTTTACTCGCGTACACCCCGGGTCCATCACGTTACCTCCCCGAGACTTCCCATTTCTTTCCTCATCCCAGTTCTTATCTCCTTCCAGTTTCTTCTTCTTTTTTTTTTTTTTAATTAACGCTTAAAAATCAAAACTGGAAACAAGCCTCCACCACGCACTCGAGTTCGACCCCGAGTTTGACCCCCCCCCCTTCTCGATAACATCACCGAGTACCCAGACCATACCCCCTTTACTGACACAGAGGCCTAGTCGTGCACATGTACATGGCAGCAACGCCTCTCTGGCGATCACCAATGACTCCAGCAAGTCACTAACACCCCATACACTCGAAATCCTTCATCGATTTGACCCAAAGAACTCGGCATCGAAATTTCACCGTGTTGACGAACCGTAACCCAACGTCACCACGCAAAAGCCCCTTCGCCAACGCTCCTCAGTCCACCAGAAAATTCGTGACTGCGGTCTTACCACTTTCATACCCTGAGCCACCATTCCCCAAGTCCTCGTGAAGCTCGATCAAATCAAGAGGGCGCAATCGAAATTTTTGCAGAACTCAAAAAAATGGTATTAAAACCCTAATGCGACCTCAAATCCAAATCTCACGCCATAGAAAAATTCTTTGACAATTTTCGTGAAATCTCTGATGTTCATACTTGCTACAAACCAAATTTTAGCATTTATAATTGAATCGATTGTTACAAATTCATAAAAGTTAAATTTTATTCACTTACAGATTACCCTTTAAAATAACCAACTAAAAATCCTCATTTTGTTTTTAAAAATCATAAATGGAAGTAAGAACTCAAGTTATATATTCAAATCATTAAATTAAAAATTTTGAATTTATTATAAAATCTATGGTTACTGTAAAAATCATTTTATTTTTGTCAAGTATTTGTTGGATACCTGTAAACAAGTTTACAGTGGAAAAAAAAAACTACTGTATGTTCAAACAACTTTACAAAACTTGTTTGAAGATTAAAACTACTTGATTTATTTGAAAACAATCCAAGCATGTCAGTGATTAAAGCAAATAGACTTTAATTCTAATAACAAATGTATCCCTGCATGAATGACACAGAGCATAACTGGTATATTATCATACTGTAAAATGAACAAAAGTTAAAATGGAAGTTTAAACTGTTTTAAATAAACTTAATGTTCTTTACAAATCATGTTTACTCACTTGTAAAATGGATGAGCAGAGACTATTTTGCAACTGCAGTTTGAATTTCCTCTGTTCTTCTTTCTTCAGTAATTTATTTTCACTTTGAAATATAAAGTAATGTTTCCCTTTTCTTTTTAATTTCTGATCTTTGCAAAAATTTGTTGAACGCATAAACTAAGGCAATTGCCATGTATATAAGGAGGTAGGCAGGTACAATGTTTTATGGTATAAAGGTAAATCAAAATGTTTTTATGGCTTGTGTAGTAAAACCATTAAATGAAAGTATGTTGCTTGTATTTAATGCAGTTATGCTTCTTTGCTAAAGGTGATGGCATTTAATAAAAGTATGAAAATGGAATGTTCAGGTTTCCTCTTTTTCCTATTTGCAGCATGTTCTTGTTTAGTTATATTTTATAAGTACATTTTTTTCTATATCTTTGTTTGTTGACCTACAAACCAAATCTCGGCTGAAATGCTTTTGTACATGCAAAGGAGTAAATAGCATTTAATACTAGCATTAAATGAAGCATGTTACTTTGCATAATTTCAGCATGTTATGTTTTGTTTTAGTTTCTTACACTTACCCGGTTTGATTTAGTAACATACTCATTTGATTCATTTGTTTAATTATTTGTTCATTTGTTCATATGTTTAATTATTTGTTATGTTATTAAATTTTATAATTTCATCATAACTTACTTTAACAATTTTTTTATTTCTATTAACATTAAATAACTATGTAATTTTATTTCAATATTTTATTTCTTTTTAATTTCTCGAATTTACATTTAAAAGTTTTCAAATAATTAACCGAATTTTTAAATTCAAAATTTCCGGGATGTTACAAAAATGGTTAACTAACTCCAAACCATAAAATAATTTGGCTTTAAGAAAGAAAGGTTGTATATATTTAATAGCTTAGAAAAATAAGTTTATATCAAATCAATTTATTAAAAATAATCAAGAGTCCAACTGTTCACTCCCCCAATAATTCAATTTAAGTCTCCATTTAAATTGACCCAATTCCAATTCAAATAACTCCAAATTCCATTGGACTTGATTAATTCTCAATTCAAGTTGAATCAATCTTGATTCCTTTCCCAATTCAAATCAAATTCTAGTTGATTTTAATCTTGTTCAATTTTAAATTTGAATTATTATCAATTTAATTTCAGAATCCAAATCACTTCAATTTAATCCAATCCAATTTCTCATTTAAAAATTTTAAACTTAGACATCTTCAATCACCAATCCAATTACTTCAAACCAAATTCAATTTTAAACTAATTCAATTAAATCTTGAATTTAAACTATCTCGAATTAAAGAAATTCGAGTTAAATTCTCAAAGGTTGGTTTAACTCTTTAAACCAAATTAAGCTTTAAATCAAAGTGTTTAATCATTTTAAATTCTAAGCCCAATTTCTCAAAATTTTCATTTTAAATTAATTTTTACTTATGTATTTCAAGATTCAATACAATTTTATTTTAAAATTTTAATTTATTATTCAATCTAATTTCCCAGTTTGAAGCCAGTTCTTAACAAGTTTATTTTACAATTCAATTATTCAAACTTATTTTATTTATACAATTCCATTCTCAATTTAAAGATTTTATTAACAATAGGATGATAACATCCAATTTATTTGAAAACGTTATCCATTTTCAATTTTAAATCTCAAACCCGTTTTGAGAACACCCAAATCCTCAATTCAATCAACCATTTAACTTTCCCAGTTCTATTCCAATTTCATCTTGAAATTTCCAATGCGGGTTGCTTGTTCTACATTTATTTGACTTTCCCAAAGTTAAATTCCAATTTTACTTAATCCAATCAACCTCATTCAATCCTTAAACTTCACAATAATAATCCTCCCAGCCATGTTCTAAAATTGTAAACCACCCTGGTTTTCAATTCAAATCAATTTCAAACAACCCATTGTTTTCAACGAATCTCGGTTATCCAAATAATACTTATTTATTATTTTCATTACTTTGTAACCAAATTTTCAAATTATGGGATTAGATTTAGAATTTCATTTTCAATCACTTAAATTTTAATTTAGTTGTATTTCTATTCCTACTTAATTTGATTCCAATTCTAAACTTCAGTTTCAGTTTGAATCCATTTCAAACTTATCTTTATAAAATTTCAGTTTGGTTGTATTATATTATTTCTTAATTTTAATTTCAATAATTTAACAACCAATCACCTAAATATTTATTAGAAGGAAATATTAATTTATATATCAAAATATATTTTTTATATAAAATCATTTAAAACCTTTATATAAGAAAATAACAAGTACGCGCTCATATATATAAACTCAACTCATTCTAGAGTACTTTGGACTCTATTTAATGAGTATTCCCCACCAGAGCCAAGGTTCTCGTTAACCTTCTACTCTGATACAAAATGTAACGACCCGGAATTCTCGAACCCGAAAATTCCAGATAGTTATGAAAAAGAAGAAAGAGATAGAAGAAGAAGAACATGGACATTAACATCTCACATTCGCAGCGGATAAAATATAATAATAAATAATAACAGTTTACAAAGAATACTATATCTGTCGATTACATTTAAAATTCATCAGAGTTTCATATAAATACGGTCATTGAATGTGTACAATTATCATGTCTCTGAAATACAATAATATACTGCAGCGGAAATACTCTACACGTACTTGCCTTCCCAGCTCGTCTCCTGAGCTACAGAACGCCCTTACCTAAAAATCTGTAATACTCGGTCTGACCCGAGCATTACACCAACGTAACACCCGGGTCAGGCTGGAAACCAGCGTGAGTAAACCCAACTAACTTGGAATACCAAATAAATCAACTTATATAAACCCGGGTAACATATCTCAATTTATCCAATTCATAATTTTCTATAGACAACTCTTATTTCAACATAACAATTCTAAATACCAAGCTCGGATAAAATCTCCAGCCCTTGATTTCACATATCAATTTACAAATTCTCACTTTGCCATAGTCATAACTTATTTTCAAAATAAGAATTCTATGTGCTAAAATTTTCGATTAAATAATCCAATTCATTTTAATCCATTCATTCCAACCTATCAATTTCTTATATCAATTTATGAGAAATTCGAAGTGATGTCGGGTATCTTCCCAATACCCGATTCCAGCCTCTTCGAGTCTCATGTCATCCTAACCCAAGCTATCCAAATGAAATACGTAACATTCCATACCAGAGATATTTACTCATTCAAAGCAACCAATACAAATCTTTCATCCATAAGCAAAGCTTAATCACAAACAAATCAACCCAGTTGATTCTAATTTATTTTCAATTCTCAATCGTTTAGATTCTTTTATTAATTGGTTCCAAACAATTAATTGATCATCTTTCTTCCATATCCATTCATCTTAATTAACAACCCTGGATTAATTATCTTCCTATTCCATCCAAGAAATTTTCTTTAATTAAATTCACAATATTAATTATCCTTATCAGAACAATGAGTAATCTTTAAAAAAAATTCAAAAATTAATTAACTATAATCAATTACACTAATTCTTAATTACTTATATTAATTATCTTCTCATAGGTCACTTATTATGAATTTAATAATCCCAATTAAACAAATCTTTAATTACTTTGTTAATTATATGAATTACTGATTTCCAATTATATTTTAATTTATCTTAATCTACATTGATTTAAATATCATATTAATCATACGTGATTTATTGTATTAACTTCATGAAGTAATTACTTGTTAAACCATCCAATGGTTATTCTGAACTACTTTCACTTAATTAATTAATTCAAACCCTTCACCACTAAATTAGTTAAGCCAAATCATTAGTTAATTAAATCAATCAATTATTCATTTCAAATTCCTACTAATTTAATGAATCACAACACATCAAGCCCTTACTAAATTTAAATGAAATCATTTTCTTATTTATGATTTAAGTTTAAAACAATTTTAAATCCCATATACTTCAAGTCAAACCACAATTAACTCGAGGATCAATCAAAACCAAAATCACATCATCATCGGCATACATCCAATCAACTTAAACATTCAACCAATTATTTAAATTAACCATATAAATTTAAATAAGAACCAGACAGAGTGAGATTTACTCACCTTCGCTTTTATTTGCCATCCACCTCAAAATTGCCTCGGTTTCCTCGATTTGTTTCCTTCAGATTAAGACCTTGTATAAACAGTTATACTATTTTATTAATATTCGACCAAGTTCAATTTCTATTTAATAAGTTTCATTTTACCCAATAAGTTATTTTCAAACAAATTTTCTGTTTATAAAATATGTTCTTGTTATCAAATAATTATATAAGTTTATGAAATAAATCGATTTCCAATTTGTAAATGTAATTTAACGAAATCTTTATTTAAACTGTATAGAGTTTTAAATCTTTATTTATAAACCAGAATTTCCCTTTTTTTTACGTACATATATTATAACACTTAGGTAAATAATAAAAAAACAAAAGAAAAACAGCTCACCCAACTGTCGCGAGTCCACCTCTCCGCCTTCTGGGTACTGTCGTCAGCCTCGCAAGCCCTAGGTTGTAGCCCAGCACGAACGCGATCGCCCCACCACCGGTCGCGATCCACCCCATCGCCGAAACCCTAACCCGCTCCTCAGACATGAGCCGCCGCTTCTCCTGCCGCCAACCCCTTGCCTTCCCCTCGCGATCCTCGCGACAACGCCACCACGATCCATCGCACGCAAGCGACATCGGTCGCGCGTCGTCTCCCATTTTACGCGACCTCTCTTCTTTTTTTTTTTAATGAATCGATTCGTAAGGAAGGAAAGAGGTTCGGTCTCTGATAAAGGTGAGAGAGGGGTCGGGAAAATAAAGGTTGGAGAAGCTTCGTGAATACGTCTCTATTAAATAATTTAATATTAAAAATATCTCGTTGCATGACACGAAATCCTGAAATCCGAATTAAACATACCGACAGACACTCATAAGGTTTTACCCGCGTTCCGAACACAATGGAACGTGTTTCGGAGGCTAAGTGGAATGTATGTGCAAATTACGGAATTAAACGATCGATATTAACTTACATCGATTAAAATACATCTAAGCGTTTCGAGCTGCCAAGGTCAAACGAAAACTCCGATTGCTACGAAAATTGAAATCCGATAATTACTAACTATTACGGATCCAATGGAACAGGTTTCGTCAAATTCCGAGACTGTGCCTCGGAAGGCTATTTTTAAATATCAATTTAAACGATATATTATAAAAATTGAACAAATTACCTTTAAATTAAATTCCAACCATTCTATTATCTTCAGTATCCTCATTATAGATTTTATAAGCCTTCAAATTATTTTAAGCAGGCTTAGAATCTCAAATTCAACAATTTACCCAATTTCAATTATTAAATCCAATATTGAACTATATAATTCAATAATTTAATTATCAAGTAAATATTAATATTTGGAATTCAAGTTAAAATTTAACCATTAAATATTTAAAATCAATTAAATATTCTAATTTAATTTGTTAAAATTTCCGGGTCGTCACATCCATTTTGGAAATATCCTCAGGATTAGTAACGACCAGCCCTTGCACATCACTGCTCTAGCTTCGAATCCAAAATCATTTTCACGAAACGTACAAACTGGATCGAAGTGGTTTTCGAGAAATAAATCTCGATCCCGGTCTCTTCGAAACGATCAATGCATTTGGCCAATATTGATAGTCGGTGATTTAACTATCAATTAAAATTCACAAACATCCACCAAACAATAAATAATTTCCCAAATTATTTATTTACCTCAAAAAAATATCTTCACAAGATATATTTCCACCCTTTCAAATTCCTTTGAAAATAGTTTCAAAACTAACTGCCTTTCTCAGAATAAAGTCCAAGTATTTCTATTTCCACTGGAACTACCAAGCACAAAACTAGATTTTCCTAGATTAGTTGAAAACACTTTACTTTTAAAAATATACTGTAAAACATTCAAGTTAAAATTACTTTAATAATTTTTTAAAAATACATACTATATGAAAATTTGAAAATATAGTTACTTAATAAAATATAAAACTAGATTTCTACTTTTAAATACAAAATATTAAATTACTTCTTAACAGTTAGTGCTAAAATAGATTAAAAGAAAATACTTACTTTAGACTTTAAATATTAGAAATAATAAATTTTACAAAACTTGCTTTCTTTAAAACAACTTAAAAACATTTAATTTATATTTACAAGTTTACTTTTTAAAAACATGAACTTGGCTATCCAGAGAACATTCCGACTTCAATTACATAAATCAATTTCCCAAAAATTGATTTTCAATTTATTCCATTTGAAATAAATTTCTTTACTTACTCAGTTTATTTCAAAATTCATTAATTATGGATTTTATTATTATTGTTATTATCTTCCTTTGATTTTAAATTCTTTAACTGAAATTTACAAATTCCAGATTTTCCCAATTCCTTCCTTATTCCTTTCAACAATTTAAATCTTAAATTTTACATAAATGTTTTCTTCTTTTAATTAATATCACTGAAGATTTAAAATTCATTAACTTCCTATTTATTCAAATTTTCCTTTCCATATACAGAATTTATTTATTAGAATTTAAAACTACCATTATTCTTATCAAATTTATTCTTAATTCATTTCAATTTTCTATAATTATTTCACTTACACATTCTTCTCATTTTATTTCCAAAATCCAATTATTCGTATGTTGATAGCTTAGTGCACAAGAATATACTCAAGTAAACCATAACATCTAATATTCCAATTATCAATAATATCAATAATATTCATCACAGAATATAAAATAATCACAACAGAGGGTATAGAATAATTTAAATAAATGTTGAGGGATCCAGTTGGATCCCTCCAACCTGTTTCCTTTGCATCCACAGATGTTAGCACAATATAATACACCAATTCCAAAATATCATACTATATCACATCAATCAATTCAGCCATTCAAACAATTAATTAAATTTAATCATTTAATTTTAAATTTATCTGAGTGAGATTAACTCACCTTTGGCCTAAGATTGCCATTCACCTTAAACTCTTCTTGTTTCCATGATTTTTAACCTTGTACAAATCAATTTCACAATTTGTTACTATTCGAAATAAATTCGAACAATACAATTTACCATTTTAAAATTTTAAATTCAGCTAATAATTTAGTTTTTAACTCGATGATTAAATTTTAAATAAATTTCCTTCCGAACAGTTTTCCTAGTAACAAAAATAATTATACAATTTATTAATATTCGAAATATAAATCGACCTTTAATTACCATTTTATAATTCAAGAAATTTTTGAACAATTTACCTTTATTAAATCCTTTAGTAACAAATAGGGTTTAGATAGATCAACCTACACAATTTAATTTCTATAATATGTTATTATAAAATAAATTTGTTATGTCATATTCAATTTATTTACGAACTATCTATTTATAAAAATCCATATAGACTTAATAACAATCTAATTCATATAAACTTCCAAACATACACTTTAATTATGTATATATATTTCTTTGTTAAAGACTTCATGCCAAAATACAATTATTTAATTACCCAATTTACAATAGATAGGTAAAATACCTCGCTGCCTCCTCGCAATGCGATACACCCATGACCCCTCGTCCCCAAAATCGTGAACGCGGCCTCACCCTTCCACAGAAAAACTTCGATCGAAACCCTAAACCCGAATCGCGATCCCTATCTGCGAGCCACGACTTCGTTCTTCTGCACTTCACGGTCGCGAACCCCATTCATCGCGACTTGCTTGCGAACAACTCCTAATGTCATCGAACACCGATACCACTGTCTCCTTCCCTCTCGACCTCACAACCTAACCCTTGCGCCGCACGTGACGCGCGCGATTCAATCTTCCACGACCACGAGCTTCAAAGCCCTAGCCGATTCCGAGCTAAATGTCGACCGCGTTCCTTCGGTTGGTTGAATAAATTTCGAAGAAGATGGGAAGGAGAAATATGAGATTCGTTTTCATTTTAAGCTGGAAAGAAAATGAACACTGTGTTTTTTTTCTTTTTTTTTTCTTTTTTCAAGTCGGCCATTTCTCGAACTGAATAACGAGAGAGAGAGGAACAACTTGATGAGAACAAAGGAATAGGTAGCGTGTTTAAACGAGTATAGGATGGCGTATAAGAGAAGCTTGACTGAGTAAATTATTATTAATTAAGTTTTTCAACGCGTTATTATATCGTACACTCACACACTAGCTCCAATCAATACGAAATTTGAAATCCGGTAATAATTCAATATTACGGACCCAATGGAACTGGTTTCATCGAATTCCGAGACTGTGCCTCCGAAAGCTATTTTTAAATTCAATTTAAAACGATAAAATTTTAAAACTAAACAAACCACTGTTAACTTCAATTTTACAATTTCTATTACTCTCAGTACTATCAATATAAAATTTTCAAGCCTTCAAATATATTTTTAACAGGCTTAAAATCCTAGATTTCACATTTTACCCGATTTTAAACTATTTAATTTCAAAAATTAATTATCAAATAATTAGTGACATTTGAATCCAAGTTAAAATTTAACTTTTAAATACTAAAATCAATTAAATATTTCAATTTAAATTGCTTAAAAATTCCGGGTCGTCCCATTCCTCCTCCCTTAAAAGAATTTCGTCCCCGAAATTACTAATTAGGAAGAATGGTCCAATACCCGTGTATTATTCCCAAACCTAAACAGTTTCTAACAATTCAACATCTTATCAACCGTCCTTTTATAAAAGACCCATTATATTCTTATTAACTTTCCGAGCTTTTCCCAAAACCTTCTATAGTTTTCAAATAACTTACTTGTTCAGCTATTCAAATTATAATTCAAAACTAAATTTTGAATTATCAAAATTTTCTCAAAATTTTTCTAACTCTCTAAATTTTCGAAAAATTTCGCCAACGTCTCCTTTGCGCGGCTAACTCGGTACAACTACAAAATGGCTTTACAGCCTCCCAAATCCAAAAAGAAAACAAAACGCCAAGTGGCTCAATCCAAAATCCCGATCAAATTTCACAGAAATTTAAATACATACCTTTTTGTCGAGCATTTCAAATTTTATCTTTTGAAATCAAATCCAACTTTCTTTTTCCTTTATAATACCTGCATATCCTGCTTAGCACTAATATCCAATCACAATATCCCAAAACATTTTATCGACTTCCGAACAAAATGTCAATATCTATTCATTCCAATATTGACTTAAATTATATTAGTAGTATCAATTTTCATTTAAAAATTCACCATTTCCTCTTAAGTTAGTATAAGTATGAAATATGTTCCTTATACTTATTTCCATCTTACCACTTCAGTTTATATTTATTCCCATTCAAATCGATTCTTTCATTTTCATATGAATCCAATTTATCTTTAACTCTGCATATATAAATTTTATTTGTCATTTATTACTAATTCATATCATTATTTTAATTAGTTTCATTTACTAACTTATTTCAATTTCCAGTTTGAAACCGTTTTGTCGTTAATAAAATTTTCCATAAATCTACAAAAAATTTCTAACTCCCAAAATTTTCGAAAAATTTTGACAGAGTCCCCTTTGTACAGAGGAGCTTTTGCAATTTGACAAAAGAGATAAATATATATACATCGACCCACATGGTCGGAAAAACCAAAAACAGTTCATATTTCCTATTTGTATTGCGTAAGCGTACCTTATTTAGTATTTTTAAGCAAGCAGCTTATAATTTTAGCAATTAGCGCAACCCCATCCAGCCACATGGCTCCCAAGTACCTGTACTTACTCAATTTAAACATGTAAGTGATATATATATATATATATATATGAAGTTTATTAACACTTCACTTACTTGCAATAGTTAAAACATATGAATTCCAAAAGAAATGCCCATTAAACACTTTTTATAAACAATTTAAATATTCCAACATTAATTTTAATTACTTACAACCAATCACATATCGTTTCACTTAATCCGAAATGGTTAACAACTCACAAGCTTACATTTACTTTATTTTTAAGCAAACTGAACTCATATTTAATTCAATTTCTCTCAAAGTCAATTTTATTTTACTCCTATCAATTCATAGAATTTTAATTACTTCCATTTACATAAAATGACAATTTATTCTTTGCAATTTGACGAGATCTATGTGAATAAATAAGTATTAATGTTTTATAACCATTTTAAATGGATTTCAACTCAATTCTATTCCGTTTTTAAAATTTATTCACAATTCATATATTCTCATTTTCATAGCATTTCAGATATGAATCCATTCACTTGCATTTTACTTTATTAACCAAACTAGTTTATTCAAAACCATTAACAACTCAGGTTCTTCTTCATTACCTATTAAATTTTATTCACAGTCCACTCATTTATACTTCATTTCTTATCACATTCATTTAAATCCATTCTATTAAACTTGAAACATTCTATTTTCTTAGTGTCTCAAGTTATTTCAATTCCTTAATAATTTTAAATGGTTTACAGTTATTCATTCTAGAATTTCATTCCATTAATATTATTTATAACTCACCGAATTTTATGTCAATTAAAAATTTATTTTTACTTGATTTAAAACCAATCCAATATTATTAAACTTTGTTTAAGTTGAATTCAATTCAACTCCCCTTCATTCATTTAGCTTAAGTCAATTTACTTCAATTTATTCAAATTTTATACTTAAGCTCATTCTCATTTTGCAAACAAAGTTCTCTTTTCAATTTAACTTGATTCTATTTTAATCCAATCCCATTTCAAATTACAAATTTATTTGATCAATTATTATACATTTTAACTTTCTAGATTCAGCTCATTCAATTTATTACCTGGCTATTTTCCAAGTTATCTTCAATTATTTGGATTTTATTTGCACATTCAAACCATTGCTATTTTAATCCATTTACATTTTTATTTGATACATTCCCAATTATATTTAATTTCTTAATACTTCAAGTTAAATTTTAAATTTATAACTCAAGTTTTTAATCCACTATTCATTTTCAATTTACCACCCAATTTATTAACCACAATTTAATTACATTTTCTTCACTATCGATCCAAGACGAATTTGATTTATAACTTGAGTTTTATTTCCAAACTTCAATATTAACTCACCAATTCAACTTGATTTAACATTTCATTAACCAATTTATTAACAAATAAATTCTCTCCTATTTATAGTTCGATACTTGATTTTTAATTCCAAATATCACTTCATTAAATTTTCTTAGTTCAATTTATTTATAATTCAAATTTTGATCTTCGTTTCATTTTTCAATTCGTCAAAAATATTTATTTTGGACTTTATATTCCATTTTCAATTTTACATGTCACAACTTATTATTTACACAATTCCATCCATCGTAGGCTTGAATATATTCTTCTTTTATTTTAACTCAAGCCTATGCTTATCTATATCCCAAGCATATTTTATTTTATGGATTTTTAATTTCTCGTATAAGTTATTCTGATGTATTTACTTCAATGCAATCCTTATCCAACTCATTTTCCATTAATTCAAGTAAGAGTCTAATTCAATTCAATTGAATTCTTATTTCAATTCAATTTTATTTTAACCCTGTTTTATTTAACTCAATTCGATTCCAACTTAATTCGAAAATAACTGAATATTATTTCCATCTTATCCAATTAATTTCGATCTAGTCAAATTTTATTTCCCATCCAAGTTAATTCCATTTTTAACTTTTCCTTTAAATTTAAATTCCAACATTCAAAACTTATATTCACTTCCTGACTTAAAAATCATCTCAATTTATAAGCTTACAACCCATCTTATCAGGATTTTTAAACACCCGGCTTTGGTTTCAAATTTATTTTGAAATCTTCAAACTTCTCAAATCACATTTCTCAAAAGTCAAACCAATCATGGTTTTATTCCTAACAAATTTCCTTTGAGATTGCCAAAACAACCAACTTTTCTGAACAAATCAATTTTTGGCAGCAATCCGTCACTTAGAAATTCGAAAATGAATACTGATGATGCGGCCGTCATCATCAGGATTATTTTCCAATAATCCAAGTGATTTCAATGCTATAGCACTTTCAAAACCCATTTAAAACAAATTTCCATTCAGAAATACCCCCAAAACAATAATGTTATCATTTATCTTCAAAACACTTCGATAATATTCCCAAATCTCTGAAATTGTGAATTTCCAAATTCTGCTTAAATACATTTTAACTATAATTCATTTGTACAATTTATGCTTATACAAATTTCTATTTAATTGTATTTCAATTCATAAATTACATTTATAATTCATATTTATAAATGTCATTTTATAACGAATTTATTCCCCTAAATTTTAGTTATATTCAACTTCTAGTTAAATTTTTCACTTAACAATGATAATACTTTAAATATCATCATTCCTAACATTCAATTAACATCCAAGCAACCATATATTAGCTAAATAGTTTTCAAAAACTATTCTTTATATCAAAATATGTTTTTGGGTAAAATTATTTCATTTTCCCACATTTTAAAACAATACCGTGTCTTTTGCTCTATTCAAATGTTTAGAAACCCCTTCGATACAGTTGCGCAGACTGTGTCGACGAAGGTTCATATGCCACTCAATAAATCAATCAACACAATATTAAAACAATTTATATTCACTAACAAATACGCGCTCATATCTATTAATACGCTCAAACTCATTATAGAGTACTACGGACTCTATTTTAAATGAGTAATTTCCACCAGAGCCAAGGTTATCACCAACCTGCGCTCTGATACCAACTGTAACAGCCCGCAAATCCGTACCCCTTGAGTCAACACTATTCTATCTAAATTAACTCAAGTTGTACAGAAATACGAACCATTTGGTTTTAAAGAAGAAGAGGTAGAAGAAGAAAATAGAAACAACATCAGAATCTAACCATCGCAGCGGAATAAAATATAATAGAAAATAAATGATCTTTACTCAAATCAAATATGTCTGTTTATATATATATTACATCATCAGAGTACATCAATTATAGCTCAAACAATCTCATACAAATGGATACACAACAACTCAACACAGCGGAATATATATATATATATATATATACACACAAATACGGTAGTACGTATCGTCATCTTGCTCGTCTTCTGAGCTCCACAGCATCATATCCTGTATCCTATAATACTCGGTCTGATCCGAGCATTACAGTTAAATAATACCCGAGTCAGTCTGGAATACCAGCGTGAGAAAATCACACTCAATGGATTATTAAAGTTTCAAAAATCCTTTGAAAACAAAAGCATCTCGTAAGACCACGCCACAAATAAACATGTCGGGTTTTTACCTTACGATAGCTAAAACAATTTTTATAGAAATCCTCTGATATTATAATAGTGTGTATAGAAAGTAAGTAGAATCTAGCTGAAATGCTTGCATCTCACGTTTCAGCAATAGTTGGGCACAATCTAAACCGTACGGACGCGTAGGGAAAATGGATTCCAACTAATGGCGAGGTACCACCTATCACGGTACCTGGTCTAGATCAGCGTACCGAGGAGCCACCCTAACTCCCCTGCAACACAAGACCGGAACCATCCCTTGCTGGACGGTCCCGAGCAAGATCACCCCGCGGTTGGGATCAGCAACCGCCCACTAAGCCAAAAAATAAAAAGGGACATCTAGACAGGAATGACCTCACCCTCCAATGGGGGCTACCCACGAAGCCTTGCTGCATATCCCCTGATTTTTAGCCATTCCCATTTGGTGAGGCTTGAGGCTAAGCGTTACCTTTAAGAACAATATCCCTTAAAATGCCCATCGTCCACCTGACGATGTTTCGCAAGCATTCATCCATACAAGTCCGCTCCGGGTTCGAGCGGAACCGAAGGCACTATTCCTACTACATCCATTTTGGAAATATCCTCAGGATTAGTAGCGACTAGCCCTTGCACATCACTGCTCCAGCTTCGAATCCAAAATCGTTTTCACGAAACATACAAACCGGATCGAAGTGGTTTTCGAGAAATAAATCTCAATCCCGGTCTCTTCGAAACGATCAATGCATTTGGCCAATATTGATAGTCGGTGATTTAACTATCAATTAAAATTCACAAACATCCACCAAACAATAAATAATTTCCCAAATTATTTATTTACCTCAAAAAAATATCTTCACAAGATATATTTCCACCCTTTCAAATTCCTTTGAAAACAGTTTTCAAAACTACCTGCCTTTCTCAGAATAAAGTCCAAGTATTTCTATTTCCACTGGAACTACCAAGCACAAAACTAGATTTTCCTAAATTAATTTAAAACACTTTACTTTTAAAAATATGCTGTAAAACATTCATGTTAAAATTACTTTAATAATTTGTTAAAAATACATACTATATGAAAATTTGAAAATATGGTTACTTAATAAAATATAAAACTAGATTTCTACTTTTAAATACAAAATACTAAATTACTTCTTAACAGTTACTGCTAAAATAGATTAAAAGAAAATACTTACTTTGGACTTTAAATATTAGAAATAATAAATTTTACAAAACTTGCTTTCTTTAAAACAACTTAAAAACATTTAATTTATATTTACAAGTTTACTTTTTAAAAACATGAACTTGGCTATCCAGAGAACATTCCGACTTCAATTACTTAAATCAATTTCCCAAAAATTGATTTTCAATTTATTCCATTTGAAATAAATTTCTTTACTTACTCAGTTTATTTCAAAATTCATTAATTATGGATTTTATTATTATTGTTACATCTTCCATTTGATTTTAAATTCTTTAACTGAAATTTACAAATTCCAGATTTTCCCAATTCCTTCCTTATTCCTTTCAATAATTTAAATCTTAAATTTTACATAAATGTTTTCTTCTTTTAATTAATATCACTGAAGATTTAAAATTCATTAACTTCCTATTTATTCAAATTTTCCTTTCCATATACAGAATTTATTTATTAGAATTTAAACTACCATTATTCTTATCCAATTTATTCTTAATTTATTTCAATTTTCTATAATTATTTCACTTACACATTCTTTTCATTTTATTTCCAAAATCCAATTCTTCGTATGCTGATAGCTTAGTGCACCAGAATATACTCAAGTAAACCATAACATCTAATATTCCAATTATCAATAATATCAACAATATTCATCACAGAATATAAAATAATCACAACAGAGGGTATAGAATAATTTAAATAAATGCTGAGGGATCCAGTTGGATTCCTCCAACCTATTTCCCTTACATCCACAGATGTTAGCACAATATAATACACCAATTCCAAAATATCATACTACATCACATCAATCAATTCAGCCATTCAAACAATTAATTAAATTTAATCATTTAAATTTAAATTTATCTGAGTGAGATTATGTAACAACCCGCATATTTATCGATTTTATATTTAAATATTTTATTTAAATATTTTATCGTTAGTCGGATTTTAGTCCGAAAAGCTACTTTTTGCATACGGTCGAATTAGGACTCGGGACCACTCCCATTGAGTTTAAAATGCCGTTTGCGACCTTTTTGAGTATAAGCTTCGATATGTTTGAAGCAAGTTAATTTTTGCTACTTTTCACTTTGGGTTTGGTTTTTGGGCTCAGCCCTATGTTAACTTATACTCCAAAACTGAACCACTCTCCCCATTCTCCCTCACTTCTTTCTCTTTTCAGTTTTCTTAGCTTTAATGGTGGGAGAGATTGGAAACTAAAACTCCAAAACCCTAGTTTCTCTTGCAAATCAAATTCCAAGCTCCAAACTCAAGAAGAACCCATTGGTAAGCTTCTCTTCTTCTTCTCCAACTTATCCTCTTATCAATTTCAGAAATTCCTAAACCTAATTTTGGGAATGTTCTTGTTTTGAGCATAGATTCAAGCTCATTTGGGTTGTGTTGAAGAGAGGTTGATTCTCCATTTGCTTTCAAGCTTCTTCTCGTTTGGTTTTGTGAAAAGGTGAGATTTTTAATCTCACATCTAATTCTATGAATTATCTTCGAATGTTAGGTATGAATTCCTAACACTTATTCGTGTGCATTTGCTTTTGGTTTGGATTGAATTGGTGTATATTCCAATTTTTGGTGTTTTGAGTTCAATTCGTTAAAAATCCTAACTTCTATGTTTGAACATGTTTTTGGTGATGCATCGAGGAGCATATAGGGCCGGGTAGTCGATTGGCATAAACCCTTAGCGTCGTTGCTCGAGAGAATGAAATTTGGACGAGGTTGGAGCTCATTACTATGGGCTGGGAAGAGGCTGGCAACAGGTCCGGTCGACCGAGCTCCCTGAGTCGGCCGACCGACCTGCTGCCGAGTGCATAAGCACTCCTCTGTTTAAGGCTCGGTCGACCGACTCAGGGAGTCCGGTCGACCGACCTGCTTTTAGTTGCCAGATTAGCCTATTTTGCTAATCCGTTTGAATATCCAACTTTAATCGATTCGTGTAGTCTCCCTTTTGTTGCTGTCATTTATTATCGACTTAGATGACCTTTTCTTTGGGAATTTTAGATATATCCACTTTGATGGATTTTATATCAATTTCTTTGGATTTTATTCACGTTTTCGGATGTGAATCTTAGTGATTGATTGTTCCTACAATCTTCTTTGTGATTTGTCACTTTAAAAATATAAAGGTTTTCTATACTAGTAGTAAATATCAAAACTCTTTCCTCAAACGATTTCAACACTATTTTAATACCAAATTTGTTTATAAAACCGTTTTCCAATCTATTAGTATATATAAACCTTTACTTCACTCGTATGAGAAATCTAATTAAACGACTTAGTAAAACAAGTGGTATGAAACGCTTGCATTCACTTTGTTGGTTAATTCTTGGACTTGTTCGATTGAAACCCTTGTGACAATTTTCTAGTGGAAATTTACAGTTTGTTCGTAAATATTTAAGTTAAGCAAGTGGTTATGGGACATGAAGCTAAACTCATATATTTACTAGCTTAGTGTAATTGACACTTCTCGTTGATCCTGACGATCATCTTTGTGTTTTAGACTAGCAATGTGCGATGTCTCTTTGTCTGCGAGGGAGACTAAACCCCGTTTTGTGGAGTTTCGACTCAATTTGTGATGGGGTAGCAACCCATGGTCTTCGGGCCGTTTGTGGAGCTTCGGCTCAATTTGTGATGGTTAGCGACCATGGAATTAGCGTTCCGTTTGTGATACACGTGTTGGTGAGCTTTATGCTCCCGTTTGTGATAGGCCTCCCCCCTTTTGTGATTTCTGGATTTCTTGTGTAGATTTCTAGAATTTGTGTTTCACCAATTTTTCGTGATTTCCATTGATAAGCCTTATCGATATTTGTGCATTGGTGAATTTGTGTGTCATTGACTTTAGTGATTTCTGGATTTCTTGTGTAGTCTTATGGAATTTGTGCGTCATTGACTTTTGTGATTGACATTGATATTATCGTCAATATTTGTGGTTTGATGAACGAAATAAAGAGTATGACACTTCTTTGATTCTTGTGTAGATTTTGTGATATTGATTAATCTCTTGTTGATTATCAACTACTTATATATCACAGCTTGGTCTTGTGATTATTATGTGTTTAGTCATAACTCTGATTCTACATCGTTTCATCTGATATTTATAGTTAGACTGATCCGTTTATTATTTTCTTATTAAATAATACTCGGGTCAGACCGAGATGTTACAGGTGCTTCAGCTTGACTTCTCTCTTGGGATTGATTTCTCTGACTTTTGGTTAACTACTTAGATTAGTAGTTATTTTGTTGTATACATTTGAGATATAGACTCCTTAATGTATACTTATTCTTTTGTGTAGTTCGTGTAACTATTCTTTTGTGATGTTGTGGATCTTTTCAGACCACTACTCTGATGTACACTTTTATGTGTAGTATTCATATCTTATTCCGCCTTTGTGATATGAATTGTCTGTGACTGATTTATGTTATGCTTATTTCTATATTCGTTTCCGAAGATTATTATAGCCACTGTGTAGTAGCTTTGTGTTTGTATCGGTATGTCGGATTTTGAAAAAAATGCATGTTATACTATCTGACATATCGGTGCTCGCACAAAGCAATTACATGGATGGTCGCTCCTCAACAGCCTTATTCTCCGTGCTAGTTGACAGCATTCACCGTAATGTTCTTGGCTAGCGTGCGTATAGAGGTGGGGCGTCACAGATTAACTCACCTTTGGACTAAGATTGCCGTTCACCTCAAACTCTTCTTGTTTCCACGATTTTTAACCTTGTACAAATCATTTTCACAATTTGTTACTATTCGAAATAAATTCGAACAATACAATTTACCATTTTAAAAATTTTAATTCAGCTAATAATGTAGTTTTTAACTCGATGATTAAATTTTAAATAAATTTCCTTCCGAACAATTTTCCTAGTAACAAAAATAATTATATAATTTATTAATATTCGAAATATAAATCGACCTATAATTACCATTTTATAATTCAAGAAATTTTTGAACAATTTACCTTTATTAAATCCTTTAGTAACAAATAGGGTTTAGATAGATCAACCTACACAATTTAATTTCTATAATACGTTATTATAAAATAAATTTGTTATGTCATATTCAATTTATTTACGAACTATCAATTTATAAAAATCCATATAGACTTCATAACAATCTGATTCATATAAACTTCCAAACATACACTTTAATTATGTATATATATTTCTCTGTTAAAGACTTCATGCCAAAATACAATTATTTAATTACCCAATTTACAATAGATAGGTAAAATACCTCGCTGCCTCCTCGCAATGCGATACACCCGTGACCCCTCGTCCCCAAAATCGTGAACGCGGCCTCACCCTTCCACAGAAAAACTTCGATCGAAACCCTAAACCCGAATCGCGATCCCTATCTGCGAGCCACGACTTCGTTCTTTTGCACTTCACGGTCGCGAACCCCATTCATCGCGACTTGCTCGCGAACAACTCCTAATGTCATCGAACACCGATACCACTGTCTCCTTCCCTCTCGACCTCACAACCTAACCCTTGCGCCGCACGTGACGCGCGCGATTCAATCTTCCACGACCACGAGCTTCAAAGCCCTAGCCGATTCCGAGCTAAATGTCGACCGCGTTCCTTCGGTTGGTTGAATAAATTTTGAAGAAGATGGAAAGGAGGAATATGAGATTCGTTTTCATTTTAAGCTGGAATGAAAATGAACACAGTATTTTTTTTTCTTTTTTTTTTTCTTTTTTTCAAGTTGGCCATTTCTCGAACTGAATAACGAGAGAGAGAGGAACAACTTGATGAGAACAAAAGAATAGGTAGCGTGTTTAAACGAGTATAGGATGGCGTATAAGAGAAGCTTGATTGAGTAAATTATTATTAATTACGTTTTTCAGCACGTTATTATATCGTACACTCACACACTAGCTCCAATCAATACGAAATTTGAAATCCAGTAATAATTCAATATTACGGACCCAATGGAACTAGTTTCATCGAATTCCGAGACTGTGCCTCGGAAAGCTATTTTTAAATTCAATTTAAAACGATAAAATTTTAAAACTGAACAAACCACTGTTAACTTCAATTTTACAATTTCTATTACTCTCGGTACTATCAATATAAATTTTTCAAGCCTTCAAATATATTTTTAACAGGCTTAAAATCCTACATTTCACATTTTACCCGATTTTAAATTATTTAATTTCAAAAATTAATTATCAAATAATTAGTGATATTTGAATCCAAGTTAAAATTTAACTTTTAAATACTAAAATCAATTAAATATTTCAATTTAAATTGCTTAAAAATTCCGGGTCGTCACATTGAAACAACCGCTTATTGCTTACGACTAAGGGCATCGGCAACACGATTTCCCTTTTCGGGAGTACGAAGAATATCAAGATCATAAGATGTAAGGAATTCGAGCAACCGTTGTTAACGCAAATTAAGTTCATTTTGAAAAAATAAATACTTCAAAGATTTATGATCGGTGTAGAGAATAAATTTCTCTCCCAAAAGATAATGACGCCAAATTCTAAGGGCTAAAACAATGGCCGCGAGCTCTAAATCATGAGTGGCATATCTAGTCTTAGCAGGCTTCAATTGCCTAGAAACATAAGCGATAACATGTTCCCTTTGTACGAGAATGGCTCCCAAACCAACATGACTAGCATCGGTATAAACAATCAAGTCTTGGTTTCCTATGAAATCACAATAATAGGAGCATCGTAAAGGAGTTCTTTTAATTTTAGAAAACAGCTTCATATTTTTCTGACCAAATGTACTTAACTCCCTTCTTTGTCAAACTAGTAAGAGGTAAGAAAATTTTAGAAAAGTCTTTTATGAACCGACGGTAATAGCCCGCAAATCCAAGAAAGCTACGAATTTCCGTCGCACTCTCCGGTCTCTTCCAATTTTGAATCACCTCAGTCCTTGAAGGATCCACGGAAATTCTGGATTCAAAAATAATATGTCTTAAAAATTTCATATGGGATTGCCAAATTTGGCACTTAGAAAATATTTCTTTCAATTGATTGCTCCTAAGTGTTTCCAACACAATCCGTAGATGTTTTTCATGCTCTTCCTCGGTTTCAGTATAAACAAGAATATCATTGATAAAGATGAGAACAAATTGATCAAGGAAGTCTTTGAAAAGTTGATTCATAAGGTCAACGAAATAAGTTGGAGCATTCGTTAAACCAAATGGCATAACAATCCATTCATAAGATCCATAACGAGTGTAGAATGATGTCAAAGTAATACTATCCTTTGCAATTCAAAGCTGATGAAAACCGGCTGCTAAGTCTAACTGTGAAAAGACTCTAGCACCGCAAGTTGATCGAATAGTTCATCAATTCGAGGAAAGGGATATTTATTCTTGATGGTGAGATCATTAAGCTTACGGTAGTCAATGCAAAGCCTAAGTGTACCATCAGATTTCTTCACAAAGATAGCTGAAGCTCCCCAAGAAGAGGAACTAGAACGAATAAACTATTTTTCTTCCAATTCGGATAACTGTTTATGCATCTCCTCATTTTCCTTATTGGACATACAGTAAGGAGGACGAGTGATAGGTAGAGCTTCAGGGATTAGATTAATTCTAAACTCAATTGCTTGCTTAGGTGGTAATCCTAAAACGGGCTCAAATATATCGAGAAATTCACGAACAACGTGATTGTGGAAAATGACATCTTCCTCATCATCATTATCGTCATTATGTGGATTTAGAGAATATAAGGATGCCACCGAATTGGAATTTAAATCTTTAAGAACAATAAAAATCTGCTTAACAGATTGGTGATGTCGAAGATAGATAGTTCTCTAAGGACATAGGATGTGGGCTTCATAACGATTAAGTCAATCCATTCCCAAAATCATTCTGAAACCTAAGTAGCGCATAACATGCAAATCGGTTCAGAAAGCATAATCACATAAAATAATCTCGACATCTTTACAAAATAAACTGAGTGTTGCGGATCCACCAACTGGATTCGCAATTCTCAGTGAAGTCATCAAGCCCATAACATTTAAATACAAAGTATCAACAAGTTCTTTTGATATAAAAGAGTGAGATGCACCTGTACCAAGAAGAACTCGAATAGGATAATTACGAAACATAATAATGCCGTACAGGATAGAATGAGAAATACCTTAACCAAGAGAAGTGTTACTAGGGGCTTGCACAACAGTCATCTTCCCCTCTTTCTTTCTTTGAAGTTTGGAACATGAAAATATAAGATGACCCTAACTTTTGCAATAGCAAAAGTAAAGGGGTTTCGAACACCTATTTGCATAATGGTCCTTAGAACCATAATTGTAGCATTGCCCACGACTAGAGGCAGGAGTCTTTACTACCGAAGTTTCTTGCTTCCCTTTCTTGTTGGGATTAGGGCCTTTGAACTTACTATCGAGTTGCCTCTTCTTGTTGTTGTTGAAGTTCTTCTTGGCACACACAACTCCAACATCACTTTCTTTATTGGCCTCTTCAAGTCAAAGAGTGATATGTACAAGCTGATCGAAAAAAACTTCTAGTTTCAGAAGTAAAGCATTTTTGAGATTCTTATTCAACCCATAGATGAACCTCTGATTTTTCTTCAATGGGGTATATTAATATACTCGACCCCATATTTAGAGAGCGATTCAAAAGATGCAACATAATCTATCACAAAAGATTCACCTTGAACAAGGTCAATAAAGTGTCGGACTAAAATTACTTTTTCAGCTTTCGGCATAAACTTTAACTCGAACATTTCCTGGAATTTCTCCCAAGTAAGATTCGCTTCAAAAAATTTTGAAATCAAAAGCTCATACCAATCTAATGCTCTCTCCTAGAGCATGCTAGAAGTCACTTGGACTCGATGTAGATCCATAAGATCCATGCGAAAAAAGATGTGATCGCATGTTCTAAGCCAACCTTGGACTTCTATTACGCTTTCGGAACCTTTGAATGACCTTCCACCCAAATTGGTATAATCATTGCACAAGCGTGCAAACCCGGATTTAGGATGAGTAGGCTCTGAAATGGGTCCAGTGGCTTGGGCATTCTTTACCAGATCCAAAAGCCATTAGGCGGACATGAATACGCCATCCTGAGAAGAACCACTGGATTGACCAGTGCTAGGACGACCAGGTCTAATCATTTCTCTTCTTTAAGAATGAAAGAAAGAAGAGAAAAAAGGTTACTCGTAATGAATATCAAACATAACTGATTGATAAAACAAGGCATCATAAAAGAAAATAGGATAGAATGGTACGAAGACTCGAATTAAATCATAAGGCACGATTCCTAAGAGAGACTTAGGACAATGATCCTTATCAAATTATTCTATAGTGTTCCGAAGTTTGGCTCCGAAACGAAGCTGTGGCGCCCCACCGCTATACTAATACTAACCAAGGACATTATTGAGTAGTGTCGTCAATTAGTATGAAGAATAAGGCTGTTGAGGAGTGACCAACTGTATAATTGATTTGAGCGAGAACCGATATGTCAGATAGTATGTCATACATTTCATTTCAAGAGGAAATCCGATACATCCAATCCAAGCTCAAAGCTATTACACAGTGGCTATGTGGCATTCGGAAACAAATATAAAATAAGCATAACATAAATCAGTCGCAAATATTCAAATCACTAAGGCGGAAATAGATATGGATATAACACATAGAAGTGAACATCAGAGTAGTGATCATACAAGATTCACTACATCACAAAAGAACAGGTACAAATGCTAGACAAAAGAATATGAATACATCAAGGAGACTCTATCTCGAATGTATAGAAACAAAAACTATTAAGCTAAAGTGGTTAGCCAAAAGTCAAAAGCTAATCCTTGCTAAGAAGTCAAGTGGAAGCACCTGAAACACCTCGGTCTGACTCGAGTATTATTTAAGAAGAAAAATAATAAATGGATCGATCCAGCTATAAATATCATACAAGATGAGGTAGGATAAGAGATATGGCAAAATATATGATAATAATAATGTCACGCTTTGACAGATATATATATATATATATATATATATATATATATATATATATGATAACAATGAAATTATATAATATCTCGAATCTCCTCAAATATCTAAAAGAATATCATATTCTTTAGCTTATTCACAAAACCTCAAATATTGACAATGCTTATCAATGCAAATCGCAAAAATTGGTGAAGCACAAATTTCAGAAATCAATAATTAGAAATCCAGAAAACACAAAAAGGGAGGCTTATCACAAACGGGAGCATAAAAACTCACCAACACGTGTATCACAAATGGGTAGTTATCTCATGGGTCGCTAACCCATACAGCAGGTGCAACAACGTAGTACAACGGTACGCCTGAGGAGCCTGAAATTCAAAATAAGCTAGAACGACGACGTAGTACAACGATACGCCCGGCGAACCAAACTCCATAAAATAGTTAAAAGACCATGGGTTGCTAGCACATAAAATGAGAAGAAGCTCAACGGAACGGGGTACAGTCCCCACGCAGACAAAGAGACATAGCATATCGCTAGTCTAAACCTCAAAACGATTGTCATAGATCAATATATGTGTAAATTACACCAAGCTAGTAAATAAGTGAGTTTAGCTTCATGTCCCATAACCACTGGCTTAACTTAAAAATTTACGAACAAATTGTAGATTTCCACACGAAGATTGTCACGAGATTTCAATCGAACAAGTCCAAAAATTAACCGACGAAGTAAATGCAAGCGTTTCATGCCACTTGTTTTGCTAAGTCGTTTAATTAGATTTCTTATACGAATGAGGTAAAGATTTATATGTACTAATAGATTGGAAAACGGTTTTAAAAACGAGATTTGTATTAAAAGAAATGTTGGAATCATTTTTGTGAAAGAGTTCGAGTATTTACTACTAGTATAGAAACTTTTGTATTTTAAAGTGACAAATCACGGAAATGATTGTAAAAACAATCCATCACCAAAGATCCACATTCCAAGACGTGAGTTAAAACCATAAAATCGATATCAAATCCATCAAATGTATATTTCCAAAAATCCAGAAAAGAAGTCATCAAATTCGATAATAAATAGCAACTAACCGGATCAAAAAATTCAATAAAAATGGAAACCCACATAAAAATAGGCAAATTGGCTGAATTTTGACAGCGCCAGACTTCTGGGGTTTTTCCAGACGTCTGAGCCGAAGTTCTAAAAATTTCTTCCAGATCGCTCAGATGTTTGGGCAAACCTCATAGTTTAAGCTGTAGGTCTGGAACTTTTATTCTTATGACCTAGACGTCTGAGTGTTTTCCCAGATGTCTGAGCTGAAGCTCAGGGCAAAAGGTGCCTAGGCCATTGATGGCCAAATCAACTCGGAAGCGATCGAATGAACGGAGCTGGCTAGGGATTTATGCCAAGCGACAACCCAGCCCTATAGGCTCTTCAATACACTTCAAACAACAAGTCCAAACATCCATAGTAGGATGTTCATGGATTTTTGACTTCAACATACAAAAAATTGGAAACTTTACCAAACCAATTCAATTCAAAAGCAATTGAACATGAAATAAATGTTAGGAATTCATACCTAACAACAAAGAAAGCTATAGACATAGATATGAGATCAAGATCTCACCTTAAATTCAAAACAAGGAATGAGAAGCTCTAAAACAAAGCAAGATCAATCTCTCTTCAACTTCACTTCAAGAACCTTCAATCTATGGTCAAATGCAAAGTTTTTCCTAAGTTCGGTTATAGGAAAAATCAAGAATTGAAGAGGAATTGAGATGGAGAAGATGAAGAGCATGCTTACCTAAGTTTCTCCTTGATTATGGAACTTGGATATGAATTTTCAAATATTCTAAGGTTTAAGAATTTTAATTTCCGATCTTTTCCCCCATTTTTCCCTTTAGCTTGAGTGTTAGGAAATTATGAGTAGAATGAATGAAGAGTAGAGGAGTTAGGCTATTTGGTAGAGGAGTTTGGGTTATCTTGTTGGGTTGGTGGGCTAGAACCAAACTCAAAACTCAAATGAAAATACCAAAACCCTAATCAACTCCAAAAATATCGATGTTTATACTCAAACAAGTTGTAAGCGTCGTTTTGAACTCAATGAAAGTGGTCTCGAGTCCGGATTCGACTGTTCACAAAAAGTCACATTTCAGACATTAAATTCAACTAATGAAGCTATATTTAAATAAAACATTTAATTATATAATCGTAAAATATGTAGTTTGTTACATAACGTGTCTGCTTAGTATTGTAGATTTACATGATTTCAATTGTTTTACGTTCCATAATGGAATTCTTTTTTTGTTGGTTCAAAACTAAATTGTGTATGGCATGCCAATTGGAAAATAATGCTAGTATAAGCATCTACGTATAAAAGAAACATTCAATTCATACACCGAACTAGTGTCCACTTAGAATTATTCAAACAAAGGATCATTGTTTTGAAAAGTTCAAACCCAAAAGTCCAGCAATTTCAAAGACACAAGATGTGTTCGCGACAAATGGTAACACGACATTTGTACGAGGAATTTGAAGTGTATTTGAGAGTGGAATTATTTGAACGAGGAATCTATTTGGTTGCAAATGGGGTATTTGAACGAAGAATCTGAGCGGAGCATTTAAGATGTATATTTCAAATTTATAAATTGCTCGAATTCAATTCAAACCAACTTCGTGATATAAAACACTCGGATACGATCATAAAGCAAAAAACCGCATCTCAAATAGATCTCATTTGCTCAAGTTATTAATTTTCGAAGATTTTTAAAATTAAGATTTGAATTAAATTAATTATTAAAACTTTAATTACACTATTCATATCCAAACGCACGACTTCCTCCATTCAAACTAACGTGCCATTGTGTGGGTCAGGCCACGTAGGGGCGTCCGCTACAAAAGTTCTATCTCCGTTCACGAATCTACGAACGCCCTCTCAGTGATACATACATACATATACACATACACAGATATATATACACACACACATTATGTACATGTGTATATATGTACAATTTTTTGTCTGCGTAGACACACAAAATGTGAGCATCTCAACACCAAAAGTTTCACCATATAGTGCATCACAAAATCCGTCGCCTACTGTTTAACTCATCATCACCATCCGACCATTGCGCCAGTCGACAATACAACCAACAGCAATTCCATTCTGTGCAAGCTCGGACTCAACTCATTCCATTGGCAACTCAGATTCACCAAACTGGTAGCACAACTTTCTCAGAATTGCCATAGCACCATCAACCTTCGGTGCAACTAAAACTATCGCCTTCTGTCAACGTCAATTTCAGACACATCAATCTCAAACAGCCATTCAAGGCTTTAGCATCACTCCAGGCAGCTCCAGCAACGTTAGGCCATTGCACAATCCATAGCAAGGCGTTGACACATTTACAGATCCAGACTTTGAACACATCACTGTCGATTTAGGCAAAATCTAGTCACTAACCTCCAATCACGGCTACGTTCACCAGTGAAAATACCCTGGAAACAGCTTCACATGTTCGAGCCAGCGATTAAAATTCGCACACAACAAAAGGACAACGGACTCACCGTCGAGACTTTCATAAGGCAACGAGCTATTAAGACTGACCGCACAAACTTCGGCGACCATCAGTCTATGAAAGACGTGAATCTCTGGGCCGGACAAGTATAGAAAGCTGCATCAAAATCCAATTTAAGATATTGTAATTAGGACATGGCGGTGTTTATCTCACGAGCAACTCAGTAGCAATGACAAAATCTTAACAACTCCGACTGACACGAGCGCCAAAGGATTCCAGATCTGAAACGAAGCACGAGCAACGCTTGTCTAAGGCGACGTTAGTGTAGACCAGGCGCGACGACAAAAGTGGAGTATCAAAGCACAGCGTTTATTATTCTTAGGAGCGGCGGCAGAAGATTCGAACTAAAGCATAGAAAATATTTTTGAAGAAAAAGTTTTTTTCCCTTTGGAATAAGGCGAAATGATTGAAGATTGCTTTCTTTTAGAAGTGAAGAGAGATCGGTGAAGATTTTACAAAGAAAAGAATAATGGAAATTTTTCCTTAAGCCCCTCATTTTTTAAATTTTACATTGAGCATTATGCATTTAGGAGCATCATTATTCCTTTTCATTTTATTTTGTTTTGTTTTTTTCTTTTTAAACTACGAATTTTAAGGTAGTGTTTTTTTGGTTTTCGATATGCACCTCAAATATGAAAAGAATGGAGAAACGATGGAGGGAATAAAAGACAGATGAATGGAAGGACGAAAGGGATAGAGTGACGACGAAAGAATGGATTATTTCACGTGCTTGTGCTATTTTTCAACATGTAGAAAATAAAAAAAATTATTTTGTACGTTAACTTAATTTTCTAAATTGGTCGTTTTCGACAATATAAATACGTCGTGTGCATTTTTGCATGGACGAAAACCCAAAACTAAAAATAACAAACCAAACACTACCTAATTTTCTAAGATTGAGCTATGGATTTGTAGTTCGGATTTCTTGATTTTGGAATAAAGTAGAGGCAGGTTTAACTGATATAGAATTACAATGTTCATGTTAGCAGGGATTGCAAGTTCATAGGTGATGTGAGCATCGAATATTTTATTCTAATGGTAATCTTAGGACGCAGTAGGCTTTAGCATGCTAGTAGCAGAAGCTGGTTATATCTGTGTGTCCTTTACTTTTCGTATTTATGTTTTCGCACATCATTTATCTGTTTATCAACGAAATATTTTAAATATCCTATTCACTTCCCCAAAGAAGCAGTTTAGGTCGGTAATGGACTTCATCGCTGGGATGTGGATGATACAGCAGCATAGGGGCAATAGTGGATCATGTCAAAGTTTTTTATATATTTTATTTATGGAATTTATATTGTATGGATCGTTTAGACTTCATAAATGCATAATGCTTCTTGATGTCTTTTCTATGGTACTAAGCTTTTCATTTTTGGATTAAAGTAGCTCCCCTAGAAACATCTTCAAAATATATATTCTACAAGCTCCGCAGCCCATCATTCATTGAGTCCTTTCCTTGAGCTTTTTACACTTTATAGTGTTCTCCTTAAGGACATGCCACCCTTTCCCTAAGGGACCTTCTGCAGATGTAGAAAATAACTCAAGATCGAAACCCCCTTCTATTCCCTAATGTCAAAGTGCATTGCATTCATAGTCTGAGTCATTGTTTATTCCAAAATTTAAGCGCCTTTTCAATCAATGAAGAAGCAATTTTAACCTAGAGTTGAAGCGCTCTCCATTCAAATTCGAAACGTTATTCAGTCCAAAGCGTAAGAATTTGTACAGAAGCCAAAATTCTCTTCACCCAAAGGAGAAGTGCCAAACTCCCAAGCTCGAAGCACCTTTCCATGAGGTGTATGCAACGTTTAAAATGTAATAGGCATTGCATTTTCCATGGTTGTTAGGAATACCCAAAAGCTACACACATGTGGTCGTTGTTGAATAAACCCAAAGAGACGCACCAAGATACTCTTAAATCAGTTGTATCAAGATCTTCGACAACATGTAGTAAGCTTTTAACTTAACAGTACAAATCAAGCTTATGTACAGTGGCAACATTTTGATTGTAGATAATCTCATGACTCAATCATGGTACATCGTAGTTAGGCATGTGTTTAAATATACGAAGCAAGACAAGTAGTTATAGTCATGTTAAAGCAATGGCAACGTGCTTAATGATCTTCTGCACCTATGCTTTTATAATTTAACGCTCTTAATAGCACATCCGCTTAAATTCTTCATACCTACCACGAAGTCTGCTAAATCAAAGAAGATGAAGAGACGACGGAGAGGATGAAAGAAAAACGAAAGGACGGATTGCTTATTGTACTTTTATTATTTTTCAAAACACGGAAAATAAAAAAATAAAAATTTATTTTTATTTTATATGTTGATTTTTCAACAATACACTTGCGTCTTGCGCGTTTTTGTATAAACGAAAACTCAAAACTAAAAATGATAAACCAAACACGGCCTTATTATTTCATCGACGACTTAATGTATGAGAATAGCAAAGTGTATTTGCATAACAGATAAATTAATAATAATATAACGATTGATTTTCAATGTTAAAAGGCATCACTACTTAAAACAGAATTTCCACCGACCGATTGAGTAGATCGAGACAAGCTTCGTCCCAAACTGTAAATTTAATTTGCATATTTTGACATGCATGTTAGTCTGATTTATAAATGCTCGTGATTCTTAAATACTCGTAAGATGTTTTCATCTGATTTTCTATACCGGGTCAAATGTAAATTGAAGTCGACGTTTCCGTTAAATTTTAGTGATAAAAGACATCAGTAAAATTATTCGCCATATTTATCTATTTTTTAACGTGCCATAAGTATGGCTTTTCACTCAAATTGTATTTCATCCGGAACTAGAACAGTGACCTCTTATTGTAATGGTAAATTTATCATTACCAATCAATCAATTACCATTTTTAAATGAAATCGATATACCAATTTAATTCGTATGATAATGATAAATTTACTATTTTCTACGATAAATTATTAATAGCGTTTTTTTCAAAACTAGCGATAACGATAAATTAATTAGTCAATTTATAACAAATGGATATTCATGTAATTTATTTTATTGTAGGCATTTAAAACCAATGAAATATTTAAATTTGATTCAATAATTTAGATCAAATAATACTAATTTACTTTATTTCTTATTTATGTCTTTTATTAAATAAAACTATATTGTATAATGAAGCATCATTATATTGCAAAAACATGCTAAGTAACTAATTTTTATAAAAAAATAAAACAGTACTGTTCATTACCAGTATAACTGTTAACAGTTTATCGATAGATCGGGTCTTCGTATAACAATAAATCGATAACGGTAAACAATTTTAGTTTACCAGTAAAAACGGTATGTAACGATATTTGTAAAACGGTAACCGTGATCATTACCATAACAGCTCGACGATGGTGGAGAAAAAAATATTGTTGCCTATATCCTATGAGCTCAAATAACAAGGCTCACTGGGTTCCAACATATGTTTAACTTTAAACAAAATAAACTGAGGTATCAACCAGACCGTACACATAGCCTAAAACGCATAGCCAGATCCGTATTTAACATCCATCACCCAAGTCTAAGTCTGATGAACTTGCTGGGTAAAAATCGTATACACAAATTGAATAGTGATTAAATCAAACTTTCAAATAATAGCACATAAAAATTCTACATACAGATATTCAAATGGTAAACAAATGATATATACATTCATATTTTTTGTGTAATAAAGAAATAATAATCGGATCGGATCTAAATCGGAAACCGTACACGATCCGAAGAAAATTTAGATCGGTCACGGACCAGGATTTGGATAGTTAAAGCTAAACTTGTACCCACGATAAGATGATGAATGCGGGTTGTGCTCGGACCAAAATTCATGACAGGCCCAATTGCAACTAGTCCTTCGGATCAAATAAATTCAGTTTAACCACACAATGTAACAGATTTCACAGCCAGTAGGGAACATACATAAAAATACAACAATTAGTACAACATACGTAGATGTAGTTTAATCATATATACTTGTAGCACTAGTAGTACACTAGGCAAACGCAGCTAATAATTGTCTGAGAGCAATAAATGCTTGATTATGAACATAATTCTTCACGTGTTAGGCTTCCTTCTAGCAACTGAACTCAATGAGTTCACGTTTTTAGCTGATCTGCGGTTTCACATCTGCACCAAATTTCACGCCTTCTTCCAGTTTTTTAACCATCTCATATGGAGTTTTGCTCACCAACCTAAACCATAAAATACAAATCGACCTATGCATATCATGTAGCATCTGTTGTATACATAAACCAATAGAAAACAAATCAAGTACACCAACTTGAAGAAACAAATGTTGGCATATTATATTTGTGCCATCTCTATTGTTAGTGTAGGTTTCCCACCAAAATATTATATATTTTCTTCAGATTCCAATCGCTAAGCAAGTCTGCATATGAAAGTAGCTAGTATAGAACAAAAAATTTAATGCTGACAACTATGTGCAAATTCTATAATCCATGTTTAATTCTTAGGATTTTTTGTCTTAACACCCCACCATAATTGAGCAATTAGACTTAAGCACCTGCTGTCTATCTTATTAGAGCTACCCCATAAAACTCGATTTATTTTGCTAAATAACGGTATAAAATTGATAGTTGTTGTTGGAAAATTTGGTTTTAAAAATGAATTATTAAAAATATTAAAAAGAGTAAGATACCCTCTTATTGAATAGTCCTATTTAAATATAGGATTC
Source organism: Allium cepa (assembly GCA_030765085.1). Classification (NCBI taxonomy): domain Eukaryota; kingdom Viridiplantae; phylum Streptophyta; class Magnoliopsida; order Asparagales; family Amaryllidaceae; genus Allium; species Allium cepa. The sequence continues at coordinate 576,466,690 of CM060945.1, read as the reverse complement.
ACAAGATTGCACGGAAGTATAGTGTGTTTCTATTTAAATATATGATTCACAATAGAAAGGATGAGCCATTTGGGCATCTAATATTTTCTCTTGTGTTGAGAAGGAAGACCATGCTAATCATCGAACACGCGCGCCGACTGACCCGACCCGGCTTGGATAATATGGTGTAAAACTCTTTATTTTTGACGGTATATTTTTAAATGTACTCTGACTTGGTAATAATACCTAGTAAAGACAAACACCATTGTCCCAGTGGTTAAGTGATTCGACTTTGGTGCGAAAGGCTACAAGTTTGAAACTTGCGTAAAACACAGATTCGATATTTTCTCATGACTCGGCTCCGCTTTCACTCTATATAAACCAAGCAATTGACACACAATTATTATCAGTTTCAAAAACCGAGTTCTCTTCTTCTGCCTTAAAACATAACTTTATATCTGAGCAATATTTTTTGAGTGCTATTGAATCAGCGGTCTTTGTGCAAGAGACTGTTGATACAGGTATTTAGAGTTGTTTCATCCTGGAGGCGACGCTGCATCAAAGAGTGGCTTGCACAATTCCGACACAGCGGCGAAACGTCTTAAAGAGAGTGACCTAGTCCGCGACTCAAGCAGAAAGACGTTACATATTCAGATCGACGTACAACAATTTTAAGACGTATGCCTTCGATCACTGACGACGCTACTATCCCGACGTCAATATTTCAGGTTTCGATTGTGTCTGCTGTGCCGTTCAGATTCAAGAGCCTGCATTTCAAACAATAGTGCCAAAAGATAAGTTCTTTTTGGCTACGCGGAAAATGGTCGTCGTACTCACAATAGACAAACCACAGTCACCAGACAAACCCAGCAGAGCTAAGATACAGCAGATGCGAGTCTGGACAGAAAAATCAAAAAAGTTATAGACCTGGACGGAGCAAGATTATTCGTGCAAGAATTTCATCCTCAACGGACTCAGTGACGAAATATACGATTACTACAACTCAGACAAGTCAGCAAAAAAGATTTGGGATGCGCTGCAAAAGAATATGATATCAAGGAAGCTGAAGCGAAAAAGTACGTCGTCAGTCACTATCTGAAGTTTCAAATGAAGGACGACAAATCCATGAAGGCGCAGTCGTACGTGCTTCAGAAAATTGTGCACGAGATCATCTTTGAAGGTATGGCTTTTGATGAATTTCAGATTGTTGTATTAATTGATAAATTACTTTTTAATTGGAAAGACTTTAAAAATATTTTCAGGATAAGACTGATAAGTTTACTTTAGAAAGTTTAATTACTCATCTTCGTATTGAAGAGGTCAGCAAACAGGACCAGAAAGAAGAAGTGATTGTTGTATCTAATAACACTAAGAAACCAACAAACGTGAGTCTGAAACCAAATGCGAAAAATATCAAAATCAGAATCGCAAACCAAATGAGAACCGCAAGAATGGGCCTCAGAACAAACAGCAAAATGCCCCATTAAAGAATGGTATTGGACAGTTGTTCTTATGTTACAACTGTGATAAACCAGGTTATATGGCACAAAATGTCGGAACATGCCAAATTTTGCACCGCACGCAATGACTGAAGAACCTTTGTGGTTATGCTTACTAAGATCAACTTAGTCAGTGGATCGGAAGGGTGGTGGGCAGACACTGATGCTTCTCGTCATTTCTGCTATAATCGTGAAATGTTTAAAACATATAATGCTGCTAATGACATGAAAGTGGTGTTGGAAAATTCTCACACCACTACCGTTGTAATGGAGATAGTGGAGTTAAAGTTTACCACTTTGAAAAACTTGTTGCTAAAAGATGGGATGCAAATTCTAGAGACGGGAAGAAATTTATTATCTGGTTTCTTGTTAAAGATGGTTTTACTCAAATTATTCGATCTGACTTGCTAACCATACTAAAAAATGGTGTTTTTGTTGGTAAAGGATATGTTGTAGATGAGATGTTTAGGTTAAATGTTGATTTGAATAAAGTTAACAGTTCTGCTTATATGTTGTATGATTTTAATATTTGGCATGCTAGACTTTGTCATGTTAATAAACAACTAATTCATAACATGAGTAACCAAGGCTTAATCCGTAAAGTATCCATAAGTGATTTAGAAAAATATGAATATTGCAGCCAAGCTAAAATTACAAATACCTCGTATAAATATGTGTTTAAAAAGTCAGAACCTTTAGATTTAATGCATTTCGATATATGTGAACTTAATGGCACTTACCTTGGGATGACAAATGTTGTTTTATTACTTTTATTGATGATTGCTCTGATTTCGCTTATGTTCATCGCATGAAAAATAAAAGTGATGCGCTAGATATATTGAAGTTATTTGTCACTGAAATTGAAAATCAATTTAATAAGAAAATTAAGAGATTTCGAAGTGATAGAATAACATTAAATGAATCTAGCATATTCATTGAATTTTATAATCAACATGGCATAATACGTGAGAGAACTGAACGTTATTCATCTGAAATGAATGGTAAAGCTGAAAGAAAAAATAGAAGTACTACCGAATTAGTTGTAGCTGTTTTATTAAATTCAAATGCAGCATCACACTGGTGGGGGAAATTTTGTTAACTATTTGTTATGTTTTAAACGGAACTCCTAAAACTAAAAGCAAAATTTCACCTTTTGAGAGTTTTAAAATTATAAACCCAACTTGTCTTATTTTAAAAGTTGGAGTTGCTTAGCATATGTTCCTATTGTTGACCCCTAGAAGAATTAAATTAGCAAGTCGATCATATGAATGTATTTTTATTGGTTATTGCATTAACAGTAAAGCATATAGATTTTTTTTTATTTGAATGCACGAGTTATTATTGAGTCAAATAATGCTGATTTCTTTAAAAATAAATTTCTGTTTAAACTTAGGAATAGTGGGGGAAACACCTACCACTAATAATCCAATAATCAGAAATAATGAACAATGCGAAATTAAATCTGAACCTAGAAGAAGTAAAAGAGCTAGGATAGCTAAGGATTTTGGTCTAAAATATTATGCTCATGCACTAGAAGAAGACCTTGCTAATCTAAAAGAAGTCGTTTTCTCTAGGGTGACAACCCGGAATTTTTAGGCATTTAAAATCGGAATATTTAATTGATTTTAAATATTTAAAAGTTAATTTGTAACTTAAATTTCAAATATCACCATTATTTGAAAATTTAATTATTGAATTTAATTATTGGAAATTAGGTAAGATGTTGAATCTGGAATTTTAAGCCTGTAAAAATATAATTTAAAAGTTTGTAAAATTCATATTGATAGCACTGAGGATAGTAAAAGCGTTAAACTCGAATTTGAAAGCGTTTTGTTATGTTTTGAAATTATATCGTTTAATTTGATATTTAAAAATAGCCTTTCGATGCACAGTCTCGGATTTCGGCGAAACCAGTTCCATTGGATCCGTAATATTGTATTATTATCGGATTTCAAATTTCGTAGTGATTGAAGTTGTGTGAGCATACGATATATAAACGCGTAAAAGAAAAGCACCTATTTTGGATTATAAACTCCTAGCGGTACGCTTCGTTAGGAGTTCGGGATTTCGAGTTACGAGATTGGGATATTTTGGATAATTAAAATATAGTCAAATCGTAAAAGACGAGCTTGTGAGCTATCGTAAGGTAAAAACCCGACATGTTCACTTGTGGCATGGTCTTACGAGATGCTTTTGTTTTCAAAGGATTTTTGAAACTTTGATAATCAATTTGAGTGTGATTTCTCACGCTGCTAGTTCAGACTGACTCGGGTGCTATTTAACTGTAATGCTCGGGTCAGACCGAGTATTATAGAATACAGGATATGATGCTGTGGAGCTCGGGAGACGAGCTGAATGGCGATACGTACTTCCGTATTTGATTATTATTCCGCTGTGTATCCAGTTGTATGTTATTGATGTTGAACTCTGATGATGTACTCTGATGATGTAATGTATAAACAGATATATTTTTTTTGTGTAAGGATCATTTATTATTTATTAAATTTTATTCCGCTGCGATGGTTAGATTCTTATGTTGTTTTCTATTTTCTTCTTCTACCTCTTCTTCTTTACCCAAATGGTTCGTATTTCCGTTCATCTTGAGTTGATTGATGTAGAATAGTGTTGACTCAAGGGGTACAGATTTGCGGGCTGTTACATCTAGATTCAGCCATCTGGCAAGAGGCTAAAAGAATCTCTTGAATCTAATAAAACTTGGCATCTTGTTGACTTACCTCCAGGCTACAAGACGAGCCTTATATTTATCAATTGTACCATTAGGTTTCAACTTCTTTTTAAGTACGCACTTACATAGATTTAGAAAGGGAGAAAACATCGACTTTTTTGATACATTTTCACATGTTATAAGAATAACATCAATTCGATTCGAGTATTAATTTCTCTTGCTTCATTTTATGATATACTAATTCACCAAATGGACGTAAAAACTGTTTTTTTAATGGTGAATTGGAATATATTTATATGGACCAACCTGAAGGTTTTGCTATACTCGGTCAAGAGCATAAAGTTTGTAAATTAGATAAATCTTTATATGTTCTTAAATAGACACCTAAACAATGGCATGAAAAATTTGACAATGTAGTTATTTCATATGGTTTTAAATGAAAGTGACAAGTGTATTTACTATAAATACAAAAATAAAATTTGCACTATCATATGTTTATATGCGGATGATTTACTTATACTTGGTTTAAGGATTCATCCTATGAATTATGTTAAGTCCATACTATGTGCCAATTTTGATATGAAAGATCTTGATGAAGCTAATGTAATTCTTGTTATTAAAATTACCAAGTCTCAAAAGGAAATTTCTTTGGATCAATCTCATTGTATTGAGAAGATGTTAAAGAAATATAATTACTTTAAACGAAACCTGTCAGTACACCATATGATCTAAGGGTAAAACTATTTAAGAACACCGGTGAAGGTGTAAGACGGTCAAAATATGCGAGCATCATTGGCAGCCTTAGGTGTGCCACCGAGTGTACTAGACCCGACATTACTTATGTCGTGAGATTATTGTGCATGTTTAATAGCAGACCTAGTATAGAGTATTGGCACGCTATTGAAAAGTCATGAGATACCTTAAAAGAACTATGATCCTTGGATTACACAATCAAAAGTTTTCCGCTGTCTTTGAAGGATATAGCGCTACAAATTGGAATACGTTATCAGACGATTTCAAAAGCACTAGTATATATATTTTCAGTATTATAGGAGCTGTTTCTTGAAAATCTAAGAAACATATTATTTTTGTTCAATCCACTATGGAGTTGGGAATGATAGCACTAGCTATTGCTACTGAAGAAGCAGATTACTTAAGAAATCTGCTAGTTGAGATTCTTTTATGGGAAAAACCAATACCAGCTGTGTTGATCCACTGCGATAGTACCGCGACTGTTGCAAAAGTTGAGAACCGTTATTATAGCGATAAGAGACGACAAATTCGTAGTAAGCACAACACTGTAAAAGAGTACATCTCTTCAGGATCTGTAAGAGTGGATCATGTATGCACTTATGAGAATCTGGTGGATTTTTTGACGAAAAGATCGGCTAGAGAGAGTCCTTTCTACATTTAAAAGAATGAGACTATTGCCATTAGAATGAGAACTCAAAGAATGTGCAGTCACTCATAATAGTAACCTAACCTAATGACTGGAGATCTCAAGAACTAGGCTCAATGGGTAATAACAAGTTATGAAGTAACATTGATTGAACATGCTAGTTTCATTAGATAGAAGCATATGGTCCTGAAGCGATAGGAAGATGAGTTTAACACTTAATGAAATTTATACTATATGTGGAGTGAAGTACCTAGCTACAGGAGTATTCTTGATAAATTCACCTATGTGAATGCGGAAATGTGACTATTTCCTATGAAATTTCGGGAAAAATTGGTAGAGCGTTCACTAAACTGGGATAGACATGCATGGTCTTTTAAAGCACGAGCTATAGACTGCACCCTAGAAATGTTGTGTGGTTTCATGTCAGAGATGAAGTTCAAGGCTACAAGTCACTATAGTATAATCTGGATCGTATTCACTATGCAAAAGTTTAAATCAAAAGATACCCTTGTATATGCAGTCTTAGAAATCAGAAATTGCTCATAAAAATATTTTTATAAATTCAAATGAGGGATTGTTGGAATATTTGATTTTAAAAATGAATTATTAAAAATATTGAAAAGAGTATAAAATAGCCCTCTTATTGAACAGTCTCACATTGTGGGAAACTATAGAGTGTTCCTATTTAAATATAGAATTCACAAGAGAAATGATGTGCCCTTTGGACACTCAATATTTTCTTTTATATTGAGGAGGAAGACCATGTTGACCATCACACGTACGCGTGCCGACCGACCCGACCCGACCCGGGCTTGGATAATGTGGTGTTGAACACTTTATATTTTGCAGTATATTTTTAAACCGACTTTGACTTGATAATAATATCCATTAAACTCAGATTCGATATTTTCTCATGACATAGCCCCCTTTTTTCTCTATATAAACCAAGCAATTAACACAAAAATATTATCGGTTTTAAAAACCAAGTTCTCATCTTCTTCCGCCTTTAACATAAATTTAGATTCGAGCAATATTTTATGGGTGCTATTGAAGCAACGGTCTTTGTGCAAGAGGCTGTTAATACTGATATTTAGGGCTTTTTTATTTTAGAGGCAGCGCTATATCAGAGGCTATCTTGCATAATTCCAACACAGCGGTGTAACTTCTTTAAGAGAGCGACCTAGTCCGTGACTCAGCTACAAAGACACTACAAATTCAGATCGAGGTACGACGGTTGGGGTAAGTCCAATAAATTCACACATGGGCAAAGTCCAGTAACGCATATAGCATAGGGAGTTATGTTCGAATAGTCATTTAATACTTTACATAATCTAGTACTAGTAAAACTTCAAACGTGATTGATTTTGTAAATGGTTGTCAAACTGCTAGGAGATTCATAATGAGATCTCGAGCATTACAAATCCAACATTTCCCGCCTTATACTATGCTGTACATGCATATTGGGAGGCTGTTTACCTATAGCCACCATATAACAGATTGATTTTTCACCCTCTTATTTTGTGCACTAAATATTTTTCACGCATATTTTACCAACTAATTTGACCACAGGACTTGACTAGATAAAAAATTACAAAGAACGTAGTTGTAGCACTTGCATATTATCATTTATTAACCACATTATAATTCATTATTATTGTATAGAATATAACTTCCTATTCAAACAGTTATGCTTTGTTGACTCAAATGGCACGGAACAATTATGCTTTGGGCATAAATTGATGATTTCATGCTGTTATAAGATTGTTGCTTTATGCAATGTAGTGTCAAAAATCACATGCAATACTACAAACGTACTAAAGCATACAAAACATAACTTGTTTGTTATCTGGAATTTTCACATTCCATGATTCGATTAACTTCGGGAAATCAAATAAATGATTAAAGAGCGCATGGATGATCATGTATAGAACACCGCAAGTATGAAACAGTGGAAGAACAAAAGACAATAGCTAAGTATGAAATACCAGTAGCGATCAATACACGTACCAATCAATATGACCGATATAATTTTGGAATTTGGGCATAGTGTTAACTGGAAGGGTTCTAGAGTTAACCAAGGAGAATTCTCCAAATGCAAAACTGATCGACCACTCAACAACCAAGGCGTTTTTATGAAGACATAGATTGGTACTATTCTATGGATGCATCGTTACTATTTGTAGGATAGAAGAATTTTGAGTTGAAGAACAACTACATTAAAGCAAGCAAGATCAATCAGCAAAGTTGTAGAAAACTTTAATGCTAGAGCTGATCAATCTGTTCCGATCAATAATCATGGATCAATTCTTATTTCACCAAGGGAAGACTGCCAAATTTCTCATGGAAATCTCTATAACTCGAGTCGGAGCAGTTTAAATTGATTTAAAATTGGTAAAACCAGAACAAGTATGTGGACGTGGATATAGTCGAACTACTATAAAATATTGTGTCTCTCTCTCTTTTTCTATTTTCATTTGCTATTTTGATATATTTTGATCTGAGATCTAAATAAGTAGGACTATAAAAATATTAATCGGATGTCACAATCCACATACAAATTTAAATTAGCAATCAAATTCCAAATAATTAGTTCTTAATGACCCTTACGGGGTATTGGACCAAGCTTTGAGGTTTCGACTGAAACATTGAGATTTCGATCGTTCTGTTTTAGTTTCGGTATGGAACAAAATGAAACCAAAACGAAACCGGTTCAATAAAAAAACTACTAAAATTCAAATTTTATAAAAGAAGATGAATAATAGAATTAATTTGAATTTTAAATATATATAAATATTCAAAATCTGAGATTTTAACTTTCAAAACATGCAAAATCACAAAATATATATGAATAGTGTAACTAAACAAGTTAAGTACAAAGTAATAAATAAATATTTGCTAGTATTATAAATATATATAATTAGTTAACATTGTTCATTTATATCTTATTTTTCAATTAAACATAAATTGCACATCTTACTTCAATTTTAGAAGAAAAAAAATATTTGTTAAGGATCACTAGCTCAGCTGATTAGTAGTACTGCGCTCCAGACAAAAGTTCTAGAGTCACGGACAGCAAAACGAGTACGCTGCTCGAATAAAGTGTCGTTCTTATACTAAAAATTAATGTTTACTTGTATGAAAAAAATAATGAAATCTAAAACTGAAATTTACGAATTAGATCGAAAGTCCTAAAATTACAAAAGACCGAAATTGAGACCGAAATCAAGATCTCGAATCCTGGTTATGGACCACTTTTAGATCAACATTTTTTGGTGTTTACATTGAAAACATATAGATATTAGTAGTGCTGTTATGATAATGGTAAATTTACCATTACCATACCATCACCAGTCAATCGGTTACCATTTTAAAGTAAAGTCAGTATACCAGTATAACCTGTATGGTAACGGTAAATTTAACATTTTCTAGGTAAAGCGTCAATATTATTTTTCAAAACCAACGGTAACGGTAATGTTAACGCTAAAAATTGAACGCTAACACCCCCGTGTACGTAGAAATTAAGTGAAAGCACCACCCGTGAATTCGGGAATTAAAAACAAGTAGGAAAGTCACAGAGAAAGCAGTAAAAGACAACAATTTTATAGTGGTTCGTCTTCAGGTTAAGCCTACGTCCACTTTAATCCTCTTTATTACTGAATCAATTATAATTTTACAACAGTCTTCAATTACAATACTGATGAGACAAACAACTAGAACCCCGATGTAGAAGAATTCTTTGAATCTATATTGATTGTGTTAGATTTTCTCTTTAAGTTAGTTGAGATGTCTTTCGTGTTTGAAGTGTCGAGTGAGTTGAGAATTCAGCAGAGTATCAGCGTTCCGAAAATGAGCCAAGAAGATCCTCTTTTAGTTGGAGTAGGCGGGGTATTTATAGGAGAGTTCGGTGTTAGGTCGTAGGTCGCAAGCGACCTTGGATAGGTCGCAGGTCGTCCACGACCTAGTGGGAGTCGCTTACGGCTTATACAAGGTACACTTCATCATTCTGGAGAAACTGGCAAGTCATAGGTCGTGGCCGACCTAGGTAGGAAGCGGCATAGGAAACTCCTTTGGTATGTTTAGGTCGTGAGCGACTTAGGTATAAGTCGTAGGTCGTGGGCGACTTAGTAGACACGGTTTACGGCCTAACAGTAGCACCTTTGATTATTCGAACAAGTCATAGATCGTGGGCGACCTAGGGAAGGAACGACTTAAGGAAGACAAGTTACCTCGGCTTTGTATAGCTCGCTAGGTCGTTAGGTCATAATGCCTTAGCTCGCTGCAGAACTTTATCCATGTTAGGTCGCTCCCCTTACTAACTCGTTAGGTCGCGTATACCTTTAGGTCACTAGGTCACCTAAGTCCATAGGTCGTTGGTGCGCTAGATCGCTCAGTCCATTTAGCCACTAGGTCGTTTAACTTGCTGAGCCGTTTTATGTGTTAGGTCGCTTACTCCCTTAAGTAGTTAGGTCGTGCCTTCACATAAGCCGTTAACTCGTTGAGTCGTAGGTCGCCGGACCATCTAATCCTTTAGGTCATGTACCTCGTTAGGTCGTAATGCTTGCTGCACCATTAGGTCGTTAAGACCGTCCTATCTTTAGGTCGCTTATGAGGTTAGGTCGCTAGGTCGCTCAAAAAGGGGAGTTAACACTTGCCCCTCGAAGTACAGGCCTATGTCATAGGTCGTGTGCTTCGATCTAATTCCGTTAGGTCGTGAGCGACCTAAGACTTCTGCAAATTCGCGAACCCCTTCGTCTCCTTCTCTTTGTTCCATATAAATTGCTAACTCGTTTCTTCCTCCTCACTCAGTTGCTCACTTCCGCCGCCATTGTCACTCTTGAGCTCGAAAATTTTTGAAGCGAATATACTCGTTGCTTTGATCGTCATCTCGTCACATCAAGTAAGTGGATCTGGTTGTTGCTCAACTACACGTATCATCGATCTTCTGACCCTCCCGTTTTCCGATTCCAAACCACTTTTTGCGCCGTGTTTCTTTACGAACCATTTTTTGATTGATCTGCAACTGCCATCGATCATGTTGTTGCTGTGATTTGAGATAAAACGGCAGTGCATGGGATTTGTAGTGATTTCGAGGTGATTCGAATTGGTCTTTAGGATGATTCGGCGGTATGGAGAGACGAGGGTTTTTTGTTGGTGGAGAAGTTAACGGGTTAACGTGTTAGGAGCTAAGAATTAGGCGAATTGACACATTGAGGAGGAACGAGCGACCTAGGGCCTTAGCAGTTTGAACATGAACCACGAAACTAAGCTCGGCAAACGGCTCAAAGAATCGGCGCGACTTAAATCTTAGGTCGCGTAGGCGACTTAGCACTTAACAAAATATCCACTGTCTTGACTTGAACAACGTAACTTAGAAGAGTTCGACTTATGTAACTCGCGACCTTGTTGTGTCTTAAGTTTTTTTTTGGAAAGATGGTTCAAACTTTTCTATTAAGAAGGAAACCAAGAAGTATATACAAAGGCCTAATAAAGGCAAATACAAAACAACTCAAACTATTTGCATAAAGCAAATACGACCCCATACATATCTAGGCCCATTAAAATAAAAAGGCCTGCATTCCTATACCCTACCGAAGCCTGTGTGCCAGAAGATTCGAGAGAATGCACGAATTAAACAAGGTAACTCGTATCTAACCCACTTCCTAATCTCCTAACTGATAAAACAACTAAAACAGAAACTCTAAGCTATAACTTTAATGGCGGCGCGAGAAAAGAATTCTCGACTTCGTCTTCTGCTGCAAGATCCAAACAGTCTGCACTCCAGAAGTAACAAAACCCTCAATCAGAGCCTCTTCTAAAGTGACAAAGGCAGATGAGCCTCTATCATTCAAAAAGGAGGAGTCTTTTAGCTTTATAACAGTAATTTACAGCATGTCTTTGCTCTTAGAGTTTACGCATCTAAGTCTTGGAAGCAAAATGCAAAGGAAGACGAACCGACAGATTGCAGCTTTAAGTGTTGCTCGAAACGAAGATAAGTCTCTGAATCCCTAAAAAGGATACTCTTTTAAACTTTGGTAGGGAGACTAACTAACTTCTTTGATACTAGGTCACTCGAGAAGGATCTGAGAACTGCGGAGACGTCTCCGCGAAGATCCCCGCAGATCTAAGCAAGATAAGTCTCAGCAACCCTTAAAAATGAGTTCTTTAACCTTTATTCAAGAAGCTAATCCAATTACTTTACTTTTCTCTCAGATCTACGAGCAAGATCTGAAACCCAGATGAACTTTAATTTTATTTGTGGCTGATCCTTAGCTGCTACAGTTAGGTTGATAATTACGAGCAGTTTCAGCAGCCAGAATCTCCTCAATAAAATAATATCGCAAGCTAAGTCTCAACACCCAAACAGTAGGTTTTCGATAAACTGTCGAATAAGAAATAACTAATATCTGTGAATTTTATGTCTTAGGTCAGCTGACAATGAGACATTGGACTGCAACAGTTATCTTTGTTTCAGAAGGAATCGCAATCTGAAAACTTACAAACTAGATCAATTAGTATTGTTGTTAGCAAGTTATTATGTAAAATAAATGAGAGGGAGTGAGGAAAATGTAAATAATACAGGTACAAGTGAAACCTCAGCCTAGATACAGAGAGTCTAGTAGATAGCAGGAGGGCGAGACATGATAAAGAAGATGCAGCCCCCAATTCAGCGTTGGGAGGTATATCCCCACTTCTTAAAGTGTCTTAACTTGCCAGAATACCATATGAACTCCAAGCAGGACGACCTATAAGACCAACGACCTAACTTTGTACGGCATAGGTTGTAGGTCGCGGCCGAGCTAGAACTTTGACAAATTTGCTTTATTAATAATGCGACTTAAACTTTAGATCGCGTGAGCGACCTAGTTTTTAGGTCGTGTGAACGGCTTAGTGCCTAGGTCTTGTGGACGACTTAGGACTTGAGCAATTTTCACTGCCGAGTGGCTTCTTGCGACCTAGACCAATTTCAACCCAACCTATTAGGTCGTGAGCGACCTAGGACTTAGAGAACTTTTTGACTCGGATTGTGACTTAAGGACTTGGACAAAACTTGAAAGCTTCAGAATTTTGATAGAACTTGATTGTACTTCTAACTTGAACTGCTTGAACTTTGAACTTGTCTGGACTTTAAACTGTTTGAACTTTGATTGACAGCACTTTAACTTGAATTCTTCATTTGAACTGCCAAGATAACTTGCATGACCTTGCTGTACTTCTTAACAGATTATATTCACTTGTAAGTTAACAACCTGCTGAACACAACATTTGCAGAAAACTAGGGCGAATATAATGCCATTGACAGCCCACATCGAATGACAGATTAGTCGATAAAAGATAATCAACTTAAAGAAATTATATGAAATGCTCCGAATCAACAAATTCAAGTGAAGTATTAAAGCAATGCTGAATTAATCAACCAAAGCTAATCCGTTTGCTTCAACACTGTACTTGAACTTAAAACAACAAGCCCTGAAACTTTTTAACTGACAACTATTAACTAGTTTAATTTCAGTTATATTTTCTCATTATTTTATTAATTCTGCACAACACTTCACACATTTAGGAAACGTGCACCTTCATATTTGAATATCCAGTTCCTTGTGTAGAATGTCTTCTCAAGAAGAGACAATCGAGCAATCTGAAGGAGTCTTCCCGATAGCTGACCCATTGGATAATCCTCCGGAGAGAACTCCAACAACCCTGAGTCAGCGGGCATTCAACCAATTACGTATTCAATTTGGAATCGCCGAAGCGGATGCTATACTTTCCGGGCCAAATGATACTACCGACAGGCCACCTCTCGGTTTTGTCGCTGTCAACGTCAGATGTGCCTTTGTGGTGCCATTACTCCTTTCAATGAATTTCTTCATCAACGCCTTTTTCGACTAACCATATCTCCCTTTCAACTGCATCCCAATGGCTATGTCATCCTGATGGGATTGTGTGTTTTATTCAGGAGGACACTTAACCGTCTTTCGAGTTTCGAAGAAATCTGCTACTTATGCACGTTCGCAAAGAATAAAGACCACCCCTCCATTATACTCGTGAGAAGTGCCAGAAATCGTAAACTTATCACCGATCTTTCCGAAAGTGCTCACGGTTTTCTGAATCAATTCTTCTTTGTTCACTGCCCCCTAGGGTTTTATGTCATCTGGCGAATAGGAAGTAAGACTGCTCATCCCCGCTCTTTCCGTATAAGCTTTTCGAGATCCGAATTGCTAAGTGCAAACTTCATTCTTTTCTTTACAGCACTTCCTCCTCCCTCTAGAAATCTCAGTCACAAGACGACATTTGATAGATTAAGTGTCGTGCCGGTTGAAGAAAGAAGTATTAAGTTTTTGCTGAAAGATGAACTTCTTCATCAATACGGGCTTCGGTACCCCTCCCGTTCCACTCAACCTCATAAAGTCCCCAACTCTCCAGTAGAGGCAACGGATGCCCCAGTTTCCGTTGGAGAACCTACGCCGAAAGAACGTTCTGTTGAGGCTTCGTTGGTAAAGTGTTTTACTTCAATTGATGTTGCGGGGTCATCCGGCAAACTTGCACTTGCCCCGATCATCGAAGAAGAGGAACCTCCCCAACAATCCAAGAAATCTGATGACGAAGGAACTGGGAGAGCGAGTCCCGCTAGGCACAGCGGTGATGATACTTTTGAGGGGTTGAGCGACCTGATGATTACTTCACATGAGCTTTTTAAAGATGATCCTATCATTGCTAAAGTTACTTCTCCAGCAGTCGAAGCGACATCCGTTCTGCAACAAACTCCATCAGCCCAAGAGTTGACACTGGCTGTTAAATCTATCATCACCTCCCAACCCAGGAGTGGTTTGTGATTCAACGCACATAGTTTGCACGTTACACACACTTAGGACTTTTCAACACTTATATGCGTTCAACTCTCTTGCTTTCAAGATTTCTGAATTTATCTTTTCTTCATTTTCAGATTCTCCAATGGGAAGAAGTAGCTCCTACTACGACGATTTCCAGCGTTATGGGAAGCGCGGTGCTTATGACCCTAGGAGGTATCTTCCTGCCTCTTGGGTAACTGACGAAGAAAGAGCTGCGAGGAAGGCTCGTGAAAGACGCGCGTATGAAGAACGCCACGAAAGACGAGATGAGGGACATGACTCTTTCCAGAGGGAAGATGATTCTCATAAACGGAAATCCCGTGATGATAAAGGGAAAAGCCACATCCCTGAAGATGCGAGTAAAAGGGCCAAACATGGCGAAAAGCCGGCGTCCGAACTTCCTGAAAAGCCCGCTGCTCCTGTACCTTCTCAATCTCCTGCCCTTACTCGTACTGATATTCAAACAATTATTGGCAGACCCTCATATCAGGTTGGACAAGGCCCGGCAACTCTTCAAAGTCGGTTTCCGCATTGGTGCTTGAAGGGAGTGCGCTTTGACCTTGATTTGGCCCCGATTGACAAGCAGGCTATGCTACGCAATCTTGATGCCGTCAAACTCGATATTGAGAGAATGTCGGGTTGGCAAAAGCTTGTCGACGAGCTCCAGAGGGTAAACAGTGCAAATCTTGAGGCCATGCTAACAATGGAAAACGACAAATCTGAATGGCAGAAAACTCTTGAGCAGCATGACGCGGAAATGAGGAGCATAGCCACTTATAATGAGAAACTTGAAGCAGTAGTTGAAAAACTTAAGGAAGAGCTCGTCACTTCTTCCACTTCCTACTCTCAGAGAGAGGAAGTGCTTCAAAAACAAGTGAGAGACGCTCATGCGGCGCAGAGAGATGTTGAAGCCAAATTTGAAGCGCAGCAGCAAGCTGTAGAAAGCTATCGGGCTGATGTTGCTCAACTTCGAGAGAATACCAACGCCCAGAACTTGGAGAATGAACTGCTCAAAACTCGACTTTCTGAAGTTGAGAAGGCGCGTGATGAAGCTATTGCCGGCAAAGCTGCAGCCGATGAATCTCATATGGCAATTAAAGCTGAAGTCAGCTCCACTCTATTCGAGTTTTACATCCATAGCGTTCTGGGGCGCGGTAGCCTTAAGTTTTTGGGGTCGGCATATGAAATCACTTTGGCCAAAGTGTGGGAGGCCATACTTGATATGTTTGGAGGAGCCGGATATGCCGAAGTAGATTTAATGGCGCATTATCTAGATGATGATGCATGTGCCGCTCTTGCCGGGGAAAGGAGCAACTTGCCAAAGAGAGAGCTGAAACGACAGAAGGAGAACATTTAGGAAAGACGATCTCAACCGACCCAGTTCTACCTTTAGTTTTGGCCAATATCGATATTGCCGGCTCCAGTTCTCATTCTCTTCCTCCTGCTAAAGCCGTTATTGAAAGTGTCACCGCCCACACTGGAGATGAGACTCAAGAAAGCGCTGAAGCGCAGGACTTCGAAGTTGACATAGTAAAGTCTACTTCTCCAGGTAACCTCAACGTTGATCTCGCTCAAGTGGACTGCTTGTTCGCTTCGACCGAGTTCGATGAGCTTCTTGCTTATTTCTTAAGTGTCGATGAGCCATTATCCCCCCTTTTTATGAGGAATACTGACTTTAACTTTTCTTCTGCTGTAGAGAAAGCACCAAGTATTGCTCAGCCTTCCCCTCTTCCAATTGTTTCCTCTCCGCCTCTTCAGATTTTTCCCCCTTCCGTTTCTCAACCGGGGTCACAAGAGGAGCAGATAGAAGCTCTTCAAGGCTTGAATGACCCGGTCGTTTCTCAAGAACAGAAGGCCGAAGAACCTGAAGAAGGCGAGAGAACTCCGGAACAGACTGCTTCTGATGACATAACATTATCCACACTTTTCTCTCTGGGCAGTGAATCTTCTTCTAAGAAGAGGGGGAAACGCGGAGTCTCATAGAAAAAGAGAGAAGCTTCTGCTGGCGAGGAAAAATCAGAAGAACGTTCAATTGCACCTCTTCCACTTTCTTCCCCTACTCTCACAAGCCGGCCCTAAAAATTGATCATCCGGCCAGGCGTAGGCTCGAAAGGTGGCAGGAAGAAGAAATGATGGGCTTGGGACTTATGCTTCTTGTCTTGCTTTTCGCTTGTATATACAAAGACTTATGTTGACCGGCGATAGTGCGGGTACCGGTCTACGTCTTCTTTTGTTTTGAAACATGCACATGTATAAAAAATTTATAGTATGGAATAAAATGATTCTTTTACTTGTAGAAACTTCTGTCTGTATTTGAGAATGCATTTATTCTTTTTTTATATATACAAGTTTCTTTATTTTCCCTGTGTGATGTTGCAGTAAACCTATGGTATGTTGCTTGAGCATTGTTTTTATTTTTGCGACACTATATTATATTGCCCCCATACCATGCTTTATTGCAATCTCTTTCACATTGGCAGAATTTTGGAGAACATCTCTTCTGTTTCGAGAAGACTTGTGCTCTTTCTTTAGAGAACAACTTTTCCATTTGAAGGAGGTTTGCATCTGTACTTTATAGGATAATATTTCCGTTTTAAAGAAATATTTTTCTGATTTAGTAGAATGCGCCTCGTATTGGACAAGTTTTCTCTTTTTTTTCGCGAAGTTTTTACACTTTACTTTTGGAGAAAGTCACTTTTATTTTGGCAAGTGAATTTTCCTTCGAGGTACAGTGGGCCTCCGAAAAAGGGCTTCGACCTGTTTGTGCCTCTGAAGAGGGCTTTTGCTTGATTGTGCCTCTGAGAAGAAGGCTTTTTTGTTTAATTATGCCTCTGGGAAGAGGGCTTTTTGGTGTAATTGCGCCTCTGGGGAGAGGGCTTTTTTGTTTCTGCCACTGGAGAGAGGCTTTTATTTTTTCCCTGTCCGCTGGAAAGCGGGCATCCGAAGAGGACTTTTCACATTTCGACTCGTGTGAAGTTTTATTTCAAATCGCGGTGAAATGTGTGCCTCTGAGTAGGGCCTTTGCCTGGAAGTTTGAAGTTTCCTTCTCTCGGTTGGATGGATTCACGGGGCGGACACAAGTAACTTGGATTGTTTGTTTGCACAAACGTTCTCAGCTAGTTAACGAGTGTCATGTGCCACCGGTCAGTCCACAACTTTCTATCGAGAAAGAGAACTCTCTTTTTCTGGCAAGTCCCATTAAAGGTCTTTTAGCATTTCAACTATGGTGAAATGGGCCTCCGAAGAGGGCTTTTCACATTCCAGCACTTGTGAAGTTTTATTTCAGATCTCGGTGGAATACGTGCCTCCGAGTAGGGCCTTTGCCTGGAAGTTTGGAGTTTCCTTCTCTCGGTTGGATGGATTCACGAGACGGACACAAGTAACTTGGATTGTTTGTTTACACAAACGTTATCAGCTAGTTAACGAGTGTCATGTGCCACCGGTCAGTCCACAACTTTCTATCGAGAAAGAGAACTCTCTTTTTCTGGCAAGTCTCATTAGAGGTCTTTATCCTCCGAAGAGTTGTGCCTCCGAAAAGGGCTTGCGCCTCCGAGGAGGTCTTTTGTTGTTTGCTGCCTGCTCGCCCATGTCTTTTCGCCATTTGCTCATATCAGCGGTTTCCTGTTATCATTTCCAAGCGCACATTCCTTTCTTTTGCAAGTAGCTTATTCTATCCAAAAAAGTGTACTTCATTGTTAAACGAGTTCACAGGGATAGACAAAGGCTAATTAATCGAATGTTTGTTTGCACAAACGATCACAATTAGTTAGGGTCTACCTCTGGCGGAACCAGTAACTGTTTGCTTTAAGCACTTCTTATATAGGATTTGAATCTGAAATTTTTGTGGCTGGATATTCATTTGTTGAGTGATGTCAGGGATCGCTTGGTCTTATGATGGGTAAGCTTTGTTTTAATAGCCTGCAATGTTAAATCGACATTTTAGCAATACAATTGAAGTACTTTATATATCGAAATAAAACAAGCAGTAGAGAACACAAGATTTATAGTGGTTCGGCCAAGAACTGGGCCTACATCCACTTTATAGTTCTTATTATTCACTTACACTGACTTTACAATGGCTTTCAATACAAGAATCATGCATTCATAATTCTTTTTACAAACTTAAGCAAAGCTTTTAAGTAAAATATGGACGCAAATGATTGCTGTTCCAAGCTCTTGGAATTGGATCTCCTTCGACAGTTGTTAGTTTGAAAGTATCATCAAGAAGTTTTTGGCCTATGACATATGGCCCTTCCCAGTTTGGCGCAAACACTCATGTTGTTGTCATGACCCTTTTCAAGACTTGATCTCCAATCTCAAAGCTGCGTTGGCGAACTTTGGAATTGAAATGTCTGGCAATTCTTTGCTGATGGGCTGCAATTCTGAGCTGAGCCTCTTCCCTTTTTTCATCAAGGAAGTCAAGTGCTTCAAGTTGCAACTCTTCACTTTCAGCTTGGTTGAAATGAATTTTTCTATATGAAGGGACTTCTATTTCCACCGGAATCATTGCTTCTGATCCATATGCCAATGAAAATGGAGTGTGCTCAGTCGTAGTTTTATAGGCAGTTCTATATGCCCATAGTGCTAGTGGAAGCTTATCGACCCAACCACCTTTCGCGTTTTCCAGCTGTTTTTTGATGGTAGATTTGATAATTTTGTTTACTGCTTCCACTTGCCCGTTTGCCTGCGGATGAGCCACTGCTGAGAAGCTTTTCTGGATCTTGAATCGCTTGCAAAAAACTTGAAACTCTTCACTTTCGAATTGGGTTCCATTATCTGTGATTATCTTTTGAGTTACACCATACCTGCAAATGATATTCTTAGTTACAAAGTTTATCATCTTTTTGGAGGTAATAGTAGCTAATGGTTCAGACTCGGCTCATTTAGTGAAATAATCAACAACAACAATAGCATATCTGATTCCGGATTTGGCAGTTGGCAAAGGTCCGATGAGATCTATTCCCCAAATAGCAAATGGCCACGGGCTGACCATTTGTGTTATCTCAGTGGAAGGTGCTATTGGGATTTTTGCAAATCTCTGGCATCAGTCACATTTTTGGGCGTGGCTTGCAGCATCACGATTGATATCTGGCCAAAAATACCCATAACGGAGAATTTTCTTTGCTAGAGTTTGACCACCTGAATGGTCTCCACACTCTCCTCCATGTACTTCAGTTAGAATTGTCATAGCTTCTTCCTTGGTCACACATCAGAGTAATGGCATTGAGAATCCCCGCCTGTACAATCGGCCATCTTGAATTATGTATCTGGACATTCTGCGATGAAATCTGCCAAAGCTTGTCCATTGATTGCTCTCCGGGGATGATAAGTGATGTCGCATTGGCTGAGTTCGATATTCCACTTCAGAAGACGACCTGAAGTCTCAGGACGAATAAGACTTGCTTTAGAGGTTGATCAGTGAGGACTTTGATAGGATAAGCTTGAAAATACGGCCTCAACTTTCTTGATGCAATCAGTAGACAGTATGCGAGTTTTTTCAATTTTGAATAATTCATCTCTGCCCCATTGAACCTCTTGCTAATATAATAGACCGGGCACTGAATTTTTGCGTCTTCCCGTACCAACGCTGCACTAAGAGCATGAGATGAGATTGCCAAATATACGAAAAGATCATCACCGTTGTCGGGCTTAGAAAGTATTGGAGGCGTTTCTATATGACGAATCAATTCATCGAAAGCTTTCTGGCATTCAGGAGTCCAGTCAAAATTCTTCCTTTCTTCAGTGCATCAAAGAATGGAATGCATTTATCAGTAGCTTTGGAAATGAATCGACTCAAGGCAGCGACTTTTCCATTAAGACTTTGCAATTCCTTCTTCGTTCTAGAAGCTTTTACTTCTTTTAAGGCAGCAATCTGAGTAGGATTAGATTCAATGCCCCTAGCACTCACAATGAAACCCAGAAATTTTCCAGACTCCACCCCAAACGAACATTTCAAAGGATTAAGTTTCATTCCGTGCTTTCGGAGGATTGCAAACATTTCCGCCAAGTGGTCCATATGATCTACCGCTTTCTTTGACTTCACCAACATATCGTCAACATAAACTTCCATAGTTTTGCCAATCTGCGGTTTGAACATAGCATTGACGAGTCTTTGGTAAGTTGCACATGCATTCTTAAGTCCGAAAGGCATGACTCTATAGCAGTAGAGACCAACATTGGTGATGAAGCTTGTATCCTCCTGATCCGGCTCATGCATCATAATCTGGTTGTATCCGGAGTAAGCATCCATGAAAGATAACAATTCGTGCACCGCTGTTCCATCCACCAACTGGTCTATTCTGGGTAATGGGAAGTAGTCTTTGGGGCAGGCTTTGTTTAAATCTGAGAAGTCAATGCAAACTCTCCATTTCCCATTAGCTTTCTTAACCAGTACTGGATTTGAAACCCAATTCGGATAAGTAGACTACCTGATGAAATCATTCTCCATAAGCGGTCTACCTCTTCTTTCAAAGCTGCTGACCTTTCGGGACCTTGGGTTCTTTTCTGTTTTACCGGTGAAAACTTCGGATCAATGTTCAGAGTATGTACTGCAATTTCCGAAGATATTCCACACATATCAGCATGAGTCCAAACGAATACGTCCAGATTAGCTTTCAAGAATGTTGCCAACGAATTTTGAACTGTCGTACTAAGCTGCGTACCCACATTCACCACTTTGTTCGGATCTTTCGGGTCAACAGGTACCGGCGCCGTTACTTCAACTAGCACCACTCTATTCTCCCCTGCACTGCCTTTTCTGGGATCCATTTCTCTTCGTGCCCCGCTATGCTCGCCAGTGCAGGGTCCAGCCTGTAATTGCTACAAGGTTGGTTCTTTGATGCGGACTGAGGCTGCCGCATCTTTTCCCATTTCTCTCTTTCTCGCTTTGCGCAACTCTATCAGATAACATTCTCGCCCAGCGTTCTGATCCCCTTTAATAACTCCAGCTCCGTTATCCGTGGGGAATTTCATAGTGAGGCACCACGGGGCGAGAATTGCTTTAAAAGCCGCAAGAGTTGGTCGGCCTAGAAAGGCGTTGTAGGCAGAAAATTCATCAACAATTACAAAAGTCTGTTTTCGAACCAACTTTTTCTGCCCCTCTCCAAGCTCGACAAACAAATCAATAGTTCCAATTGGCTACTTCGGTTCCCCAATGAACCCAACAATTTTCTGAGATGAGGCTTGAACATCGGCCATTGGAATTTTCATTTGATCGAACGTCTTTTTGAAAAGAATATTGCAAGAAGCGCCGCAATCTACAAGCACTCTTCTCACAATAGCCGGCCCAATGCCTGCAGAGATGACCAAGGGATCCATGGTTGGAGCTTCAATGCCCATAGAGTCCCTGGCTTTAAACACAATATCATCATTAAAAGTTTTCTGCTGCTTCAAAGGTGCAGCATATTCTAGCACAAAAACACTCTCTTCTGTTGGTGCATACTTTAAGGCACGGGCATATCTTTCCATCTTGCCACAGCTTCTGCCTACTGGGTGAGGCCCTCCTGTAATCACATTAATAACAGGCCTTTTCGATTCATGAACGGTATTCTTCTCACCCGAGCCAGATGGATGAGCAGGAAATTACTGGCCCTTAATGGATGAAGTTGGGTCATTTCTACTTCTCTTAACATATTGCTGCAACTTGTTCTCTCTCAATAGTTCTCCAATTAAATTTTTCAGATGGCGACATTCGTTGGTATCATAACCGGGTTGATTATGAAACCGACAGAATCTCCCACTTTGAGCAGCTTTTTTGCTAACTCGGCGGTTTAGGATATTCCACTGCATCTTTGGTAGCAAAAAAGATATTCTCCAGAGTGTCAGTCAAAGGAGTGAAATCTGAAGATTTTAAGAAGCGAAGTTTCTTCATATCTTTCTGTTTCTTCCCACCATTGTTCTTCCTTTTCTGACTCCCGGATTCCCTTTTGGTAGGAGCAGTAGTATTATTCTTGACCTCTGTCAATGCTACTTTAACTGGTGATCGAAGGTTTTCCAAGCGCATGAATTCATCAGATTTCTTATAGAATTTCTCAAGCGAATTCGGTTCTTTCATCTTCATCCATTTCCCATATTCGCTTGATTTGTCGATTGCCCTCATCAAGTATGTCAAGACCATCCGTGGTTCTGCATTATCCACTTCAGCCAAAGCTATGTTGAAGCGATTCAAGAAAGACCTGATAGACTCCCCAGGATTCTGTTCCAGACTTGACAGTGACATAATATCCTTTGCCTTTAAAGCATACAACCTGAATTGATCTTTAAACTTCCGAGTCAAATCGGCGAACTGATATATAGATCGGACCGGAAGCTTTGTGAACCAGAGCAGAGCCACTCCTTCCAAGTATACCAGAAAGTACCGGCATTTGATCTCATCAGACGCTCTAGCACCAGTCATGTGCCAATCATACTTATACAGAATTGATTGGGATCGCTTTTTCCCTCTAAGCCGGGATGGTAGGAAGAACAAACTTCCTTGGGAATTCCGCCTTTAGAATCTTCTCAGTGAACGGAGTTTTGCTCGGAGCGAATCCCCATTCCTTCTCATCTTCATCCCTCTGCATGCTTTCTTTCATGATTTGTCGCACCATGCCCGAAAGATATTCCTCATCATTTAAAGGATCTGCAGGACAGACTTCGGCCATTTTCTCGGAAGTTTGTCTGGACAAACGTTCGCGGAGAGTTGGCTGTGGTCTCGATCCTCCAGCTTGAGGAGGTGTTTCTTTGGCAGGGCTAGCTGCTCTTTGAGGAATATTCCTCTCTTCATGATATGAACATCATCTGCAAGGTTTTCTTCATTATTCGCCGGTTGACGGTTAGCTCTGAGCAATGCATTTAACCTCTCAAGCATTAAAGCATTCTGAGTCTCCATCTGCTGGTATAATCCAGATACTGCAGCATCTAACTCCGCTCGTGTAATTCCGGCACTTGGTGCTGCTTGACTTGACGAATGAGAAGTGGCAGTATTTTCATGGACATTACTGGGTCTTGTAGATCTACGCTTTCTTCCAGGAGCCATTATCTCTGATAGACTTCTGGTTTTGAGAGACTTTTTCAACAAACTTTTGCGAAGCAATGACACATAGCCTGAGTTGGGTTCTCAGTGAAAGCACCAAAAATGTTAACGCAAAAAATTGAACGCTAACACCCCGGTGTATGTAGAAATTAAGTGAAAGCACCACCCGTGAATTCGGGAATTAAAAACAAGTAGGAAAGTCACAGAGAAAGCAGTAAAAGACAACAATTTTATAGTGGTTCGGCTTCAGGTTAAGCCTACGTCCACTTTAATCCTCTTTATTACTGAATCAATTACAACTTTACAACAATTTTCAATTACAATACTGATGAGACAAACAACTAGAACCCTGATGTAGAAGAATTCTTTGAATCCATGTTGATTGTGTTAGATTTCCTCTTGAAGTTAGTTGACATGTCTTTCGTGTTTGAAGTGTCGAGTGAGTCGAGAATTCAGCAGAGTATCGACGTTCCGGAAATGAGCCAAGAAGATCCCCTTTTAGTTGGAGTAGGCGGGGTATTTATAGGAGAGTTCGGTGTTAGGTCGTAGGTCGCAAGCTTCTATAGTGTTCCGAAGTTTGGCTCCGAAACGAAGCTGTGGCGCCCCACCGCTATACTAATACTAACCAAGGACATTATTGAGTAGTGTCGTCAATTAGTATGAAGAATAAGGCTGTTGAGGAGTGACCAACTGTATAATTGATTTGAGCGAGAACCGATATGTCAGATAGTATGTCATACATTTCATTTCAAGAGGAAATCCGATACATCCAATCCAAGCTCAAAGCTATTACACAGTGGCTATGTGGCATTCGGAAACAAATATAAAATAAGCATAACATAAATCAGTCGCAAATATTCAAATCACTAAGGCGGAAATAGATATGGATATAACACATAGAAGTGAACATCAGAGTAGTGATCATACAAGATTCACTACATCACAAAAGAACAGGTACAAATGCTAGACAAAAGAATATGAATACATCAAGGAGTCTCTATCTCGAATGTATAGAAACAAAAACTATTAAGCTAAAGTGGTTAGCCAAAAGTCAAAAGCTAATCCTTGCTAAGAAGTCAAGTGGAAGCACCTGAAACACCTCGGTCTGACTCGAGTATTATTTAAGAAGAAAAATAATAAATGGATCGATCCAGCTATAAATATCATACAAGATGAGGTAGGATAAGAGATATGGCAAAATATATGATAATAATAATGTCACGCTTTGACAGATATATATATATATATATATATATATATATATATATATGATAACAATGAAATTATATAATATCTCGAATCTCCTCAAATATCTAAAAGAATATCATATTCTTTAGCTTATTCACAAAACCTCAAATATTGACAATGCTTATCAATGCAAATCGCAAAAATTGGTGAAGCACAAATTTCAGAAATCAATAATTAGAAATCCAGAAAACACAAAAAGGGAGGCTTATCACAAACGGGAGCATAAAAACTCACCAACACGTGTATCACAAATGGGTAGTTATCTCATGGGTCGCTAACCCATACAGCAGGTGCAACAACGTAGTACAACGGTACGCCTGAGGAGCCTGAAATTCAAAATAAGCTAGAACGACGACGTAGTACAACGATACGCCCGGCGAACCAAACTCCATAAAATAGTTAAAAGACCATGGGTTGCTAGCACATAAAATGAGAAGAAGCTCAACGGAACGGGGTACAGTCCCCACGCAGACAAAGAGACATAGCATATCGCTAGTCTAAACCTCAAAACGATTGTCATAGATCAATATATGTGTAAATTACACCAAGCTAGTAAATAAGTGAGTTTAGCTTCATGTCCCATAACCACTGGCTTAACTTAAAAATTTACGAACAAATTGTAGATTTCCACACGAAGATTGTCACGAGATTTCAATCGAACAAGTCCAAAAATTAACCGACGAAGTAAATGCAAGCGTTTCATGCCACTTGTTTTGCTAAGTCGTTTAATTAGATTTCTTATACGAATGAGGTAAAGATTTATATGTACTAATAGATTGGAAAACGGTTTTAAAAACGAGATTTGTATTAAAAGAAATGTTGGAATCATTTTTGTGAAAGAGTTCGAGTATTTACTACTAGTATAGAAACTTTTGTATTTTAAAGTGACAAATCACGGAAATGATTGTAAAAACAATCCATCACCAAAGATCCACATTCCAAGACGTGAGTTAAAACCATAAAATCGATATCAAATCCATCAAATGTATATTTCCAAAAATCCAGAAAAGAAGTCATCAAATTCGATAATAAATAGCAACTAACCGGATCAAAAAATTCAATAAAAATGGAAACCCACATAAAAATAGGCAAATTGGCTGAATTTTGACAGCGCCAGACTTCTGGGGTTTTTCCAGACGTCTGAGCCGAAGTTCTAAAAATTTCTTCCAGATCGCTCAGATGTTTGGGCAAACCTCATAGTTTAAGCTGTAGGTCTGGAACTTTTATTCTTATGACCTAGACGTCTGAGTGTTTTCCCAGATGTCTGAGCTGAAGCTCAGGGCAAAAGGTGCCTAGGCCATTGATGGCCAAATCAACTCGGAAGCGATCGAATGAACGGAGCTGGCTAGGGATTTATGCCAAGCGACAACCCAGCCCTATAGGCTCTTCAATACACTTCAAACAACAAGTCCAAACATCCATAGTAGGATGTTCATGGATTTTTGACTTCAACATACAAAAAATTGGAAACTTTACCAAACCAATTCAATTCAAAAGCAATTGAACATGAAATAAATGTTAGGAATTCATACCTAACAACAAAGAAAGCTATAGACATAGATATGAGATCAAGATCTCACCTTAAATTCAAAACAAGGAATGAGAAGCTCTAAAACAAAGCAAGATCAATCTCTCTTCAACTTCACTTCAAGAACCTTCAATCTATGGTCAAATGCAAAGTTTTTCCTAAGTTCGGTTATAGGAAAAATCAAGAATTGAAGAGGAATTGAGATGGAGAAGATGAAGAGCATGCTTACCTAAGTTTCTCCTTGATTATGGAACTTGGATATGAATTTTCAAATATTCTAAGGTTTAAGAATTTTAATTTCCGATCTTTTCCCCCATTTTTCCCTTTAGCTTGAGTGTTAGGAAATTATGAGTAGAATGAATGAAGAGTAGAGGAGTTAGGCTATTTGGTAGAGGAGTTTGGGTTATCTTGTTGGGTTGGTGGGCTAGAACCAAACTCAAAACTCAAATGAAAATACCAAAACCCTAATCAACTCCAAAAATATCGATGTTTATACTCAAACAAGTTGTAAGCGTCGTTTTGAACTCAATGAAAGTGGTCTCGAGTCCGGATTCGACTGTTCACAAAAAGTCACATTTCAGACATTAAATTCAACTAATGAAGCTATATTTAAATAAAACATTTAATTATATAATCGTAAAATATGTAGTTTGTTACATAACGTGTCTGCTTAGTATTGTAGATTTACATGATTTCAATTGTTTTACGTTCCATAATGGAATTCTTTTTTTGTTGGTTCAAAACTAAATTGTGTATGGCATGCCAATTGGAAAATAATGCTAGTATAAGCATCTACGTATAAAAGAAACATTCAATTCATACACCGAACTAGTGTCCACTTAGAATTATTCAAACAAAGGATCATTGTTTTGAAAAGTTCAAACCCAAAAGTCCAGCAATTTCAAAGACACAAGATGTGTTCGCGACAAATGGTAACACGACATTTGTACGAGGAATTTGAAGTGTATTTGAGAGTGGAATTATTTGAACGAGGAATCTATTTGGTTGCAAATGGGGTATTTGAACGAAGAATCTGAGCGGAGCATTTAAGATGTATATTTCAAATTTATAAATTGCTCGAATTCAATTCAAACCAACTTCGTGATATAAAACACTCGGATACGATCATAAAGCAAAAAACCGCATCTCAAATAGATCTCATTTGCTCAAGTTATTAATTTTCGAAGATTTTTAAAATTAAGATTTGAATTAAATTAATTATTAAAACTTTAATTACACTATTCATATCCAAACGCACGACTTCCTCCATTCAAACTAACGTGCCATTGTGTGGGTCAGGCCACGTAGGGGCGTCCGCTACAAAAGTTCTATCTCCGTTCACGAATCTACGAACGCCCTCTCAGTGATACATACATACATATACACATACACAGATATATATACACACACACATTATGTACATGTGTATATATGTACAATTTTTTGTCTGCGTAGACACACAAAATGTGAGCATCTCAACACCAAAAGTTTCACCATATAGTGCATCACAAAATCCGTCGCCTACTGTTTAACTCATCATCACCATCCGACCATTGCGCCAGTCGACAATACAACCAACAGCAATTCCATTCTGTGCAAGCTCGGACTCAACTCATTCCATTGGCAACTCAGATTCACCAAACTGGTAGCACAACTTTCTCAGAATTGCCATAGCACCATCAACCTTCGGTGCAACTAAAACTATCGCCTTCTGTCAACGTCAATTTCAGACACATCAATCTCAAACAGCCATTCAAGGCTTTAGCATCACTCCAGGCAGCTCCAGCAACGTTAGGCCATTGCACAATCCATAGCAAGGCGTTGACACATTTACAGATCCAGACTTTGAACACATCACTGTCGATTTAGGCAAAATCTAGTCACTAACCTCCAATCACGGCTACGTTCACCAGTGAAAATACCCTGGAAACAGCTTCACATGTTCGAGCCAGCGATTAAAATTCGCACACAACAAAAGGACAACGGACTCACCGTCGAGACTTTCATAAGGCAACGAGCTATTAAGACTGACCGCACAAACTTCGGCGACCATCAGTCTATGAAAGACGTGAATCTCTGGGCCGGACAAGTATAGAAAGCTGCATCAAAATCCAATTTAAGATATTGTAATTAGGACATGGCGGTGTTTATCTCACGAGCAACTCAGTAGCAATGACAAAATCTTAACAACTCCGACTGACACGAGCGCCAAAGGATTCCAGATCTGAAACGAAGCACGAGCAACGCTTGTCTAAGGCGACGTTAGTGTAGACCAGGCGCGACGACAAAAGTGGAGTATCAAAGCACAGCGTTTATTATTCTTAGGAGCGGCGGCAGAAGATTCGAACTAAAGCATAGAAAATATTTTTGAAGAAAAAGTTTTTTTCCCTTTGGAATAAGGCGAAATGATTGAAGATTGCTTTCTTTTAGAAGTGAAGAGAGATCGGTGAAGATTTTACAAAGAAAAGAATAATGGAAATTTTTCCTTAAGCCCCTCATTTTTTAAATTTTACATTGAGCATTATGCATTTAGGAGCATCATTATTCCTTTTCATTTTATTTTGTTTTGTTTTTTTCTTTTTAAACTACGAATTTTAAGGTAGTGTTTTTTTGGTTTTCGATATGCACCTCAAATATGAAAAGAATGGAGAAACGATGGAGGGAATAAAAGACAGATGAATGGAAGGACGAAAGGGATAGAGTGACGACGAAAGAATGGATTATTTCACGTGCTTGTGCTATTTTTCAACATGTAGAAAATAAAAAAAATTATTTTGTACGTTAACTTAATTTTCTAAATTGGTCGTTTTCGACAATATAAATACGTCGTGTGCATTTTTGCATGGACGAAAACCCAAAACTAAAAATAACAAACCAAACACTACCTAATTTTCTAAGATTGAGCTATGGATTTGTAGTTCGGATTTCTTGATTTTGGAATAAAGTAGAGGCAGGTTTAACTGATATAGAATTACAATGTTCATGTTAGCAGGGATTGCAAGTTCATAGGTGATGTGAGCATCGAATATTTTATTCTAATGGTAATCTTAGGACGCAGTAGGCTTTAGCATGCTAGTAGCAGAAGCTGGTTATATCTGTGTGTCCTTTACTTTTCGTATTTATGTTTTCGCACATCATTTATCTGTTTATCAACGAAATATTTTAAATATCCTATTCACTTCCCCAAAGAAGCAGTTTAGGTCGGTAATGGACTTCATCGCTGGGATGTGGATGATACAGCAGCATAGGGGCAATAGTGGATCATGTCAAAGTTTTTTATATATTTTATTTATGGAATTTATATTGTATGGATCGTTTAGACTTCATAAATGCATAATGCTTCTTGATGTCTTTTCTATGGTACTAAGCTTTTCATTTTTGGATTAAAGTAGCTCCCCTAGAAACATCTTCAAAATATATATTCTACAAGCTCCGCAGCCCATCATTCATTGAGTCCTTTCCTTGAGCTTTTTACACTTTATAGTGTTCTCCTTAAGGACATGCCACCCTTTCCCTAAGGGACCTTCTGCAGATGTAGAAAATAACTCAAGATCGAAACCCCCTTCTATTCCCTAATGTCAAAGTGCATTGCATTCATAGTCTGAGTCATTGTTTATTCCAAAATTTAAGCGCCTTTTCAATCAATGAAGAAGCAATTTTAACCTAGAGTTGAAGCGCTCTCCATTCAAATTCGAAACGTTATTCAGTCCAAAGCGTAAGAATTTGTACAGAAGCCAAAATTCTCTTCACCCAAAGGAGAAGTGCCAAACTCCCAAGCTCGAAGCACCTTTCCATGAGGTGTATGCAACGTTTAAAATGTAATAGGCATTGCATTTTCCATGGTTGTTAGGAATACCCAAAAGCTACACACATGTGGTCGTTGTTGAATAAACCCAAAGAGACGCACCAAGATACTCTTAAATCAGTTGTATCAAGATCTTCGACAACATGTAGTAAGCTTTTAACTTAACAGTACAAATCAAGCTTATGTACAGTGGCAACATTTTGATTGTAGATAATCTCATGACTCAATCATGGTACATCGTAGTTAGGCATGTGTTTAAATATACGAAGCAAGACAAGTAGTTATAGTCATGTTAAAGCAATGGCAACGTGCTTAATGATCTTCTGCACCTATGCTTTTATAATTTAACGCTCTTAATAGCACATCCGCTTAAATTCTTCATACCTACCACGAAGTCTGCTAAATCAAAGAAGATGAAGAGACGACGGAGAGGATGAAAGAAAAACGAAAGGACGGATTGCTTATTGTACTTTTATTATTTTTCAAAACACGGAAAATAAAAAAATAAAAATTTATTTTTATTTTATATGTTGATTTTTCAACAATACACTTGCGTCTTGCGCGTTTTTGTATAAACGAAAACTCAAAACTAAAAATGATAAACCAAACACGGCCTTATTATTTCATCGACGACTTAATGTATGAGAATAGCAAAGTGTATTTGCATAACAGATAAATTAATAATAATATAACGATTGATTTTCAATGTTAAAAGGCATCACTACTTAAAACAGAATTTCCACCGACCGATTGAGTAGATCGAGACAAGCTTCGTCCCAAACTGTAAATTTAATTTGCATATTTTGACATGCATGTTAGTCTGATTTATAAATGCTCGTGATTCTTAAATACTCGTAAGATGTTTTCATCTGATTTTCTATACCGGGTCAAATGTAAATTGAAGTCGACGTTTCCGTTAAATTTTAGTGATAAAAGACATCAGTAAAATTATTCGCCATATTTATCTATTTTTTAACGTGCCATAAGTATGGCTTTTCACTCAAATTGTATTTCATCCGGAACTAGAACAGTGACCTCTTATTGTAATGGTAAATTTATCATTACCAATCAATCAATTACCATTTTTAAATGAAATCGATATACCAATTTAATTCGTATGATAATGATAAATTTACTATTTTCTACGATAAATTATTAATAGCGTTTTTTTCAAAACTAGCGATAACGATAAATTAATTAGTCAATTTATAACAAATGGATATTCATGTAATTTATTTTATTGTAGGCATTTAAAACCAATGAAATATTTAAATTTGATTCAATAATTTAGATCAAATAATACTAATTTACTTTATTTCTTATTTATGTCTTTTATTAAATAAAACTATATTGTATAATGAAGCATCATTATATTGCAAAAACATGCTAAGTAACTAATTTTTATAAAAAAATAAAACAGTACTGTTCATTACCAGTATAACTGTTAACAGTTTATCGATAGATCGGGTCTTCGTATAACAATAAATCGATAACGGTAAACAATTTTAGTTTACCAGTAAAAACGGTATGTAACGATATTTGTAAAACGGTAACCGTGATCATTACCATAACAGCTCGACGATGGTGGAGAAAAAAATATTGTTGCCTATATCCTATGAGCTCAAATAACAAGGCTCACTGGGTTCCAACATATGTTTAACTTTAAACAAAATAAACTGAGGTATCAACCAGACCGTACACATAGCCTAAAACGCATAGCCAGATCCGTATTTAACATCCATCACCCAAGTCTAAGTCTGATGAACTTGCTGGGTAAAAATCGTATACACAAATTGAATAGTGATTAAATCAAACTTTCAAATAATAGCACATAAAAATTCTACATACAGATATTCAAATGGTAAACAAATGATATATACATTCATATTTTTTGTGTAATAAAGAAATAATAATCGGATCGGATCTAAATCGGAAACCGTACACGATCCGAAGAAAATTTAGATCGGTCACGGACCAGGATTTGGATAGTTAAAGCTAAACTTGTACCCACGATAAGATGATGAATGCGGGTTGTGCTCGGACCAAAATTCATGACAGGCCCAATTGCAACTAGTCCTTCGGATCAAATAAATTCAGTTTAACCACACAATGTAACAGATTTCACAGCCAGTAGGGAACATACATAAAAATACAACAATTAGTACAACATACGTAGATGTAGTTTAATCATATATACTTGTAGCACTAGTAGTACACTAGGCAAACGCAGCTAATAATTGTCTGAGAGCAATAAATGCTTGATTATGAACATAATTCTTCACGTGTTAGGCTTCCTTCTAGCAACTGAACTCAATGAGTTCACGTTTTTAGCTGATCTGCGGTTTCACATCTGCACCAAATTTCACGCCTTCTTCCAGTTTTTTAACCATCTCATATGGAGTTTTGCTCACCAACCTAAACCATAAAATACAAATCGACCTATGCATATCATGTAGCATCTGTTGTATACATAAACCAATAGAAAACAAATCAAGTACACCAACTTGAAGAAACAAATGTTGGCATATTATATTTGTGCCATCTCTATTGTTAGTGTAGGTTTCCCACCAAAATATTATATATTTTCTTCAGATTCCAATCGCTAAGCAAGTCTGCATATGAAAGTAGCTAGTATAGAACAAAAAATTTAATGCTGACAACTATGTGCAAATTCTATAATCCATGTTTAATTCTTAGGATTTTTTGTCTTAACACCCCACCATAATTGAGCAATTAGACTTAAGCACCTGCTGTCTATCTTATTAGAGCTACCCCATAAAACTCGATTTATTTTGCTAAATAACGGTATAAAATTGATAGTTGTTGTTGGAAAATTTGGTTTTAAAAATGAATTATTAAAAATATTAAAAAGAGTAAGATACCCTCTTATTGAATAGTCCTATTTAAATATAGGATTCACAAGATTGCACGGAAGTATAGTGTGTTTCTATTTAAATATATGATTCACAATAGAAAGGATGAGCCATTTGGGCATCTAATATTTTCTCTTGTGTTGAGAAGGAAGACCATGCTAATCATCGAACACGCGCGCCGACTGACCCGACCCGGCTTGGATAATATGGTGTAAAACTCTTTATTTTTGACGGTATATTTTTAAATGTACTCTGACTTGGTAATAATACCTAGTAAAGACAAACACCATTGTCCCAGTGGTTAAGTGATTCGACTTTGGTGCGAAAGGCTACAAGTTTGAAACTTGCGTAAAACACAGATTCGATATTTTCTCATGACTCGGCTCCGCTTTCACTCTATATAAACCAAGCAATTGACACACAATTATTATCAGTTTCAAAAACCGAGTTCTCTTCTTCTGCCTTAAAACATAACTTTATATCTGAGCAATATTTTTTGAGTGCTATTGAATCAGCGGTCTTTGTGCAAGAGACTGTTGATACAGGTATTTAGAGTTGTTTCATCCTGGAGGCGACGCTGCATCAAAGAGTGGCTTGCACAATTCCGACACAGCGGCGAAACGTCTTAAAGAGAGTGACCTAGTCCGCGACTCAAGCAGAAAGACGTTACATATTCAGATCGACGTACAACAATTTTAAGACGTATGCCTTCGATCACTGACGACGCTACTATCCCGACGTCAATATTTCAGGTTTCGATTGTGTCTGCTGTGCCGTTCAGATTCAAGAGCCTGCATTTCAAACAATAGTGCCAAAAGATAAGTTCTTTTTGGCTACGCGGAAAATGGTCGTCGTACTCACAATAGACAAACCACAGTCACCAGACAAACCCAGCAGAGCTAAGATACAGCAGATGCGAGTCTGGACAGAAAAATCAAAAAAGTTATAGACCTGGACGGAGCAAGATTATTCGTGCAAGAATTTCATCCTCAACGGACTCAGTGACGAAATATACGATTACTACAACTCAGACAAGTCAGCAAAAAAGATTTGGGATGCGCTGCAAAAGAATATGATATCAAGGAAGCTGAAGCGAAAAAGTACGTCGTCAGTCACTATCTGAAGTTTCAAATGAAGGACGACAAATCCATGAAGGCGCAGTCGTACGTGCTTCAGAAAATTGTGCACGAGATCATCTTTGAAGGTATGGCTTTTGATGAATTTCAGATTGTTGTATTAATTGATAAATTACTTTTTAATTGGAAAGACTTTAAAAATATTTTCAGGATAAGACTGATAAGTTTACTTTAGAAAGTTTAATTACTCATCTTCGTATTGAAGAGGTCAGCAAACAGGACCAGAAAGAAGAAGTGATTGTTGTATCTAATAACACTAAGAAACCAACAAACGTGAGTCTGAAACCAAATGCGAAAAATATCAAAATCAGAATCGCAAACCAAATGAGAACCGCAAGAATGGGCCTCAGAACAAACAGCAAAATGCCCCATTAAAGAATGGTATTGGACAGTTGTTCTTATGTTACAACTGTGATAAACCAGGTTATATGGCACAAAATGTCGGAACATGCCAAATTTTGCACCGCACGCAATGACTGAAGAACCTTTGTGGTTATGCTTACTAAGATCAACTTAGTCAGTGGATCGGAAGGGTGGTGGGCAGACACTGATGCTTCTCGTCATTTCTGCTATAATCGTGAAATGTTTAAAACATATAATGCTGCTAATGACATGAAAGTGGTGTTGGAAAATTCTCACACCACTACCGTTGTAATGGAGATAGTGGAGTTAAAGTTTACCACTTTGAAAAACTTGTTGCTAAAAGATGGGATGCAAATTCTAGAGACGGGAAGAAATTTATTATCTGGTTTCTTGTTAAAGATGGTTTTACTCAAATTATTCGATCTGACTTGCTAACCATACTAAAAAATGGTGTTTTTGTTGGTAAAGGATATGTTGTAGATGAGATGTTTAGGTTAAATGTTGATTTGAATAAAGTTAACAGTTCTGCTTATATGTTGTATGATTTTAATATTTGGCATGCTAGACTTTGTCATGTTAATAAACAACTAATTCATAACATGAGTAACCAAGGCTTAATCCGTAAAGTATCCATAAGTGATTTAGAAAAATATGAATATTGCAGCCAAGCTAAAATTACAAATACCTCGTATAAATATGTGTTTAAAAAGTCAGAACCTTTAGATTTAATGCATTTCGATATATGTGAACTTAATGGCACTTACCTTGGGATGACAAATGTTGTTTTATTACTTTTATTGATGATTGCTCTGATTTCGCTTATGTTCATCGCATGAAAAATAAAAGTGACGCGCTAGATATATTGAAGTTATTTGTCACTGAAATTGAAAATCAATTTAATAAGAAAATTAAGAGATTTCGAAGTGATAGAATAACATTAAATGAATCTAGCATATTCATTGAATTTTATAATCAACATGGCATAATACGTGAGAGAACTGAACGTTATTCATCTGAAATGAATGGTAAAGCTGAAAGAAAAAATAGAAGTACTACCGAATTAGTTGTAGCTGTTTTATTAAATTCAAATGCAGCATCACACTGGTGGGGGAAATTTTGTTAACTATTTGTTATGTTTTAAACGGAACTCCTAAAACTAAAAGCAAAATTTCACCTTTTGAGAGTTTTAAAATTATAAACCCAACTTGTCTTATTTTAAAAGTTGGAGTTGCTTAGCATATGTTCCTATTGTTGACCCCTAGAAGAATTAAATTAGCAAGTCGATCATATGAATGTATTTTTATTGGTTATTGCATTAACAGTAAAGCATATAGATTTTTTTTTATTTGAATGCACGAGTTATTATTGAGTCAAATAATGCTGATTTCTTTAAAAATAAATTTCTGTTTAAACTTAGGAATAGTGGGGGAAACCACTAATAATCCAATAATCAGAAATAATGAACAATGCGAAATTAAATCTGAACCTAGAAGAAGTAAAAGAGCTAGGATAGCTAAGGATTTTGGTCTAAAATATTATGCTCATGCACTAGAAGAAGACCTTGCTAATCTAAAAGAAGTCGTTTTCTCTAGGGTGACAACCCGGAATTTTTAGGCATTTAAAATCGGAATATTTAATTGATTTTAAATATTTAAAAGTTAATTTGTAACTTAAATTTCAAATATCACCATTATTTGAAAATTTAATTATTGAATTTAATTATTGGAAATTAGGTAAGATGTTGAATCTGGAATTTTAAGCCTGTAAAAATATAATTTAAAAGTTTGTAAAATTCATATTGATAGCACTGAGGATAGTAAAAGCGTTAAACTCGAATTTGAAAGCGTTTTGTTATGTTTTGAAATTATATCGTTTAATTTGATATTTAAAAATAGCCTTTCGATGCACAGTCTCGGATTTCGGCGAAACCAGTTCCATTGGATCCGTAATATTGTATTATTATCGGATTTCAAATTTCGTAGTGATTGAAGTTGTGTGAGCATACGATATATAAACGCGTAAAAGAAAAGCACCTATTTTGGATTATAAACTCCTAGCGGTACGCTTCGTTAGGAGTTCGGGATTTCGAGTTACGAGATTGGGATATTTTGGATAATTAAAATATAGTCAAATCGTAAAAGACGAGCTTGTGAGCTATCGTAAGGTAAAAACCCGACATGTTCACTTGTGGCATGGTCTTACGAGATGCTTTTGTTTTCAAAGGATTTTTGAAACTTTGATAATCAATTTGAGTGTGATTTCTCACGCTGCTAGTTCAGACTGACTCGGGTGCTATTTAACTGTAATGCTCGGGTCAGACCGAGTATTATAGAATACAGGATATGATGCTGTGGAGCTCGGGAGACGAGCTGAATGGCGATACGTACTTCCGTATTTGATTATTATTCCGCTGTGTATCCAGTTGTATGTTATTGATGTTGAACTCTGATGATGTACTCTGATGATGTAATGTATAAACAGATATATTTTTTTTGTGTAAGGATCATTTATTATTTATTAAATTTTATTCCGCTGCGATGGTTAGATTCTTATGTTGTTTTCTATTTTCTTCTTCTACCTCTTCTTCTTTACCCAAATGGTTCGTATTTCCGTTCATCTTGAGTTGATTGATGTAGAATAGTGTTGACTCAAGGGGTACAGATTTGCGGGCTGTTACATCTAGATTCAGCCATCTGGCAAGAGGCTAAAAGAATCTCTTGAATCTAATAAAACTTGGCATCTTGTTGACTTACCTCCAGGCTACAAGACGAGCCTTATATTTATCAATTGTACCATTAGGTTTCAACTTCTTTTTAAGTACGCACTTACATAGATTTAGAAAGGGAGAAAACATCGACTTTTTTGATACATTTTCACATGTTATAAGAATAACATCAATTCGATTCGAGTATTAATTTCTCTTGCTTCATTTTATGATATACTAATTCACCAAATGGACGTAAAAACTGTTTTTTTAATGGTGAATTGGAATATATTTATATGGACCAACCTGAAGGTTTTGCTATACTCGGTCAAGAGCATAAAGTTTGTAAATTAGATAAATCTTTATATGTTCTTAAATAGACACCTAAACAATGGCATGAAAAATTTGACAATGTAGTTATTTCATATGGTTTTAAATGAAAGTGACAAGTGTATTTACTATAAATACAAAAATAAAATTTGCACTATCATATGTTTATATGCGGATGATTTACTTATACTTGGTTTAAGGATTCATCCTATGAATTATGTTAAGTCCATACTATGTGCCAATTTTGATATGAAAGATCTTGATGAAGCTAATGTAATTCTTGTTATTAAAATTACCAAGTCTCAAAAGGAAATTTCTTTGGATCAATCTCATTGTATTGAGAAGATGTTAAAGAAATATAATTACTTTAAACGAAACCTGTCAGTACACCATATGATCTAAGGGTAAAACTATTTAAGAACACCGGTGAAGGTGTAAGACGGTCAAAATATGCGAGCATCATTGGCAGCCTTAGGTGTGCCACCGAGTGTACTAGACCCGACATTACTTATGTCGTGAGATTATTGTGCATGTTTAATAGCAGACCTAGTATAGAGTATTGGCACGCTATTGAAAAGTCATGAGATACCTTAAAAGAACTATGATCCTTGGATTACACAATCAAAAGTTTTCCGCTGTCTTTGAAGGATATAGCGCTACAAATTGGAATACGTTATCAGACGATTTCAAAAGCACTAGTATATATATTTTCAGTATTATAGGAGCTGTTTCTTGAAAATCTAAGAAACATATTATTTTTGTTCAATCCACTATGGAGTTGGGAATGATAGCACTAGCTATTGCTACTGAAGAAGCAGATTACTTAAGAAATCTGCTAGTTGAGATTCTTTTATGGGAAAAACCAATACCAGCTGTGTTGATCCACTGCGATAGTACCGCGACTGTTGCAAAAGTTGAGAACCGTTATTATAGCGATAAGAGACGACAAATTCGTAGTAAGCACAACACTGTAAAAGAGTACATCTCTTCAGGATCTGTAAGAGTGGATCATGTATGCACTTATGAGAATCTGGTGGATTTTTTGACGAAAAGATCGGCTAGAGAGAGTCCTTTCTACATTTAAAAGAATGAGACTATTGCCATTAGAATGAGAACTCAAAGAATGTGCAGTCACTCATAATAGTAACCTAACCTAATGACTGGAGATCTCAAGAACTAGGCTCAATGGGTAATAACAAGTTATGAAGTAACATTGATTGAACATGCTAGTTTCATTAGATAGAAGCATATGGTCCTGAAGCGATAGGAAGATGAGTTTAACACTTAATGAAATTTATACTATATGTGGAGTGAAGTACCTAGCTACAGGAGTATTCTTGATAAATTCACCTATGTGAATGCGGAAATGTGACTATTTCCTATGAAATTTCGGGAAAAATTGGTAGAGCGTTCACTAAACTGGGATAGACATGCATGGTCTTTTAAAGCACGAGCTATAGACTGCACCCTAGAAATGTTGTGTGGTT
Organism: Allium cepa; assembly: GCA_030765085.1. Lineage (NCBI taxonomy): Eukaryota > Viridiplantae > Streptophyta > Magnoliopsida > Asparagales > Amaryllidaceae > Allium > Allium cepa. The sequence continues at coordinate 576,427,794 of CM060945.1, read as the reverse complement.
TCATGTCAGAGATGAAGTTCAAGGCTACAAGTCACTATAGTATAATCTGGATCGTATTCACTATGCAAAAGTTTAAATCAAAAGATACCCTTGTATATGCAGTCTTAGAAATCAGAAATTGCTCATAAAAATATTTTTATAAATTCAAATGAGGGATTGTTGGAATATTTGATTTTAAAAATGAATTATTAAAAATATTGAAAAGAGTATAAAATAGCCCTCTTATTGAACAGTCTCACATTGTGGGAAACTATAGAGTGTTCCTATTTAAATATAGAATTCACAAGAGAAATGATGTGCCCTTTGGACACTCAATATTTTCTTTTATATTGAGGAGGAAGACCATGTTGACCATCACACGTACGCGTGCCGACCGACCCGACCCGACCCGGGCTTGGATAATGTGGTGTTGAACACTTTATATTTTGCAGTATATTTTTAAACCGACTTTGACTTGATAATAATATCCATTAAACTCAGATTCGATATTTTCTCATGACATAGCCCCCTTTTTTCTCTATATAAACCAAGCAATTAACACAAAAATATTATCGGTTTTAAAAACCAAGTTCTCATCTTCTTCCGCCTTTAACATAAATTTAGATTCGAGCAATATTTTATGGGTGCTATTGAAGCAACGGTCTTTGTGCAAGAGGCTGTTAATACTGATATTTAGGGCTTTTTTATTTTAGAGGCAGCGCTATATCAGAGGCTATCTTGCATAATTCCAACACAGCGGTGTAACTTCTTTAAGAGAGCGACCTAGTCCGTGACTCAGCTACAAAGACACTACAAATTCAGATCGAGGTACGACGGTTGGGGTAAGTCCAATAAATTCACACATGGGCAAAGTCCAGTAACGCATATAGCATAGGGAGTTATGTTCGAATAGTCATTTAATACTTTACATAATCTAGTACTAGTAAAACTTCAAACGTGATTGATTTTGTAAATGGTTGTCAAACTGCTAGGAGATTCATAATGAGATCTCGAGCATTACAAATCCAACATTTCCCGCCTTATACTATGCTGTACATGCATATTGGGAGGCTGTTTACCTATAGCCACCATATAACAGATTGATTTTTCACCCTCTTATTTTGTGCACTAAATATTTTTCACGCATATTTTACCAACTAATTTGACCACAGGACTTGACTAGATAAAAAATTACAAAGAACGTAGTTGTAGCACTTGCATATTATCATTTATTAACCACATTATAATTCATTATTATTGTATAGAATATAACTTCCTATTCAAACAGTTATGCTTTGTTGACTCAAATGGCACGGAACAATTATGCTTTGGGCATAAATTGATGATTTCATGCTGTTATAAGATTGTTGCTTTATGCAATGTAGTGTCAAAAATCACATGCAATACTACAAACGTACTAAAGCATACAAAACATAACTTGTTTGTTATCTGGAATTTTCACATTCCATGATTCGATTAACTTCGGGAAATCAAATAAATGATTAAAGAGCGCATGGATGATCATGTATAGAACACCGCAAGTATGAAACAGTGGAAGAACAAAAGACAATAGCTAAGTATGAAATACCAGTAGCGATCAATACACGTACCAATCAATATGACCGATATAATTTTGGAATTTGGGCATAGTGTTAACTGGAAGGGTTCTAGAGTTAACCAAGGAGAATTCTCCAAATGCAAAACTGATCGACCACTCAACAACCAAGGCGTTTTTATGAAGACATAGATTGGTACTATTCTATGGATGCATCGTTACTATTTGTAGGATAGAAGAATTTTGAGTTGAAGAACAACTACATTAAAGCAAGCAAGATCAATCAGCAAAGTTGTAGAAAACTTTAATGCTAGAGCTGATCAATCTGTTCCGATCAATAATCATGGATCAATTCTTATTTCACCAAGGGAAGACTGCCAAATTTCTCATGGAAATCTCTATAACTCGAGTCGGAGCAGTTTAAATTGATTTAAAATTGGTAAAACCAGAACAAGTATGTGGACGTGGATATAGTCGAACTACTATAAAATATTGTGTCTCTCTCTCTTTTTCTATTTTCATTTGCTATTTTGATATATTTTGATCTGAGATCTAAATAAGTAGGACTATAAAAATATTAATCGGATGTCACAATCCACATACAAATTTAAATTAGCAATCAAATTCCAAATAATTAGTTCTTAATGACCCTTACGGGGTATTGGACCAAGCTTTGAGGTTTCGACTGAAACATTGAGATTTCGATCGTTCTGTTTTAGTTTCGGTATGGAACAAAATGAAACCAAAACGAAACCGGTTCAATAAAAAAACTACTAAAATTCAAATTTTATAAAAGAAGATGAATAATAGAATTAATTTGAATTTTAAATATATATAAATATTCAAAATCTGAGATTTTAACTTTCAAAACATGCAAAATCACAAAATATATATGAATAGTGTAACTAAACAAGTTAAGTACAAAGTAATAAATAAATATTTGCTAGTATTATAAATATATATAATTAGTTAACATTGTTCATTTATATCTTATTTTTCAATTAAACATAAATTGCACATCTTACTTCAATTTTAGAAGAAAAAAAATATTTGTTAAGGATCACTAGCTCAGCTGATTAGTAGTACTGCGCTCCAGACAAAAGTTCTAGAGTCACGGACAGCAAAACGAGTACGCTGCTCGAATAAAGTGTCGTTCTTATACTAAAAATTAATGTTTACTTGTATGAAAAAAATAATGAAATCTAAAACTGAAATTTACGAATTAGATCGAAAGTCCTAAAATTACAAAAGACCGAAATTGAGACCGAAATCAAGATCTCGAATCCTGGTTATGGACCACTTTTAGATCAACATTTTTTGGTGTTTACATTGAAAACATATAGATATTAGTAGTGCTGTTATGATAATGGTAAATTTACCATTACCATACCATCACCAGTCAATCGGTTACCATTTTAAAGTAAAGTCAGTATACCAGTATAACCTGTATGGTAACGGTAAATTTAACATTTTCTAGGTAAAGCGTCAATATTATTTTTCAAAACCAACGGTAACGGTAATGTTAACGCTAAAAATTGAACGCTAACACCCCCGTGTACGTAGAAATTAAGTGAAAGCACCACCCGTGAATTCGGGAATTAAAAACAAGTAGGAAAGTCACAGAGAAAGCAGTAAAAGACAACAATTTTATAGTGGTTCGTCTTCAGGTTAAGCCTACGTCCACTTTAATCCTCTTTATTACTGAATCAATTATAATTTTACAACAGTCTTCAATTACAATACTGATGAGACAAACAACTAGAACCCCGATGTAGAAGAATTCTTTGAATCTATATTGATTGTGTTAGATTTTCTCTTTAAGTTAGTTGAGATGTCTTTCGTGTTTGAAGTGTCGAGTGAGTTGAGAATTCAGCAGAGTATCAGCGTTCCGAAAATGAGCCAAGAAGATCCTCTTTTAGTTGGAGTAGGCGGGGTATTTATAGGAGAGTTCGGTGTTAGGTCGTAGGTCGCAAGCGACCTTGGATAGGTCGCAGGTCGTCCACGACCTAGTGGGAGTCGCTTACGGCTTATACAAGGTACACTTCATCATTCTGGAGAAACTGGCAAGTCATAGGTCGTGGCCGACCTAGGTAGGAAGCGGCATAGGAAACTCCTTTGGTATGTTTAGGTCGTGAGCGACTTAGGTATAAGTCGTAGGTCGTGGGCGACTTAGTAGACACGGTTTACGGCCTAACAGTAGCACCTTTGATTATTCGAACAAGTCATAGATCGTGGGCGACCTAGGGAAGGAACGACTTAAGGAAGACAAGTTACCTCGGCTTTGTATAGCTCGCTAGGTCGTTAGGTCATAATGCCTTAGCTCGCTGCAGAACTTTATCCATGTTAGGTCGCTCCCCTTACTAACTCGTTAGGTCGCGTATACCTTTAGGTCACTAGGTCACCTAAGTCCATAGGTCGTTGGTGCGCTAGATCGCTCAGTCCATTTAGCCACTAGGTCGTTTAACTTGCTGAGCCGTTTTATGTGTTAGGTCGCTTACTCCCTTAAGTAGTTAGGTCGTGCCTTCACATAAGCCGTTAACTCGTTGAGTCGTAGGTCGCCGGACCATCTAATCCTTTAGGTCATGTACCTCGTTAGGTCGTAATGCTTGCTGCACCATTAGGTCGTTAAGACCGTCCTATCTTTAGGTCGCTTATGAGGTTAGGTCGCTAGGTCGCTCAAAAAGGGGAGTTAACACTTGCCCCTCGAAGTACAGGCCTATGTCATAGGTCGTGTGCTTCGATCTAATTCCGTTAGGTCGTGAGCGACCTAAGACTTCTGCAAATTCGCGAACCCCTTCGTCTCCTTCTCTTTGTTCCATATAAATTGCTAACTCGTTTCTTCCTCCTCACTCAGTTGCTCACTTCCGCCGCCATTGTCACTCTTGAGCTCGAAAATTTTTGAAGCGAATATACTCGTTGCTTTGATCGTCATCTCGTCACATCAAGTAAGTGGATCTGGTTGTTGCTCAACTACACGTATCATCGATCTTCTGACCCTCCCGTTTTCCGATTCCAAACCACTTTTTGCGCCGTGTTTCTTTACGAACCATTTTTTGATTGATCTGCAACTGCCATCGATCATGTTGTTGCTGTGATTTGAGATAAAACGGCAGTGCATGGGATTTGTAGTGATTTCGAGGTGATTCGAATTGGTCTTTAGGATGATTCGGCGGTATGGAGAGACGAGGGTTTTTTGTTGGTGGAGAAGTTAACGGGTTAACGTGTTAGGAGCTAAGAATTAGGCGAATTGACACATTGAGGAGGAACGAGCGACCTAGGGCCTTAGCAGTTTGAACATGAACCACGAAACTAAGCTCGGCAAACGGCTCAAAGAATCGGCGCGACTTAAATCTTAGGTCGCGTAGGCGACTTAGCACTTAACAAAATATCCACTGTCTTGACTTGAACAACGTAACTTAGAAGAGTTCGACTTATGTAACTCGCGACCTTGTTGTGTCTTAAGTTTTTTTTTGGAAAGATGGTTCAAACTTTTCTATTAAGAAGGAAACCAAGAAGTATATACAAAGGCCTAATAAAGGCAAATACAAAACAACTCAAACTATTTGCATAAAGCAAATACGACCCCATACATATCTAGGCCCATTAAAATAAAAAGGCCTGCATTCCTATACCCTACCGAAGCCTGTGTGCCAGAAGATTCGAGAGAATGCACGAATTAAACAAGGTAACTCGTATCTAACCCACTTCCTAATCTCCTAACTGATAAAACAACTAAAACAGAAACTCTAAGCTATAACTTTAATGGCGGCGCGAGAAAAGAATTCTCGACTTCGTCTTCTGCTGCAAGATCCAAACAGTCTGCACTCCAGAAGTAACAAAACCCTCAATCAGAGCCTCTTCTAAAGTGACAAAGGCAGATGAGCCTCTATCATTCAAAAAGGAGGAGTCTTTTAGCTTTATAACAGTAATTTACAGCATGTCTTTGCTCTTAGAGTTTACGCATCTAAGTCTTGGAAGCAAAATGCAAAGGAAGACGAACCGACAGATTGCAGCTTTAAGTGTTGCTCGAAACGAAGATAAGTCTCTGAATCCCTAAAAAGGATACTCTTTTAAACTTTGGTAGGGAGACTAACTAACTTCTTTGATACTAGGTCACTCGAGAAGGATCTGAGAACTGCGGAGACGTCTCCGCGAAGATCCCCGCAGATCTAAGCAAGATAAGTCTCAGCAACCCTTAAAAATGAGTTCTTTAACCTTTATTCAAGAAGCTAATCCAATTACTTTACTTTTCTCTCAGATCTACGAGCAAGATCTGAAACCCAGATGAACTTTAATTTTATTTGTGGCTGATCCTTAGCTGCTACAGTTAGGTTGATAATTACGAGCAGTTTCAGCAGCCAGAATCTCCTCAATAAAATAATATCGCAAGCTAAGTCTCAACACCCAAACAGTAGGTTTTCGATAAACTGTCGAATAAGAAATAACTAATATCTGTGAATTTTATGTCTTAGGTCAGCTGACAATGAGACATTGGACTGCAACAGTTATCTTTGTTTCAGAAGGAATCGCAATCTGAAAACTTACAAACTAGATCAATTAGTATTGTTGTTAGCAAGTTATTATGTAAAATAAATGAGAGGGAGTGAGGAAAATGTAAATAATACAGGTACAAGTGAAACCTCAGCCTAGATACAGAGAGTCTAGTAGATAGCAGGAGGGCGAGACATGATAAAGAAGATGCAGCCCCCAATTCAGCGTTGGGAGGTATATCCCCACTTCTTAAAGTGTCTTAACTTGCCAGAATACCATATGAACTCCAAGCAGGACGACCTATAAGACCAACGACCTAACTTTGTACGGCATAGGTTGTAGGTCGCGGCCGAGCTAGAACTTTGACAAATTTGCTTTATTAATAATGCGACTTAAACTTTAGATCGCGTGAGCGACCTAGTTTTTAGGTCGTGTGAACGGCTTAGTGCCTAGGTCTTGTGGACGACTTAGGACTTGAGCAATTTTCACTGCCGAGTGGCTTCTTGCGACCTAGACCAATTTCAACCCAACCTATTAGGTCGTGAGCGACCTAGGACTTAGAGAACTTTTTGACTCGGATTGTGACTTAAGGACTTGGACAAAACTTGAAAGCTTCAGAATTTTGATAGAACTTGATTGTACTTCTAACTTGAACTGCTTGAACTTTGAACTTGTCTGGACTTTAAACTGTTTGAACTTTGATTGACAGCACTTTAACTTGAATTCTTCATTTGAACTGCCAAGATAACTTGCATGACCTTGCTGTACTTCTTAACAGATTATATTCACTTGTAAGTTAACAACCTGCTGAACACAACATTTGCAGAAAACTAGGGCGAATATAATGCCATTGACAGCCCACATCGAATGACAGATTAGTCGATAAAAGATAATCAACTTAAAGAAATTATATGAAATGCTCCGAATCAACAAATTCAAGTGAAGTATTAAAGCAATGCTGAATTAATCAACCAAAGCTAATCCGTTTGCTTCAACACTGTACTTGAACTTAAAACAACAAGCCCTGAAACTTTTTAACTGACAACTATTAACTAGTTTAATTTCAGTTATATTTTCTCATTATTTTATTAATTCTGCACAACACTTCACACATTTAGGAAACGTGCACCTTCATATTTGAATATCCAGTTCCTTGTGTAGAATGTCTTCTCAAGAAGAGACAATCGAGCAATCTGAAGGAGTCTTCCCGATAGCTGACCCATTGGATAATCCTCCGGAGAGAACTCCAACAACCCTGAGTCAGCGGGCATTCAACCAATTACGTATTCAATTTGGAATCGCCGAAGCGGATGCTATACTTTCCGGGCCAAATGATACTACCGACAGGCCACCTCTCGGTTTTGTCGCTGTCAACGTCAGATGTGCCTTTGTGGTGCCATTACTCCTTTCAATGAATTTCTTCATCAACGCCTTTTTCGACTAACCATATCTCCCTTTCAACTGCATCCCAATGGCTATGTCATCCTGATGGGATTGTGTGTTTTATTCAGGAGGACACTTAACCGTCTTTCGAGTTTCGAAGAAATCTGCTACTTATGCACGTTCGCAAAGAATAAAGACCACCCCTCCATTATACTCGTGAGAAGTGCCAGAAATCGTAAACTTATCACCGATCTTTCCGAAAGTGCTCACGGTTTTCTGAATCAATTCTTCTTTGTTCACTGCCCCCTAGGGTTTTATGTCATCTGGCGAATAGGAAGTAAGACTGCTCATCCCCGCTCTTTCCGTATAAGCTTTTCGAGATCCGAATTGCTAAGTGCAAACTTCATTCTTTTCTTTACAGCACTTCCTCCTCCCTCTAGAAATCTCAGTCACAAGACGACATTTGATAGATTAAGTGTCGTGCCGGTTGAAGAAAGAAGTATTAAGTTTTTGCTGAAAGATGAACTTCTTCATCAATACGGGCTTCGGTACCCCTCCCGTTCCACTCAACCTCATAAAGTCCCCAACTCTCCAGTAGAGGCAACGGATGCCCCAGTTTCCGTTGGAGAACCTACGCCGAAAGAACGTTCTGTTGAGGCTTCGTTGGTAAAGTGTTTTACTTCAATTGATGTTGCGGGGTCATCCGGCAAACTTGCACTTGCCCCGATCATCGAAGAAGAGGAACCTCCCCAACAATCCAAGAAATCTGATGACGAAGGAACTGGGAGAGCGAGTCCCGCTAGGCACAGCGGTGATGATACTTTTGAGGGGTTGAGCGACCTGATGATTACTTCACATGAGCTTTTTAAAGATGATCCTATCATTGCTAAAGTTACTTCTCCAGCAGTCGAAGCGACATCCGTTCTGCAACAAACTCCATCAGCCCAAGAGTTGACACTGGCTGTTAAATCTATCATCACCTCCCAACCCAGGAGTGGTTTGTGATTCAACGCACATAGTTTGCACGTTACACACACTTAGGACTTTTCAACACTTATATGCGTTCAACTCTCTTGCTTTCAAGATTTCTGAATTTATCTTTTCTTCATTTTCAGATTCTCCAATGGGAAGAAGTAGCTCCTACTACGACGATTTCCAGCGTTATGGGAAGCGCGGTGCTTATGACCCTAGGAGGTATCTTCCTGCCTCTTGGGTAACTGACGAAGAAAGAGCTGCGAGGAAGGCTCGTGAAAGACGCGCGTATGAAGAACGCCACGAAAGACGAGATGAGGGACATGACTCTTTCCAGAGGGAAGATGATTCTCATAAACGGAAATCCCGTGATGATAAAGGGAAAAGCCACATCCCTGAAGATGCGAGTAAAAGGGCCAAACATGGCGAAAAGCCGGCGTCCGAACTTCCTGAAAAGCCCGCTGCTCCTGTACCTTCTCAATCTCCTGCCCTTACTCGTACTGATATTCAAACAATTATTGGCAGACCCTCATATCAGGTTGGACAAGGCCCGGCAACTCTTCAAAGTCGGTTTCCGCATTGGTGCTTGAAGGGAGTGCGCTTTGACCTTGATTTGGCCCCGATTGACAAGCAGGCTATGCTACGCAATCTTGATGCCGTCAAACTCGATATTGAGAGAATGTCGGGTTGGCAAAAGCTTGTCGACGAGCTCCAGAGGGTAAACAGTGCAAATCTTGAGGCCATGCTAACAATGGAAAACGACAAATCTGAATGGCAGAAAACTCTTGAGCAGCATGACGCGGAAATGAGGAGCATAGCCACTTATAATGAGAAACTTGAAGCAGTAGTTGAAAAACTTAAGGAAGAGCTCGTCACTTCTTCCACTTCCTACTCTCAGAGAGAGGAAGTGCTTCAAAAACAAGTGAGAGACGCTCATGCGGCGCAGAGAGATGTTGAAGCCAAATTTGAAGCGCAGCAGCAAGCTGTAGAAAGCTATCGGGCTGATGTTGCTCAACTTCGAGAGAATACCAACGCCCAGAACTTGGAGAATGAACTGCTCAAAACTCGACTTTCTGAAGTTGAGAAGGCGCGTGATGAAGCTATTGCCGGCAAAGCTGCAGCCGATGAATCTCATATGGCAATTAAAGCTGAAGTCAGCTCCACTCTATTCGAGTTTTACATCCATAGCGTTCTGGGGCGCGGTAGCCTTAAGTTTTTGGGGTCGGCATATGAAATCACTTTGGCCAAAGTGTGGGAGGCCATACTTGATATGTTTGGAGGAGCCGGATATGCCGAAGTAGATTTAATGGCGCATTATCTAGATGATGATGCATGTGCCGCTCTTGCCGGGGAAAGGAGCAACTTGCCAAAGAGAGAGCTGAAACGACAGAAGGAGAACATTTAGGAAAGACGATCTCAACCGACCCAGTTCTACCTTTAGTTTTGGCCAATATCGATATTGCCGGCTCCAGTTCTCATTCTCTTCCTCCTGCTAAAGCCGTTATTGAAAGTGTCACCGCCCACACTGGAGATGAGACTCAAGAAAGCGCTGAAGCGCAGGACTTCGAAGTTGACATAGTAAAGTCTACTTCTCCAGGTAACCTCAACGTTGATCTCGCTCAAGTGGACTGCTTGTTCGCTTCGACCGAGTTCGATGAGCTTCTTGCTTATTTCTTAAGTGTCGATGAGCCATTATCCCCCCTTTTTATGAGGAATACTGACTTTAACTTTTCTTCTGCTGTAGAGAAAGCACCAAGTATTGCTCAGCCTTCCCCTCTTCCAATTGTTTCCTCTCCGCCTCTTCAGATTTTTCCCCCTTCCGTTTCTCAACCGGGGTCACAAGAGGAGCAGATAGAAGCTCTTCAAGGCTTGAATGACCCGGTCGTTTCTCAAGAACAGAAGGCCGAAGAACCTGAAGAAGGCGAGAGAACTCCGGAACAGACTGCTTCTGATGACATAACATTATCCACACTTTTCTCTCTGGGCAGTGAATCTTCTTCTAAGAAGAGGGGGAAACGCGGAGTCTCATAGAAAAAGAGAGAAGCTTCTGCTGGCGAGGAAAAATCAGAAGAACGTTCAATTGCACCTCTTCCACTTTCTTCCCCTACTCTCACAAGCCGGCCCTAAAAATTGATCATCCGGCCAGGCGTAGGCTCGAAAGGTGGCAGGAAGAAGAAATGATGGGCTTGGGACTTATGCTTCTTGTCTTGCTTTTCGCTTGTATATACAAAGACTTATGTTGACCGGCGATAGTGCGGGTACCGGTCTACGTCTTCTTTTGTTTTGAAACATGCACATGTATAAAAAATTTATAGTATGGAATAAAATGATTCTTTTACTTGTAGAAACTTCTGTCTGTATTTGAGAATGCATTTATTCTTTTTTTATATATACAAGTTTCTTTATTTTCCCTGTGTGATGTTGCAGTAAACCTATGGTATGTTGCTTGAGCATTGTTTTTATTTTTGCGACACTATATTATATTGCCCCCATACCATGCTTTATTGCAATCTCTTTCACATTGGCAGAATTTTGGAGAACATCTCTTCTGTTTCGAGAAGACTTGTGCTCTTTCTTTAGAGAACAACTTTTCCATTTGAAGGAGGTTTGCATCTGTACTTTATAGGATAATATTTCCGTTTTAAAGAAATATTTTTCTGATTTAGTAGAATGCGCCTCGTATTGGACAAGTTTTCTCTTTTTTTTCGCGAAGTTTTTACACTTTACTTTTGGAGAAAGTCACTTTTATTTTGGCAAGTGAATTTTCCTTCGAGGTACAGTGGGCCTCCGAAAAAGGGCTTCGACCTGTTTGTGCCTCTGAAGAGGGCTTTTGCTTGATTGTGCCTCTGAGAAGAAGGCTTTTTTGTTTAATTATGCCTCTGGGAAGAGGGCTTTTTGGTGTAATTGCGCCTCTGGGGAGAGGGCTTTTTTGTTTCTGCCACTGGAGAGAGGCTTTTATTTTTTCCCTGTCCGCTGGAAAGCGGGCATCCGAAGAGGACTTTTCACATTTCGACTCGTGTGAAGTTTTATTTCAAATCGCGGTGAAATGTGTGCCTCTGAGTAGGGCCTTTGCCTGGAAGTTTGAAGTTTCCTTCTCTCGGTTGGATGGATTCACGGGGCGGACACAAGTAACTTGGATTGTTTGTTTGCACAAACGTTCTCAGCTAGTTAACGAGTGTCATGTGCCACCGGTCAGTCCACAACTTTCTATCGAGAAAGAGAACTCTCTTTTTCTGGCAAGTCCCATTAAAGGTCTTTTAGCATTTCAACTATGGTGAAATGGGCCTCCGAAGAGGGCTTTTCACATTCCAGCACTTGTGAAGTTTTATTTCAGATCTCGGTGGAATACGTGCCTCCGAGTAGGGCCTTTGCCTGGAAGTTTGGAGTTTCCTTCTCTCGGTTGGATGGATTCACGAGACGGACACAAGTAACTTGGATTGTTTGTTTACACAAACGTTATCAGCTAGTTAACGAGTGTCATGTGCCACCGGTCAGTCCACAACTTTCTATCGAGAAAGAGAACTCTCTTTTTCTGGCAAGTCTCATTAGAGGTCTTTATCCTCCGAAGAGTTGTGCCTCCGAAAAGGGCTTGCGCCTCCGAGGAGGTCTTTTGTTGTTTGCTGCCTGCTCGCCCATGTCTTTTCGCCATTTGCTCATATCAGCGGTTTCCTGTTATCATTTCCAAGCGCACATTCCTTTCTTTTGCAAGTAGCTTATTCTATCCAAAAAAGTGTACTTCATTGTTAAACGAGTTCACAGGGATAGACAAAGGCTAATTAATCGAATGTTTGTTTGCACAAACGATCACAATTAGTTAGGGTCTACCTCTGGCGGAACCAGTAACTGTTTGCTTTAAGCACTTCTTATATAGGATTTGAATCTGAAATTTTTGTGGCTGGATATTCATTTGTTGAGTGATGTCAGGGATCGCTTGGTCTTATGATGGGTAAGCTTTGTTTTAATAGCCTGCAATGTTAAATCGACATTTTAGCAATACAATTGAAGTACTTTATATATCGAAATAAAACAAGCAGTAGAGAACACAAGATTTATAGTGGTTCGGCCAAGAACTGGGCCTACATCCACTTTATAGTTCTTATTATTCACTTACACTGACTTTACAATGGCTTTCAATACAAGAATCATGCATTCATAATTCTTTTTACAAACTTAAGCAAAGCTTTTAAGTAAAATATGGACGCAAATGATTGCTGTTCCAAGCTCTTGGAATTGGATCTCCTTCGACAGTTGTTAGTTTGAAAGTATCATCAAGAAGTTTTTGGCCTATGACATATGGCCCTTCCCAGTTTGGCGCAAACACTCATGTTGTTGTCATGACCCTTTTCAAGACTTGATCTCCAATCTCAAAGCTGCGTTGGCGAACTTTGGAATTGAAATGTCTGGCAATTCTTTGCTGATGGGCTGCAATTCTGAGCTGAGCCTCTTCCCTTTTTTCATCAAGGAAGTCAAGTGCTTCAAGTTGCAACTCTTCACTTTCAGCTTGGTTGAAATGAATTTTTCTATATGAAGGGACTTCTATTTCCACCGGAATCATTGCTTCTGATCCATATGCCAATGAAAATGGAGTGTGCTCAGTCGTAGTTTTATAGGCAGTTCTATATGCCCATAGTGCTAGTGGAAGCTTATCGACCCAACCACCTTTCGCGTTTTCCAGCTGTTTTTTGATGGTAGATTTGATAATTTTGTTTACTGCTTCCACTTGCCCGTTTGCCTGCGGATGAGCCACTGCTGAGAAGCTTTTCTGGATCTTGAATCGCTTGCAAAAAACTTGAAACTCTTCACTTTCGAATTGGGTTCCATTATCTGTGATTATCTTTTGAGTTACACCATACCTGCAAATGATATTCTTAGTTACAAAGTTTATCATCTTTTTGGAGGTAATAGTAGCTAATGGTTCAGACTCGGCTCATTTAGTGAAATAATCAACAACAACAATAGCATATCTGATTCCGGATTTGGCAGTTGGCAAAGGTCCGATGAGATCTATTCCCCAAATAGCAAATGGCCACGGGCTGACCATTTGTGTTATCTCAGTGGAAGGTGCTATTGGGATTTTTGCAAATCTCTGGCATCAGTCACATTTTTGGGCGTGGCTTGCAGCATCACGATTGATATCTGGCCAAAAATACCCATAACGGAGAATTTTCTTTGCTAGAGTTTGACCACCTGAATGGTCTCCACACTCTCCTCCATGTACTTCAGTTAGAATTGTCATAGCTTCTTCCTTGGTCACACATCAGAGTAATGGCATTGAGAATCCCCGCCTGTACAATCGGCCATCTTGAATTATGTATCTGGACATTCTGCGATGAAATCTGCCAAAGCTTGTCCATTGATTGCTCTCCGGGGATGATAAGTGATGTCGCATTGGCTGAGTTCGATATTCCACTTCAGAAGACGACCTGAAGTCTCAGGACGAATAAGACTTGCTTTAGAGGTTGATCAGTGAGGACTTTGATAGGATAAGCTTGAAAATACGGCCTCAACTTTCTTGATGCAATCAGTAGACAGTATGCGAGTTTTTTCAATTTTGAATAATTCATCTCTGCCCCATTGAACCTCTTGCTAATATAATAGACCGGGCACTGAATTTTTGCGTCTTCCCGTACCAACGCTGCACTAAGAGCATGAGATGAGATTGCCAAATATACGAAAAGATCATCACCGTTGTCGGGCTTAGAAAGTATTGGAGGCGTTTCTATATGACGAATCAATTCATCGAAAGCTTTCTGGCATTCAGGAGTCCAGTCAAAATTCTTCCTTTCTTCAGTGCATCAAAGAATGGAATGCATTTATCAGTAGCTTTGGAAATGAATCGACTCAAGGCAGCGACTTTTCCATTAAGACTTTGCAATTCCTTCTTCGTTCTAGAAGCTTTTACTTCTTTTAAGGCAGCAATCTGAGTAGGATTAGATTCAATGCCCCTAGCACTCACAATGAAACCCAGAAATTTTCCAGACTCCACCCCAAACGAACATTTCAAAGGATTAAGTTTCATTCCGTGCTTTCGGAGGATTGCAAACATTTCCGCCAAGTGGTCCATATGATCTACCGCTTTCTTTGACTTCACCAACATATCGTCAACATAAACTTCCATAGTTTTGCCAATCTGCGGTTTGAACATAGCATTGACGAGTCTTTGGTAAGTTGCACATGCATTCTTAAGTCCGAAAGGCATGACTCTATAGCAGTAGAGACCAACATTGGTGATGAAGCTTGTATCCTCCTGATCCGGCTCATGCATCATAATCTGGTTGTATCCGGAGTAAGCATCCATGAAAGATAACAATTCGTGCACCGCTGTTCCATCCACCAACTGGTCTATTCTGGGTAATGGGAAGTAGTCTTTGGGGCAGGCTTTGTTTAAATCTGAGAAGTCAATGCAAACTCTCCATTTCCCATTAGCTTTCTTAACCAGTACTGGATTTGAAACCCAATTCGGATAAGTAGACTACCTGATGAAATCATTCTCCATAAGCGGTCTACCTCTTCTTTCAAAGCTGCTGACCTTTCGGGACCTTGGGTTCTTTTCTGTTTTACCGGTGAAAACTTCGGATCAATGTTCAGAGTATGTACTGCAATTTCCGAAGATATTCCACACATATCAGCATGAGTCCAAACGAATACGTCCAGATTAGCTTTCAAGAATGTTGCCAACGAATTTTGAACTGTCGTACTAAGCTGCGTACCCACATTCACCACTTTGTTCGGATCTTTCGGGTCAACAGGTACCGGCGCCGTTACTTCAACTAGCACCACTCTATTCTCCCCTGCACTGCCTTTTCTGGGATCCATTTCTCTTCGTGCCCCGCTATGCTCGCCAGTGCAGGGTCCAGCCTGTAATTGCTACAAGGTTGGTTCTTTGATGCGGACTGAGGCTGCCGCATCTTTTCCCATTTCTCTCTTTCTCGCTTTGCGCAACTCTATCAGATAACATTCTCGCCCAGCGTTCTGATCCCCTTTAATAACTCCAGCTCCGTTATCCGTGGGGAATTTCATAGTGAGGCACCACGGGGCGAGAATTGCTTTAAAAGCCGCAAGAGTTGGTCGGCCTAGAAAGGCGTTGTAGGCAGAAAATTCATCAACAATTACAAAAGTCTGTTTTCGAACCAACTTTTTCTGCCCCTCTCCAAGCTCGACAAACAAATCAATAGTTCCAATTGGCTACTTCGGTTCCCCAATGAACCCAACAATTTTCTGAGATGAGGCTTGAACATCGGCCATTGGAATTTTCATTTGATCGAACGTCTTTTTGAAAAGAATATTGCAAGAAGCGCCGCAATCTACAAGCACTCTTCTCACAATAGCCGGCCCAATGCCTGCAGAGATGACCAAGGGATCCATGGTTGGAGCTTCAATGCCCATAGAGTCCCTGGCTTTAAACACAATATCATCATTAAAAGTTTTCTGCTGCTTCAAAGGTGCAGCATATTCTAGCACAAAAACACTCTCTTCTGTTGGTGCATACTTTAAGGCACGGGCATATCTTTCCATCTTGCCACAGCTTCTGCCTACTGGGTGAGGCCCTCCTGTAATCACATTAATAACAGGCCTTTTCGATTCATGAACGGTATTCTTCTCACCCGAGCCAGATGGATGAGCAGGAAATTACTGGCCCTTAATGGATGAAGTTGGGTCATTTCTACTTCTCTTAACATATTGCTGCAACTTGTTCTCTCTCAATAGTTCTCCAATTAAATTTTTCAGATGGCGACATTCGTTGGTATCATAACCGGGTTGATTATGAAACCGACAGAATCTCCCACTTTGAGCAGCTTTTTTGCTAACTCGGCGGTTTAGGATATTCCACTGCATCTTTGGTAGCAAAAAAGATATTCTCCAGAGTGTCAGTCAAAGGAGTGAAATCTGAAGATTTTAAGAAGCGAAGTTTCTTCATATCTTTCTGTTTCTTCCCACCATTGTTCTTCCTTTTCTGACTCCCGGATTCCCTTTTGGTAGGAGCAGTAGTATTATTCTTGACCTCTGTCAATGCTACTTTAACTGGTGATCGAAGGTTTTCCAAGCGCATGAATTCATCAGATTTCTTATAGAATTTCTCAAGCGAATTCGGTTCTTTCATCTTCATCCATTTCCCATATTCGCTTGATTTGTCGATTGCCCTCATCAAGTATGTCAAGACCATCCGTGGTTCTGCATTATCCACTTCAGCCAAAGCTATGTTGAAGCGATTCAAGAAAGACCTGATAGACTCCCCAGGATTCTGTTCCAGACTTGACAGTGACATAATATCCTTTGCCTTTAAAGCATACAACCTGAATTGATCTTTAAACTTCCGAGTCAAATCGGCGAACTGATATATAGATCGGACCGGAAGCTTTGTGAACCAGAGCAGAGCCACTCCTTCCAAGTATACCAGAAAGTACCGGCATTTGATCTCATCAGACGCTCTAGCACCAGTCATGTGCCAATCATACTTATACAGAATTGATTGGGATCGCTTTTTCCCTCTAAGCCGGGATGGTAGGAAGAACAAACTTCCTTGGGAATTCCGCCTTTAGAATCTTCTCAGTGAACGGAGTTTTGCTCGGAGCGAATCCCCATTCCTTCTCATCTTCATCCCTCTGCATGCTTTCTTTCATGATTTGTCGCACCATGCCCGAAAGATATTCCTCATCATTTAAAGGATCTGCAGGACAGACTTCGGCCATTTTCTCGGAAGTTTGTCTGGACAAACGTTCGCGGAGAGTTGGCTGTGGTCTCGATCCTCCAGCTTGAGGAGGTGTTTCTTTGGCAGGGCTAGCTGCTCTTTGAGGAATATTCCTCTCTTCATGATATGAACATCATCTGCAAGGTTTTCTTCATTATTCGCCGGTTGACGGTTAGCTCTGAGCAATGCATTTAACCTCTCAAGCATTAAAGCATTCTGAGTCTCCATCTGCTGGTATAATCCAGATACTGCAGCATCTAACTCCGCTCGTGTAATTCCGGCACTTGGTGCTGCTTGACTTGACGAATGAGAAGTGGCAGTATTTTCATGGACATTACTGGGTCTTGTAGATCTACGCTTTCTTCCAGGAGCCATTATCTCTGATAGACTTCTGGTTTTGAGAGACTTTTTCAACAAACTTTTGCGAAGCAATGACACATAGCCTGAGTTGGGTTCTCAGTGAAAGCACCAAAAATGTTAACGCAAAAAATTGAACGCTAACACCCCGGTGTATGTAGAAATTAAGTGAAAGCACCACCCGTGAATTCGGGAATTAAAAACAAGTAGGAAAGTCACAGAGAAAGCAGTAAAAGACAACAATTTTATAGTGGTTCGGCTTCAGGTTAAGCCTACGTCCACTTTAATCCTCTTTATTACTGAATCAATTACAACTTTACAACAATTTTCAATTACAATACTGATGAGACAAACAACTAGAACCCTGATGTAGAAGAATTCTTTGAATCCATGTTGATTGTGTTAGATTTCCTCTTGAAGTTAGTTGACATGTCTTTCGTGTTTGAAGTGTCGAGTGAGTCGAGAATTCAGCAGAGTATCGACGTTCCGGAAATGAGCCAAGAAGATCCCCTTTTAGTTGGAGTAGGCGGGGTATTTATAGGAGAGTTCGGTGTTAGGTCGTAGGTCGCAAGCTTCTATAGTGTTCCGAAGTTTGGCTCCGAAACGAAGCTGTGGCGCCCCACCGCTATACTAATACTAACCAAGGACATTATTGAGTAGTGTCGTCAATTAGTATGAAGAATAAGGCTGTTGAGGAGTGACCAACTGTATAATTGATTTGAGCGAGAACCGATATGTCAGATAGTATGTCATACATTTCATTTCAAGAGGAAATCCGATACATCCAATCCAAGCTCAAAGCTATTACACAGTGGCTATGTGGCATTCGGAAACAAATATAAAATAAGCATAACATAAATCAGTCGCAAATATTCAAATCACTAAGGCGGAAATAGATATGGATATAACACATAGAAGTGAACATCAGAGTAGTGATCATACAAGATTCACTACATCACAAAAGAACAGGTACAAATGCTAGACAAAAGAATATGAATACATCAAGGAGTCTCTATCTCGAATGTATAGAAACAAAAACTATTAAGCTAAAGTGGTTAGCCAAAAGTCAAAAGCTAATCCTTGCTAAGAAGTCAAGTGGAAGCACCTGAAACACCTCGGTCTGACTCGAGTATTATTTAAGAAGAAAAATAATAAATGGATCGATCCAGCTATAAATATCATACAAGATGAGGTAGGATAAGAGATATGGCAAAATATATGATAATAATAATGTCACGCTTTGACAGATATATATATATATATATATATATATATATATATATATGATAACAATGAAATTATATAATATCTCGAATCTCCTCAAATATCTAAAAGAATATCATATTCTTTAGCTTATTCACAAAACCTCAAATATTGACAATGCTTATCAATGCAAATCGCAAAAATTGGTGAAGCACAAATTTCAGAAATCAATAATTAGAAATCCAGAAAACACAAAAAGGGAGGCTTATCACAAACGGGAGCATAAAAACTCACCAACACGTGTATCACAAATGGGTAGTTATCTCATGGGTCGCTAACCCATACAGCAGGTGCAACAACGTAGTACAACGGTACGCCTGAGGAGCCTGAAATTCAAAATAAGCTAGAACGACGACGTAGTACAACGATACGCCCGGCGAACCAAACTCCATAAAATAGTTAAAAGACCATGGGTTGCTAGCACATAAAATGAGAAGAAGCTCAACGGAACGGGGTACAGTCCCCACGCAGACAAAGAGACATAGCATATCGCTAGTCTAAACCTCAAAACGATTGTCATAGATCAATATATGTGTAAATTACACCAAGCTAGTAAATAAGTGAGTTTAGCTTCATGTCCCATAACCACTGGCTTAACTTAAAAATTTACGAACAAATTGTAGATTTCCACACGAAGATTGTCACGAGATTTCAATCGAACAAGTCCAAAAATTAACCGACGAAGTAAATGCAAGCGTTTCATGCCACTTGTTTTGCTAAGTCGTTTAATTAGATTTCTTATACGAATGAGGTAAAGATTTATATGTACTAATAGATTGGAAAACGGTTTTAAAAACGAGATTTGTATTAAAAGAAATGTTGGAATCATTTTTGTGAAAGAGTTCGAGTATTTACTACTAGTATAGAAACTTTTGTATTTTAAAGTGACAAATCACGGAAATGATTGTAAAAACAATCCATCACCAAAGATCCACATTCCAAGACGTGAGTTAAAACCATAAAATCGATATCAAATCCATCAAATGTATATTTCCAAAAATCCAGAAAAGAAGTCATCAAATTCGATAATAAATAGCAACTAACCGGATCAAAAAATTCAATAAAAATGGAAACCCACATAAAAATAGGCAAATTGGCTGAATTTTGACAGCGCCAGACTTCTGGGGTTTTTCCAGACGTCTGAGCCGAAGTTCTAAAAATTTCTTCCAGATCGCTCAGATGTTTGGGCAAACCTCATAGTTTAAGCTGTAGGTCTGGAACTTTTATTCTTATGACCTAGACGTCTGAGTGTTTTCCCAGATGTCTGAGCTGAAGCTCAGGGCAAAAGGTGCCTAGGCCATTGATGGCCAAATCAACTCGGAAGCGATCGAATGAACGGAGCTGGCTAGGGATTTATGCCAAGCGACAACCCAGCCCTATAGGCTCTTCAATACACTTCAAACAACAAGTCCAAACATCCATAGTAGGATGTTCATGGATTTTTGACTTCAACATACAAAAAATTGGAAACTTTACCAAACCAATTCAATTCAAAAGCAATTGAACATGAAATAAATGTTAGGAATTCATACCTAACAACAAAGAAAGCTATAGACATAGATATGAGATCAAGATCTCACCTTAAATTCAAAACAAGGAATGAGAAGCTCTAAAACAAAGCAAGATCAATCTCTCTTCAACTTCACTTCAAGAACCTTCAATCTATGGTCAAATGCAAAGTTTTTCCTAAGTTCGGTTATAGGAAAAATCAAGAATTGAAGAGGAATTGAGATGGAGAAGATGAAGAGCATGCTTACCTAAGTTTCTCCTTGATTATGGAACTTGGATATGAATTTTCAAATATTCTAAGGTTTAAGAATTTTAATTTCCGATCTTTTCCCCCATTTTTCCCTTTAGCTTGAGTGTTAGGAAATTATGAGTAGAATGAATGAAGAGTAGAGGAGTTAGGCTATTTGGTAGAGGAGTTTGGGTTATCTTGTTGGGTTGGTGGGCTAGAACCAAACTCAAAACTCAAATGAAAATACCAAAACCCTAATCAACTCCAAAAATATCGATGTTTATACTCAAACAAGTTGTAAGCGTCGTTTTGAACTCAATGAAAGTGGTCTCGAGTCCGGATTCGACTGTTCACAAAAAGTCACATTTCAGACATTAAATTCAACTAATGAAGCTATATTTAAATAAAACATTTAATTATATAATCGTAAAATATGTAGTTTGTTACATAACGTGTCTGCTTAGTATTGTAGATTTACATGATTTCAATTGTTTTACGTTCCATAATGGAATTCTTTTTTTGTTGGTTCAAAACTAAATTGTGTATGGCATGCCAATTGGAAAATAATGCTAGTATAAGCATCTACGTATAAAAGAAACATTCAATTCATACACCGAACTAGTGTCCACTTAGAATTATTCAAACAAAGGATCATTGTTTTGAAAAGTTCAAACCCAAAAGTCCAGCAATTTCAAAGACACAAGATGTGTTCGCGACAAATGGTAACACGACATTTGTACGAGGAATTTGAAGTGTATTTGAGAGTGGAATTATTTGAACGAGGAATCTATTTGGTTGCAAATGGGGTATTTGAACGAAGAATCTGAGCGGAGCATTTAAGATGTATATTTCAAATTTATAAATTGCTCGAATTCAATTCAAACCAACTTCGTGATATAAAACACTCGGATACGATCATAAAGCAAAAAACCGCATCTCAAATAGATCTCATTTGCTCAAGTTATTAATTTTCGAAGATTTTTAAAATTAAGATTTGAATTAAATTAATTATTAAAACTTTAATTACACTATTCATATCCAAACGCACGACTTCCTCCATTCAAACTAACGTGCCATTGTGTGGGTCAGGCCACGTAGGGGCGTCCGCTACAAAAGTTCTATCTCCGTTCACGAATCTACGAACGCCCTCTCAGTGATACATACATACATATACACATACACAGATATATATACACACACACATTATGTACATGTGTATATATGTACAATTTTTTGTCTGCGTAGACACACAAAATGTGAGCATCTCAACACCAAAAGTTTCACCATATAGTGCATCACAAAATCCGTCGCCTACTGTTTAACTCATCATCACCATCCGACCATTGCGCCAGTCGACAATACAACCAACAGCAATTCCATTCTGTGCAAGCTCGGACTCAACTCATTCCATTGGCAACTCAGATTCACCAAACTGGTAGCACAACTTTCTCAGAATTGCCATAGCACCATCAACCTTCGGTGCAACTAAAACTATCGCCTTCTGTCAACGTCAATTTCAGACACATCAATCTCAAACAGCCATTCAAGGCTTTAGCATCACTCCAGGCAGCTCCAGCAACGTTAGGCCATTGCACAATCCATAGCAAGGCGTTGACACATTTACAGATCCAGACTTTGAACACATCACTGTCGATTTAGGCAAAATCTAGTCACTAACCTCCAATCACGGCTACGTTCACCAGTGAAAATACCCTGGAAACAGCTTCACATGTTCGAGCCAGCGATTAAAATTCGCACACAACAAAAGGACAACGGACTCACCGTCGAGACTTTCATAAGGCAACGAGCTATTAAGACTGACCGCACAAACTTCGGCGACCATCAGTCTATGAAAGACGTGAATCTCTGGGCCGGACAAGTATAGAAAGCTGCATCAAAATCCAATTTAAGATATTGTAATTAGGACATGGCGGTGTTTATCTCACGAGCAACTCAGTAGCAATGACAAAATCTTAACAACTCCGACTGACACGAGCGCCAAAGGATTCCAGATCTGAAACGAAGCACGAGCAACGCTTGTCTAAGGCGACGTTAGTGTAGACCAGGCGCGACGACAAAAGTGGAGTATCAAAGCACAGCGTTTATTATTCTTAGGAGCGGCGGCAGAAGATTCGAACTAAAGCATAGAAAATATTTTTGAAGAAAAAGTTTTTTTCCCTTTGGAATAAGGCGAAATGATTGAAGATTGCTTTCTTTTAGAAGTGAAGAGAGATCGGTGAAGATTTTACAAAGAAAAGAATAATGGAAATTTTTCCTTAAGCCCCTCATTTTTTAAATTTTACATTGAGCATTATGCATTTAGGAGCATCATTATTCCTTTTCATTTTATTTTGTTTTGTTTTTTTCTTTTTAAACTACGAATTTTAAGGTAGTGTTTTTTTGGTTTTCGATATGCACCTCAAATATGAAAAGAATGGAGAAACGATGGAGGGAATAAAAGACAGATGAATGGAAGGACGAAAGGGATAGAGTGACGACGAAAGAATGGATTATTTCACGTGCTTGTGCTATTTTTCAACATGTAGAAAATAAAAAAAATTATTTTGTACGTTAACTTAATTTTCTAAATTGGTCGTTTTCGACAATATAAATACGTCGTGTGCATTTTTGCATGGACGAAAACCCAAAACTAAAAATAACAAACCAAACACTACCTAATTTTCTAAGATTGAGCTATGGATTTGTAGTTCGGATTTCTTGATTTTGGAATAAAGTAGAGGCAGGTTTAACTGATATAGAATTACAATGTTCATGTTAGCAGGGATTGCAAGTTCATAGGTGATGTGAGCATCGAATATTTTATTCTAATGGTAATCTTAGGACGCAGTAGGCTTTAGCATGCTAGTAGCAGAAGCTGGTTATATCTGTGTGTCCTTTACTTTTCGTATTTATGTTTTCGCACATCATTTATCTGTTTATCAACGAAATATTTTAAATATCCTATTCACTTCCCCAAAGAAGCAGTTTAGGTCGGTAATGGACTTCATCGCTGGGATGTGGATGATACAGCAGCATAGGGGCAATAGTGGATCATGTCAAAGTTTTTTATATATTTTATTTATGGAATTTATATTGTATGGATCGTTTAGACTTCATAAATGCATAATGCTTCTTGATGTCTTTTCTATGGTACTAAGCTTTTCATTTTTGGATTAAAGTAGCTCCCCTAGAAACATCTTCAAAATATATATTCTACAAGCTCCGCAGCCCATCATTCATTGAGTCCTTTCCTTGAGCTTTTTACACTTTATAGTGTTCTCCTTAAGGACATGCCACCCTTTCCCTAAGGGACCTTCTGCAGATGTAGAAAATAACTCAAGATCGAAACCCCCTTCTATTCCCTAATGTCAAAGTGCATTGCATTCATAGTCTGAGTCATTGTTTATTCCAAAATTTAAGCGCCTTTTCAATCAATGAAGAAGCAATTTTAACCTAGAGTTGAAGCGCTCTCCATTCAAATTCGAAACGTTATTCAGTCCAAAGCGTAAGAATTTGTACAGAAGCCAAAATTCTCTTCACCCAAAGGAGAAGTGCCAAACTCCCAAGCTCGAAGCACCTTTCCATGAGGTGTATGCAACGTTTAAAATGTAATAGGCATTGCATTTTCCATGGTTGTTAGGAATACCCAAAAGCTACACACATGTGGTCGTTGTTGAATAAACCCAAAGAGACGCACCAAGATACTCTTAAATCAGTTGTATCAAGATCTTCGACAACATGTAGTAAGCTTTTAACTTAACAGTACAAATCAAGCTTATGTACAGTGGCAACATTTTGATTGTAGATAATCTCATGACTCAATCATGGTACATCGTAGTTAGGCATGTGTTTAAATATACGAAGCAAGACAAGTAGTTATAGTCATGTTAAAGCAATGGCAACGTGCTTAATGATCTTCTGCACCTATGCTTTTATAATTTAACGCTCTTAATAGCACATCCGCTTAAATTCTTCATACCTACCACGAAGTCTGCTAAATCAAAGAAGATGAAGAGACGACGGAGAGGATGAAAGAAAAACGAAAGGACGGATTGCTTATTGTACTTTTATTATTTTTCAAAACACGGAAAATAAAAAAATAAAAATTTATTTTTATTTTATATGTTGATTTTTCAACAATACACTTGCGTCTTGCGCGTTTTTGTATAAACGAAAACTCAAAACTAAAAATGATAAACCAAACACGGCCTTATTATTTCATCGACGACTTAATGTATGAGAATAGCAAAGTGTATTTGCATAACAGATAAATTAATAATAATATAACGATTGATTTTCAATGTTAAAAGGCATCACTACTTAAAACAGAATTTCCACCGACCGATTGAGTAGATCGAGACAAGCTTCGTCCCAAACTGTAAATTTAATTTGCATATTTTGACATGCATGTTAGTCTGATTTATAAATGCTCGTGATTCTTAAATACTCGTAAGATGTTTTCATCTGATTTTCTATACCGGGTCAAATGTAAATTGAAGTCGACGTTTCCGTTAAATTTTAGTGATAAAAGACATCAGTAAAATTATTCGCCATATTTATCTATTTTTTAACGTGCCATAAGTATGGCTTTTCACTCAAATTGTATTTCATCCGGAACTAGAACAGTGACCTCTTATTGTAATGGTAAATTTATCATTACCAATCAATCAATTACCATTTTTAAATGAAATCGATATACCAATTTAATTCGTATGATAATGATAAATTTACTATTTTCTACGATAAATTATTAATAGCGTTTTTTTCAAAACTAGCGATAACGATAAATTAATTAGTCAATTTATAACAAATGGATATTCATGTAATTTATTTTATTGTAGGCATTTAAAACCAATGAAATATTTAAATTTGATTCAATAATTTAGATCAAATAATACTAATTTACTTTATTTCTTATTTATGTCTTTTATTAAATAAAACTATATTGTATAATGAAGCATCATTATATTGCAAAAACATGCTAAGTAACTAATTTTTATAAAAAAATAAAACAGTACTGTTCATTACCAGTATAACTGTTAACAGTTTATCGATAGATCGGGTCTTCGTATAACAATAAATCGATAACGGTAAACAATTTTAGTTTACCAGTAAAAACGGTATGTAACGATATTTGTAAAACGGTAACCGTGATCATTACCATAACAGCTCGACGATGGTGGAGAAAAAAATATTGTTGCCTATATCCTATGAGCTCAAATAACAAGGCTCACTGGGTTCCAACATATGTTTAACTTTAAACAAAATAAACTGAGGTATCAACCAGACCGTACACATAGCCTAAAACGCATAGCCAGATCCGTATTTAACATCCATCACCCAAGTCTAAGTCTGATGAACTTGCTGGGTAAAAATCGTATACACAAATTGAATAGTGATTAAATCAAACTTTCAAATAATAGCACATAAAAATTCTACATACAGATATTCAAATGGTAAACAAATGATATATACATTCATATTTTTTGTGTAATAAAGAAATAATAATCGGATCGGATCTAAATCGGAAACCGTACACGATCCGAAGAAAATTTAGATCGGTCACGGACCAGGATTTGGATAGTTAAAGCTAAACTTGTACCCACGATAAGATGATGAATGCGGGTTGTGCTCGGACCAAAATTCATGACAGGCCCAATTGCAACTAGTCCTTCGGATCAAATAAATTCAGTTTAACCACACAATGTAACAGATTTCACAGCCAGTAGGGAACATACATAAAAATACAACAATTAGTACAACATACGTAGATGTAGTTTAATCATATATACTTGTAGCACTAGTAGTACACTAGGCAAACGCAGCTAATAATTGTCTGAGAGCAATAAATGCTTGATTATGAACATAATTCTTCACGTGTTAGGCTTCCTTCTAGCAACTGAACTCAATGAGTTCACGTTTTTAGCTGATCTGCGGTTTCACATCTGCACCAAATTTCACGCCTTCTTCCAGTTTTTTAACCATCTCATATGGAGTTTTGCTCACCAACCTAAACCATAAAATACAAATCGACCTATGCATATCATGTAGCATCTGTTGTATACATAAACCAATAGAAAACAAATCAAGTACACCAACTTGAAGAAACAAATGTTGGCATATTATATTTGTGCCATCTCTATTGTTAGTGTAGGTTTCCCACCAAAATATTATATATTTTCTTCAGATTCCAATCGCTAAGCAAGTCTGCATATGAAAGTAGCTAGTATAGAACAAAAAATTTAATGCTGACAACTATGTGCAAATTCTATAATCATGTTTAATTCTTAGGATTTTTTGTCTTAACACCCCACCATAATTGAGCAATTAGACTTAAGCACCTGCTGTCTATCTTATTAGAGCTACCCCATAAAACTCGATTTATTTTGCTAAATAACGGTATAAAATTGATAGTTGTTGTTGGAAAATTTGGTTTTAAAAATGAATTATTAAAAATATTAAAAAGAGTAAGATACCCTCTTATTGAATAGTCCTATTTAAATATAGGATTCACAAGATTGCACGGAAGTATAGTGTGTTTCTATTTAAATATATGATTCACAATAGAAAGGATGAGCCATTTGGGCATCTAATATTTTCTCTTGTGTTGAGAAGGAAGACCATGCTAATCATCGAACACGCGCGCCGACTGACCCGACCCGGCTTGGATAATATGGTGTAAAACTCTTTATTTTTGACGGTATATTTTTAAATGTACTCTGACTTGGTAATAATACCTAGTAAAGACAAACACCATTGTCCCAGTGGTTAAGTGATTCGACTTTGGTGCGAAAGGCTACAAGTTTGAAACTTGCGTAAAACACAGATTCGATATTTTCTCATGACTCGGCTCCGCTTTCACTCTATATAAACCAAGCAATTGACACACAATTATTATCAGTTTCAAAAACCGAGTTCTCTTCTTCTGCCTTAAAACATAACTTTATATCTGAGCAATATTTTTTGAGTGCTATTGAATCAGCGGTCTTTGTGCAAGAGACTGTTGATACAGGTATTTAGAGTTGTTTCATCCTGGAGGCGACGCTGCATCAAAGAGTGGCTTGCACAATTCCGACACAGCGGCGAAACGTCTTAAAGAGAGTGACCTAGTCCGCGACTCAAGCAGAAAGACGTTACATATTCAGATCGACGTACAACAATTTTAAGACGTATGCCTTCGATCACTGACGACGCTACTATCCCGACGTCAATATTTCAGGTTTCGATTGTGTCTGCTGTGCCGTTCAGATTCAAGAGCCTGCATTTCAAACAATAGTGCCAAAAGATAAGTTCTTTTTGGCTACGCGGAAAATGGTCGTCGTACTCACAATAGACAAACCACAGTCACCAGACAAACCCAGCAGAGCTAAGATACAGCAGATGCGAGTCTGGACAGAAAAATCAAAAAAGTTATAGACCTGGACGGAGCAAGATTATTCGTGCAAGAATTTCATCCTCAACGGACTCAGTGACGAAATATACGATTACTACAACTCAGACAAGTCAGCAAAAAAGATTTGGGATGCGCTGCAAAAGAATATGATATCAAGGAAGCTGAAGCGAAAAAGTACGTCGTCAGTCACTATCTGAAGTTTCAAATGAAGGACGACAAATCCATGAAGGCGCAGTCGTACGTGCTTCAGAAAATTGTGCACGAGATCATCTTTGAAGGTATGGCTTTTGATGAATTTCAGATTGTTGTATTAATTGATAAATTACTTTTTAATTGGAAAGACTTTAAAAATATTTTCAGGATAAGACTGATAAGTTTACTTTAGAAAGTTTAATTACTCATCTTCGTATTGAAGAGGTCAGCAAACAGGACCAGAAAGAAGAAGTGATTGTTGTATCTAATAACACTAAGAAACCAACAAACGTGAGTCTGAAACCAAATGCGAAAAATATCAAAATCAGAATCGCAAACCAAATGAGAACCGCAAGAATGGGCCTCAGAACAAACAGCAAAATGCCCCATTAAAGAATGGTATTGGACAGTTGTTCTTATGTTACAACTGTGATAAACCAGGTTATATGGCACAAAATGTCGGAACATGCCAAATTTTGCACCGCACGCAATGACTGAAGAACCTTTGTGGTTATGCTTACTAAGATCAACTTAGTCAGTGGATCGGAAGGGTGGTGGGCAGACACTGATGCTTCTCGTCATTTCTGCTATAATCGTGAAATGTTTAAAACATATAATGCTGCTAATGACATGAAAGTGGTGTTGGAAAATTCTCACACCACTACCGTTGTAATGGAGATAGTGGAGTTAAAGTTTACCACTTTGAAAAACTTGTTGCTAAAAGATGGGATGCAAATTCTAGAGACGGGAAGAAATTTATTATCTGGTTTCTTGTTAAAGATGGTTTTACTCAAATTATTCGATCTGACTTGCTAACCATACTAAAAAATGGTGTTTTTGTTGGTAAAGGATATGTTGTAGATGAGATGTTTAGGTTAAATGTTGATTTGAATAAAGTTAACAGTTCTGCTTATATGTTGTATGATTTTAATATTTGGCATGCTAGACTTTGTCATGTTAATAAACAACTAATTCATAACATGAGTAACCAAGGCTTAATCCGTAAAGTATCCATAAGTGATTTAGAAAAATATGAATATTGCAGCCAAGCTAAAATTACAAATACCTCGTATAAATATGTGTTTAAAAAGTCAGAACCTTTAGATTTAATGCATTTCGATATATGTGAACTTAATGGCACTTACCTTGGGATGACAAATGTTGTTTTATTACTTTTATTGATGATTGCTCTGATTTCGCTTATGTTCATCGCATGAAAAATAAAAGTGACGCGCTAGATATATTGAAGTTATTTGTCACTGAAATTGAAAATCAATTTAATAAGAAAATTAAGAGATTTCGAAGTGATAGAATAACATTAAATGAATCTAGCATATTCATTGAATTTTATAATCAACATGGCATAATACGTGAGAGAACTGAACGTTATTCATCTGAAATGAATGGTAAAGCTGAAAGAAAAAATAGAAGTACTACCGAATTAGTTGTAGCTGTTTTATTAAATTCAAATGCAGCATCACACTGGTGGGGGAAATTTTGTTAACTATTTGTTATGTTTTAAACGGAACTCCTAAAACTAAAAGCAAAATTTCACCTTTTGAGAGTTTTAAAATTATAAACCCAACTTGTCTTATTTTAAAAGTTGGAGTTGCTTAGCATATGTTCCTATTGTTGACCCCTAGAAGAATTAAATTAGCAAGTCGATCATATGAATGTATTTTTATTGGTTATTGCATTAACAGTAAAGCATATAGATTTTTTTTTATTTGAATGCACGAGTTATTATTGAGTCAAATAATGCTGATTTCTTTAAAAATAAATTTCTGTTTAAACTTAGGAATAGTGGGGGAAACACTAATAATCCAATAATCAGAAATAATGAACAATGCGAAATTAAATCTGAACCTAGAAGAAGTAAAAGAGCTAGGATAGCTAAGGATTTTGGTCTAAAATATTATGCTCATGCACTAGAAGAAGACCTTGCTAATCTAAAAGAAGTCGTTTTCTCTAGGGTGACAACCCGGAATTTTTAGGCATTTAAAATCGGAATATTTAATTGATTTTAAATATTTAAAAGTTAATTTGTAACTTAAATTTCAAATATCACCATTATTTGAAAATTTAATTATTGAATTTAATTATTGGAAATTAGGTAAGATGTTGAATCTGGAATTTTAAGCCTGTAAAAATATAATTTAAAGGTTTGTAAAATTCATATTGATAGCACTGAGGATAGTAAAAGCGTTAAACTCGAATTTGAAAGCGTTTTGTTATGTTTTGAAATTATATCGTTTAATTTGATATTTAAAAATAGCCTTTCGATGCACAGTCTCGGATTTCGGCGAAACCAGTTCCATTGGATCCGTAATATTGTATTATTATCGGATTTCAAATTTCGTAGTGATTGAAGTTGTGTGAGCATACGATATATAAACGCGTAAAAGAAAAGCACCTATTTTGGATTATAAACTCCTAGCGGTACGCTTCGTTAGGAGTTCGGGATTTCGAGTTACGAGATTGGGATATTTTGGATAATTAAAATATAGTCAAATCGTAAAAGACGAGCTTGTGAGCTATCGTAAGGTAAAAACCCGACATGTTCACTTGTGGCATGGTCTTACGAGATGCTTTTGTTTTCAAAGGATTTTTGAAACTTTGATAATCAATTTGAGTGTGATTTCTCACGCTGCTAGTTCAGACTGACTCGGGTGCTATTTAACTGTAATGCTCGGGTCAGACCGAGTATTATAGAATACAGGATATGATGCTGTGGAGCTCGGGAGACGAGCTGAATGGCGATACGTACTTCCGTATTTGATTATTATTCCGCTGTGTATCCAGTTGTATGTTATTGATGTTGAACTCTGATGATGTACTCTGATGATGTAATGTATAAACAGATATATTTTTTTTGTGTAAGGATCATTTATTATTTATTAAATTTTATTCCGCTGCGATGGTTAGATTCTTATGTTGTTTTCTATTTTCTTCTTCTACCTCTTCTTCTTTACCCAAATGGTTCGTATTTCCGTTCATCTTGAGTTGATTGATGTAGAATAGTGTTGACTCAAGGGGTACAGATTTGCGGGCTGTTACATCTAGATTCAGCCATCTGGCAAGAGGCTAAAAGAATCTCTTGAATCTAATAAAACTTGGCATCTTGTTGACTTACCTCCAGGCTACAAGACGAGCCTTATATTTATCAATTGTACCATTAGGTTTCAACTTCTTTTTAAGTACGCACTTACATAGATTTAGAAAGGGAGAAAACATCGACTTTTTTGATACATTTTCACATGTTATAAGAATAACATCAATTCGATTCGAGTATTAATTTCTCTTGCTTCATTTTATGATATACTAATTCACCAAATGGACGTAAAAACTGTTTTTTTAATGGTGAATTGGAATATATTTATATGGACCAACCTGAAGGTTTTGCTATACTCGGTCAAGAGCATAAAGTTTGTAAATTAGATAAATCTTTATATGTTCTTAAATAGACACCTAAACAATGGCATGAAAAATTTGACAATGTAGTTATTTCATATGGTTTTAAATGAAAGTGACAAGTGTATTTACTATAAATACAAAAATAAAATTTGCACTATCATATGTTTATATGCGGATGATTTACTTATACTTGGTTTAAGGATTCATCCTATGAATTATGTTAAGTCCATACTATGTGCCAATTTTGATATGAAAGATCTTGATGAAGCTAATGTAATTCTTGTTATTAAAATTACCAAGTCTCAAAAGGAAATTTCTTTGGATCAATCTCATTGTATTGAGAAGATGTTAAAGAAATATAATTACTTTAAACGAAACCTGTCAGTACACCATATGATCTAAGGGTAAAACTATTTAAGAACACCGGTGAAGGTGTAAGACGGTCAAAATATGCGAGCATCATTGGCAGCCTTAGGTGTGCCACCGAGTGTACTAGACCCGACATTACTTATGTCGTGAGATTATTGTGCATGTTTACTAGCAGACCTAGTATAGAGTATTGGCACGCTATTGAAAAGTCATGAGATACCTTAAAAGAACTATGATCCTTGGATTACACAATCAAAAGTTTTCCGCTGTCTTTGAAGGATATAGCGCTACAAATTGGAATACGTTATCAGACGATTTCAAAAGCACTAGTATATATATTTTCAGTATTATAGGAGCTGTTTCTTGAAAATCTAAGAAACATATTATTTTTGTTCAATCCACTATGGAGTTGGGAATGATAGCACTAGCTATTGCTACTGAAGAAGCAGATTACTTAAGAAATCTGCTAGTTGAGATTCTTTTATGGGAAAAACCAATACCAGCTGTGTTGATCCACTGCGATAGTACCGCGACTGTTGCAAAAGTTGAGAACCGTTATTATAGCGATAAGAGACGACAAATTCGTAGTAAGCACAACACTGTAAAAGAGTACATCTCTTCAGGATCTGTAAGAGTGGATCATGTATGCACTTATGAGAATCTGGTGGATTTTTTGACGAAAAGATCGGCTAGAGAGAGTCCTTTCTACATTTAAAAGAATGAGACTATTGCCATTAGAATGAGAACTCAAAGAATGTGCAGTCACTCATAATAGTAACCTAACCTAACATATTATTTTTGTTCAATCCACTATGGAGTTGGGAATGATAGCACTAGCTATTGCTACTGAAGAAGCAGATTACTTAAGAAATCTGCTAGTTGAGATTCTTTTATGGGAAAAACCAATACCAGCTGTGTTGATCCACTGCGATAGTACCGCGACTGTTGCAAAAGTTGAGAACCGTTATTATAGCGATAAGAGACGACAAATTCGTAGTAAGCACAACACTGTAAAAGAGTACATCTCTTCAGGATCTGTAAGAGTGGATCATGTATGCACTTATGAGAATCTGGTGGATTTTTTGACGAAAAGATCGGCTAGAGAGAGTCCTTTCTACATTTAAAAGAATGAGACTATTGCCATTAGAATGAGAACTCAAAGAATGTGCAGTCACTCATAATAGTAACCTAACCTAATGACTGGAGATCTCAAGAACTAGGCTCAATGGGTAATAACAAGTTATGAAGTAACATTGATTGAACATGCTAGTTTCATTAGATAGAAGCATATGGTCCTGAAGCGATAGGAAGATGAGTTTAACACTTAATGAAATTTATACTATATGTGGAGTGAAGTACCTAGCTACAGGAGTATTCTTGATAAATTCACCTATGTGAATGCGGAAATGTGACTATTTCCTATGAAATTTCGGGAAAAATTGGTAGAGCGTTCACTAAACTGGGATAGACATGCATGGTCTTTTAAAGCACGAGCTATAGACTGCACCCTAGAAATGTTGTGTGGTTTCATGTCAGAGATGAAGTTCAAGGCTACAAGTCACTATAGTATAATCTGGATCGTATTCACTATGCAAAAGTTTAAATCAAAAGATACCCTTGTATATGCAGTCTTAGAAATCAGAAATTGCTCATAAAAATATTTTTATAAATTCAAATGAGGGATTGTTGGAATATTTGATTTTAAAAATGAATTATTAAAAATATTGAAAAGAGTATAAAATAGCCCTCTTATTGAACAGTCTCACATTGTGGGAAACTATAGAGTGTTCCTATTTAAATATAGAATTCACAAGAGAAATGATGTGCCCTTTGGACACTCAATATTTTCTTTTATATTGAGGAGGAAGACCATGTTGACCATCACACGTACGCGTGCCGACCGACCCGACCCGACCCGGGCTTGGATAATGTGGTGTTGAACACTTTATATTTTGCAGTATATTTTTAAACCGACTTTGACTTGATAATAATATCCATTAAACTCAGATTCGATATTTTCTCATGACATAGCCCCCTTTTTTCTCTATATAAACCAAGCAATTAACACAAAAATATTATCGGTTTTAAAAACCAAGTTCTCATCTTCTTCCGCCTTTAACATAAATTTAGATTCGAGCAATATTTTATGGGTGCTATTGAAGCAACGGTCTTTGTGCAAGAGGCTGTTAATACTGATATTTAGGGCTTTTTTATTTTAGAGGCAGCGCTATATCAGAGGCTATCTTGCATAATTCCAACACAGCGGTGTAACTTCTTTAAGAGAGCGACCTAGTCCGTGACTCAGCTACAAAGACACTACAAATTCAGATCGAGGTACGACGGTTGGGGTAAGTCCAATAAATTCACACATGGGCAAAGTCCAGTAACGCATATAGCATAGGGAGTTATGTTCGAATAGTCATTTAATACTTTACATAATCTAGTACTAGTAAAACTTCAAACGTGATTGATTTTGTAAATGGTTGTCAAACTGCTAGGAGATTCATAATGAGATCTCGAGCATTACAAATCCAACATTTCCCGCCTTATACTATGCTGTACATGCATATTGGGAGGCTGTTTACCTATAGCCACCATATAACAGATTGATTTTTCACCCTCTTATTTTGTGCACTAAATATTTTTCACGCATATTTTACCAACTAATTTGACCACAGGACTTGACTAGATAAAAAATTACAAAGAACGTAGTTGTAGCACTTGCATATTATCATTTATTAACCACATTATAATTCATTATTATTG
Organism: Allium cepa; assembly: GCA_030765085.1. Lineage (NCBI taxonomy): Eukaryota > Viridiplantae > Streptophyta > Magnoliopsida > Asparagales > Amaryllidaceae > Allium > Allium cepa. The sequence continues at coordinate 576,393,233 of CM060945.1, read as the reverse complement.
TATAGAATATAACTTCCTATTCAAACAGTTATGCTTTGTTGACTCAAATGGCACGGAACAATTATGCTTTGGGCATAAATTGATGATTTCATGCTGTTATAAGATTGTTGCTTTATGCAATGTAGTGTCAAAAATCACATGCAATACTACAAACGTACTAAAGCATACAAAACATAACTTGTTTGTTATCTGGAATTTTCACATTCCATGATTCGATTAACTTCGGGAAATCAAATAAATGATTAAAGAGCGCATGGATGATCATGTATAGAACACCGCAAGTATGAAACAGTGGAAGAACAAAAGACAATAGCTAAGTATGAAATACCAGTAGCGATCAATACACGTACCAATCAATATGACCGATATAATTTTGGAATTTGGGCATAGTGTTAACTGGAAGGGTTCTAGAGTTAACCAAGGAGAATTCTCCAAATGCAAAACTGATCGACCACTCAACAACCAAGGCGTTTTTATGAAGACATAGATTGGTACTATTCTATGGATGCATCGTTACTATTTGTAGGATAGAAGAATTTTGAGTTGAAGAACAACTACATTAAAGCAAGCAAGATCAATCAGCAAAGTTGTAGAAAACTTTAATGCTAGAGCTGATCAATCTGTTCCGATCAATAATCATGGATCAATTCTTATTTCACCAAGGGAAGACTGCCAAATTTCTCATGGAAATCTCTATAACTCGAGTCGGAGCAGTTTAAATTGATTTAAAATTGGTAAAACCAGAACAAGTATGTGGACGTGGATATAGTCGAACTACTATAAAATATTGTGTCTCTCTCTCTTTTTCTATTTTCATTTGCTATTTTGATATATTTTGATCTGAGATCTAAATAAGTAGGACTATAAAAATATTAATCGGATGTCACAATCCACATACAAATTTAAATTAGCAATCAAATTCCAAATAATTAGTTCTTAATGACCCTTACGGGGTATTGGACCAAGCTTTGAGGTTTCGACTGAAACATTGAGATTTCGATCGTTCTGTTTTAGTTTCGGTATGGAACAAAATGAAACCAAAACGAAACCGGTTCAATAAAAAAACTACTAAAATTCAAATTTTATAAAAGAAGATGAATAATAGAATTAATTTGAATTTTAAATATATATAAATATTCAAAATCTGAGATTTTAACTTTCAAAACATGCAAAATCACAAAATATATATGAATAGTGTAACTAAACAAGTTAAGTACAAAGTAATAAATAAATATTTGCTAGTATTATAAATATATATAATTAGTTAACATTGTTCATTTATATCTTATTTTTCAATTAAACATAAATTGCACATCTTACTTCAATTTTAGAAGAAAAAAAATATTTGTTAAGGATCACTAGCTCAGCTGATTAGTAGTACTGCGCTCCAGACAAAAGTTCTAGAGTCACGGACAGCAAAACGAGTACGCTGCTCGAATAAAGTGTCGTTCTTATACTAAAAATTAATGTTTACTTGTATGAAAAAAATAATGAAATCTAAAACTGAAATTTACGAATTAGATCGAAAGTCCTAAAATTACAAAAGACCGAAATTGAGACCGAAATCAAGATCTCGAATCCTGGTTATGGACCACTTTTAGATCAACATTTTTTGGTGTTTACATTGAAAACATATAGATATTAGTAGTGCTGTTATGATAATGGTAAATTTACCATTACCATACCATCACCAGTCAATCGGTTACCATTTTAAAGTAAAGTCAGTATACCAGTATAACCTGTATGGTAACGGTAAATTTAACATTTTCTAGGTAAAGCGTCAATATTATTTTTCAAAACCAACGGTAACGGTAATGTTAACGCTAAAAATTGAACGCTAACACCCCCGTGTACGTAGAAATTAAGTGAAAGCACCACCCGTGAATTCGGGAATTAAAAACAAGTAGGAAAGTCACAGAGAAAGCAGTAAAAGACAACAATTTTATAGTGGTTCGTCTTCAGGTTAAGCCTACGTCCACTTTAATCCTCTTTATTACTGAATCAATTATAATTTTACAACAGTCTTCAATTACAATACTGATGAGACAAACAACTAGAACCCCGATGTAGAAGAATTCTTTGAATCTATATTGATTGTGTTAGATTTTCTCTTTAAGTTAGTTGAGATGTCTTTCGTGTTTGAAGTGTCGAGTGAGTTGAGAATTCAGCAGAGTATCAGCGTTCCGAAAATGAGCCAAGAAGATCCTCTTTTAGTTGGAGTAGGCGGGGTATTTATAGGAGAGTTCGGTGTTAGGTCGTAGGTCGCAAGCGACCTTGGATAGGTCGCAGGTCGTCCACGACCTAGTGGGAGTCGCTTACGGCTTATACAAGGTACACTTCATCATTCTGGAGAAACTGGCAAGTCATAGGTCGTGGCCGACCTAGGTAGGAAGCGGCATAGGAAACTCCTTTGGTATGTTTAGGTCGTGAGCGACTTAGGTATAAGTCGTAGGTCGTGGGCGACTTAGTAGACACGGTTTACGGCCTAACAGTAGCACCTTTGATTATTCGAACAAGTCATAGATCGTGGGCGACCTAGGGAAGGAACGACTTAAGGAAGACAAGTTACCTCGGCTTTGTATAGCTCGCTAGGTCGTTAGGTCATAATGCCTTAGCTCGCTGCAGAACTTTATCCATGTTAGGTCGCTCCCCTTACTAACTCGTTAGGTCGCGTATACCTTTAGGTCACTAGGTCACCTAAGTCCATAGGTCGTTGGTGCGCTAGATCGCTCAGTCCATTTAGCCACTAGGTCGTTTAACTTGCTGAGCCGTTTTATGTGTTAGGTCGCTTACTCCCTTAAGTAGTTAGGTCGTGCCTTCACATAAGCCGTTAACTCGTTGAGTCGTAGGTCGCCGGACCATCTAATCCTTTAGGTCATGTACCTCGTTAGGTCGTAATGCTTGCTGCACCATTAGGTCGTTAAGACCGTCCTATCTTTAGGTCGCTTATGAGGTTAGGTCGCTAGGTCGCTCAAAAAGGGGAGTTAACACTTGCCCCTCGAAGTACAGGCCTATGTCATAGGTCGTGTGCTTCGATCTAATTCCGTTAGGTCGTGAGCGACCTAAGACTTCTGCAAATTCGCGAACCCCTTCGTCTCCTTCTCTTTGTTCCATATAAATTGCTAACTCGTTTCTTCCTCCTCACTCAGTTGCTCACTTCCGCCGCCATTGTCACTCTTGAGCTCGAAAATTTTTGAAGCGAATATACTCGTTGCTTTGATCGTCATCTCGTCACATCAAGTAAGTGGATCTGGTTGTTGCTCAACTACACGTATCATCGATCTTCTGACCCTCCCGTTTTCCGATTCCAAACCACTTTTTGCGCCGTGTTTCTTTACGAACCATTTTTTGATTGATCTGCAACTGCCATCGATCATGTTGTTGCTGTGATTTGAGATAAAACGGCAGTGCATGGGATTTGTAGTGATTTCGAGGTGATTCGAATTGGTCTTTAGGATGATTCGGCGGTATGGAGAGACGAGGGTTTTTTGTTGGTGGAGAAGTTAACGGGTTAACGTGTTAGGAGCTAAGAATTAGGCGAATTGACACATTGAGGAGGAACGAGCGACCTAGGGCCTTAGCAGTTTGAACATGAACCACGAAACTAAGCTCGGCAAACGGCTCAAAGAATCGGCGCGACTTAAATCTTAGGTCGCGTAGGCGACTTAGCACTTAACAAAATATCCACTGTCTTGACTTGAACAACGTAACTTAGAAGAGTTCGACTTATGTAACTCGCGACCTTGTTGTGTCTTAAGTTTTTTTTTGGAAAGATGGTTCAAACTTTTCTATTAAGAAGGAAACCAAGAAGTATATACAAAGGCCTAATAAAGGCAAATACAAAACAACTCAAACTATTTGCATAAAGCAAATACGACCCCATACATATCTAGGCCCATTAAAATAAAAAGGCCTGCATTCCTATACCCTACCGAAGCCTGTGTGCCAGAAGATTCGAGAGAATGCACGAATTAAACAAGGTAACTCGTATCTAACCCACTTCCTAATCTCCTAACTGATAAAACAACTAAAACAGAAACTCTAAGCTATAACTTTAATGGCGGCGCGAGAAAAGAATTCTCGACTTCGTCTTCTGCTGCAAGATCCAAACAGTCTGCACTCCAGAAGTAACAAAACCCTCAATCAGAGCCTCTTCTAAAGTGACAAAGGCAGATGAGCCTCTATCATTCAAAAAGGAGGAGTCTTTTAGCTTTATAACAGTAATTTACAGCATGTCTTTGCTCTTAGAGTTTACGCATCTAAGTCTTGGAAGCAAAATGCAAAGGAAGACGAACCGACAGATTGCAGCTTTAAGTGTTGCTCGAAACGAAGATAAGTCTCTGAATCCCTAAAAAGGATACTCTTTTAAACTTTGGTAGGGAGACTAACTAACTTCTTTGATACTAGGTCACTCGAGAAGGATCTGAGAACTGCGGAGACGTCTCCGCGAAGATCCCCGCAGATCTAAGCAAGATAAGTCTCAGCAACCCTTAAAAATGAGTTCTTTAACCTTTATTCAAGAAGCTAATCCAATTACTTTACTTTTCTCTCAGATCTACGAGCAAGATCTGAAACCCAGATGAACTTTAATTTTATTTGTGGCTGATCCTTAGCTGCTACAATTAGGTTGATAATTACGAGCAGTTTCAGCAGCCAGAATCTCCTCAATAAAATAATATCGCAAGCTAAGTCTCAACACCCAAACAGTAGGTTTTCGATAAACTGTCGAATAAGAAATAACTAATATCTGTGAATTTTATGTCTTAGGTCAGCTGACAATGAGACATTGGACTGCAACAGTTATCTTTGTTTCAGAAGGAATCGCAATCTGAAAACTTACAAACTAGATCAATTAGTATTGTTGTTAGCAAGTTATTATGTAAAATAAATGAGAGGGAGTGAGGAAAATGTAAATAATACAGGTACAAGTGAAACCTCAGCCTAGATACAGAGAGTCTAGTAGATAGCAGGAGGGCGAGACATGATAAAGAAGATGCAGCCCCCAATTCAGCGTTGGGAGGTATATCCCCACTTCTTAAAGTGTCTTAACTTGCCAGAATACCATATGAACTCCAAGCAGGACGACCTATAAGACCAACGACCTAACTTTGTACGGCATAGGTTGTAGGTCGCGGCCGAGCTAGAACTTTGACAAATTTGCTTTATTAATAATGCGACTTAAACTTTAGATCGCGTGAGCGACCTAGTTTTTAGGTCGTGTGAACGGCTTAGTGCCTAGGTCTTGTGGACGACTTAGGACTTGAGCAATTTTCACTGCCGAGTGGCTTCTTGCGACCTAGACCAATTTCAACCCAACCTATTAGGTCGTGAGCGACCTAGGACTTAGAGAACTTTTTGACTCGGATTGTGACTTAAGGACTTGGACAAAACTTGAAAGCTTCAGAATTTTGATAGAACTTGATTGTACTTCTAACTTGAACTGCTTGAACTTTGAACTTGTCTGGACTTTAAACTGTTTGAACTTTGATTGACAGCACTTTAACTTGAATTCTTCATTTGAACTGCCAAGATAACTTGCATGACCTTGCTGTACTTCTTAACAGATTATATTCACTTGTAAGTTAACAACCTGCTGAACACAACATTTGCAGAAAACTAGGGCGAATATAATGCCATTGACAGCCCACATCGAATGACAGATTAGTCGATAAAAGATAATCAACTTAAAGAAATTATATGAAATGCTCCGAATCAACAAATTCAAGTGAAGTATTAAAGCAATGCTGAATTAATCAACCAAAGCTAATCCGTTTGCTTCAACACTGTACTTGAACTTAAAACAACAAGCCCTGAAACTTTTTAACTGACAACTATTAACTAGTTTAATTTCAGTTATATTTTCTCATTATTTTATTAATTCTGCACAACACTTCACACATTTAGGAAACGTGCACCTTCATATTTGAATATCCAGTTCCTTGTGTAGAATGTCTTCTCAAGAAGAGACAATCGAGCAATCTGAAGGAGTCTTCCCGATAGCTGACCCATTGGATAATCCTCCGGAGAGAACTCCAACAACCCTGAGTCAGCGGGCATTCAACCAATTACGTATTCAATTTGGAATCGCCGAAGCGGATGCTATACTTTCCGGGCCAAATGATACTACCGACAGGCCACCTCTCGGTTTTGTCGCTGTCAACGTCAGATGTGCCTTTGTGGTGCCATTACTCCTTTCAATGAATTTCTTCATCAACGCCTTTTTCGACTAACCATATCTCCCTTTCAACTGCATCCCAATGGCTATGTCATCCTGATGGGATTGTGTGTTTTATTCAGGAGGACACTTAACCGTCTTTCGAGTTTCGAAGAAATCTGCTACTTATGCACGTTCGCAAAGAATAAAGACCACCCCTCCATTATACTCGTGAGAAGTGCCAGAAATCGTAAACTTATCACCGATCTTTCCGAAAGTGCTCACGGTTTTCTGAATCAATTCTTCTTTGTTCACTGCCCCCTAGGGTTTTATGTCATCTGGCGAATAGGAAGTAAGACTGCTCATCCCCGCTCTTTCCGTATAAGCTTTTCGAGATCCGAATTGCTAAGTGCAAACTTCATTCTTTTCTTTACAGCACTTCCTCCTCCCTCTAGAAATCTCAGTCACAAGACGACATTTGATAGATTAAGTGTCGTGCCGGTTGAAGAAAGAAGTATTAAGTTTTTGCTGAAAGATGAACTTCTTCATCAATACGGGCTTCGGTACCCCTCCCGTTCCACTCAACCTCATAAAGTCCCCAACTCTCCAGTAGAGGCAACGGATGCCCCAGTTTCCGTTGGAGAACCTACGCCGAAAGAACGTTCTGTTGAGGCTTCGTTGGTAAAGTGTTTTACTTCAATTGATGTTGCGGGGTCATCCGGCAAACTTGCACTTGCCCCGATCATCGAAGAAGAGGAACCTCCCCAACAATCCAAGAAATCTGATGACGAAGGAACTGGGAGAGCGAGTCCCGCTAGGCACAGCGGTGATGATACTTTTGAGGGGTTGAGCAACCTGATGATTACTTCACAGGAGCTTTTTAAAGATGATCCTATCATTGCTAAAGTTACTTCTCCAGCAGTCGAAGCGACATCCGTTCTGCAACAAACTCCATCAGCCCAAGAGTTGACACTGGCTGTTAAATCTATCATCACCTCCCAACCCAGGAGTGGTTTGTGATTCAACGCACATAGTTTGCACGTTACACACACTTAGGACTTTTCAACACTTATATGCGTTCAACTCTCTTGCTTTCAAGATTTCTGAATTTATCTTTTCTTCATTTTCAGATTCTCCAATGGGAAGAAGTAGCTCCTACTACGACGATTTCCAGCGTTATGGGAAGCGCGGTGCTTATGACCCTAGGAGGTATCTTCCTGCCTCTTGGGTAACTGACGAAGAAAGAGCTGCGAGGAAGGCTCGTGAAAGACGCGCGTATGAAGAACGCCACGAAAGACGAGATGAGGGACATGACTCTTTCCAGAGGGAAGATGATTCTCATAAACGGAAATCCCGTGATGATAAAGGGAAAAGCCACATCCCTGAAGATGCGAGTAAAAGGGCCAAACATGGCGAAAAGCCGGCGTCCGAACTTCCTGAAAAGCCCGCTGCTCCTGTACCTTCTCAATCTCCTGCCCTTACTCGTACTGATATTCAAACAATTATTGGCAGACCCTCATATCAGGTTGGACAAGGCCCGGCAACTCTTCAAAGTCGGTTTCCGCATTGGTGCTTGAAGGGAGTGCGCTTTGACCTTGATTTGGCCCCGATTGACAAGCAGGCTATGCTGCGCAATCTTGATGCCGTCAAACTCGATATTGAGAGAATGTCGGGTTGGCAAAAGCTTGTCGACGAGCTCCAGAGGGTAAACAGTGCAAATCTTGAGGCCATGCTAACAATGGAAAACGACAAATCTGAATGGCAGAAAACTCTTGAGCAGCATGACGCGGAAATGAGGAGCATAGCCACTTATAATGAGAAACTTGAAGCAGTAGTTGAAAAACTTAAGGAAGAGCTCGTCACTTCTTCCACTTCCTACTCTCAGAGAGAGGAAGTGCTTCAAAAACAAGTGAGAGACGCTCATGCGGCGCAGAGAGATGTTGAAGCCAAATTTGAAGCGCAGCAGCAAGCTGTAGAAAGCTATCGGGCTGATGTTGCTCAACTTCGAGAGAATACCAACGCCCAGAACTTGGAGAATGAACTGCTCAAAACTCGACTTTCTGAAGTTGAGAAGGCGCGTGATGAAGCTATTGCCGGCAAAGCTGCAGCCGATGAATCTCATATGGCAATTAAAGCTGAAGTCAGCTCCACTCTATTCGAGTTTTACATCCATAGCGTTCTGGGGCGCGGTAGCCTTAAGTTTTTGGGGTCGGCATATGAAATCACTTTGGCCAAAGTGTGGGAGGCCATACTTGATATGTTTGGAGGAGCCGGATATGCCGAAGTAGATTTAATGGCGCATTATCTAGATGATGATGCATGTGCCGCTCTTGCCGGGGAAAGGAGCAACTTGCCAAAGAGAGAGCTGAAACGACAGAAGGAGAACATTTAGGAAAGACGATCTCAACCGACCCAGTTCTACCTTTAGTTTTGGCCAATATCGATATTGCCGGCTCCAGTTCTCATTCTCTTCCTCCTGCTAAAGCCGTTATTGAAAGTGTCACCGCCCACACTGGAGATGAGACTCAAGAAAGCGCTGAAGCGCAGGACTTCGAAGTTGACATAGTAAAGTCTACTTCTCCAGGTAACCTCAACGTTGATCTCGCTCAAGTGGACTGCTTGTTCGCTTCGACCGAGTTCGATGAGCTTCTTGCTTATTTCTTAAGTGTCGATGAGCCATTATCCCCCCTTTTTATGAGGAATACTGACTTTAACTTTTCTTCTGCTGTAGAGAAAGCACCAAGTATTGCTCAGCCTTCCCCTCTTCCAATTGTTTCCTCTCCGCCTCTTCAGATTTTTCCCCCTTCCGTTTCTCAACCGGGGTCACAAGAGGAGCAGATAGAAGCTCTTCAAGGCTTGAATGACCCGGTCGTTTCTCAAGAACAGAAGGCCGAAGAACCTGAAGAAGGCGAGAGAACTCCGGAACAGACTGCTTCTGATGACATAACATTATCCACACTTTTCTCTCTGGGCAGTGAATCTTCTTCTAAGAAGAGGGGGAAACGCGGAGTCTCATAGAAAAAGAGAGAAGCTTCTGCTGGCGAGGAAAAATCAGAAGAACGTTCAATTGCACCTCTTCCACTTTCTTCCCCTACTCTCACAAGCCGGCCCTAAAAATTGATCATCCGGCCAGGCGTAGGCTCGAAAGGTGGCAGGAAGAAGAAATGATGGGCTTGGGACTTATGCTTCTTGTCTTGCTTTTCGCTTGTATATACAAAGACTTATGTTGACCGGCGATAGTGCGGGTACCGGTCTACGTCTTCTTTTGTTTTGAAACATGCACATGTATAAAAAATTTATAGTATGGAATAAAATGATTCTTTTACTTGTAGAAACTTCTGTCTGTATTTGAGAATGCATTTATTCTTTTTTTATATATACAAGTTTCTTTATTTTCCCTGTGTGATGTTGCAGTAAACCTATGGTATGTTGCTTGAGCATTGTTTTTATTTTTGCGACACTATATTATATTGCCCCCATACCATGCTTTATTGCAATCTCTTTCACATTGGCAGAATTTTGGAGAACATCTCTTCTGTTTCGAGAAGACTTGTGCTCTTTCTTTAGAGAACAACTTTTCCATTTGAAGGAGGTTTGCATCTGTACTTTATAGGATAATATTTCCGTTTTAAAGAAATATTTTTCTGATTTAGTAGAATGCGCCTCGTATTGGACAAGTTTTCTCTTTTTTTTCGCGAAGTTTTTACACTTTACTTTTGGAGAAAGTCACTTTTATTTTGGCAAGTGAATTTTCCTTCGAGGTACAGTGGGCCTCCGAAAAAGGGCTTCGACCTGTTTGTGCCTCTGAAGAGGGCTTTTGCTTGATTGTGCCTCTGAGAAGAAGGCTTTTTTGTTTAATTATGCCTCTGGGAAGAGGGCTTTTTGGTGTAATTGCGCCTCTGGGGAGAGGGCTTTTTTGTTTCTGCCACTGGAGAGAGGCTTTTATTTTTTCCCTGTCCGCTGGAAAGCGGGCATCCGAAGAGGACTTTTCACATTTCGACTCGTGTGAAGTTTTATTTCAAATCGCGGTGAAATGTGTGCCTCTGAGTAGGGCCTTTGCCTGGAAGTTTGAAGTTTCCTTCTCTCGGTTGGATGGATTCACGGGGCGGACACAAGTAACTTGGATTGTTTGTTTGCACAAACGTTCTCAGCTAGTTAACGAGTGTCATGTGCCACCGGTCAGTCCACAACTTTCTATCGAGAAAGAGAACTCTCTTTTTCTGGCAAGTCCCATTAAAGGTCTTTTAGCATTTCAACTATGGTGAAATGGGCCTCCGAAGAGGGCTTTTCACATTCCAGCACTTGTGAAGTTTTATTTCAGATCTCGGTGGAATACGTGCCTCCGAGTAGGGCCTTTGCCTGGAAGTTTGGAGTTTCCTTCTCTCGGTTGGATGGATTCACGAGACGGACACAAGTAACTTGGATTGTTTGTTTACACAAACGTTATCAGCTAGTTAACGAGTGTCATGTGCCACCGGTCAGTCCACAACTTTCTATCGAGAAAGAGAACTCTCTTTTTCTGGCAAGTCTCATTAGAGGTCTTTATCCTCCGAAGAGTTGTGCCTCCGAAAAGGGCTTGCGCCTCCGAGGAGGTCTTTTGTTGTTTGCTGCCTGCTCGCCCATGTCTTTTCGCCATTTGCTCATATCAGCGGTTTCCTGTTATCATTTCCAAGCGCACATTCCTTTCTTTTGCAAGTAGCTTATTCTATCCAAAAAAGTGTACTTCATTGTTAAACGAGTTCACAGGGATAGACAAAGGCTAATTAATCGAATGTTTGTTTGCACAAACGATCACAATTAGTTAGGGTCTACCTCTGGCGGAACCAGTAACTGTTTGCTTTAAGCACTTCTTATATAGGATTTGAATCTGAAATTTTTGTGGCTGGATATTCATTTGTTGAGTGATGTCAGGGATCGCTTGGTCTTATGATGGGTAAGCTTTGTTTTAATAGCCTGCAATGTTAAATCGACATTTTAGCAATACAATTGAAGTACTTTATATATCGAAATAAAACAAGCAGTAGAGAACACAAGATTTATAGTGGTTCGGCCAAGAACTGGGCCTACATCCACTTTATAGTTCTTATTATTCACTTACACTGACTTTACAATGGCTTTCAATACAAGAATCATGCATTCATAATTCTTTTTACAAACTTAAGCAAAGCTTTTAAGTAAAATATGGACGCAAATGATTGTTGTTCCAAGCTCTTGGAATTGGATCTCCTTCGACAGTTGTTAGTTTGAAAGTATCATCAAGAAGTTTTTGGCCTATGACATATGGCCCTTCCCAGTTTGGCGCAAACACTCATGTTGTTGTCATGACCCTTTTCAAGACTTGATCTCCAATCTCAAAGCTGCGTTGGCGAACTTTGGAATTGAAATGTCTGGCAATTCTTTGCTGATGGGCTGCAATTCTGAGCTGAGCCTCTTCCCTTTTTTCATCAAGGAAGTCAAGTGCTTCAAGTTGCAACTCTTCACTTTCAGCTTGGTTGAAATGAATTTTTCTATATGAAGGGACTTCTATTTCCACCGGAATCATTGCTTCTGATCCATATGCCAATGAAAATGGAGTGTGCTCAGTCGTAGTTTTATAGGCAGTTCTATATGCCCATAGTGCTAGTGGAAGCTTATCGACCCAACCACCTTTCGCGTTTTCCAGCTGTTTTTTGATGGTAGATTTGATAATTTTGTTTACTGCTTCCACTTGCCCGTTTGCCTGCGGATGAGCCACTGCTGAGAAGCTTTTCTGGATCTTGAATCGCTTGCAAAAAACTTGAAACTCTTCACTTTCGAATTGGGTTCCATTATCTGTGATTATCTTTTGAGTTACACCATACCTGCAAATGATATTCTTAGTTACAAAGTTTATCATCTTTTTGGAGGTAATAGTAGCTAATGGTTCAGACTCGGCTCATTTAGTGAAATAATCAACAACAACAATAGCATATCTGATTCCGGATTTGGCAGTTGGCAAAGGTCCGATGAGATCTATTCCCCAAATAGCAAATGGCCACGGGCTGACCATTTGTGTTATCTCAGTGGAAGGTGCTATTGGGATTTTTGCAAATCTCTGGCATCAGTCACATTTTTGGGCGTGGCTTGCAGCATCACGATTGATATCTGGCCAAAAATACCCATAACGGAGAATTTTCTTTGCTAGAGTTTGACCACCTGAATGGTCTCCACACTCTCCTCCATGTACTTCAGTTAGAATTGTCATAGCTTCTTCCTTGGTCACACATCAGAGTAATGGCATTGAGAATCCCCGCCTGTACAATCGGCCATCTTGAATTATGTATCTGGACATTCTGCGATGAAATCTGCCAAAGCTTGTCCATTGATTGCTCTCCGGGGATGATAAGTGATGTCGCATTGGCTGAGTTCGATATTCCACTTCAGAAGACGACCTGAAGTCTCAGGACGAATAAGACTTGCTTTAGAGGTTGATCAGTGAGGACTTTGATAGGATAAGCTTGAAAATACGGCCTCAACTTTCTTGATGCAATCAGTAGACAGTATGCGAGTTTTTTCAATTTTGAATAATTCATCTCTGCCCCATTGAACCTCTTGCTAATATAATAGACCGGGCACTGAATTTTTGCGTCTTCCCGTACCAACGCTGCACTAAGAGCATGAGATGAGATTGCCAAATATACGAAAAGATCATCACCGTTGTCGGGCTTAGAAAGTATTGGAGGCGTTTCTATATGACGAATCAATTCATCGAAAGCTTTCTGGCATTCAGGAGTCCAGTCAAAATTCTTCCTTTCTTCAGTGCATCAAAGAATGGAATGCATTTATCAGTAGCTTTGGAAATGAATCGACTCAAGGCAGCGACTTTTCCATTAAGACTTTGCAATTCCTTCTTCGTTCTAGAAGCTTTTACTTCTTTTAAGGCAGCAATCTGAGTAGGATTAGATTCAATGCCCCTAGCACTCACAATGAAACCCAGAAATTTTCCAGACTCCACCCCAAACGAACATTTCAAAGGATTAAGTTTCATTCCGTGCTTTCGGAGGATTGCAAACATTTCCGCCAAGTGGTCCATATGATCTACCGCTTTCTTTGACTTCACCAACATATCGTCAACATAAACTTCCATAGTTTTGCCAATCTGCGGTTTGAACATAGCATTGACGAGTCTTTGGTAAGTTGCACATGCATTCTTAAGTCCGAAAGGCATGACTCTATAGCAGTAGAGACCAACATTGGTGATGAAGCTTGTATCCTCCTGATCCGGCTCATGCATCATAATCTGGTTGTATCCGGAGTAAGCATCCATGAAAGATAACAATTCGTGCACCGCTGTTCCATCCACCAACTGGTCTATTCTGGGTAATGGGAAGTAGTCTTTGGGGCAGGCTTTGTTTAAATCTGAGAAGTCAATGCAAACTCTCCATTTCCCATTAGCTTTCTTAACCAGTACTGGATTTGAAACCCAATTCGGATAAGTAGACTACCTGATGAAATCATTCTCCATAAGCGGTCTACCTCTTCTTTCAAAGCTGCTGACCTTTCGGGACCTTGGGTTCTTTTCTGTTTTACCGGTGAAAACTTCGGATCAATGTTCAGAGTATGTACTGCAATTTCCGAAGATATTCCACACATATCAGCATGAGTCCAAACGAATACGTCCAGATTAGCTTTCAAGAATGTTGCCAACGAATTTTGAACTGTCGTACTAAGCTGCGTACCCACATTCACCACTTTGTTCGGATCTTTCGGGTCAACAGGTACCGGCGCCGTTACTTCAACTAGCACCACTCTATTCTCCCCTGCACTGCCTTTTCTGGGATCCATTTCTCTTCGTGCCCCGCTATGCTCGCCAGTGCAGGGTCCAGCCTGTAATTGCTACAAGGTTGGTTCTTTGATGCGGACTGAGGCTGCCGCATCTTTTCCCATTTCTCTCTTTCTCGCTTTGCGCAACTCTATCAGATAACATTCTCGCCCAGCGTTCTGATCCCCTTTAATAACTCCAGCTCCGTTATCCGTGGGGAATTTCATAGTGAGGCACCACGGGGCGAGAATTGCTTTAAAAGCCGCAAGAGTTGGTCGGCCTAGAAAGGCGTTGTAGGCAGAAAATTCATCAACAATTACAAAAGTCTGTTTTCGAACCAACTTTTTCTGCCCCTCTCCAAGCTCGACAAACAAATCAATAGTTCCAATTGGCTACTTCGGTTCCCCAATGAACCCAACAATTTTCTGAGATGAGGCTTGAACATCGGCCATTGGAATTTTCATTTGATCGAACGTCTTTTTGAAAAGAATATTGCAAGAAGCGCCGCAATCTACAAGCACTCTTCTCACAATAGCCGGCCCAATGCCTGCAGAGATGACCAAGGGATCCATGGTTGGAGCTTCAATGCCCATAGAGTCCCTGGCTTTAAACACAATATCATCATTAAAAGTTTTCTGCTGCTTCAAAGGTGCAGCATATTCTAGCACAAAAACACTCTCTTCTGTTGGTGCATACTTTAAGGCACGGGCATATCTTTCCATCTTGCCACAGCTTCTGCCTACTGGGTGAGGCCCTCCTGTAATCACATTAATAACAGGCCTTTTCGATTCATGAACGGTATTCTTCTCACCCGAGCCAGATGGATGAGCAGGAAATTACTGGCCCTTAATGGATGAAGTTGGGTCATTTCTACTTCTCTTAACATATTGCTGCAACTTGTTCTCTCTCAATAGTTCTCCAATTAAATTTTTCAGATGGCGACATTCGTTGGTATCATAACCGGGTTGATTATGAAACCGACAGAATCTCCCACTTTGAGCAGCTTTTTTGCTAACTCGGCGGTTTAGGATATTCCACTGCATCTTTGGTAGCAAAAAAGATATTCTCCAGAGTGTCAGTCAAAGGAGTGAAATCTGAAGATTTTAAGAAGCGAAGTTTCTTCATATCTTTCTGTTTCTTCCCACCATTGTTCTTCCTTTTCTGACTCCCGGATTCCCTTTTGGTAGGAGCAGTAGTATTATTCTTGACCTCTGTCAATGCTACTTTAACTGGTGATCGAAGGTTTTCCAAGCGCATGAATTCATCAGATTTCTTATAGAATTTCTCAAGCGAATTCGGTTCTTTCATCTTCATCCATTTCCCATATTCGCTTGATTTGTCGATTGCCCTCATCAAGTATGTCAAGACCATCCGTGGTTCTGCATTATCCACTTCAGCCAAAGCTATGTTGAAGCGATTCAAGAAAGACCTGATAGACTCCCCAGGATTCTGTTCCAGACTTGACAGTGACATAATATCCTTTGCCTTTAAAGCATACAACCTGAATTGATCTTTAAACTTCCGAGTCAAATCGGCGAACTGATATATAGATCGGACCGGAAGCTTTGTGAACCAGAGCAGAGCCACTCCTTCCAAGTATACCAGAAAGTACCGGCATTTGATCTCATCAGACGCTCTAGCACCAGTCATGTGCCAATCATACTTATACAGAATTGATTGGGATCGCTTTTTCCCTCTAAGCCGGGATGGTAGGAAGAACAAACTTCCTTGGGAATTCCGCCTTTAGAATCTTCTCAGTGAACGGAGTTTTGCTCGGAGCGAATCCCCATTCCTTCTCATCTTCATCCCTCTGCATGCTTTCTTTCATGATTTGTCGCACCATGCCCGAAAGATATTCCTCATCATTTAAAGGATCTGCAGGACAGACTTCGGCCATTTTCTCGGAAGTTTGTCTGGACAAACGTTCGCGGAGAGTTGGCTGTGGTCTCGATCCTCCAGCTTGAGGAGGTGTTTCTTTGGCAGGGCTAGCTGCTCTTTGAGGAATATTCCTCTCTTCATGATATGAACATCATCTGCAAGGTTTTCTTCATTATTCGCCGGTTGACGGTTAGCTCTGAGCAATGCATTTAACCTCTCAAGCATTAAAGCATTCTGAGTCTCCATCTGCTGGTATAATCCAGATACTGCAGCATCTAACTCCGCTCGTGTAATTCCGGCACTTGGTGCTGCTTGACTTGACGAATGAGAAGTGGCAGTATTTTCATGGACATTACTGGGTCTTGTAGATCTACGCTTTCTTCCAGGAGCCATTATCTCTGATAGACTTCTGGTTTTGAGAGACTTTTTCAACAAACTTTTGCGAAGCAATGACACATAGCCTGAGTTGGGTTCTCAGTGAAAGCACCAAAAATGTTAACGCAAAAAATTGAACGCTAACACCCCGGTGTATGTAGAAATTAAGTGAAAGCACCACCCGTGAATTCGGGAATTAAAAACAAGTAGGAAAGTCACAGAGAAAGCAGTAAAAGACAACAATTTTATAGTGGTTCGGCTTCAGGTTAAGCCTACGTCCACTTTAATCCTCTTTATTACTGAATCAATTACAACTTTACAACAATTTTCAATTACAATACTGATGAGACAAACAACTAGAACCCTGATGTAGAAGAATTCTTTGAATCCATGTTGATTGTGTTAGATTTCCTCTTGAAGTTAGTTGACATGTCTTTCGTGTTTGAAGTGTCGAGTGAGTCGAGAATTCAGCAGAGTATCGACGTTCCGGAAATGAGCCAAGAAGATCCCCTTTTAGTTGGAGTAGGCGGGGTATTTATAGGAGAGTTCGGTGTTAGGTCGTAGGTCGCAAGCGACCTTGGATAGGTCGTAGGTCGTCCACGACCTTGTGGGAGTCGCTTACGGCTTATACAAGGTACACTTCATCATTCTGGAGAAACTGGCAAGTCATAGGTCGTGGCCGACCTAGGTAGGAAGCGGCATAGAAAACTCCTTTGGTATGTTTAGGTCGTGAGCGACTTAGGTATAAGTCATAGATCGTGGGCGACTTAGTAGACACGGTTTACAGCCTAACAGGAGCACCTTTGATTATTCGAACAAGTCATAGATCGTGGACGACCTAGGGAAGGAACAACTTAAGGAAGACAAGTTACATCGGCTTTGTATAGCTCGCTAGGTCGCTAAGTCGTTAGGTCATAATGCCTTAGCTCGCTGCAGAACTTTATCCCTGTTAGGTCGCTCCCCTTACTAACTCGCTAGGTCGCGTATACCTTTAGGTCGCTAGGTCGCCTCAGTCCATAGGTCGTTGGTGCGCTAGATCGCTCAGTCCATTTAGCCACTAGGTCGTTTAACTTGCTGAGCCGCTTTATGTGTTAGGTCGCTTACTCCTTTAAGTAGTTAGGTCGTGCCTTCACATAAGCCGTTAACTCGTTGAGTCATAGGTCGCTGGACCATCTAATCCGTCATGTACCTCGTTAGGTCGTAATGCTTGCTGCACCATTAGGTCGTTAAGACCGCCCTATCTTTAGGTCGCTTATGAGGTTAGGTCGCTAGGTCGCTCAAAAAGAGGAGTTAAAAGGTAATATACCAGTCCATTCATAATACATTGATATTTATGTAAGATGTATTACATGCATTTAAAAGTAAGAAAATAGTTCGATTTATTTCAGTAATTCAACTCAAATGATGATAGATACATTTTTTTCTATGTCCTTTATTAAGTGACCCAATGAGATAGATAATGAAGCATCGTTCAGTGTAAAAATATCAACTTATTATTTTTTTAGACAAACGGTAATTTACCGTTACCAGTGTAACGGTTATCAGTTTATCGGTATACCAGTTATCGGTATACCAGTCAATCGGTAACGGTAAACAATTTTAATTTATTGGTAAAAACGGTGGGGTAACGGTATTTACAAAATGATAACGGTAACCATTACCATAACAGCCCAAGAAATTAGGCTAAATCCCTCTGGATACTTGGATTTGATTGACGTTCTTTAGGAGATTAGATCAATGGTTTGGAAAATGAACCTTGGAAAGCAAACAAGAAAATAAGCAAGCTATATAGAAAACAACGCTGCAAATCATAGTAACAATATTGGATCGCTTACTAAATCACCAACCGATGTTGTTTTAGGAAAGAATTGGAGCGAATTGTTGGAGTAACCAAACTATGACAACAATTCAGTAAACGTTGATGGAGGAGATAAGATAGAAATTTGAATCATTTAGGCAAGCGTCACAAGGAGCGACAAATTAAGCCGAAGGATCTCATGCTCGAGAAAGTAGCCCTGGTGTAGGTAGAAAGACGGAGTGAAACAGAGATGGAGAAGCAAATAGAAAACAAGATGATGCAGCAAGAACTGCTGCTTCAAAGGCATCCGATTGATCAGCATTGATAGGAATAATCAAAGACCAAATGAGATAGAGCCAACGACATAGGAATGCTCTTTTCGAAAGTCATGCAAGGAATAATGCAAAGGATGATACTCACAGACGAAAGCATTCCCGTGGTCGAAATCATGAAAGACGACATGAAAGAAAGAAAAAAAGACACGGACGAATAAGCTCCTCGAAGATAGGGAGACCAGTCGTTATGTCACCGACCATGAATGCTCAGGGAGCGACCATCGTATATTTCACCGGTCCAAGCACGTGGTTAGGTTGTGACTGACGGTCACCTCCATGAGGACGTGAATAAGGTAATGATGAAAAAGCGAATGAGATGATAAGATGGTTACTCCAAAGAAGGGGCCGTGATGATTGGAAGACTGTTGCAAGTTAGAATCTCTTTACAGTTGAGATCAGAAGACATCTCCAAAGGTTCACAATATCGACAATGCAGTCATACAACGAATTGACGGACCCAATGCAGCATCTGCTACAATATACTAGCACATGGATGGTGCTCGTGCATATGTAACGACCCACAAATTTCACATTTAATATTACATAATTATCAATGGTCGTTAAATTAAGAATGATAAAAGACCATTTTGAATAGAGTTTTTTTGGTATTTTAATAATTAAATTACGTTCAGAATATTCAAAAAACGAACTTTGATACATAATATGTTAGGGTTTGGATACAATGACCGAATCAGGTATTTTGAGTCTAGAATTAGGGTGGCAATTAGACATGTTAGGTTGGATCCAGAATCGACCAGATATGTCTCGGTTCTAGACGGGTCATTGTTTTGTCGGATCTAAGCTATACATTTTGAAACCTAGACCCGACCAAGAGTTTGAAACTGATCGGGCTTGTTCAACTCCAGTTGGGTAATCACTTAAAGTACGCATATTTTGTTGGTTTTTTGCCGGGATCTTTCGAATCGGGTCTAAATGGTTTTTTTAAGTAAACCCAACGGGCCCTTTGGGTTTGAGTTTGATAATTATGCTCGAGTCTTCTCAGGCCGGTTCGGGTTGAGGGTCTCACTTCTAATTGCCAGCCCTACCTGAAACTGTTTTAGACCAAAAAACCATAATATTCACTATGAAAATGTTTGTTCTTAACCCTAGCCGCCATCAGATCTTATTCTCCCCCAATCCTGAAATCCTGCTTAATTGCACCTTAATGGCAGACAATTTTTCCAAATTACAAATTATTCCAAAAATTCAATATCCAATACTCATCGAATTATCATCAAATTATTTGTCTTGTCGAGACGAAGAGAACACGATAATTTGTTTTAGATGCGATGCTCGAATTGACCGAAAATAACGGTCAAAGGTGAAATCAACAAAACCTTGGTTCAATTTAGGGCTTTTTGATTGAAGATGAATTAAAGGGTGCGGTCGACGCCATTTAAAAGATCTCGTCCAGTGGAGTTCAATGGTTGTCGTTGATTTGTGGTTGGAAAGGCGTAGTGATAACAATTGGCCAAACAGCGAAGAAGGTCGTATTTTTGAAGATTTATTTCTCAAGCCACGAGCAATTTCAAATGACAAGACCAGTTCCATGTGATATGGCTTGTCGTCCCCTCCTTTTGGTAGGAGGATTACCTCTTCTAATGCTACCTACAAGGACGAAGAATTTCATGATCAAAGTTGATGCTGATGGGATAGGACGAATATAGGGAAGAAGGTAAATTTTTAGTTAAGCCCCTATAAATTAAATGCGTGTTAAACCCTACAACTTATAATTAATGTAACTTTTGCATACGATTTTCGATTTATGCACGATTAGTTGCTTTAGATTCATCATAAGATTCCAAACATTTGGCATATGGTTTGCTGATTTTAGGGGCTACGTACGAAAATATCTTTACAGGATTCAAAGATCGTAAATGTTATACCATAATTTCTACTTTATTAGTTTGTTATGTTCAATTTTTAAGTTCCATAAGCCGAAACCGAAAAGAAAAACTTATAGGTATTCATCGCATATAAATACCGAAAGCTTCAACTGTACGGCTAAAGCCCATCAGCTATAATATGTGCTAGACCTCCCACAAGAATTAAATATCAACGATGCTTTGTATATAGCTTCGCATGGCTCCCTTCGATATATTAGTCTGAATGTTAAGCTTGCATGTTGAAGTATATAGCATAAACAATGTCGAAGGCCCGATGTGGAGCCAAAACAAGCAAAAGTGGTCCACAATGCAATGAAAAGCAAGGACCATAGGCATCACTCGTATTGAAAGCGTGGTAATGTGACTCAAGTCAAGCCACTTCGAAAGCACATACATAGGATGAGCTCAACCAAAAGCAATGGTGACCGGCCTGACCTTAAACCAAAATCATAGGCCTTCAAGCGAGCCCTTAACCAAAAGCATCAACCACCAAGCCAGTTAATACGGGAAGTATACGTCAGAAGGCTGACTTCTTACCACAAGCCAAAAGCATCTAGGGATTTTATTCCGAAAGCATCTAGGCGTGCTGCTATACTAAGGCAATATGCCGTCTACCTAAAGCAATGGCTCAAAACGGCTATAACCGAGAATAAGGCCCACAGCGTCTAGTTTAGCACACAAGATCAAAACTCTCTCTACCCAAGGCCAATAGCGCCTCAATATATAACCGAGATCAACGGCCAAGATAGCCTCAATATACATTAACGGCTGAGATAGATTGAAGCTTAAATAAAGTATACGGGTCAGGGCATCCAAAACTATATATAAAAATGTCAAATCATCAATCTGCATCAATCTACAAGTGGCCAGATGGTGACACGTGTTCAAACATTAGGCCCACATGCGGGTCAAGTCAGCAATCCATGTGAAAAGCTCTCCACCAATGACAGAGCTATGAGATGCCTATAAATACAAGGCATAAACACTCATATGAAGGATCCTGATTGTGATTTGACTCAAAAACACGGACAACGTCATTCAGAACTTGTAAAGTCATATTCGGCTTCATTGATAAAGTAGTAAAGAACCTTCTCAACGATGGACATAGGGATCGGCTCCTGAACCACTATAAACTTTCGTGTCTTTTCTTCCAGCATGGCTTTCTTTTACTACATTCGATCGTCTTTCCCTTTTAAACTACTACTTCCGCAGCTTGCTATAGAACATTAGGGTGTTGGTCAACAACTAAAAATTATACGGACACTGTTGACGTTAGAAGGACTCTACATTTTGTCCTACTACTTGATTTACTTGCTTCCTAACCAACTTACAACCTGAAAATGAAGTCTAAATCTATTTCAAAAAAGAATCCTCATTCACCTACGGTTAATGAGGAATTTACTGAAACACCAGATGAAATGGTAACCAAACTGTTGCCGAAGGACCTGCTCTTTCGATTACTAAAAAGGTGGAACTCGGTGCACAAGGCTCACGTACGATAGCGGGTTATAGGAAAGTCAATAATGTACGCAGTCATTCCCTTGCATTGCGAAGAGTCTATTTCCAAACTCGAATCCAGACGTCCATATCACCATGCGGGTGACCTAACCTTGCGCCAAAGCTCCACCTCTCTCTTTCGATTGCCCGCTAATGAAAAATTCCACGATATGACGTTGGCCTATGTGAAAAATACAACGAAGCGATTGGACAAATACCAAGCTGCAATGAGGAAAACAATTGAGACTGTGGATAGAACCGTTCTCATTGATGATGAGAGTCGGGCGTCCAAGATACTCCGATACCCTGGAAAACTACCAATGACCAAGAAAGAAGAGTGAATTGAATTCGCTAAAGTTGCCTTTATGAAATTCAAGAAGAGTCCTCTTGAATGGCTAAAGAAACACAACCATAAACTCGACCTAAAAAGGCCTAACTCCGAGTCCCGAAATGATAAACCTCGATGGCTTACTAAGGTGCGGCTTGATTGGCAAAGTTGTTATATAAGTCACACCGATATCTTGAGTCTTGGTGGTAATCGAAACACTTAAAGGCTATTGCTAAAACAATATAAATAAGTGCAAAAGCTCCAAGAGGAGAGATCCAGCGAAAATAAGAAAAATCCGACCCTTCCTTGAAGAAATCAAAAAGGCTTCACTGCTAATGGATTTCAAATCCCTAGACTATCTTATGACGGATCCACTGATCCGAAAGATCACATTGATTAGTAATGACAATCAAATGAAGGTCATTCGGGCGTTGGACGAAGTCAAGCATAGGTTCTTACCGGTTACTTTCACAGGGGATGCATTTAAACGGTTTCAGCATTACCCATCGAATGAATTCATGGAAACAACTAACTACTTCTTTGCCTCTAGAGACACTCGAACCGACCGTCGAGGGAAAGAGGAATCTCTTAAGGATTACAGTAGGACATTCAATGATATTGCTGCCAATGTCTAAGGTCATATTAGAAGAATCAAATAATACAAGAATGTACATCTTTCAATGATTTCTTCTACAGAGCTCAAGAAGAACTTCGAACTGATGAATCAATATAGGCTCGGTGCAAGAGCCGAGAATGGACCAATGAAGGCCGAAACTTCACTCCAGCCAAAAAGCCAAAATGAGAGTTTCAAACTGTAGAAACTCTCCTTCTCACCCACTCATGTTCCTAAATCTATGCCTTATCTCAAGACCGGATCAAATACTCGGTAGCAAGAAGCAAATCTGGGCATGTTGAGCGGAACCGAGGTGGTGCATATTGCTCCTATCACCAAGTAAATGGCCAGCGGAACAAAGGCCGTCGATATGTGAAAATGTTTATTAATAGGCTTATGAGAGGGTAAGCTAAACGAATTTTTGATAAAGAAAACTCTACAATGAGGCACTCCTTCGGTTGAACTCAAGAACCTACGACAGTTAGCTCAGCCGGCGCTTTTTTCTGTCAATATGATTCTTGGAGGCCCACACGTGGCTAGATCCAACAATAGTAGCTGAAAGAAATACAATAATGAGGCCTAAAGGCTTAAAAAGCTATTTTTTAGGTGGATAGATAAGCAAAGTTAAACTGAATATCACCTTCCGGGATGTCTATAACCAACGTGTCTGCCATCCTCGGAGCGATCCCTTAATCATTACTGCTTAGATAAGCTTTCAGATGTTGCAAAGATCATAGTAAACACTGGATATTATCTTCAAACATGCTTTCGACAAATGGAACTACCCGAAAGCATTCGTAAACCAAGTCACACCCTCATCTATGGCTTCAATGATGGAGTCATTCCTCTAGGAGAATGCAGTTTATTGGTTAAGGTTGGCTTCGGTTCGTGCTGCAAAGTATTTGAAGCAGTTTTTTTTTTTTGTGATTGATGTACTTTCCCTGTACATCTTTTTTGGAAGGTCCGCTCTTGATACTATTGACGGGTACATTTAAACAAAACACTTCTCGTTGAAATTCACAATCGAGAGAGAGGTAAGGATTATGTCAAGAGAGCAAAGGCATCTCTAGGCAATTGTATTACGCCAATTTAAACATGCTCTATAAAGGAAAGAATTCAGTGTACATAGGTGGTATTAAACCCAAAACGGTTATGATTTCCTTCGATAATACAATCGAGTGGCAATTAGTTCAACATACACTAATTTGGCTTGTTGGACTAATTTGGGCTAAGTTACATGCGGGAGAGAATAGGGAAATTGGTTCCCTGTCATAGCAGTTAGGGCGACGTATTTCGCAATGTTTGATATTGGTATGGACAAATATTTTGAAATAGTTGATTGACAGATGCGATAAAGTAGAAACCTTACCATAGTGCGATAAAGCGATAAAGAGATCCATTAAATAAGAAAAATTCCCTAGTTAAAGTAGAAACCTTATCTTGGTAATCGTAATAGTTGTAAGAACTCATGTTTACTTTAAGGTATGACTAGAATCATTTCCATATTAGAGTGGACACTGTATTGAAAAAAAATTGAGAGTAATTGAAAAGAAAGACAGAGACCTTAAGCAATTGGAGCATAGTTAGGTATAAGTGGGCTTAGATAATTAAGTTGTTATTGTCTACTCCAACTTAAGTGATAAACCAATAAAAATGTTTTTTAAAAGTTAAAAACGATAGATATCTAATATTTTAAATAGAAAAAGGTTGATTTACAATTGATGAGGCCAAACGACGATATAATTCCCCAGACCATAAATGCAAAATATTTAAAACCCTACCATAGCACAAGGTTGTTGCAAATATGAGTTTTAGTATTGGTTAGCCATGGTCAAGTATTACCATGCAATAACGAAAGTAGAAATATATCTAGTTGGTTAAACACGATCAAGTAGTACCATGCAATAAGGGCATTGTTAAAGAGACTCCATTTTTGGAAGGATGGGAAAATTTTACGAGTACTTCACTCAAAAAAATGTTGCGGGAAAATTTTTGGAAGGGCGAAAACCACTTCGACGGGATATGACTGGGAAAAAAAATCAAAATTAAACAAAGAGTTACCGAAATATTAACGGCAGTTACGAATTTTTTTAGGGGGGCAAGCATTTTTGGTACACCCCTTAGCAATTTTTCAAAAAATGAAAAAATACTCTCCACTTTCAATGTACGTAACTTTGTCCATACGATGGACGATGAATTACTGGTGACCGTTGAGGACACCAAAGGGTTATGCACTTGCGTTGTTCGAACAATCATATAACGGCTTAACAAGAGTCTTCTATAGGTCAAATATAACTATGTCAAAATAGAAAATCTCAGGTAGCGACGCAATCTTCAAACTTGAGTGTCGTTAGTTTAAGTATCTAGACTATGCTTTAGTTATGGTTAATCACATGACATGTCACTTATGTTACGGTCATAATTGCATATTTGTTGAACTATTTGAAGTGATGCGCTACTCAATAGAGTAATCGTCTTCTTGATTTAAAAGGTCAACATCCAATGTAGTCGGTAATCAATTTGAAGTTAAAATTTTTGATCAAAGCGGTTAATCGATAAACTTATCAGATTGAACCAAGGGCATTGAAGTTGCACTATACAATTAAATGCGAATATTGTTGGAGTCGGGACAATTGACTAAACTTTACGTATCTCAATGATATGGTGATGATGAAAGTAAAACGTGCACGAAATATCGTTACTTACTACTTAGGGTGTAGCTTAATAAAGATTAAAAATAAGATTTAACATAAATAATCTGTAAGCAACTGAACTTGTGTCCATTGTCGTGCTTCAGTAAAGTCCATACAGGGTTAAATGTTTAAATTACTCAAATTGTTATTAAGTGATGAATTGACACCAAGAAATCACACAACAAACCTTGTCAGCATATTTCTGAACTTAACTAATTCGAATTAATATAAATGTTAGAAATTAAAATAGAAGAAATTAATATAAATATTATATTAATTTTTTATATCAATTATTTATTTGAAGCCATAAAAATAATTAAAATCATATATAAATATTATATGTTAATTTCATTAAATTAAAGGGACTGAATAAATTTCGAGTTAGACCCGTCGCCATCTTTCTAAAAATTAGTAATCTTTGTAATTTTTACTATTGGGAGAATGACAAATTTCTCACTCAAATTTATGTAATTTTATGGTAGACCAGTTGTAATCACTATGAAAATAATGAAACGGGAAAAATTATTATAAAATGGACGTAGGTATAGCCGAACCACTATAAAACCATGTGTTCTCTCTTTTTTGCTTTCCTTTAGCTATTTTGATATATTCGGATCTGAGATCTAAACACAAACTTAAAATCAGTGATCACATTCTGTACCATTGGTTATTTGCGACTCTACGGGGTGTTTGGCAAATTTTTGGACCAACGTTGTTGTAATAAATTTAATATGTGCATATGTTGGAGCAACATCGATTAGAACCTGAAGAACATCTTTTCAAAGAAAACTTTCAGCTAATACTTTTACAAACCATTGAATACTTAACCAATACGTACACCATTCATTGCCTTTTTCAAATACTTTTCAATGGATTTCCTTTTATGTTAAATATAATTATTACCCCGAAATGTATTAACATAAAAGGTTCCCTGATAACACTTCATTCCTCATTTGAGTGAGACAAATTATCGAGCAAAAAGGAATTGAAATGCATTTGTGTTAAAAACAAAAACGAACTGGGAACCAAACATATGACTTAATATGCTCAGACTTCCAACTGAAATTCAGAACACCAAATCATATTAGCATCATAGGATCAACTTTATAACTGTTTGGGGGCACCAGCAGACCTCGTATAAACAATGGAGCATGCACATATGGTTCTTAAGGAAATCTTTTAAATTTAACCTTCTACAAAACTTATAACCAATTCAGTCCAAATTCAAAAGTAATTACCAAAATATACCACTTTTGACATTGCTGATGTTACGTCAGCAATTTATATTGGCAGGATTTCAAATCATAATTTGCGTTGTCGACAAATTGGTGATTGGCACCAACAGGGCCAAAAAGTGAACTATTGTTTATATTAGCATTGAAATGGGAGGAAAAAAAAGTAGTAGTGAATAAGTGATTGTCTGATAATGAGCAAGGAATATCCGTCTTTCTGCTAAACAGAATCTATTGAACTCATAATTCATTAGATACTTTTTCTAAATGTCAACTAAGTATCGTAAGTAAATTGATCCCGGTTGTTCAATCATTTGATAACCCGAGTCATTCTTTGATTAAAAAAATCCATGAATGCAGGATTTTCCAAATTTATATTCTCAGTTGTATAGCAATTAGAAACAGGTGAATAAGAGGACATTAAAAGTTCAAGAGTTTTACCTGTTGCGACGCTTCTCCAAGAACTGCTGAAGTGATTGTCTCCTCGCAATGGGAATCTCTATAAAATAATAAATAGAA
Organism: Allium cepa; assembly: GCA_030765085.1. Taxonomy (NCBI): domain Eukaryota; kingdom Viridiplantae; phylum Streptophyta; class Magnoliopsida; order Asparagales; family Amaryllidaceae; genus Allium; species Allium cepa. Next base: position 576,366,145 of record CM060945.1, on the reverse strand, counting down.
ATACTGCATTTAAATACAGAATAAGATTCAAAAAACACGGGAAAAAAAACAAAAAACAAATCACCAGCTTGGAGTTTGCAAAGAGAAGTGTAAGGATTAGTTCCTACTGCAGTAGAACTATGCTGAGACAATGATCTGGTCAATGCAGCTGCAGCTGTAGAGTTGGGACCTGCTCCCGTTGATATCTTGTTTGCAGCAGATGTTGCAGCTGCAATCAACATTATAGCTTGGGCCTGTTTTTCAACTTGAATCGATAAGGATCAGAGCATTACATTATCTTGCACTTATTAGTAGTCAAAACTATTTTATAAGTAGCTTATTTAGGTTTGGCGCGTGAGAACTACTTCTAAAGAGGTAACATAAGTGATTTATTGTTTGCTTATATAAACCAGGATAGAATTCCATAAATAATTCCGACAAGTAAACGGCTAGAATAAGCCTTGGTGTTTCAAACAAGGACAAAAAAAATTTAGATATAGGTTTGGTAAAAAAAAAATTGCAAAATAGGTTCCGTTGACAACTTGTTTAAAAAAACCTAGTTTTCAAAATGTTAGCCTTTGTACATGCGCACTTGCGCATTTTAAAAGCAAACATGTACAAATTATGGAGGAAAGCCAAATTATCATCCATGGCTTTTTACAAACGATCATTCGATGATATTGGACTTCAAAATGATAAAGGTTTGATGCAAAAACGATCGAGCAGAAAACATTGCAAGGAAAAAAAAATTGCCAAAATCCATTGATCGCTAACGATTCATGCATGAATCGCTACCGATCCATCAAAATTTCCCTTCTATCGTCGTTCTTAGTAGATATACAGAAGAACATGTCTTAAGAACATGCAGTGAGACTTATACTTGAAGCAAACAAAGTTATACCAAAGAATCAAAGGAAGAACAGCAAAATTTATGGTCGGTACCAATCCAAGAATATTATTCTTCATTCTACTCCCTTGGATCTTGATCTGTGGTAATTTCTAATAGATAGCAAAGAAAAATTACAACTCTGAAACTCAATAATAGCCAACTACATTATAAATACGGGTTTACATGGAACAAAAAAAATGAATTTTGACATTTTGCTATTTTATATCTAAGCAAAAATACTGTCATAATTCTCCACTGAATTTTGAAATTACAGTTATAATCACTTCCAGAATCTTATATAAAACAATGATAGAACATTTCCAAAGTGGATGTATGCATAACCAAACAAGTGTAAATTGCGTGTTGCTTTCCCTTTCCCGTTCTTCTTATTTCTGCATATTTCTATTGATTTTGTTAATTTGATCTAGGTTGTTGAGTTTGAATTACCTTAATCCATGAATTAAAGACTATAATTTCTTGAAATCATATTTAATAACTACATGCAGGATTATTGGCTCTACGCTGTCTTTAGGGTATTGGGCTAGTTTTTTTATTAACATTTTTGTGCTTCCACCATAAACTTGAAGATCGAGTAATATCATTTGTATTACTCGAATTTGATTTAAATCTACAAGGAGAGCATATCAAATGGGTGGAAGAAATAATATGGGAAGCAAGCTTGAGGGCCGACAGTGAAGGAAACACTAGAAATCAACGAGCAATTGAGTAAACTATGTAACCTCCACCAGATCTTGTTACTAAAGAGGAATCAACAAGGCAATTTGTCATGATGAAACATACCCCTAAAAGAGAAGGATCTCGTGCAAAGGACCATAGAGGAAGGAATTATCTAGTTAAATCTAATGAAGTCCTGCAGCACTAGAGAAGAAAACGCACAAGAAAATAAATACTCGGAGCAAATACTCCATGTGAGTCGATCGGTACCGATCCATCGTCGACCGATACCGGTACATCATCAAGACGGTCAACATCATGGCACTGACGAAGTAGGGATAGTGAAGTAAGTCATATTGAGTAAAGAGCTCTAAGAAATGATGAGAGAAGCGGTCGCAAAAGAGAGCAATCCTGAGGACGCGGTCAAGAAAGACAACATGACGAGAATGAGAGGGCAAGACAAATTATTTCCTAGAGACACTGAGACCTAAGCATCAGACTGTTGGCCATGAGCACTCGGGCAGCGATCATCATGGTCGTTCGTGGAACCGAACACATGATGACAAACGATGATCGCCGTCGAGGGCGGACGGGACTAAAAGATGAAACTATAGATGATGTGATAAAGCAACTGCTTCAACGAGAGAATCACAAGGACGATTGGGAGACTACCTTTAATTGAATCCATTTACAACAGAGATTAAAGTGGCATGGTATCCAAGAAAATTTACTCTGTCATATACATGCTGATATATAACGAACTAACAGATCCTATGCAACATTTGCTTAGATACGGCTGACATATGGATGACGTTATAGCCGATGATTTTGTGAAATGCAAACATTTACTTTTATTCTAGAAGGAACTGATAACCATGTGGTTCTGCGGATTCAGCGGGGATCCATCAGGCTTTATGATCAATAGGCTAATAAGTTTTCAAGCCAATTAAAAGTGCATTCAGTACAGTTGAAGGATGCGATTTCGCTGGTCAATATGAAGCAGAGAACAGTAGAATTATTAAATAGTTGTTCGAAGAGATTCAATGCTACCGTTACAGAAGTAAGGAATCGGAAAGATAGCATGGCGCTGATAGAACTACTAGGATGGGCCAGCAAAGACATTTTTGGAAAGTAACTATTAACAAAGAAGTCGAGTACGTCGATGAGAATTAATGTTACTGCTAACAAGATGTTCTTGGAACAAATCTGTCAAACAATGGAGGTGCCCGTGGACGATATACTGGTAAAGTTAAGGAAACTAATAGATCACATGGAGCACCTATCAAAAATATTCAATGTGCTTTGGAAGTATGGAATGAAGTTAAATATATTCAAGTGTTCTTTCGAAATTGCATTGAAAAAGTATTTAGGGTTCATCGTAAACTCTAGGGACATATAAGTCAATCCATAGTAGATTGAGGCATTGAAGCAGGATACAGTCCCAAGGACAAGAAGAGAAATACAAAGCTTGAATGGTAAGATTGCCGCTTTGAGTAAGTTCATCTCGATGACAATCGATAATTGTATATCATTCTTTGACGCCCTCAAAAAGTAAAAGGGAAAGTTCCAATACACAGATGAATGTAAAAGTGCATTTCAGCAATTGTTGGAACATCTTTGAAAACTGCTGATATTATCTAAACTTTTGAAAAGAAAACATGTTCAAAGTATATGGTGTCGACTCATGTACCGAGTGCAACATCAGTGCGTGAGGAGTCGAAGATTCAACATCAATAAACATTTTACAAATGTGGAAGAGTTTATCCTAAATTGGAAAAGCTAGCTTACTGCTTATTAATAGCACCAAGGAAGTTCCGACCTTATTTCCAAGCTCATACAATAAAAGTATTGATTGATCAACCTTTTAGGAAGGCCTTGCATCGCTTCGAGACATTGGAACGGTTATTAAAGTGAAACATTAAGATGAGTTGGTATGAAATTATTTATCATCTCAAGAAGGCGATTCATGAACAAACATTGATAGATTTCACTACAAAACTTACTATCCAAGAACGAAATGGAAGAAATGGTTGAATTTTCAAAGCAAAAATATATGTGGACGATGCATCCAATGATAGCGAATCTGGATGAGGTAGTTTTGGTAATTCCAGAAGGTCGGAGAATGTATTATACATTGAAACTTGAATTATGTGCTATTAATCATAAAGTGAAATATGAAACATTGATCGGGATACACAAGATCGCAAAGGAATTAAGAATGAAGTCATTGCAAATTTTCAATGACTTTCAACCTGTGCAATTAAAGCGCTCGACAGATTCAAAGCGGCGGAGGTGTAAAAAGTCATAGCGGAGATATAGCGAGCAAATAGTAGGATATAACGGATGGCTCTAAGATAGCGTATAAAACTCGTACTTAATGTTTTTACAAATATATAAATGGTAATTAAATGAAAAATTAACATTCAATTGAATTATAATTAATACATAAATATTTTTAAATAAAAACATGTGCGAATATACCGTAAAGAAACGTAAATTGTTATATAACATAATTGAATTTAGTAGAATATTAAAGTATTTTCATTTCTAAAAATATATTAAAAAATCAATTAAATTGATTAATTTCATAATTTTTATAATGTATAAATGTCATTTTTCAATTCATTTCTTTAAAGAAGATATAACGGAAATAGCGGAATATAGCGGGAATAACGGGATATAACGGAGCTTAATGAGAGAGACTATATTTTGAGCTATATGAAAAAATCATAGCAGTAGAAATCCGCTATGAGATATAGCAGAGGTATAGCAGGGCATTAACTGCACAACTCCCAACTAGTGGTTAGCTACGTAGAGAGTTTCAAACTAAGGATGCATGACTTGTCCTTTGTATATCGAAAGTGTTGGAATCATTAGACGAAATCGAGCATTGCATGATTATGCACATCCTTTGGGAGGAAAATTTGAATGCAAAATCTTGGCTAAATTAACTAACTCTGGAGATGCGCGGCTGTTAGGAATCGTTCTAGTAGAAGTGTTGCAAGCTCCGAGTATCGAAGATAAGGATTACAGCATGGCAATAAAGTAGGAGTCATTCATGACTTTATTTAAGGAGTGTTAGCTAGGGGGAACTCTTCCGAAGAGTATAAATGAAATGCGGAAGCTCTTACGTAAGGTGTCGCGTTACATTTTGTAAGATAGATATTGATTCGGAGAGGATTCGCAACCCCCTTGTTGAGATATGTTGATAAAGATGAATCAAAGTAGATCCTTGAGCATGTCTATCAAAAAAGCTATGGAGATAAAACTAAGAGGCAAAATCTGGTAAAGAAGATACTTTGTTATACAAAGGACATCATTACCCGTATCTGAAATCGAATTAATTCGATTCTGAAGTATAGCATAACATCATTGATAGACAAAAATCAATCTTGAAAAGCCAAAAGTTGAATTTAGATGTTTTGGGCATAAAATTAAACTCTACAAAAGGGGGTTTTTCCCGCGGCAAACGCCGCCGATCTAGAATCCAAAATCATAGATAAAGTTTATCCAAAAACCGATAAAAAAACCCCAATTCGATTTCGAATTCGAAAAATTGAAAATCTGCTTAGAAACTAATCACGGAGAAGATTAAACTAAGATTTGTAGAGTAAATTCAAGGAATACCTTGCTGCGTTGAGACGAGATCTAAAAAGTTTTAGAGAATTCCTTTGCTTGTTTGCAATGATTTTGATATCAGGTAAGAATGGAAGAGAGAGAATGGGGCATGTTATATAAAAGAAGTCACCTAAGTTTTCGACTGTCAGATTAGATTTGGGTGGACGTTCCAGATCAACAACCGAAAGACCGAGAGGAAGGAAGCTTTGAGGCTTTCGATAAAAATGACTTGGAATGTCAAGAGCATCCCTTCGAATTGAGGGAAGGCAAATGTTACACTAAAAACTAACCTTCCAATGAAACCGAAGGGTCTCTTAACAAGAAAGGTAAAGAGAGGCGTAACTCAAACCTTCCGAGACTTCCGAAGGGATGCAGTCAACGGTTTGTAGCAGTCCCAAACCTTCCAGAGGGGACGGAAGGTTTTTCTCCACAATATTCAAGTTCTTACCTTTCGAAGAGGACAAAGAAGTCAGGACAAGGGCATGTAACCTAATGGCAACCTATCCGAAAGCATAATAAGCTTTTCGGACCGGTTGGAACATATACTTAACACCCTTCGACTGTATCAGAAGGTTTATTTATCAAAACAGCACATACAAGTCAGCGGGAAATAAACACGACCTTCCGTCGACATTCAAGAGAAGCATGGCTTTCTACAACAGTAAAGTAAAGAAACAACCTTGCGACAAGGTCGAAAGGTTCACAACATCGTATAAAGGCAGATCCTTTGAGAAAGACGAAAGGTTCATGAATACACTAGGAAATGCAGACCCTTCGGCAATATTCAAGGGCTCGAGATGGTGCACAATAGACAAACTGTAACAGCCCGCATATTTTACGATTGTATATTTAAATGTTTTATTTAAATATATCATCGTTAGTCGGATTAAAGTCCGAAAAACTACTTTTTGCAAACAACCGAATTAGAACTCGAGACCACCTCCATTGAGTCAAAAATGGTGTTTGCAACCTTTTTGAGTATAAACATTGATATGTTTGAAGCTAGCTAAAATTTCGACCTTCTCACTTAGGGCTTTGGGTTTGGGTTTGGGTTTCAACCCATTAACCTAACATATCAACCCAACTTCACTCCACTCCTATTCATTACTTTATAATATTTCCTACAACTTAAACTTTAGCAAAAATGGTGGTGGAGATGGGAAATTAAAATCTTAAGCCCTAGTTTCTTTAGCAAATCCAAGTTTTAGCTACAAATTCAAAGAGAAGCTTAGGTAAGTATCTCCATCTTCTCCTCCATCTCAATGTCTCTCCAATTTCAGAAATTTCCTATAACCTAATTTGGAAAATTATTGCCTTTGATCTTAGTTTGGAGCTTTTAGAGTTGAGCTTGAAGGGTGATTGATCCTCCCTTATTTTCAAGCTTCTTCTTCCTTGTTTTTGTGTTAAAGGTGAGATTTTTATCTCACATCTATGTCTATATCTTTGTTGTTAGGTATAAATTCCTAACATCTATTCAGAATCATTTGTTTTTTTATTTAAATTGATATGGTGATTTTCCAATTTTTGGTTTTAAAGTCCAATTTTATGAAAAATCCTACTATGGATGTTTGCATATGTTGCTTGGGATGTATCGAAGAGCTTATAAGACCGGGTTTTCGTTTGGCGTAAATCCTTAGTCGTCATTGCTCGCTTGATCGCTTCCGAATCGTTTTGGCCATCATGGCCTAGGCAAATTGTTGCCCAGATCAGGTATTCAGACGTCTGGATACCAATGCCAGACGTCTGATTTGGCGTTCTGAAGAAAAATAATCCACGGCAGAAAAATGAAAAGGGCAGTGACTAATTTCAGACGTCTGATTTGAGAATTCAGACGTCTGATTTGAGAATTCAGACGTCTGATTTGAGAATTCAGACGTCTGATTTGAGAATTCAGACGTCTGATTTGAGAATTCATACGTCTGGATGTTTTTCTGGAATATTTACATATATCAAATCTAGACGTCTGAAACAACCCTTCAGACGTCTGGAAACATCTAGTTTTGTCTATTTGCCTTATTTTTGACTAAATTTCCAATATTAATCGATTTTTGTCGATCCAATTAGTTGTTATCACTTTTATCGACTTTGATGACTTTTTTCTCTGGATTTTTGAGAATATCCATTTTGATGGATTTGGTATCGATTTTTTTGGATTTAATTCACGTCTTCAAATGTGAATTTTTGGTGATTGATTGTTTTTACAATCATTTCTATGGTTTGTCGCTTTAAATTCAAAGGTTTCTATATTAGTAGTAAATATTCAAACTCTTTCATCAAAACAATTTCAACATTCACTTTCAATATCGAACTCGCTTTTAAAACCGTTTTCCAGTCTGTTAGTATATACAAACCTTCATCTCATTCGTTCGAGAAATCCAATTAAACGACTTAGCAAAACAAGTGGTATGAAACGCTTGTGTTTACTTCGTCGGTTAATTCTTAGACTTGTTTGATTGAAATTCTTGTGACAATTTTCGAGTGAAAATCTACAATTTGTTCGTAAATATTTAAGTTAAGCCAGTGGTTATGGGACATGAAGCTAAACTCATTTACTTACTAGCTTAGTGTAATTCACACTTCTTATTGATCGATGATGATCATTTTGATGATTTAGACAAGCGATATGCTGTGTCTTTTTGTCCACTTAGGAGATTGTACCTCGTTTTATTGAGCTTCGTCTCATTTCTTTTATAGGCTAATGACCTATGTATTCTTTGGAGTTTCGTCTCACTTTTATGGGCTAGCGACCCATGTTCATTTATGGTGTTCAGTTCATCGGATGTACCGTTATTGTACCACATCGATGTCCCGGCTTATCTGGATCAATGAATGTACCGATATTGTACTACATCGTTGTTCCGGTTTATCAGGTTCATTGGACGTACCGTTATTGTACTGCGTCGATGTTCCGAATTATTTGAGTTTCAGGTTCCTCGGGCGTACTGTTATTATACTACGTCGTTGCACCGGCTCTATGGTTAGCGACCATGGAATAGCGTTTCATTTTGTGATACACGTGTTGGTGAGTTTTCATGCTCCCGTTTTGTGATAGGCCTCCCCCTCTTATGATTTCTGGATTTCTAATTGATGATTTCTAGAATTTATGTCTCACCAATTTTAGTGATTTACATTGATGAGTTTTATCAATATTTGTGACTTGGTGAATAAAAGTAAAGATTATGACATTCTTTTTTATTTGTGAAAAGATTCTTGTGATATTGATTAATTTATGGCTAATTTTCAAATGCATAACTATCACAGTATGACATTATTGTTATCATACATTTTTGTCATATCTCTCATTCTATCTTATTTTATATGATATTCATAGCTAGACTGATCCGTTTATTATTTTCTTATTATATAATACTCGGGTCAGACCGAGATATTACAGGTGCTTCTGCTTGACTTTTTATCAGGAACTGTCGCCTGATTTTTGGCTAACTACTTTAGATTAGTAGTTTTTATTTTATATATTCGAGATAGAGACTCCTTGATGTATACTTATTCTTTTGTCTAGCACTTGTATCTATTCTTTTATGATGTTGTGGATCTTGTATGACCACTACTCTGATGTACACTTCTACGTGTAATTATTCATATCTATTTCCGCCTTTGTGATATGAATATATGTGACTGATTTATGTTATGTTTATTTCTATATTTGTTTTCGAAAACCACATAGCCACTGTGTAGTAGCTTTGAGTTTGTATCGGTATGTCGGATTTCCTCTTGAAATGAAACACAATACTATCTGACATATCAGCGCTCGCACAAAGAAATTACACGGATGATCGCTCCTCAACAGCCTTATTCTTCGTGCTAGCTGACGGCATTACTCCGTAGTGTCCTTGGCTAGCGTGAGTATAGAGGTGGGGCGTCACACACCCTTCGACAAGCTCGAAAGGTTACAACTGCATATAAGAGACGATCTTTCGTCTCTTACGACGGCATGGAGCCGAAGAGAGGACCGCTTGCATCTATAAATAGGATCCAAGGAGTCCAATTTCAGGGCCAAATTTTCTTCATTCTGCTCTTGTAACTTCTTATAGAAAAAGCCGTAACCCTAATAGAAAATCGATTTGGGAATTGATATGAGAATTGATCTTAAATAAAGAGGGAAGTTTCATACTCTGTTAATTACTTATTGCATGTTTAAATCTATGCCATATTAACCCATATTTTAAGGATTAACTCCACCAGAGGGATCTTGCTACAGGATCAAATACTCACATGTTCAAATAACAACCCTAACTTTCTAAGGTTATCAACCCTTCAATCCTAACCTTTCGATAAGGTCGAAGCTAATCTGGATTAACATGAGCGGTAACCTTTCGGAGTCATTGGCATTATGATATGAATCCTTCAATTAAGTTAGTAGTACTCTATACTTTAACAACATCAAAACCTTCCGCAATCCCTATCCGAGTGATCTAACCCTTCGGGATGGTCTGCATCCAGGAATATAAAGTTCAATCCAACGGTTGGTTTACATATACCTTTCGACAAAGTTGAAACCGACTCCTTATAAGCAATCAAACCTTTTGTTAAGGTCAAAGGCACTTACACACCATCCAGAAATTTGTCTTACCTATTGCTAAAGAGATTAGTCATCCAAACCTTGCGGAAACATTAAAATTTAACTTCAAAGGGATAAGTTTGGTTAATATTAATTGGCGCCATGGGAAAAACTCCACGAAGCTCTTAATAAGTTTTACCGAGACAAAAAGTCCTCAACCTGGAGGACTAAACCTTTCGACTAAATCGAAAGGTCCAAATCAAAAATCCGCAACTATTGAACCTGAGCGTAAGGATTACTCTTAGGGATATCTTGTCCTTTCTCTGAACTAGCCTTCCTATTCCTACTGAAACATCATTTTGGGGTGTTAACCACAAATTTGGTTAACATACACAATTCCAATATTCACTTTAATTTTGTTCCTTTTCTTCCTTTTACATGCAAGATGAATCGACATAGATTTTCCCGTGCACTCCACATGAACATGGGACACCATGAATCAATCTCTCTACCCCAAGGTCCCCCTCACTATCATGGCGAAGATTGCTCAAAGGATGATCGTGGCAAGTACCGAAGAGGAGAAAGGGAGGGTAAATGTCGCTACGACGACTGAGAGGAACGACACTGCGATCTTATTCCAAGATACACTCTCGAAGTCAACACCAATCTCAAGGTCCAAGTTCTTGCCATTCCAAGCATCCATCCTCAACTCCTCACTAACGTGACTCCTTGTCGGCAATGGGTCGTTCTCCATCTAGACGCTCTCCTATGTGCCTTGAAGATCCTGCCTGCTGCCACTCCATGCGTTCTACATTGCACATTCTTTCGCCGAAGTTTCGAGCTACAAAGGCAAGAACCATTCTGGTCTTCTTACTCCCTCACCTCAGACAACTTATATGACCCTCTTACTAACACTTATTTCATGTTGGATCAGGTGCATTGGTGTCGGGAAAAAAAATGAAATTTCCATTTTTTTCCTTTTATTGATTTTATTCTAGATCTTATTGTGTTTGCATTATTAATTTACTCACTAAATCACATTTAGTGAATATTAATAATAGCGAGTTTGTTATTTTAGTTTAATTATGTTTTATTTTATCTTTAAAGCTTGTAGTACGTATGTATAAATATATATTATCATTTCAATATGTTAGTATGTTGTAATTTTAATTTAATTTTGAATAATTTTTATTTTATTTAATAGAAATTCAGATTCACAATGGGAACTTCATAATGTTATAAACTAACCTATGACATTTATATGATTATCACTATACATACGTACATACGCACACATATACATATACGCGCGCATCTGTGTGTACATATATTTTTGGCCACATTAATGTATTTATAATTTTTTATGGGCAGTCAATTTCCATGTAAATATTGGTATTCCTTTTAAACTATATATATACTAGAATAAACATCTAATAGGTAGAGATATTTACATTTGGTTAAAAAAATGAGTGGACGGATGTGTGTTTTTAGTTAAATGTTTTGGTAGTCACAACATTTATTTCAAGTTGTTTTGTTAGTAGCATCGATGACAAATTGGTAGTAAAATTCCGTTGATACGTAGTTGGTAAAAAGAGGCGGTGAAGGTTGCAAACCAGTGGTTGGATGAGGTATTTTCGGAATTTCAAAAGGATACCGTGGAATCTTATTCATTGAATTCACTTTATTAATATTAGAATGTTGATCATTTATAAGCAACTCGACCTCTAACTCCACCAAAACTCATTATCCTTTCTAATCCAATCAATGCACGCGAAATTGACGAGATACGCGTTGATTGAAGGAGAAGTTGGCGATGGCACGGTGGAATCGGGTTCTGTCGAGCTCGACAACAAAGATGGAAGCGCAATACCTTATAGATTTGAAGAGATCGATCTGAACGGGGAGATGGCGTAAAATTTAAAAAAACTTGAAGAAGCCTTAAGCTGGAAATTACAGGAGCAAAGAGGAAGTTGGTGGCATAAATGAAGCAAGGAAAGTTTCTATGTACTAAGTTATACAAAGGAAAAGGATCGTCCACATAAAAATCTCTTTACCAACCATAATTCCCAGCGATGAATGAAACTTAAAGATCCATGGGCATCGACCCACATATAGATTGATGAGAACTTTGCTGGAGAGAGAATTTTCTAGACTGCAAAACTCTAGAATTTATAAGTATCGAGAAAACATAACTCGATAACTGTGTGGAAACGAAGTATTTTTAAAACACGGTGCTCCATGAAAAGGGTCCAAGCACTAGAAACGACTATAGAATTCAAGATTTTTTTGTCATTTGTCTCGAATAAATTACATATTTTGTATTCACATAAGCGTACATTAGAGAGGAAGTATTATCTATGATTTTCCGCAAGCGATAATTCAATAATATTGAACTTCAAAATGATGAAGAATTAGATGTTAGACTCAAAACGATCGAGCATGAAACATGGCAAAAAAAAAGCTTTGTACAAATCAATGGATCGAATCCATCAAATTTTCTCATTTATCGTCATTCTCAATGAATATGCACAAGAATATGGCTTAGGGACATGCAAGGAGACTTATGCTTGAAGCAACCAAAGTTACATCGAAGAATTAGAGGAAGAACATCAAAATTCATGGATCAGTATACCGATCCATGAATGTATCGATACTAATCCATGAATATGGTCAAATCTGACATATTCTTTCTCCTACTTTCTTCAATCATGATCCATAATGTTTTCTAATGGAATAGCAGAAAAGAATGACGATTTTAAGGCATGATAATAATCAAATATAGCTATATATATGGGTAAACTTGCAACGAAAAAAGGATCTTCACATTTTGTTTTTTAGATCTAAGGGGAAGTGCTTCCATTATAGTTCTTTACCCAATTTCAAGATTATAGTGATAATTACTTCTGAATCTTATATGATGTAGCAATGAAACATCTTCAAAGCAAACGTAGGCATGATTGAACTATTGTAAATTATGTGTATTGTTTTTCCTTTCTCGTCATTGTTATTTTTGCATGTATCTATAGATTTAGGTTGACTGACCTAAATTGTTGAGTTTGAACTGCTCTTTTAGAGGAATTAGATCCTTTTTTTGTTAACACGGACCTATTTTTATAATAATATATGTTTTCAACGAAGCTTATTTTTGTAATAAGCCTTATTTCTAAAGATACATATATAAGACTTAATTCTTCAAACAATTAGCAATCAAAAACCCGCTTTTTAATATCAATTCACCATTATGTAGTTTCATTTGGGTCCAATGATATAATTTGGTTTATACTCGTCTCACAAGTCATGATAGTCAAACACCAAGTTTAACATAAAGCAATGGTCAAATGGGCTCTTAATTGGCGTAATCACCTTTACTTGTTACTTTTCGATCAAATACAAAAAAATTAATATGAAAAAACTCTTTTTATGTAAATTTAACATAAAGCAATAGTCATTTGTTTTTACCAGTTTCAAATGAAGCAATAGTTGATGACTTTGATTTTTCAAATTTTGGTATTACTAAGCAAGAAAGATGGTGCCCTTAGCAGTAATCAAGTTTCATTTGATATTCTCACCGTGACATTACATGTATGTGGGATTTTAGCCTTTTACCCTACGTCATTTATCTACCATGCTTTTCGATAGGGAAATGACTGGACATATAATTATTCAGATTTACCCTTCTATATTTCTAACTTGACCCAAACTTACTGGTCAATATGGTTCAGACATTTCCAAGATGGTTTTATCTTTCTAATTTTTGGTAAATAGCCAATGGCCATCCATTGAGATAAGGGTGGAGCCAGGAATCACAGAACAATTACCCCAAGTAGCAGAGCAAAGAGTCACTAAATCACATAACTTATTTGTAACACACATTGGTTAATGTCGATCTGTTTGAAACTGGTATTGGACTAGTTCCAACTCATTAAATATCCAGAAAAGTTACTTCCTTGACAATTATACTGCAAATATAATGATGATAATAACCTTTTCAGGTGTGACCGCATCAAAAACATTAATAGAGCCATTGTAGAAGATGGTCAGCTGTGAATCACTAGGCAGCAATGGCAAATTCCTTCACAAAATAATCATTTGTCAAACAAATAACATGTCTATGTTTTTGATATAAATTATGTTTCAAGTGAAAAACAAGACATTGCACTGTATAAAGAACAGTATGTTCTTTTTCTAACAACGTTTTATTTTGACGTGATTGTAGACTTCCTTTTTATCGTGTAAAATTTATACTTCGGTATTGTTGATCTGTCTATTTGCCCAAAGCCAGCACCTTTTTTTCACACTAGCAATGACAGCAGCAGCAGCAACAATAATAATAACAACTATAAAATTCCAGTTTCTAGCTTGATTATGCACCTTTTATATCAGATTTTTTTTTCCCCAGCTTGTAATCTTTAAGATATAAAATAGAATTACGGACCTTTTGTTTCCAGCAATTCCAGTTTCTGAATTGATCATGTTTTCAGCTTCCATTTCTTCAACTTCTTCATTAATTGCTCCTAAATTTTGAGATCCCAATAGATCCATCACACTCCAATTCGTAAGCTGACCAAAAGAAATTGAAGATATTTTAGTTCTGGATCTTCAATTTGAATTCTGGGTTGATTAATTTTCAAACGATTTGATGGTATTTGGGAAAATTGCCCATTTGCTCTTAAATAAATTTTATGGGTCAGATGGGTCCTTCTAGCAAATATTGTCAAGGTAAAGTCAAAGTTTTTAGACTTAAAATAAGGGGGGACTAAAATAGATTGTCGTACTTGTCGCTTGTTATCTATACTATAATATTATTATTGAGTTAGATTTCAAGAGCACACAGGCCTCTTTCAAATTTTGAAAAATGAGCAGTCACGTTTTTAATTTCTTTTTATTTCAACCTTTGAAATGCGATAACTTTTTCTACATTAATTGGATTTAAGAATCGATTTCACTATTAAATCTCAAATTTAATATGTTTTCCAATGATATCAATTGTTGATAGCTAAAAATAAATTTTTTAATTTTTTTTGGATTATTTATATTATTAAAGTTATTAAATCTGTTTGACTTTATTTCTTTTAACTAATTTATGTCCTTGATTGTTTTGAAAATTTCCAACCTCTGATTCTACTTTCACAAATTGCAGTCAAGTCTGGCGAAATCCAACATTACCAAAATACAGCAACAATGTTAAATGGAAGTAGAAATGGAACCAGAAAGCTCAAAAGCATTAAATACAATTATATGCTTCTTATTATATTGAATTTGCTTTGACTGTAAAAGAAATACAATGATATTCTTCACCTTAAAATAAATATTGTTGAATAATGGTTCTTAGTTCCAACACTTCGGACATAAAATATGTATGCTTTATATTTAGCATATGTTTCACAAGAATCGTTCAAAACAGAAAGAAATCTCTTTATCCTCTAATCTTACATTCTACAATAATATAATGTTGCGTAATGTATTCCTAGACATAGTCAGTAATTGGATCATCATCAACACTTGTGTTCTCATGAATCACGTCGACGTTGCTTTTGGCATTTTTGGATCAGTGGTCAAGTGTAAACCAAATGTTGTTACCTGCACTACTTTTATAGATAGTTATTATCGAAGCAGCAAATGGAATCAACGACATCAAGTATTAAAGAAAATGATTGATAAAGGTTTCTTATCAAATGAAGTTACATATAATACAGCTGATGCATGGAGCAACAACTGATGCACACAATAAATTTATATGTGTATTGTGTGGAAATTTTATCTTTGAAATCATTTTTGCTTGATATTTTGCAATTATTTATCAAGCACAAGTATTATCTACATTACTGTTTTCAAAGATTTATACACAAGTTTTAGACAAAATGCAAACTTATTTGAAAATTGATAAAAAAAGATCAATATTTCTTAATCAATGAACCATATAAATCATTAAAACATGTTATGACGATAAGAGGTTGAGTGTGGTCTGTATGCGAAACACGGGTTCGCACTAGTTTTCACTGTACGCGAGATATAAGCCTCTGTTCCAGGTTAGCAATTGATGCATGTATCCCATTTAGGGAATATGTTATTAGCGGACGGGATGGTTAATGATCTTGACATATACCTCACATAATATTTATCTTTTTTTTTCTTTTTTCGTAATTTTAGAATTTAAATATTTTGCTCTTTTTGAAACTACGACGCCGAGACATTATAAAAACACATACAGATAATATATGTGTGTGTGTGTACATATACATATACATATATGTAATTATACATTTGTTTTAATTTATTTTTCTTCTTTTTTTATTTTGTTCATTCGTTTTGCTTTTTTTCATCATCTTTAATATATTATCATGAAATATGGAAAAAAAATTCAGTTAAGTTTATATCAAAAAGAACATCGCCAACGAAATTCAAAGAAAATCATGCTCAATTATTTAAAATGAACACAAAATGAAAGGTTGTTGGATTCAAATTTTGATTTGATTGAAACTTGTAAATAAGAATGGACTTAATAGGAAAAAAACAAAGATTGTTAAATGAATTAAGCGACTTTTAAATATGTTTATTAAAATGCAGTAAGTTACATTCGAACTTGGATTCTTGAGATTGAAGTGAATTAAACGAAATTGAGCTACTTTTATAATGCAAAAGTATGGTTAGCGGGGTTCAAATTTGTGAAAAAAGAGAGAGGGTTTAATCTACTTGTAGGTTGGTCTTAATGGCAACTTGTAGGTTTCTGGACCCAAGGGTGCATTAAGTAAAATTATAAGTCTGAGAATTAGGAACTCCGGGAACACTTTTTGAGTTTATCAGAGATAATTGCCGGAAGCCTTCTAATTTTAAACCCGTAATTTTACCAACTATATATATCTAGATCAGATTCGTAATTTGCGTAATATGAACTATATATGTCTAGATCTGGTTCATAATTTGTGTAGTGTGAATTATTTTGTTCTTCAATTTTGTCTTTTTGTTTAAGAAGAATGTTTCTATATTCTTCACAGAATTTTAGAAAAGTTCTTCTTGATATAGGTCTCGTGTTTTTGGAATTATTTATGATGATATGCCTGTCTATATTACTCATAGTATAAAACATGTTTATTTCAAGGTTATCTGTCATGTCTATTAGTTCAGAAGTGTATTTGTTCCTAAAAATATTTGCTATTTCATATTGATGTTTATCAAATATGTTTAAGTTTTTCATTATATAGGATAACTTTGCTAAAAAAATTTCTTCTAGATGTTGTTCTAGAATTTCCATTTGTTTTTTGGAATAGGTTTTATAAAGCTTTTCTTTATAGGAAAATAAAGTTGTTTTGATCGGTTTTTTGAAACAATAACCAAAGCTTTCTGGAATAATCAGATTATTTTCTACAACAATGAGATTTTCCCCTTTTTTTATATATTTATTTAAACTTATGAAAGTTTATGTTTAAATAAGATCATGATTTAATAATATTATTACTTATTACCAAAATATCTTTTTCTTAACTAGCAGAAAATCCTCACCTTGTCACTCTCATCTTGCTTTTTTTTTCGTAATGGCTTATGCGGGTACTTTTTCAGATTTAAACGAGCTTACGTCTTTTGGATTAATGGTTAAGAGAGATGCGTATGGTCTCAATATTTTGTGTCAAAGTAATAGTATGTTAAAACAGTTAGTACTTAAGCATGATCAACATAAGATCTAAGTAAAGTAAAGAAGGAAAAGTAACTAAAAATATAACACAACTGCAGAAATTTATCATTTCTTCCTTTGGCTTTGGTTAGCAAAATTCAGCTACAGATCATTGAATAAAGAACAGACGCCATTGCAGAGTAAGAACTGGAGAACTTCGAATATTATTATAGATTTTGGAGTTGTTTTTTTACAGACAGCTGTCCTTATTTTAACTGACAGCATCCAAAACTTACACACTAATAGTTACATAATAGAGCACTCAGAAATTAAAAAGCATTTATAAAAGGGTACAAACAAAAAATCTACCAGCATTATATTGATTAGGTATATCTTCTTGTCTTTATGTCTTTTCTACCATTTTATTTCCACTAGTGTCATACTTATTCTTCATAATGGAGTTTAGCTTTTATCTTTACGTTACATCTTGCCTGCCACATTCTTTATTCTTGCCTGCCACCTTCTTTATTCTTTTTGTTGATTGTATAGATTCTCTATCTTCTCCTTGTTGTTTTCTGAGAATCCTTTTGAAATTATTTATTATATGTGGTTTTGGGTGAAAAACATTGAAATCTCTGTATGTAGGACTGAATTCCTCTATTGCCTTGCTGATATATATCTTCATTGTTTGGGTTTCTGCATATAGTTTAAATTTTGTTTCTTCTGATATGTCCCATTTTGAGATTAGAACCAAGAATATAGGCTTTGAACTTTCATTGCCCTGCTGTTCTGTCATCTTATCGGATGACATGTCTGAAGAATTGGACGTATTTTCCTGTTTTTCATAATTAATATCGAAATTGTAGGCTTTGATTTTTACTATGTGCCTAGCTGGATCATATATGTGGTTACCAAAATGTGGAGGAACTGAATATACTTCTAAACATATTTCATTGTCTAGAACTTCGGTAAAATAGTCTGAAATAGAGCCTAAGGGCTCAGGAAGATCTGTTTGATTCCAGCTATCTACATACATTCGTCTTACAAATCCATAATTTAGTAATAGAGATGGTTCTAAGATAATATCATTTTGAACTAAATATTTATATTGGGTTAGCTTTAAATCTACCTGGGGCATTGAAGCAGTGATTGTACATCTGCAATCTGTCTTATAATCTGGACAATCTTTTATATAGGCTAGTACATGGAATATTGTTATTTCTAACAATTTCCTAGATTATATTTATTTAGGCAGTTTTTCTTGTTGATATTGCGAATGGGAGCTTGTATACTAGTCTATAGATTGATACATCGTGCTCTATCGGAAAAGATAGAAAATACAGTTCTCTATTTAAGGATTCTGGAAAAGATGAAGTTGTTTCATCCTTTTTTATGGATTTTTGATTTATTGGAGTTCCAAGATTTATCATTTTTCCCTTTTGTACTTCTTTAGTAGTGACCGCTGTTGCAAAAGTCATGTTTGGTCTGAGATAGGAGGGGTGTAAAGGTTTCTTCCTTTATTAACTTCCCAGATGCTATATTATTTATCTGATTTATATAGTCTGATAAAACATAGTCTTTACCAAGAACCTTCTCTATGGTCTTTTTAACTATTCCTAGATCATAATATCCTTTATATATAGGTCTCCCGTATCTGGGATTTTGTTCTTTATATTTTATTTTTGGGATTATTTCATTCCATGATGTGTGTGTGTGTGTGTATGTATATATATATATATATTCCTGCTTCAGACCATTAAAAAGAGCATAATGCGAGAATTTTTTTATTTTCTATGTTGGGGAATAATTCCACCAATATATAGAACACTCATTTTTTGTTTGTTATCTTAAGGCGCTGTGGATAGGTTCTATATATTATCTAGCACCAGATGTTGATCTTCTGTTAGTTGAGCTTTAGTGACGAACTTATTTTGTGTATACGTCTTTAGAAACTTCTTACTTTCTTGAGGAGCCATATCTACAAATTATGACAAATCCGATCTTTATATATTATATAAGATCCAATATATATAGCTTCTGTAATACAATGTCTGGGATATAAGCCATAGTATGTTCATCTAGCTTGATAAAAAACCTAGAAAATGTATCAGCAAGTATATTTGTTTTTCCTTTAATGTGTTACTAAACAGTTTTGGTTCCACAATTTAGTATAGTATGTCTCATTTTTATCCATTTGTTGTTTACGGTGGATTTTTCTTTTCTTTTATCAATATATTTTACTATAGCTTCACAATCGGTTCTGGCTGTAATTTCTTTATGTGATATAATAAATAATCGAAATGCTTCTAAGCAATATATATTATAGCAAGGATTTCATAATCTAGAGATGTCATATATCATTTTTCTTTATAAGTTCCAGAGGTATATCTGCAAAAAAATTCTATAGATTTGGGATCATATTTATTAATTTTTGATAATAAAATTCCTCCCCATCCATGGGATGATCCACCAGTTTCTATGACTAGATAGTCTGATTCAAGGGGTAACGTTAAAGTTTTTAATTTCTGAACTATTCTTTAATTTTCTGGACTTGTTTTATATCCTCTTCATTAAATTCTCTTTTTCCCTTAGGACCGGCTTTGTTGTATAAAAGGCCAGTGTATTTGGATAGATTTTGTAAAAAGGGTCTTGCACAGTTTATTAACCCAAGAAATGACTGTAATTGTTTTAAATTTTCTAATTTATTAGGAAATTCTAATATTTTTCTAGAAATGCGAGTTTGTAGTTCTATCTGTCATTTTCCTATTTTTACACCTAAGAATTCGATTGTATTTTTAAATAGTTCCATTTTCATTTTAAAGATTATTAGGCCATATGCTTCAAATAGTCTAAGTATGGTATACAAATGAGATATGCATTCTTTTTTATTTTTGGAGAAAATTAATATATCATCTATGTATACGCATCTAAATTGGCTATAGTGTTTGAAAATATCATCCATTTTTCTTCGGAATATTTGTGGTGCATTTTTTAGGCCAAATGGCATTACAAGCCATTCATAATGTCCTTCTGAACATGTAAAGGCTGTCCATGCTATAGAATCTGGGTGCATCTTTATTTGCCAAAATCTAGATTTTAAATCAAATTTAGAAAACCAATAATTATTTTGTATTTTGTTGATTAGGATATCTTTTTCAGGAATACAATATCCATCGTCATTAGTGTTATCATTTAATCTGGTATAATCCATTACAATTCTACTTTGTCCTCTTTTTCTTTCACTTTCTTTTGTACTATAAAAGCTGCTGTTCTACGTCTTGAATCAGTCTTTCTTATTATACCTAGTTTATTTAGAATGTCTATGTGCATTTTAAATTCTTCAATCATCCAACTATCATATTTTGGTATTCTAGTTTATATTGTGATTTCTGGGTTGATTATGTCTAATTTACAGTAAATAGAATCTTTCCCCAGTGTTTTAAAGGTTTTTCTCCTATAATTTCTATTTTTTCTAACTTACTAATTATTTGGTCTATATCTTCAGTGGTTAGTAATATTCTACTTATTTTATCTGGATACGTCATTTCAAAACATGTGCCATATCTAGGATCAAAATTATAGTAAGTACTATTTTCATCAAAAGTGTATTGAGTGTTACTTTCATGTTTTATTTCTGAATCCGAACCTTTGTTTTTGATGTAACCACAATTTTTATGGTATTGTCCAGGATTTTTACAGTTGCAAACTTTTTTTTTTGGTTTGTTGTATGTATATCTCCACCACGCTTCTCTATCGTATACTCTGATAGGATAGGGGTTAGTGTTGTTTTCTTTGATATCTATAGATAATCTTTGTTAAATGAGAATTGGCCATTGTCACTTAGTAAGAAATCTAATCCTAATATCAGATTTATATTTCCTAAGTTTAATTTTGTTACTCATATTCGTCGCAGATTGTAATGTTGAGACCAATCATTACAAGTGGTTTGAAATCGAAGTTGAGCATCTGTTAATATATCTGTCATTATTGTTGTAGTTCCATCAAATTGGAGACTTTTTTTTTGGTTTTGTTGCTTTTGTTATCAAGTATTGAGGTATTAATTCCGAGTTTATCATAGAACTTGTAGCTCCTGTGTCTACAAATGCTAATAATTGGTTTTCTAATACTTTTATATTTATCATTGTTAATATTCTTAATTCCTTTAGATTTTCTGTATTACAGATTAAAGGAATCTGTATAGGTTGATCAACTGTGTTAAGATTATTTGCTTGTATTGGATCAAGATTTTCATGTATTATTTCTTTTCTTTTCTTTTGTAAATTTTGGATTTGCATTTCTATTTTTTCTATTTCAAATTTTTGAAATTGTATTTTTAGGTCATCTAGTTCTAGTTCAAGGTTGTTTATTCTTTCTTCAAGAATTTTTATTCTTTCATCATTAATCTTATTTTTATCTGTATATTGTATTTTCTTTTCATTTGGTATATTTAGGTTGAAGTTTTTTCTGCATAAATGTAACATATTTCTATGGTGCATTTTTTACATTTAAATCTCTTATCAAAGGCTGGGTACCAAGGAAAAAAATGGAATTTATTAGTATCTGTTCCCATTTCCTATTTGAATTCATGCATACAAATTTCTTGGTTCATTAGATTAAAAATTGTTCTAAATAATCTTTTTGATTTATCTGATTATTGTTAATTCTTCAATTAAATAATAGTCTGAATTAGAAAGTAATTCTCGTTCTTCTAATCCTTCAAGTGATATTATAGAATATATAGTAGAAGTTTCAGAAACTATTCCAGTAAATCTTCCTTTACTGAATCAATTAGATTTGATTCCCTGGTAAATAAATTATGTCTTTTAGGACATGCAGATGATAAGTGTCCTTTTTTATTACATGTGAAGCATGTAATTGTGTTTGTATATGTTTTTTTAGGGTTATATTTTCTAACATGTCTAGTTTTATTTAAATATGGTTTTTTCGCAGCTGATTTCCTTAAGTAGTATTTCTTTGTATATTGTTTTTTAGGTTTTGGTCTCCGAATAATAGATTCCTTAGATCCATATTGTTAGGGAGTATATGTTTGAGAACAAAAACCATAATTCTTTTGTTTTAATTCTCTTTGTATTTGTATGTATGTACATTTCTTTTTTAGTTTAGAAATAATATGGGTTATTCTGATTCCCATGTTATCATATGTAGGGGGTATGTTTTTATACATTTCATACCATGATTTATGTATTTCTTTTCCTAAATCACTAGGTAGTTTAGAAAATAGTCTGTCACCGATTTCTTTTGAATAGTAATTTCCAGAAGTTGTTTCATAATATAAAAATTCATTTAAGAATTTTATTATATGTTTCCAATCTAGAAGTTGTATTTGTTCTAGGTCTCGCAAAGCTTCTTGTTGTCTAAGAGTTAATCCAGTATTTACTTCTCTGCCAGTTATTATTCTATGTATTAAGTAAGCAAAATTATATATATTTCCTCCTTGTGCTACAAAGGATGCTATTTCATCTGGAAATTTACTTTTATATGCTTCCCACATGCCTTTAACAATATCTCCTAAATAATTTTCTGTAATTCTGACCATTTCTTCGCCAGAATTTGTATTAGGATACTTTGCTAAATAATCTCTAGCTATTGCAGCAGTCCATTGCTCTAAATATGTATCTAGTAATTGTGGATGACATTCTGTAACATTGAGGATTACAGAATTTTTCCCAAAAAAAGTTATTTCAGTTGGTATTCGTTTTCCTATAGTCCTTAAATTTTTATTTTCATTATTATAAAGATTAACATGAATTCGAGGAGGATGCCCTAGAGCGTAATCCATTTTATGAGGAGGATCTTTTGGATAGGTTACTGTTAAACTTTCTCTTTTGTCCTTCCATTAATTCTATATGCTCAGTATATTAAAAAACTACTTCTTCTATGGATGGATTATTATTTGTTATTAACCCAGTAGAGTCTTCTAAGAAGGCCCCTAATGTGTATTGTTTTAATCCTGACATTATTTTCATCGTCAACATAGATAAAGGTGTTATTATTTATTTGATTATATTGTCTAAGTTGTTGTTCTTATTCATATAGTTCAAATGGTTCTAAGATCATTCCAAGTTCTTTTGGGTAAATTAATTTATCCATTATAAGTTATTTTGTAATTCTATAATTGATTCATCATCAGTGTCTATTTCATTTTGTTTAGAGGGTACATAATCTTTAAATCTTAAATATATAGATCCATTAGGATTTGTGTATGTTACTACGTCATTGGGTTTTAGTGTACTTTTATTTTCATTGGGATTCTGAATTGTCCAAATTCATGTCCCGCTAATATAGAAGAGTCTATTTCCATTGGTTTTAAGAACTTAATTCCAGTGGAAGTTAGTGTTTTTATCATTTCATCTAATTTTATTTTTATTTTAGGAGTATATTTTGTCATACATTTCCTTAAGAATGTTATGTCAAGTAAAATATTTTTACCATTAAAGTTTTCAAATCCTTTAGCTTGGATAATTATTTTTATACATATGTTTGTAAAAATCTGTTAGTGTCATTGTAAATTTGGGTGAAATATAAACAATTCCAATGTTATTATTCATGTCTACTTCTATAGTTCCAAAAATCGCTTTATATAAGGTCTTGATGCCTATCATCAATTAGCATAATTAGTAATTTGGATCCTAGACGCCGAGACATTATAAAAAGTTCAACAATTGAAAACTGCATTCACCTTAATATAAGTCCTTCCTATGTTTTTCTTGTAAATTAAGTCCCTCTGTATGCTTTTTACCGATCCGCCCTTTTTTTGCCACGTGTAAGTTTACATCTCTTCTGTAATAAGTTTTGCTTTTATGTAGTAGTGAATTTCTACTTCATTTCTTCGGAAAAAACCCTCTCTAAACCCTTCATCTTTTTCGATCAAATTTGGCTGGCGATCTCGAACCTAACGTATAAAAATGAAAATTAAGTTTGAAATGGGGATGACTAGGTGCTGAAGCTACTATTAAGATCGAGAATTCTCAAAACAGTATTTTGAACTGTACAGTTAGGTTATGTGCTGTAAATGCCGATGAAGGTTATTTGTATTCTAGTAAACATCGACTAGCTTATGAATCGAGAAAGGTATAATTATTCATTATTGTTATTTTTGATTTATTTTTGTTCGAAATGGGTATTATCGTAGTGAGTATGATTACTTTTAGTGCATTAGTGCTATGCAGTTGACTTTTAGTTCATTTAGGACATAGTTACTAGCATAGCTGATTTTGTTGATATTTAACTACTACAATAGGGTTGTGCAGTTATGTTTCAAATTAGAGATTCAATTCCAATTTTAAGGTGGTCGTGGTTGATTTTGTTAATTCATTATGGTTATGCTAATCTGTAACAACCTGCAAATTCATCACTTAAGAACAAAAATTGAAATATTCAAATATAAGTTTTTTAAACATAAATGATAATGTTTTGAACAATAAAAAAATTGGTAATCTTATTTTGAATAAATATTTACAAAAATATATATTTTAAAAAATATATCGATAAAATGATAAAAAACCGTTTTATCAATGGACAGCTCTTGAACCATCCGACATCGCACACGGAGCTAGATACGCACACTCATTTATGTATATGAGTAAGAATATGTAATAGAGTTATTTATTTTATTTGAAAATAAAATTTCTTTATGACATCATCGATGTTATCACTATTTTGGAATAAATGATTTTTGAATTTGAATTGAGTTTAAATGATTTAATAATTATTTTAATTATTAAATATATAAGTCCTTTTAATTATTATACAATGATAGAAATATTATTATCAAACTTTGTTTATAGATATACATACATACATATATATTTTATATATATATATATATATATATATATATATATTAAATAAGAAGTGAAAATATGACCAGAAATCGTAATCGGAATCCGTAACGATTAAATGTAGAAAAGTTGTGCAACTTTGTGAATCATTTAAGATATACATATGCACATATACATGTACATATACATGAACACGTTTATATGCACATAAACACATATATACATACAATTATACTTGTACATTTAATTATATGCATATTGCAAAATATCCGAGATATTTTCGTAAAACTTAATTCTTAAGCAAACTAAAGTCAAACTCTTTCATTCAAAGTACAAGCACATGGGTACACTCACATGGGGGGAGTTTGACCGTGGATAATGACATGGGAGGGAGGAGTGGTAATGAGCAAATGGTGATGTGTTTGTGTAAAAATATCATGATATTTTCCTCCTTACTTTTTCTATAAATAGCACACGTCTCGCTTCACTTCATTCACACTTTTTCTTCATAAAAATTCCTAAGCTTCTTCACTTCTGAAACTCGACATTAATG
Source organism: Allium cepa (assembly GCA_030765085.1). Taxonomy (NCBI): domain Eukaryota; kingdom Viridiplantae; phylum Streptophyta; class Magnoliopsida; order Asparagales; family Amaryllidaceae; genus Allium; species Allium cepa. The sequence goes on along the minus strand of CM060945.1, from coordinate 576,340,501 downwards.
GCTTCTTGCCTAAAGGAAGTTGTGTCAAAAATTATGGAAAAAAGAAATTAAAATTATATAGTATGCATATATTATCAAAACTCAAAGCAAATTTACTCATTTCTCATCTCTAAACCCATGGCCGCACCATCCACCACCCAAGGCCGAGCCTACTCTATTAGCAAGCATAGGTCGAGCCTTCCCTTTGAAACTTTGGCCATGGCATCTTCTTCCATCTCTAAACCCAAAACCAAGCCCCAATTTGCTTTCGACAACCACATCTCTAGGAATTACAAAGCCTAGCTCCAACACATCCACTATAAAAAAAATCGATCACCCAAAACACAATTGTGACCTACAATGCTCATACCTGATTGATGTTGATGATTATATAAGTATAACGAATCGAGAATTAGGATTTTTAGTTGAGTAATTACTTAGATTTTGATTTTAAAGTTTAAAAAAAAATCATTTTCTTGTTTTCAAAAAAGTTTAAGTAGAGCGAAGGGGTATGGAAGTGAGAACGTTGGTGGTACGGCCTCAACAATAAGGGTATGGCCTAAACTATGGTGAATATATATATATATATATATATATATATATATAGTGTGTGTGAGTGTATTCAAAAATATCCAACCCGATGCACTAAAAAATCTCGAAACCCAATCGAGGCATGCCGCTTGGCATTCTACATATTATACCCCTTTTCCGAATACAAAGAAACTGATCTTGAGACTTAACTCGATCATATACAGACGATAGATTTCACACCCAATTATATTATAAATTTCTAAAATTAATTTCTACTTGTTTCAAACTCGCACAACCAAAGGATATGCCTAATCACCATGAAATTTGACGGCATATTATAATTCATTATTATGGATCCAATGAAACTAGTTTCGTCAAAATCAAAGATAGTGCCTCGGAATGACAATTTCACAAATTTAAATATCGTTTTATATCTTCAATCCAATCATAGATATTTACGATCTATTTATATTTATAAATAAATTTAGAAATTGAATTCATCAATATTATTAACTAATTAAAAGTAGTTAAATAAAATTATTAAATCCATTTAACTAATAATTAATTCACAATTCAAATATTTAAACATTCCCTACATTTGAATTATAAGCCAAAAATCTAATTATCTTAAATTAATTTAACATTTAAAATCAAATGACCAAAATTTTGGGCTGTTACATTCTCCTCCCTTAAAAGAATATCATCTTAGAAATTCCCAAGGAAGAAAATGTTTCCAAACCCTTAAGTTTAAAACATTTAATTAAAATGAGTTACTAAACTTATTAATCAAATCTCAAAATTTTACGTAAAACTTCGATAGCGTCTCCTTTACCAGGCTCGACCAGAACAACTACAAATTTCCTTTACGTGATGTAAACCAACCAAAGAAAAAAAAAGCCAAGTGGCATCCCCTGTCTGGGACATAAAATCATCAACCAATTTAAAATTTCTAAATTTATTACAAGCCTTTTTGCATTTAATTTATATTTTGGCAATTAATTTATTATCTCTATGCAAATGCAGGTGCATAAGAAGTTAAGTTGAAACTTTGGCTTCTATGTACTTACATAATATAAAAGAGAATCAGGTCGACCAAAGCAATAATGATGTAACTCTACATGCAAAAACTAGCATGATATAAATCTACATGCAACTCTAGTATAAAATAAAGTTGCATGCAACCAACAACCATATATCATAATCATATGCGGTAAAATACAAAGAATATTCTATAACAAATACTTATGCATCCAATATTTTCAAAATATAAATTTAGAAATAAATTCCCTGGTTTATAAATTCACAAATTTATTTTCAAATTTTCTCATATGAGAATTAAATCAAAGATCAAAAATCAAAGTGACAACGAGGGAATTCCCCCTAATAAAGTTTTGTAAAACTCTAGAATCAAAAAAAAAACATGAAGCGTCTAGTGGTACTCTGGTTCCTCCAAAAACATTAACTAGAGTGAAGAAACATTATTTCTTTCTCAAAATCTTCAAAATCTCCTTTATTTTTCAAAATGACCGATATTTACGTCTAATAAAAACAAATCAAAATCCTTTGTTTAAAAATTTTAACTTTATAAACTATGATATATATATATATATATATATATATATATAAGTTCACACAATCAATTAATCAAATTCAATCAATCAAATTCCATGAAGGAATAAACTAATACTAACAGTCAATCAAATTCCATAAGGGAAAACTTATCACTTAACATTGTTTCAAAATGTCAAATGACTTACAATTAAACCTTAACTCAGGTTCAAAACTTTCTTAATGTCCAAAAATATTGATAATTATCTAAGCGTATCGTTTTGCTTATTAGCCTTTGGTTATTTCTCAGAAGAATATTCGAACTCAGTCGGACAAAACGGAAAGTTATACTCTAAATTATTAGTTTTTTAACTACATGAATTTTTCCAAATCATTTAAATTTGCATTTAGCATTTTATTCAATATTAAAATTATTTATGCATTGTTTTGTAAACTTTCACATAAGTTTTAAAATATTTTATGAAGTCATTTCTTTATAAAACATCAAATAATTACTTATTCCACTTTACTTACTTGTATAATACTCTTCTATATCCTAAGAGTACATATAAATTTTATTTTACTTTCCATAATTTAGGTGAAGATCTAATCAAAATTTGGATCTTTTAAAACTGAGTTAGTTTTTCGACTCGTTTAACTTAGAGTGTTAAAATGGAAGATATTTATGGGTTGACCTAATCAACAAATAGTTCACACTACTAAGATATTTTAAACAAATGTTATGGTTTTAATACACCGCTGTAACAACCTTGTATTTTGTGATTTTTTTTTATATTTTAATTATTTTAATTGAATTTTGATCTAAAAAATTCTTTTATTTATTTTGAATGATTAATTTTGTTATTTTAAATATAAACTTTAGTTTTGATATGAATTATCATTCCAAAGCAAGACTAAAAAGAATATTTTCCAAAAAGTGAATCTTGGTCAAAATAATCAAAATTTGACTTCAAATTTAAAAATTTAAAATTTTGAAAATTTAAATTTTATGTTTTATTATGAAAGTACATAAAATTTTAAGAACACTGCTTTTCGTTTCGTTGAAAACGGATTTAAATTGCAAAAGTTATACTGTTTTCAATATTGTGTGTATATTGGGTTATTCAGCAGTAGTCTTTATTTTAAATTATATAAATGACATTTTTATTTGATATATCTTATTCTAACTTGTATATTTATGTTATATTATGTATATTTTGACTTTTAATTATTTTTAAAATGATAATAGAATTTTTCCGAAATTTACTGTATTTATTTCCTATTTTTAAAAGGCTGTTTCTGTTTTTCTGCTATTTTCTTCATCTAAACTATATTTAAATAATAAAAAAAAATTGAATTTTTTTTTGTTATTATCTTTATTTATAAATATTTTTCAAGTATATAAAATTTTTCCAAAGTCCATTGCATTTATTTTCAAATTTCTAACCTAGTTTCTGTTTTCTTTGTATTTCCTTAATTTAATTTTTTATAATTAAAATTTAGTAATTTATTTTATACATTCACTTTTATTTGCTGTGTTTTACTTCATTAATATTCATTTTTCATGTATTTAAATTTGAATAGATTTTTCCAAAGATTATTTGAGTTGTTTTTCAATTTTAAAGCCTAGTTTGCAATTTTAAGTCATTTTCTTAATTTAAATTCTATTTAATTAAAATTTAGTTATTTATTTTAGATATTTATTCTTATTTATGATTTTTTATCTTTATTTCTCAGTTTATATGTATTTATAAAATTACAAATTATATATATGAAAATTGAAAGGTTTAAAGGCTAAGAAACGTAATGTCGTTTCACGTTTCTTTTACAGTTTCTTTTGTCATCAATACATCCGTTATTTTAGCCACTCCTTACTCTATCTCCAGCCGACTTCACTTTCTTATTTTTCACGAAATTTTCTCTTTCTCAAACCCTAAAAAACTCATGGCCTCCATCTTGCAAGTTTTGTTAATGGCTTCCCTTTCTTTTTCTTATTTTTCTTCTTATTTTTCTATGAATTATGCCTTGTTTTCTCATGCTTTCTGCTAGGCTTCTCCTCCGTAGCCGCAGCCACAAACTCCTACACCTCTTCCCTGCTATCACCACCACCTATGCTTCCAGCCATGACCAAGGCCGAGCCATCCATGGTGGTCAAACCCTTCAAAATTGCAACCTACATGCCAAAAACAATGTTTGTCGACCATTTTGGCCTCATCCCCTTCAACCACCACCCTAACCACCACCATAGCAGCAACCACCACCTCTGAGCTAATCACCACACACCCCTCCAACCTCTATCCAGTCATGGTGCACCCACAGGCCGAGCAAACTTCCATGGCCGAGCCCTCTAGCTAACCAAAACTCCATTTGTTTGCCTAAGACCCGTCACCTTTTCATGTATGAAACTCCACCTTGCTCATGACATGAACCCGACCCATGCTAGCCTAGACCTGATCCAAAACTTAACTAAATCTAAACCAAACTATACCCTAGGTCGTGACAAAGGTTTGAGGAAGCAAGGCAAAAAGTTTGGCAATTCGTTTCTCTTTTATATCAAAGTTATTGCATTTTAAAGTCGTATTGAATTATGTTGTTTTGATTGTTTGTTTTGGGTTGTACACAAGAGTTGTAGCTTGGATTCGCTCTCCACTCAAGTCCGTAATTGTGTCATCGTGCTTTGTTTTCTGTTGTGCCTTTGGTTTTGACATCTTCAGCAATTAGAGGTGAGTAAAGCTCACACGACATTTATACTTATGCAGTTGTGAAACAACAACAACTGAATGTGTAGGATTAAATATGATGTTATAACTGCCATGTGATTTTTTTTATATATGATGTTAAACCTGTTAAATTTCATGTCGTATCATATGTTATCATATATATGTTGTTACTGTTTATTTATATATGTTTATCACACTGCAAGTTCCCTGTAAATTAGAAATCACTATAGGTTGAAATGATACATACCCGAACGGACTTTAGAATAAGGGAAAATTGTTATGGGCTGAAATGATAGGCCTGAATGATTTTTAATTTATTTCATTTACTTGGGACTGCGGGTTTAAAATGATAAAACCCGGATTTTCTTTGTAAATTACGGGTTGAAATGATATATTACCCGTATCACTTTTCCTAGCGTAGAAAATTATATACAGACCCGTAGTTAATATATGTTTTCTAGAAATTTTAAAATTATTTTAGAAATGTAAATATTAAAAATTTTTGATTTAAATCTAATTAAAAAGGATTTTTGTAAAATATTATTGATTTTCTGAATAATTGTAAGTAAAATGAATTAATGAAAAGTTAGAAAATTTTGAACGTAAGTTTTTTTGGAAAATTTGATTTAATTATAATTGGAAATTAAATTGAATGCGAAATTATGATAAATTTATGATTATTTCGAATTTAAATGAATTCAAAGTGATTTTATATCATATTAATGATTTTTAATAAATTTGAAATGTTAAATGAATGAATACTTTAAGTTGAAATTTTGAAATATAACTAAATTGGAAATTTATGAAATTGACTTAAAAGTGAACTTTTAGTTAAGCAAATAAAAATAAAACCAAGTTATATTTGAGAATTTGAACTTATAAGTTGAAATTTAATGCAAGGAATTTAAAATTGAACATTGCAATTTAATAAGTGAATTATTATTAAATCTTGATTTTTGAATGGGAATTTAACTTTATAAAATCATGAACTTGAGGAAAATTAAATGATGTTTATAAATGTGAAAATGTATGATTTTATGAGTTAAAAATGTTTTAAATAAAAATATAATTGGTTGAGAAATTATATTGAATATTTGAAGTTAACTGACTGCAATTTTGAAATGCTGTTAATTACAATGTAAATGATATTACAGCATTTGTAAATGCTGTAGTTGACGATAATGAACTAAAAAGCTAAATTGAATTAAAAGCTATTATAGAAATTTTGTAAGTGCTATAATTTTTGAATTTAACTAAGTTTATTTGAAATTTAAGTAAACCCTATTACAACATTTTAAAATGTTGTCTTTTGTTAAATTGAACTATTTTGAATGTATCTTTCCGTAGCGTTTTCTAAATGCCATGAAAAGTGAATTTTCACTGTTTTGATAAACTTAAGTGAATAAATGAACTTTGGAAGTTGAAAATTTTGGAAATTTAATAATTTAATTATTGAACATAATAACTTCATTTTAATGATTAAAAATGATTTTTTTTGAATATAAACTGTTTTGAAATGTGAATTGAAATGGTATTTTAAATTGAATAAAATGAATAATGATTTGAAATGAATGTGGTTTTGATATTTTGATATATTAAATGATTGAAATGTGCTTTGAAAAGTTATGATATTTTGATATATTAAGATAATTTGAAAGGAAGTTTTGAAAGGATATGATAATTTAATATATTGAAATGGTTAGAAATGACTTGTTATTTATTTTGATAAATATTTGAATTGAAAGATATGGTATGATGATATATTGAAATGGTTTGGAAATGATCTAATCCTTATTTTGATAAAGATTTGGGTTGAAATGACATTTTATTTTTGAAGTATAAAATATTGTTTTAAAGTTATAACTACGGGTTATAATAACGATTGGTTGTTAAAGAGACCGGGATCGGATATTGTCTTATAGCCGGCCAATACCGAAAACCACTTTAACAACTGTGTACGCGGTGGAGATTCCAGAATGAAGTAGGATGGTGGCGACTTTCTCAAAGTATATTACGTGGACCCAACTCCCGTAAGTTGGCATAAATGACTAAAACAGGAGCTATACCGGGCTAAACAAAGGGTCGCACCCTTTCATCGAGCATGCTCCATCGGAAACCATTCTATTACTTTTGTGATTCGATATGTGGCGCCACTTTGATTCGGGGGTATTGTTCGAGGTGGGCGAAAGCTGCTGGCTTGCCGTCACCACCGGTCCGGGAGTGCAAACGGTGTATCCACCCTGGCATTGCCTCGCGTGCCGTGTCATCTCCTTATAGCGAGCCCACTACGATTTTAGTTTTAAAGATCCGACCGCGTTAAGGTTCACCATCCCCTCAACGCTATTTTCTATATGATTATATTTTACTGATTAGACACTACTGTATATAGCGTATATTACTACATAGTAAATAGTTTAACGGATCCTTAGAGGATGGGCGGTCCCAAGCATCTTCTAAGTTACTTGTACCTTTGCTACGGTTCACTTGAGTTGGTTTACATTGTATAAGTATGTATGTCCTGACTCGAGTGTTTGTATTTTTATTTACGCTCGGGTCAGCCTGAGTTATTCACAGATTTGGATTTCCACTTTCTAGAGATTGGAATCGCTGGAGATTATCTACTTGTCAAGTTTCATCTTTTCAGTTCGGTTGTTCTATTCAGCTTGTACTTGGTTATCATATTTAAACTTCTGTTGTACTTTATTTCTTCTATTGTATCTTACGTAGCTCTGATATATTTATATAGTAGCTTCATGAACTACTATCTCTTTTACTTCCGCTGCATTATTATTACTCTGTGCCTGTGATCTGTGATTTTTATTTACTGCATATTCTGAGATTTGCTAAATTTTTATTTACAACGCGGTATTTTGAGCAATTCAATTCCGGCATGAATGTCTACTTATACACTTATAATGGATGCGAATGTTTGAAAATATCTGGTTGTTACAGTTGGTATCAGAGCTTTGGTAGCTCTAGGCAAAACTCAGCATATGGAGTGAATGTATTTACAGAACCACTTTCATTCGAATTTGAATCTCTTCCCTTTTGACTCGATTCCTTTGAATTTTGGAACATTCCCTACGGTTCCAAAATCCATTCATATCCCTCACTATTCATCTTCTTTTGACTCTGGAGTATTCCATAACTCCGCTTCGAATGATCTTTCTAGGGAGTCGGCGGTCACGCCAATTTCAAATTGAATTGAAAAAAGGGGGAAAACTCCTTTACAATTAGCATGGATTCACCAGAGATTTATATCTATCCTTGGTTTAGATGCTAATATCTTTTGTTATCCCAAACTCTAACTCTTGAGATCGAATGTAGATTTACCCCAGAAAAATCCACATTGATCTTATTCTTTAAGTCACGGTTGACCCGGTAAAAGTTGCCCGTGATTTATTTAAGCTTATCCACCTCTCTACTCTGTTATTTAATCATCTTATCTTTTGTTTCCAATCTATTTTTTCAAACATTTTGAATTGTACTTGTATATCTATGTTTTGTTTTATATATTGTGTTGTTTGAGTTGTTGATGTTGATTTGGGTTTCCAATCGATTCGTCTGATCAGCGTTATCCATAGGATTTCTAAAACACTTTGACAGAACAAACTGACACAATATTATTTTAAAATTTGGTTAATGAAATAAATTTTGATATATAAGTAAATTTATGGAACTTAATAAATTGATTTAAAATTGATTATTTGAAATGATAATACTTAATTTATCATTTATTGTTATGTAAATGAATATATAGATTGTTGTTTATAAATTGATTTGGGAACTGAAATGAATTTTGAAAAAGAAATTTGAGAATTTAATTCCCGATGGTTTCAAACCGTGTGTTTAAAGTTTTAAAATGTCATATTATTTAAAGTATTTTCAAATAGAAATTTGTTTCCAAAGAATTTTAAAGTTTAAAAATAGTGCTCTTCTCATTGTCGCTGGAAAATAACTTCGGTGATGACTGCAGCATCATCGACGTTCATTTTCGAGTTTCGAAGTGAAGAGACTGTTCTGTAGTCTTGCTACAGCTTTGTTTTGGGAAATCAAATTTATTGAATTTCTAAAATATGACTTGATTTATAATATATAATATAGATATATGATTTAAAAATTTGATTCGATAAGTTATGTACATACATTTATTTATCTCTACATGGTTTGAAGAAATCGGAAATTTAATTCTTAAATTCAATTATAAAAAGAAAATCAAAATTTTGGATGAATATTCAAGGATGAAATGATTTAATTGGAAAGTTTTATTTGTATAATGCAATTGCATTCAAATATAACTTACCTTAATTTTTCAAAAGTTAACGATGTAATTGGATAATATACAATATAAAAGATTTATAAATAAAATTTGAGTGGTTATAATAAATGTTATATACTTAAATTTTAATTATAAAATGATTAACAAAGGTAAATATAATAAAGGGTAATTGAATAACTTACAATAAAATAATGTTAAAAGAACTAAGAATAAAAGAAAGTAGTTATAATAAGTGTAAGTATGTTTAACATAAGTGATAAATATATTGGGAGGAATAAATTTAATTTTAATTTGGAATAAAGAAGAATAAAATTTATTAAGTACATTATGAGTGTAATAAATGATTATTTTTCAAACCCATGGTTTTAAAAAATTGTTAATTTTAGATGATTGGATTATAAGATAATGAAATTTGAGATAGTTAAGATTTATTTAACTTGTTTAAAGATTTATTCTCTATTTAAGGTGAAATTTCCATGCTTTCAAATTTATTTGCTTAATTTGTTTTTCAAACTATCTTTTGGTTGTCCTTATCATCCTCATCTTGCTATAGACTGGTATAGGCATCTTTCTATAATCTTTCTGTTTAGAAATCTTCTATAATCTTTGATAATCTTTGGTACTCATTTTGAATCCACCTTTTCGTGCTTGTGTTCTTAATTTTGGAGAATCTTGGAAGATCATATCCACCTTGCGAAACTTACCTATAACAAAGTTATCAGGTATAATTTCAATCTTCTTGTCATCTTATCTTAATCCTAGTTCACTCTATCTTTTTCTGTGCTTTCCCATACCTCATTCCTTTTCGGGGACGAAAAGTTTTGAGTGGGGGAGAGTGTAACAACCCTGTATTTTATGATTTTTTTTATATTTTAATTATTTTAATTGAATTTTGATCTAAAAACTTCTTTTATTTATTTTGAATGATTAATTTTGTTATTTTAAATATAAACTTCAGTTTTGATATGAATTATCATTCCAAAGCATGACTAAAAAGAATATTTTCCAAAAAGTGAATCTTGGTCAAAATAATCAAAATTTGACTTTTAATTTAAAATTTTAAAAGTTTGAAAATTTAAATTTTATCTTTTATTATGAAAGTACATAAAATTTTAAGAACACTGCTTTTCGTTTCGTTGAAAACGGATTTAAATTGCAAAAGTTATACTGTTTTCAATATTGTGTGTATATTGGGTTATTCAGCAGTAGTCTTTATTTTAAATTATATAAATGACATTTTTATTTGATATATATTATTCTAACTTGTATATTTATGTTATATTATGTATATTTTGACTTTTAATTATTTTTAAAATGATAATAGAATTTTTCCGAAATTTACTGTATTTATTTCCTATTTTAAAAAGGCTGTTTCTATTTTTCTGCTATTTTCTTCATCTAAACTATATTTAAATAATAAAAAAAATTGAATGTATTTTTTTTGTTATTATCTTTGTTTATAAATATTTTTCAAGTATATAAAATTTTTCCAAAGTCCATTGCATTTATTTTCAAATTTTCTAACCTAGTTTCTGTTTTGTTTGCTATTTCCTTAATTTAATTTTTTATAATTAAAATTTAGTAATTTATTTTAGACATTCACTTTTATTTGCTGTGTTTTACTTCATTAATATTTATTTTTCATGTATTTAAATTTGAATAGATTTTTCCAAAGATTATTTGAGTTGTTTTTCAATTTTAAAGCCTAGTTTGCAATTTTAAGTCATTTTCTTAATTTAAATTCTATTTAATTAAAATTTAATTATTTATTTTAGATATTTATTCTTATTTCTGATTTTTTATCTTTATTTCTCAGTTTATATGTATTTATAAAATTACAAATTATATATATGAAATTTGAAAGGTTTAAAGGCTAAGAAACGTAATGTCGTTTCACGTTTCTTTTACAGTTTCTTTTGTCATCAATACATCCGCTATTTTAGCCACTCCTTACTCTATCTCCACCCGACTTCCCTTTCTTATTTTTCACGAAATTTTCTCTTTCTCAAACCCTAAAAAAATCATGGCCTCCATCTTGCAAGTTTTGGTAATGGCTTCCCTTTCCTTTTCTTATTTTTCTTCTTATTTTTCTATGAATTATGCCTTGTTTTCTCATGCTTTCTGCTAGGCTTCTCCTCCATAGCCGCAGCCACAAACTCCTACACCTCTTCCCTGCCATCACCACCACCTATGCTTCCAGCCATGACCAAGGCCAAGCCATCCATGGTGGTCAAACCCTTCAAAATTGCAACCTACATGCCAAAAACAATGTTTGTTGACCATTTTGGCCTCATCCCCCTCAACCACCACCCTAACTGTAACGACCCGGCTTTTTCAACAGTTAATTTGTGATATTTAAAATAAATTTAAATCAATAATTTGAAATATAATTTGTTTTCAATATGAAAAGTTGTTTTGATTTAATAAAAAGAACTCAGAATTTAAATATAACAATTAATTAAATAAATTAAATAGTAATTGACAATTGGGTAAATTATTTAAATCTGGAATTGTAAGCTTGTTGGAAATATTTTAACGGCTTATAAAACTTATACTGATAATATTGAAGACAATAGATGGATTAAAATTGAATTTAATTGCCGTTTGTTCAATTTTAAATTTACATCGTTTAAATTGACGATTAAAAATAGCCTTCCGAGGCACAGTCTCGGATTTCGATGAAACCAGATCCATTGGATCCGTAATATTGAATTATTGCAGGATTTCAAATTTCGTAATTTTTGGAGTGATCGTGTGATCGTACGAGAGGTAAACGCTTCGAAAATAATTAATCGTTTTAAATTTAAATATCTTTCGTCATTTCACCTGTCAAATCCTTTTCTATCAGCTACCCTATATTTCTGACCAAGCCGACCTATCCCTCCCTGTTAAAGCGCGTACCATCTTTCTTCTTCTCTCAGTAAAAAAGTCCATAGCCCAGAGAAAAATAATAATGGTCGCTGATTTCCTTCTAAATCGAATTCCTTTTCTTCACTCTTTTCAGTTAGCAAACCAAACCGATACCCCTTCCCTTCTTTCCCAAATCGAACGAAAACCCTTCGTTCATCATATATAAAAAAAAGAAAAAGAGGGAAGATCGAATGAAATCGCTCGTATGCTCGAAATTGGGGATGGCGACTTCATCACGATAGATCACGCGGCGATCTGGGGAGGAGGAACTGCGAGGCGACGAAGGCGTTTCGTCGACCTTATCTTCACAGTCGCGACGACGTTGACGACTCCTAGTTCGTCAAGTATAGGGCTTCCGGTGGGTTTTCTCGAGGTCGGCATCGCGTCGACGAAGCTCGCGCTCACGAGGAGGAGGCTCTAGCATAATGGGGGCAGCGCAGTGGTTTTGGGGTAGGGTCGCGCGATGCTGGGTTGTTCGTAGTGAAGTCACAGTGGCGACGTTGGGGTCGAGGCTGGGTTCATGCTCGATCGAGTGAGCAGTGAGGTAGAATTTTATTAATTGTTTTACATTTAGTTATTTAAAGTTTTAAATTTTAGGATTTTGTTAATTATGCAGAAATTAAAATGTTACAGTAAGTATAAATGTTTCAGTTTTAATTTAATACATATGCAAGTTTTAGAAAAAATATATATAGAAGTTTAAAGTGTTCTTAGCAAAGAAAGTTTCGTTTGATATTTTCAAAGGGTAAAATATAAATATAAGTGTTTATTGAGAACAGAAAATAATACATACATAAGATTTAGAAAGCAAAAAGGAATTTTGAATGGTAATATAGGTTATTTTTATAAGTATATATGTAGGTTGTTCAAGAATAAAATAAATATACATGTTTTAAATTTTATTTAAATAGTGGATTTAGTGACTAAAATTTGTTTAATACATTAAAGTATTTTTAAAGATAGTAGTTAAAATAAATCGTTGGTTAAAAATTAGAAGAATGGAAATTTGTCGATAGACTATTTCAAATATTAATAAAATCCATGCAATTGTTATTCAAGGTTAAAATATGGAAACAAGTCGAGATTGGAAAGGATTGCAACTTAAAAGCAAAGGTGAGATTTTCTCACTCATTTGGATGCCATAAATAAATTTAAATGTTAAATTTAAATCATTGGATGTGTTTGGATGATTTATAATAGTTTATTTACTGAATGTTATTATAAACCCATATACCGTGATATCCCACTTTGAAGTGGAATTAATATGTTATTGTGCTAACATTTGTGGATGCAGGAAAAACAGGTTGGAGGGATCCAACAGGATTCCTCAAACATATTTATTTATTATATATATATGTTTTCATATGACAGGTTGGGTGAAATAATATTGAATTGCATGCGAATTGAATTATATAGTGTTAAATAGTATGGAAATTGGAATTTGGTAATTTTTAAAATACCATAAATAATTTAATTAAAGGAAGTTAAATAAAACTTAAATTAAAAGAATATCTATTTAGGATTTGGGTTTACTTCTATTGAGAATAAGTAAAATAAAAAGAATATTTATTTCATTGGTTATACTTAAAATTGGATAAAGTTAAGTTTTGGACAATTTAACTTATATATTAATGACTCTAAGGAATAATAGTGAAATTCTAGTTAAGGAAATAAATTGAAAATTTTATCAAGAGATAAAAAGGGAATTTATTATGGAATAAAAAGGAATGAAGTACTAAGGAATGATATGAAATACTATTGAGGAATAAAATTATAAAAGATGAAATTTTTGAATAAAATTATTTTATAAATAAATAGAAAACTCAGGGAAGTTTATCAAACTTATAAATGAGATAGAAAAATATCAGGGTATATTGGAAAGGATAAGTCAATGTGAACTTATACTGGGTTATAAATTTGTTTGAAACGGAAATAGTAGAATATTTCCGAAAGTGAGAAGTGTGAATTTGGACAAGAGGCATTTATAGATGGATATTGGATTTCCTAAAATTATAAAGTTATTTTAACAGGAATATTTTTAATTTTACTATACTATATAGGTCCTATAAATCATTTCTGAATTTAAATATTTCGAACTAGTTATTTTTGAAGGCTTAGCAATTATTTGTAATAAACTTTAACTTTTCTAAATCCAGCTTTGAAACTTATAAATAACTAGATATAAATTTTAATATCTAATATTACTTCTTGTTTTATAAATCTATATGTTTTCAAAATGTTTTTTTTTAAAATCCAATTAAAATCCTCTTGTGATGGTAAGTAAATTAACTTAAATGAGATAAGATTTAGGAGAAATCTTATTAAGTGGAGAAAGTGAGTTCGAGAAATTACAAGAAAAGTGTAAATTGATTTTTGAGAAAGAAATGAGAAAATAAGGAATATTTTCAAAGGATAAATCAATTGTAGGTGAGTATAAGAAATCAGTTAAATGATTTCGTGGAATAAAAGGACTTTGAAAATTTATTTCAAATGGGATAAATGGAAATAATATCTGAATGATATTTGAGATAAATAATTTGTGGAAATTATTTGAAGGTTGCTTGTGTATGATTATTTGATAGTTAAATAACCGACTATCAATATTGGACAATGCGCCGATCGTTTCGAAGAGTCCAGGATCAGATTTAATTATCCGAAAACCACTTCGATCCGGTTTGAACGATTACGAATGAAGACCGTGAAGAGTTGAAGACGGTGATTCGGTTTGTCCAGACCCAGGGCAACTTGTATGGATTGAATTCTTTCAGAACATCGTCAGGTGGACGATGAGCATTCTAAGTGATGCGTTCTTGAAAGGTAACGCTTAACCTCAAGCCTCATCAACCGGGAATGGCTAAAACAGAGGAGGTGCAGCAAGGTTAGGTGGGTCATACCCAAGCAGGACAAGATTTTCCCCTGTCTAGATGTCCCTTTCTATTCGACTTAGTGGGTGGTTGGTTGCGCCAACCACGGGGTTATCTTGTTCGGGACTGTTCAGTAAGGAATGGTTCCGGCCTTGTGTTGCAGGGGAGCGGGCGTACTCCTCGGTACTCTGATCTAGGCCAGGTACTGTGACGGGCGGTACCCCAGTAGCCCAGCCATTGATGGAAATCCATTCTCCCTACGGGCCTTGTACGACTTTTGTTTGTATTACCTACTCTGTGGCTAGTAGCTGGAATTTAATAGATGTAACAATTTCGGCTATGTTATAAGTATTTGTATATAGACCCTATAATAATATCATAGAACTTTAATAAAAAGTGTTTTGGCTATCGTAAGGTAAAAACCTGACATGTTTATTTGTGGCGTGGTCTTACGAGATGCTTTTGTTTTCAAAAGATTTTCGAAACTTTAATAATCCAATTGAGTGTGATTTTCTCACGCTGGTATTCCAGACTGACTCGGGCGTTGTTTTATATAATGCTCGGGTCAGACCGAGTTAAACAGGTCCAGGTTATATATACTGGAGCTCAGGAGTCGAGCTGGATGACAGAGCGTATACACGTATTTGTCTATTATTTCCGCTGTGTATGGACATGTATGATTGATTGATGTACCCTGATATGGTATGTATATATATATATATATATATATATATATATATATGACAGTACAGATTCTTTGTATTTAAAAGCTGTTGTTATATATTATATTTTGTTCCGCTACGATGTGAGACTCTGATGTTGTTTTCTTTTCTTCTTTTTCTACCTCTTTCTTCTATTTCATAACTATCTGGAATTTTCGGGTTCGAAAATTCCGGTTGTTACACTAACCACCACCATAGCAGCAACCACCACCTCTGAGCTGATCACCACACACCCCTCCAACCTCTATCCAGTCATGGTGCACCCACAGGCCGAGCACACTTCCATGGCCGAGCACTCTAGCCAACCAAAACTCCATTTGTTTGCCTAAGACCCTTCACCTCTTCATGTATGAAACTCCACCTTGCTCATGACATGAACCCGACCCATGCTAGCCTAGACCTGAGCCAAAACTTAACCAAATCTGAACCAAACTATACCCACCATGACAAAGGTTTGAGGAAGCAAGGCAAAAAGTTTGGCAATTCGTTTCTCTTTTATATCAAAGTTATTGCATTTTAAAGTCGTATTGAATTGTGTTGTTTTGATTGTTTGTTTTGGGTTGTACACAAGAGTTGTAGCTTGGATTCGCTCTCTACTCAAGTCCGTAATTGTGTCATCGTGCTTTGTTTTTTTTTGTGCCTTTGGTTTTGACATCTTCAGCAATTAGAGGTGAGTAAAGCTCACACGACATTTATACTTATGCAGTTGTGAAACAACAACAACTGAATGTGTAGGATTAAATATGATGTTATAACTGCCATGTGATTTTTTTTATATATGATGTTAAACCCGTTAAATTTCATGTCGTATCATCTGTTATCATATATATGTTGTTACGGTTCATTTATATATGTTTATCACGCTGCAAGTTCCCTGTAAATTAGAAATCACTATGGGTTGAAACGATACATACCCGAACGGACTTTAGAATAAGGGAAAATTGTTATGGGATGAAATGATAGGCCTGAATGATTTTTAATTTATTTCATTTACTTGGGACTGCGGGTTCGAAATGATAAAACCCGGATTTTCTTTGTAAATTACGGGTTGAAATGATATATTACCCGTATCACTTTTCCTAGTGTAGAAAATTATATACAGACCCGTAGTTAATATATGTTTTCTAAAAATTTTAAAATTATTTTATAAATGTAAATATTAAAACATTTTGATTTAAATCTAATTAAAAAGGATTTTTGTAAAATATTATTGATTTTTTGAATAATTGTAAGTAAAATGAATTAATGAAAAGTTAGAAAATTTTGAATGTAAGTTTTTTTGGAAAATTTGATTTAATTATAATTGGAAATTAAATTGAATGCGAAATTATGATAATTTGAATTTAAATGAATTCAAAGTGATTTTATATCATATTAATGATTTTTAATAAAGTTGAAATGTGAAATGAATGAATACTTTAAGTTGAAATTTTGAAATATAACTAAATTGGAAATTTATGAAATTGACTTAAAAGTGAACTTTTAGTTAAGCAAATAAAAATAAAACTAAGTTATATTTGAGAATTTTTACTTAAGTGTTAAGTTGAAATTTAATGCAAGGAATTTAAAATTGAACATTGCAATTTAATAAGTGAATTATTATTAAATCTTGATTTTTGAATGGGAATTTAACTTTATAAAATCATGAACTTGAGGAAAATTAAATGATGTTTATAAATGTGAAAATATGTGATTTTATGAGTTAAAAATGTTTTAAATAAAAATATAATTGGTTGAGAAATTATATTGAATATTTGAAGTTAATTTACTGCATTTTTGAAATGCTATTAATTACAATGTAAATGATATTACAGCATTTGTAAATGCTGTAGTTGATGATAATGAACTAGAAAGCTAAATTGAATTAAAAGCTATTATAGAAATTTTGTAAGTGCTATAATTTTTGAATTTAACTAAGTTTATTCGAAATTTAAGTAAACCCTATTACAACATTTTAAAATGTTGTCTTTTGTTAAATTGAACTGTTTTGAATGTATCTTTCCGTAGTGTTTTCTAAATGCCACGAAAAGTGAATTTTCGCTGTTTTGATAAACTTAAGTGAATAAATGAACTTTGGAAGTTGAAAATTCTGGAAATTTAATAATTTAATTATTGAACATAATAACTTCATTTTAATGATTAAAAATGATTTTTTTTGAATATAAACTTTTTTGAAATGTGAATTGAAATGGTATTTTAAATTGAATAAAATGAATAATGATTTGAAATGAATGTGGTTTTGATATTTTGATATATTAAATGATTGAAACGTGCTTTGAAAAGTTATGATATTTTGATATATTAAAATAATTTGAAAGGAAGTTTTGAAAGGATATGATAATTTTATATATTGAAATGGTTAAAAATGACTTGTTATTTATTTTGATAAATATTTGAATTAAAAGATATGGTATGATGATATATTGAAATGGTTTGGAAATGATCTAATCCTTATTTTGATAAAGATTTGGGTTGAAATGACATTTTATTTTTGAAGTATAAAATATTGTTTTAAAGCTATAACTACGGGTTATAATAACGATTGGTTGTTAAAGAGACCGGGATCAGATATTGTCTTATAGCCGGCCAATATCGAAAACCACTTTAACAACTGTGTACGCGGTGGAGATTCCAGAATGAAGTAGGATGGTGGCGACGTTCTCGAGGTATATTACGTGGACCCAACTCCCGTGAGTTGGCATAAATGACTAAAACAGGAGCTATACCGGGTTAAACAAAGGGTCGCACCCTTTCATCGAGCATGCTCCATCGGAAACTATTCTATTACTTTTGTGATTCGATATGTGGCGCCACTTTGATTCGGGGGTATTGTTCGAAGTGGGCGGAAGCTGCTGGCTTGCCGTCACCACCAGTCCGGGAGTGCAGACCGTGTATCCACCCTGGCATTGCCTCGCGTGCCATGTCACTCCTTATTACGAGCCCACTCCGATTTTGGTTTTAAAGATCCGACCGCGTTAAGGTTCACCATCCCCTTAACGCTATTTTCTATATGATTATATTTTACTGATTAGACACTACTGTATATAGCGTATATTACTACATAGTAAATAGTTTAACGGATCCTTAGAGGATGGGCGGTCCCAAGCATCTTCTAAGTTACTTGTACCTTTGCTACGGTTCACTTGAGTTGGTTTACATTGTATAAGTATGTATGTCCTGACTCGAGTGTTTGCATTTTTATTTACGCTCGGGTCAGCCTGAGTTATTCACAGATTTGGATTTCTACTTTCTGGAGATTGGAATCGCTGGAGATTATCTACTTGTCAAGTTTCATCTTTTCAGTTCGGTTGTTCTATTCAGCTTGTACTTGGTTATCATATTTAAACTTCTGTTGTACTTTATTTCTTCTATTGTATCTTACGTAACGCTGATATATTTATATAGTAGCTTCATGAACTACTATCTCTTTTACTTCCGCTGCATTATTATTACTCTGTGTCTGTGATCTGTGATTTTTATTTACTGCATATTCTGAGATTTGCCAAATTATTATTTACAACGCGGTATTTTGAGCAATTCAATTCCCGCTTGAGTGTCTACCTATACACTTATAATGGATGCGAATGGTTGAAAATATCTAGTTGTTACAACTGCTTAGCAAAACTTTCTATCCAGTTTTAACTCATTTTAAACTTGTGTTAGATTACCCCTTATCTTATTTAAGGGTAAAATCTCACTTATCAAACAATCTCTTATAACAAATGTGACGACCCGAAATTTTCGAGCATTTAAAATCGAAATATTTAATTGATTGTAAATATTCAAAGGAGTAATTTTAACTTGTATTACGAATATCAAAATTTATTTGATAATTGAATTATTAAATTAAATTAGTAAAGTTGGGTGTATTGTTGAATATGGAGTTTTAAAAACCCGTTGAATATAATTTGAAGGCTTATAAAATTTATATTGATAGCACTAAAGATAATAGAAGTTGTAAAATTGAAATTAGCAGTGGTTTGTTTAGTTTTGAAATTTGATCATTTAAATTGAATTTAAAAAAATAAAATAAAAATAGCCTTCCGAGGCACAGTCTCGGAATTAGACGAAACAAGTTCCAATGAGTCCGTAATATAGAACAGTTATCGGATTTCAAATTTCGTAGTAATCAGAGTTGTTATGTAAGCGCACGTTATATAAACACGCTGAAAATTTAATTGGTAATAATTTGATGAAATTAATTTAGTTCATCAAGCTTCTGGTATATGCCATCTTCCTGTCATTGAGTCACGTACTTTACTTTTCCAATTTTAAGCTGTTAAATCAACAATCAAAATGCTCGAAAATAATAATAATAAAAATAATAATAAAAATAATAAAGAAATAAAAGGAGAAGCTTCAAGGAGAAGCTTTAAGTCATGTTCAAATAAAAAAAAGGGGCAACTCGATAGGCCCGACCCCTCTTTTCTTCTCTTCAGTTTCAAATCCAGATACCTAACCCCGTTCCTAAAAAAAAAAAAATTAATTAACAATGGCCGAAGCCTAAACCTTTCGAATCGAAATCAATATCAACATCTCGAATTTTTTTTAATGGCCGCCGCGCCTTGGATTCGGCCACGTTTTCCACTTCGAGCCTCTTCAATTTTATCAGAGGGTATTCGCGACTTGGTGTTGGGATTTGGGGACGACGTGATTGAGTCGAGAGGAACTCGAGTTCATTCGGCATCAGAGGCGAGATTTCAAAGTCGCGTGGGCAACTGCCTGGACTTGCTCGTGATGGAGTTTCTTGCCACGAGTGCCTATCGAAGCAGCGGCGTTGTGAAGCGATGGCTCGCCTGGAGTATGGGCCGGTGGAGGCGTTCGTTCGAGTGGTGAAGTACGAAGCTCGTAAGGTAGGGGTTGGTGGGTTTGAGGTATCTTTAAGGTACATTATTATTGTCTGTATGAATTTTTTTTTTTGTTAACAGTAAAATAGAAATGGGAGTTTGGATTTTGAAAAAAATTTATAAAGGTTTATATACATATATATAAATGAGTTTAAAAAAAAGAGAAGAGGGTTCACTATTATATTACTTATAATATATATATAGGTATACATGATCTCGAAACTAGAACTTTTAATATTGTAGATGTTATTTAGATTATATTTTTTTAAAATCCATATAGACATATTCGTAAGTAGATATATATAGTCCTGAGGGAAAATTATACATTTATATATCTTCGCATACTAGATTATAAAATATATATATATATATATATATATATATATAGATTTGGGTATAAATCATTAAATTAACTTATTGAATTATCAATATAAAGAAAATAATTTTTTTAACTGGATAATCAAATTTTAAATTGGGAATTTATCGTTCGAGTTATTTCGAATATTGATAAACCATACAATGTTTATACAAGGTTAATACTGTGGGAAAACAAGTCAGGATGGGATGGATGGCTAAATTACAATCAAAGGTGAGTTAATCTCACTTAGTTGAATTTAAATTTAGATTTAAATGAGTAAATTTAAATAATTTTTGAATGATTGGATTGTTTGATGTGCCATATTGTGATATATATTTAGAATTGGCGTTTTATATTGTGCTAATATCTGTGGATGTAGGGAAAACAGGTTGGAGGGATCCAACTGGATCCCTCAACATTATTTAAATTTATTTAATATTCTCTACTGTGAATATTGATATTCTATGATGTTGTATTTGAATAGTGAATGTTACGGTTGATTGGATATATTTGAGTGAATGAAAAATCAAAAATTATATAGATTGGATTTTGAAAAGAAAATAAAAGAAAGGAATTTGTAGGAAAAATAATTATAGAAAATTTGAATAAATTTAAGAATCAATTGGAAAAGAAATAAAGTGCCCTTAAAAGGTTAATAAATACATCTTAAGTTTAGTAAGGAATATTTGAATAATTAGAAGATTAATGAAAATTTTAAATTTTAGGGTACTGGTTTAAAAGAATAAAACATTTATTTAAAATTTAAAGATTCAATTTGTTAAATAGAATCAAGAAGAAATTCGAAAGAAGCCGAAATTGGTATATGACAGTTAAATGGTATAAAACCAAACGGAATAATAATAATAATAATAAATATAAAGCCCATAATTAATGAATTCTGAGATAAACTGATAAGTAGGGAAACTTATTTCAAATGGAATAAGTTGGGAATCAATTTGGAAAATTGATTTAAGTAATTGAAGTTGGAATTCTCCCTGGATACCTAAGTACGTTTTCAAGTAAATTTTTAAATATAAATTAATAGTTTAAAATTAGTTTTAAAAGGTATGTGTTGAAAAATTTATTTTTCTAATATTTAAATTCTAAAGTAAGTATTTTCTCAAACCTGTTATAGTAGTAATTATTTAAAAAGTGACTTAGTATTTTGTCTCACAAGTGAAAATCTAGTTTTATATTTTATTAAGTAACTTTATTTTCAAATATTCATATAATGTGTATTTCTAACAAATTAATTAAGTAGTTTTATCCTAAGTGTTTAAAAGTATATATTTCAAAGTAAAGTATTTAAAATTATTTGTAAAAATCTATTTTCGTGCTTAGTGATTTCAGAGGAGATAGTAAATATTCGGGAAAGTTTATCCTGAAAGGAAAGATGGTTTTCAAACTGTTTTCAAAGGATTGAAAATAGAAATATATCTTTGAAGATATTTTTGAGGTTAATAAATTATTCGGAAAATTATTTATTGTTGGATGGTTGTTTGTGAATGTTAATTGATAGTTAAATAACCGACTATCAATATTGGCCAAATGTGTTGATCGTTTCGAAGAGACCGGAATCGAGATTTATTTCTCGAAAACCACTTCGATCCGGTTTGTACGTTTCGTGAAAACGATTTTGGATTCGAAGATGGAGTAGTGAAGTGCAAGGGCTAATCGCTACTAATCCTGAGGATATTTCCAAAATGGATGTAGTAGGAATAGTGCCTTCGGTTCCGTTCGAACCCAGGACGGACTTGTATGGATGAATGCTTGCGAAACAATCGTCAGGTGGATGATGGGCATTCTAAGGGATATATTCTATAAAAGGTAACGCTTAGCCTCAAGCCTCATCAAATGGGAATGACTAAAAATCAGAGGATATGCAGCAAGGCTAGGTGGGTAGCACCCAAGCAGGGTGAGGTCATTCCAGTCTAGATGTCCCTTTTATTTTCGGCTTAGTGGTGCGGTTGCTGATCCCAACCGCGGGGTGATCTCACTCGAGACTGTCCAGTAAGGGATGGTTCCGGCCTTCTATTGCAGGGGATGAAGGGAGTAATCCTCGGTACGGTGATCTAGGCCCCGAACTGTGACAGGTGGTACCCCAGTGCCTAGTCATTAGTTGGAAATCCATTCTCCCTACGAGCCTTGTACGAGTTTTGTTTGTATTACCCACTCTGTGGCTAGTAGCTGGAATTTAATAATGTAACAATTTCGGCTATTTTATAAGTATTTGTATATAGGCCCTATTATAATATCAGAGGATTTCTATAAAATTGTTTTAGCTATCGTAAGGTAAAAACCCGACATGTTTATTTGTGGCGTGGTCTTACGAGATGCTTTTGTTTTCAAAGGATTTTTGAAACTTTAATAATCAATTGGGTGTGATTTTCTCACGCTGGTAATCCAGACTGACTCAGGTGTTATTTAACTGTAATGCTCGGGTCAGACCGAGTATTATAGGATACATGATATGATGCTGTGGAGCTCAGGAGACGAGCTGGATGACGAAACGTACTCTTGTACTTGTATATTTATATACGTATTCCGCTGTGTTGAGTTGTTGTGTACCCATTTGTATGATATTGATGTTGAGTTGTGACTGATGTACTCTGATGATGTAATGTATGTAAACAGATATATTTGATTTTGAGTAAAGATTATTTACTATCTATTATGTTTTATTCCGCTGCGATGGCTAGATTCTGATGTTGATTTTGTTTTCTCTTCTTCTACCTCTTCTTCTTTAACCCAAATGGTTCGTATTTCTGTACAACTTGAGTTGATTGTTGTAGAATAGTGTTGACTCAAGGGGTACGGATTTGCGGGTCGTTACACTTGGTATCAGAGCTTAGATTGGTGATAACCTTGGCTCTGGTAGGAATTACTCATAGAATAGAGTCGGTAGTACTCTAAAATGAGTTTGAGCGTATTAATAAATATGAGCGCGTATTTGTTAGTGAATATAAATTGTTTTAATATTGTGTTGATTGGTTTATTGAGTGGCATATGAACCTTCGTCGGCACAGTCCGTACAACTGTATCGAAGGGGTTTCTAAACACTTGAATAGAACAATTGACACGATATTGTTTTAAATGTGGGTGAATGAAATAATTTTACCCAAAATGTATTTTGATATAAATAAAAGTTTTGTAAACTATTTTAGCTAATCTATGGTTGTTTGGATGTTAGGATGAATAACATTTAAGTATTATCATTGTTAAGTGAAACTAGAAATTGAAATGTAACTAAAGTTTAAGGGAATAAATTCATTATAAAATAAAATTTATAAACATGAATTATAGATGTAAATTATAAATTGAAATATAATCACATGAGAATTTGTATAAGCATAAGCTGTGCAAATGAATTATAGTAAAGATTTATTCAAACAGGATTGGAAAAAAAAAACCCCCGGAGGTTTGGAAGTATTTTGAAGATAAATTGTAGCATTGTTGTTTTTGGAGATATTTCTGAAAGGAAATTGTTATAAATGGATTTTGGAAGTAATATAGCATTGAAATCACTTGGATTATTGGAAAATAATTCTGATGATGACGACCGCATCATCAGTATTCATTTTCGAGTTTCTAAGTGATGAATTGCTGCCAAATTATTTGTTCAGGAAAACCTGTTTGTTTTTGAGTTTCCAAAAGAAATTTGTTGAGAATAACACCAGGATTGGTTTGACTTTTGAGAAATGTGATTTGAGAAGTTGGAGATTCAAAATATTTTGAAACCAAAAGCCGGTGTTTTTAATTCCTGATGAGATGGATTATAAGCTTATAAGTTAAGATGATTTTTAAAGCAGGAAGGAAATATAAGCTTTAGATAGTGGAATATAAATCTAAAGTGAAAAGTTAAAATGAAATTAACTTGGATTGATAAAATAAAAATATAACTGGATTGAAATTAATTGGAATTGGGCTGAAATTAATATCCAGTTGTATTCGAAGTAAGTTGAAATCGAATTAAGTTAAATAAATTGGAGTAAAATTAAATTGAATTGGAATAAGAATTCAATTGAACTATGAATGGAATTATATTCTTACTTAAATAAATGAAACAAATAAATTGAATAAGGGTTGGAATTGAAATAAATAAATTAGAATAACTTGTAAGAGAATTAAAAATCCATAGAAATAAAATATGCTTGGGCTATAAATAAATAGAAGGCTTGAGTTAAAAATAAAGGATGAATATATTCAAGCCTAGAATGAGTGTGATTGTATGAAATATAAGTTGTGACTTATAAATTGAAAAATGGGATAGAAAATCCAAAATAAATAGTATTGATGAATTGGAGAATAGAAATAAAATCAAAACTTGAATTATAAACTAAATTGAACTATGAAAATTTAATGGAGTGATATTTGGAGTTAAAATTCAAGTATTGGATTATAAATAAGGAAAGAACTACTTAGATAATAAATTAGTTATTGTAATTGAATGGTGAGTTTATGATGAAGTGAACTCAAGTCATGAATCGAATTCGACTTGGATCGATAGTGATGTAAATGTAATTATATTGTGGTTAATAAAATTGGGTGGTAAATTGAAAATGGATAGTGGATTTAAAACTTGAGTTATGAATTGAAAATTTAGCTTGAAGTGTTAACAAATTAAATATAATTGAAATGTATCGGATAAAAATGTAAATGGATTAAAAAAAGCAATGATTTGAATGTGCAAATAAAATCCATAAGTGAAGATAACTTGGAAATGGCCATGTAATAATTGGATGAGTTGAATCTGGGAAGTTAAAGTGTATAATAACTAATTAAATAAATTTGTGGTTTGAAATGAAATTGGATTAAAATAGAATCAAGTTAAATTGAAAAGAGAACTTGTTTGCAAAATGGGAATGAGCTTAAGTATAAAATTTGAATAAATTGAAGGAAATTGACTTAAGCTAAATGAATGAAGAAGAGTTGAATTGAATTCAACTTAAACAAAGTTAATAATATTGGATTGGTTTTAAATCAAGTGAAAATAAATTTTTAACCGAAATAAAATTCGATGAGTTATAAATAATATTAATAGAATGTTTTGAGTTTATTAGAATGGTTTAAGTGAATGTGGATAAACTAATTATATTGAATAAATAAATGGATGTAATAAATAAGTATCAAATGAAATGTGGTTTAAATAAGTTGAGAAATGGTTATTGAATGAAATAGCTTGGATTGTCTTCGAGCTAAATAAAATAGTTGGAATAAACAAATATGGAATGAAATGTAAATAAATGGTTTGTAAATGAAATTTAAATGAAATGTGTCGAGCTAAAAAAATGATTGTGAATGGATTAAAATAAAAGGGAAGTTTAATTGGTAAATAAGATGAACCTAAATTGTTAATGGTTTTGAATGGAACTTGTTTGAATAATGGAACTAGTTGGGTTAATAAATGAGATACTAGTGAATGTATTCAAATTTGAAATGGAAGCGAGGGAATATGAATTGTGAATAAATTTGAAAACAGAATAGAATTAAGTGTAAATTGAATTGAAATCCATTTAAAAATGGTTATAAAACATAAATACTTCTTTATTCACATAAATCTCGACGAATTGCATAGAATAAATTGTCATTTGATGTAAATGGAAGTAATTAAAATTCTATGAATTGATAGAAGTAAAATAATTGGATTTTGAGAGTAATTGAACTAAATATGAGTTCAGTTTGCTTAAAAATAAATAAATTATGTAAGCGATTGGGTTTTAAACCATTCAAATTGAATGAAATGGTTTGTAAATTAATTGGAATAGTGGAATTAGTATGCAATTATATGAGTTGCTTATGGAGAAATGTTTGGTGTGAATTTCTTTTAGAATTCATGTGTTAACTATTGCAAATAAGTGAAATGTTGTTAAACTTCAGTTATATGGCACTTACATGTTTAAATTGAGTAAGTACAGGTACCTGGAAGCCGTATGGCTGGATTTGGGTTGGGCTATTGGCTAAAAATAAAAAGCTGCTTGCTTAAAATGCTAAATAAGGTACGCCTACGCAATAAAAATAGGAAATATGAACTGTTTTTGGTTTTTCGACCGTGTGGGTCGATGTATATATATTTATCTCTTTTGTCAAATTGCAAAAGCTCCTCCGTACAAAGGAGACTCTGCCAAAAATTTTCAGAAATTTTGGAGATAGAAAATTTTTGGAAATTTTTGAAAAATTTATTAACGACAAAACTATTTCAAACTAAGAATTGAAATAAGTTAGTAAATGGAGCTAATTAAAATAATGACGTGAATTAGTTATAAATGAAAAATAAATTTGAAGTTTAGAGTTGAAAATAAATTGAATTCATATGGAAACGAAAGAATCGTTGTGGATAGAAATGGATATAAACTAAAATGGTAAGATGAAAATAAATAAAGAAGTATATAAAATGCTTATACTAAATTTAAGAAGGAATGGAGAAGTCTTAAATGGAAATTGACACTATCAATGTAATCTAAGTCAATATTGGAATGAATAAATATTGACATTTTGTGAGAAAGTCGATAAAATGTTTTTGGGATATTGTGTTTGGATATTGGTGCTAAGCAGGATATGTAGGTAATCTAAAGGAAAAATAGAATTGGATGGATTTCAAGAGATAAATTTGTATTGCCCGACAAAAGGTACGTATTTAAATTTGGTATGGAATTTGATTGGGATTTGGATTTGGATTTGGATTGAGCCACTTGGCGTTTTGTTTTCTTTTTGGATTTGGGAGGCCGTAGAGCCCTTTTGTAGTTGTACCGAGTCAGCCGCGCAAAGGAGACGCCGGCAAATTTTTTTCGGGAATTTAGGGAGTTAGAAAAAAATTTGAGAAAATTTTGATAATTCAAAATTTGGTTTTAAATTTAAACTTGAATGGATAAACAAATAGTATAGTTTGAAACTATGGGAAAGTTGAGAAGTTAATAAGAATGATAATGGATCGTCTATAAAAAGATTTGTTAGATGTTGAATTGTTTGGTTTTGGAGATAAGTAAACGGGTATTGGACCGTTCTTCCTAACTAGTAATTTCGAGGACGAAATTCTTTTAAGGGGAGAGGAATGTGACGACCCGAAATTTTCGAGCATTTAAAATCGAAATATTTAATTGAGTGTAAATATTCAAAGGAGTAATTTTAACTTGTATTATGAATATCACAATTTATTTGATAATTGAATTATTAAATTAAATTAGTAAAATGGGTGAATTGTTGAATCTGGAGTTTTAAAAACCTGTTGAATATAATTTGAAGGCTTATAAAATTTATATTGATAGCACTAAAGATAATAGAAGTTGTAAAATTGAAATTAGCAGTGGTTTGTTTAGTTTTGAAATTTGATCATTTAAATTGAATTTAAAAAAATAAAATAAAAATAGCCTTCCGAGGCATAGTCTCGGAATTAGACGAAACAAGTTCCAATGAGTCCGTAATATAGAACTGTTATCGGATTCAAATTTCGTAGTAATCAGAGTTGTTATGTGAGCGCACGTTATGTAAACACGCTGAAAATTTAATTGGTAATAATTTGATGAAATTTAATTTAGTTCATCAAGCTTCTGGTATACGCCATCTTCCTGTCATTGAGTCACGTACTTTACTTTTCCAATTTTAAGCCGTTAAATCAACAATCAAAATGCTCGAAAATAATAATAATAAAAATAATAATAAAAATAATAAAGAAATAAAAGGAGAAGCTTCAAGGAGAAGCTTTAAGTCACGTTCAAATAAAAAAAGGGGCAACTCAATAGGGCCGACCCCTCTTTTCTTCTCTTCAGTTTCAAATCCAGATACCTAATCCCGTTCCTAAAAAAAAAAAAAATTAACAATGGCCGAAGCCTAAACCTTTCGAATCGAAATCAATATCAATATCTCGAATTTTTTTTAATGGCCGCCGCGCCTTGGATTCAGCCACGTTTTCCACTTCGAGCCTCTTCAATTTTATCAGAGGGTATTCGCGACTTGGTGTTGGGATTTGGGGACGAGGTGATTGAGTCGAGAGGAACTCGAGTTCATTCGGCATCAGCGGCGAGATTTCGACGTCGCGTGGGCAACTGCCTGGACTTGCTCGTGATGGAGTTTCTTGCCACGAGTGCCTATCGAAGCAGTGGCGTTGTGAAGCGATGGCTCGCCTGGAGTATGGGCCGGTGGAGGCGTTCGTTCGAGTGGTGAAGTACGAAGCTCGTAAGGTAGGGGTTGGTGGGTTTGAGGTATCTTTAAGGTACATTATTATTGTCTGTATGAATTTTTTTTTGGTTAACAGTAAAATAGAAATGGGAGTTTGGATTTTGAATTTTTTTATAAAGGTTTATATACATATATATAAATGAGTTAAAAAAAGAGAGAAGAGGGTTCACTGTTATATTACTTATAATATATATATAGGTATACATGATCTCGAAACTAGAACTTTTAATATTGTAGATGTTATTTAGATTATATTTTTTAAAAATCCATATAGACATATTCGTAAGTAGATATATATAGTCCTGAGGGAAAATTATACATTTATATATCTTAGCATACTAGATTATAATATATATATATATATATATATATATAGATTTGGGTATAAATCATTAAATTAACTTATTGAATTATCAATATAAAGAAAATAATTTGTTTAACTGGATAATCAAATTTTAAATTGGGAATTTATCGTTCGAGTTATTTCGAATATTGATAAACCATACAATGTTTATACAAGGTTAATACTGTGGGAAAACAAGTTAGGATGGGATGGATGGCTAAATTACAATCAAAGGTGAGTTAATCTCACTCAGTTGAATTTAAATTTAGATTTAAATGAGTAAATTTAAATAATTGTTGAATGATTGGATTGTTTGATGTGCCATATTGTGATATATATTTAGAATTGGCATTTTATATTGTGCTAATGTCTGTGGATGTAGGGAAAACAGGTTGGAGGGATCCAACTGGATCCCTCAACATTATTTAAATTTATTTAATATTCTCTATTGTGAATATTGATATTCTATGATGTTGTATTGGAATATTGAATGTTATGGTTGATTGGATATATTTGAGTGAATGAAAAAACAAAAATTATATAGATTGGATTTTGAAAAGAAAATAAAAGAAAGGAATTTGTAGGAAAAATAATTATAGAAAATTTGAATAAATTTAAGAATCAATTGGAAAAGAAATAAAGTGCCCTTAAAAGGTTAATAAATACATCTTAAGTTTAGTAAGGAATATTTGAATAATTAGAAGATTAATGAAAATTTTAAATTTTAGGGTACTGGTTTAAAAGAATAAAACATTTATTTAAAATTTAAAGATTCAATTTATTAAATAGAATCAAGAAGAAATTTGGAAGAAGCCGAAATTGGTATATGACAGTTAAATGGTATAAAACCAAACAGAATAATAATAATAATAAATAAAAACCCATAATTAATGAATTCTGAGATAAACTGATAAGTAGGGAAACTTATTTCAAATGGAATAAGTTGGGAATCAATTTGGAAAATTGATTTAAGTAATTGAAGTTGGAATTCTCCCTGGATAACTAAGTACGTTTTCAAGTAAATTTTTAAATATAAATTAATAGTTTAAAAATAATTTTAAAAGGTGTGTGTTTAAAAATTTATTATTTCTAATATTTAAATTCTAAATTAAGTATTTTCTCAAACCTGTTATGCAGCAAGGCTAGATGGGTAGCACCCACGCAGGGTGAGGTCATTCCAGTCTAGATGTCCCTTTTATTTTCGGCTTAGTGGTGCGGTTGCTGATCCCAACCGTGGGGTGATCTCACTCGGGACTGTCCAGTAAGGGATGGTTCCGGCCTTGTGTTGCAGGGGATGAAGGGAGTAATCCTCGGTACGGTGATCTAGGCCCCGTACTGTGACAGGTGGTACCCCAGTGCCTAGTCATTAGTTGGAAATCCATTCTCACTACGAGCCTTGTACGAGTTTTGTTTGTATTACCCACTCTGTGGCTAGTAGCTGGAATTTAATAATGTAACAATTTCGGCTATTTTATAAGTATTTGTATATAGGCCCTATTATAATATCAGAGGATTTCTATAAAATTGTTTTAGCTATCGTAAGGTAAAAACCCGACATGTTTATTTGTGGCGTGGTCTTATGAGATGCTTTTGTTTTCAAAGGATTTTTGAAACTTTAATAATCAATTGGGTGTGATTTTCTCACGCTGGTAATCCAGACTGACTTGGGTGTTATTTAACTGTAATGCTCGGGTCAGACCGAGTATTATAGGATACAGGATATGATGCTGTGGAGCTCAGGAGACGAGCTGGATGATGAAACGTACTATTGCACTTGTATATTTATATACGCATTCCGCTGTGTTGAGTTGTTGTGTACCTATTTGTATGATATTGATGTTGAGTTGTGACTGATGTACTCTGATGATGTAATGTATGTAAACAGATATATTTGATTTTGAGTAAAGATTATTTACTATCTATTATATTTTATTCCGCTGCGATGGCTAGATTCTGATGTTGATTTTGTTTTCTCTTCTTCTACCTCTTCTTCTTTAACCCAAATGGTTCGTATTTCTGTACAACTTGAGTTGATTGTTGTAGAATAGTGTTGACTCAAGGGGTACGGATTTGCGGGTCGTTACAACAAATACTGTAACTTCCCCCACTTAGAGGCCCAAAACTAACTGCTACGGATGCTGGAGTCATCCATAGTTATTATTGGTGACCAAATGCGGTAATTTTATATACATTGATGTAATAGAAACTCATGAATATTAAAAAATATCTAGCTCATATAAAAAAATTCATCCTACTTCAAATTCATTACATAATCCCAATGCAACGACCCATTATTTTCCACTATTCAAATCGACAATAATCCACACATGCTGGACTTGAATAGTATAAAATAACAGATTGTAATAAAAAATCGGAGAAAATGAAAATAAAATCACAGACACAGAACATTAGAATATCTCGCAGCGAAAAAATAAATACCACAGTAGTTCGTAAAGCTACTATCACAAAGTCTCAAAACCAAATACAAAATACATAATATCTAGTAAATACGACATCAAATGCCAAATACAAAGAAGTCCACGAATACAAAGCTGACAACATAACAACATAACTGAAATATAGATAACTAGATAGGCTGATAAATCTCTAGCGATTCCAGACCTCCAGAGAGTGGAAATCCAAATCTGTGAATAAACTCAGGCTGACCCGAGCGTAAATAAAACACAAACACTCGAGTCAGGACATATATACTTATCCAATGTAAACCAACTCAAGTGAACTGTAGTAAAGGTACAAATAACTTAGAAGATGCTTGGGACCGTCCATCCTCTAAGGATCCGTTAAACTATTTACTATATAGCATATTGCGCTATTATAATAATGTCTAACAGTAAAATAAACATACTTTTAAATAGCGTTAAGGCTTTACATTTTCCACCTTAACATAAATAATGCCAATAGTCTATACAGTACCTGCATATCTCCTGAACAGGAGACTATGAGAAGATACTGCATAGGTACGACACAAATAGAAACTCGTAGTAAAGGCTCGATATGGTAGGTGACACGGCACACAAGGCAATGCCAGGGTAGATATACCAATTACGCACATAAACTGGTGGTAACGAAGCAGCCACATATGTCCACCTCGGAACACATTCCCAAAATCGGAGGGTGGCCACCAAACAATCACAAAGTAATAGAATGGTATCGAAGAAATGCGTCCGACCAGAGGAGCTACCCCTTTTGGCCCGCGATCGCTCATGTTTTAGCCACCTTATGCCAACTCATGGGAGTTGGGTCCACGTAACATACCATAAGAACGTCGCCACCATCCTACTTCATTCTGAAATCTCCACCGCGTACACAGTTGTTAAAGTGGTTTTCGGTATCGACAGAGAGTATGTCCATAACCGATCCCGGTCTCTTTGCCGACCAATCGTTATTATAACCCGTGGTTATAAATTTTAAAAATAATACTTTATTCTTCAATATAAAATATCATTTCAAAACCCAATTCTTTATCAACATAAAGATTAAATCAATTCCAAATCATTTCGATATATCAAAATATCATATCCTTTCAAAACTTCTCTTTTAAATCATTATTTAAATTCAAATTAAATATCAAACTTAATACCCTTTTAAAGCTCAAAGATAACATTCATTTAGTTCAATTCAAATCATCCTTTAAAATGATTCATTTTCCAATTTATTTCATTCATTTAAATCATTTAAATGTGAAGTTATTATTCTTTCAAGTCAAATATTCAAATTTCAAAGTTTCAAGTCATTCGGAGTACGTTTACTAAGTCAAAACTCATAATTATTAAAATTTCAGCCTTTCACAGCATTCGGAAAAAATCTGTTAAAAGTTACACTTGAAAACATTTAATTCAGCAAAGACAGCACTTAAAACTGCTGTTAAAACACAGTTTTAGTTAAATTTTAGTTCAAAACAGCAAAGACAACATTTCCAGAAATGCTGTAATAGCTCAGGTTTCAAAACAAGGGTTTTTATTCATTTCTGCAAAGACAGCAGACCACTACAGCATTTACAGAAATGCTATAATAGATCTGAGTTCAATTTTAGTTTACAAGTTCAACTACAGTAACTACAGCATTTTAGAAATGCTGTAGTTGTTCTTTTTACTCAATTCAGAAACTATAGCATTTCTGAATGCTATTAAAAGCGAATTCCAGATTTTTAGTGTATTTCCAGCAAATAATAAACTTCATTTTAAACTTTTTAAACATTTTAAAAATCATAATTTAACATTAAAAATGTTCATTACATATCATTTAAACATATTGTTTTTTAATCATAATAAATTCCTTAATATTAAATCAAATTCAACAATTCCTTTAATAAATTCAAGTGTAAAATTTCCCATTCTTCACATTTTAAATAAACAACTTAACACTTAAATTTTCCTCCATTTTTTTTCTCAGATAAATTTTAATTTCCAATTTTTATTTATATAACTAAATTTTATTTAACAAAATTCCAATTTCCACTTAAGTTATATTTCAAAATTCAATGCAACTATTCATTTTTCCAACATTTTAACTTATAGAAAATTCCAAATTTCTATATTTAATAATTAAAATCCAATTTAAATCAAATTTCCATATATATACACTTTTAAAATTACTTACAAATTCCAGAAAATTTAGAAAATAACCATGGGCCTGTATATAGCTTTCTAACCTAGGTCAAGTGGTACAGATATATATCACTTCAATCCGCAATTTACAAATAAAAATCCGGGTTCTATCATTTTAAACCCGCAATCCCAAGTCAAAACAAATAATTAACCGTTCAGGCCTATCATTTCAGCCCATAACGATTTTTCCTTATTCTAAAGTCCGTTCGGGTATGTATCATTTCAACCCATAGTGAACCTAATCTACAGGGAACTTGCAGTGTGATAAACAGATATAAATGAACAGTTTAACAATATACAATAGTAACATGTGATATGACATGTAACAGGTGAGGTGATATGTAATTTAACATGTTTAACATCATATATATAAAATCATATGGCAGTTATAACATCATAAATATTTTCTACACATTTAGTTGTTGTTGTTTAAGTTAGTGAAAATAAGAAAGAGAAAGAAGAAGGAATTGAAAACTCAAACTCAGAATCTCACATTCGCAGCGGATAAAATATAATATCACATAACTAATAGTTTTACAACTGAATGTGTAGAAAATATTTATGATGTTATAACTGCCATGTGATTTTTACCCTTTAAAAAAATTCTTTTCGCTTAAGTAACGACCCAGAAATTTCGATCCCGAAAATTCCAAATAGTTAGTGAAAAGAAGAAAGAGAAAGAAGAAGGAATTGAAAACTCAAACTCAGAATCTCACATTCGCAGCGGATAAAATATAATATCACATAACTAATAGTTTTACAAAGAAGAATTGTATCATTACACTTATATTTTTATACATCAGAGTTACAGCTATTACACAACACTGGACAGTTTAAAAGAACCTGCCCTAATTATACATGCTGAGTGTATAATGTGACATGCTGAGTGTTGCTGTGAAATGATCATTGTGTTGATCATTTGTGATAGGATCATTTGTTTGATCGTCTATCTTTGTGATCATTTCTATGATCATTTGTTGACCCAAAGCATGGCTTTTGTATAAAATATGTTTTTGTGGACGTGACTTCGTCGAGCCTCACACCCCGGAATGGTCAAAACAGGAAAGATGCAGCAAGGTTATGAGGGGTAGCTCCCTTTAGGGTATGTGCATTTCCTTCTGGAAAGGGTGGTATCATGGTATGGAGCCCAGATACTTACTCATGTTGAAACACTTTATTTATGATTGTGTGATGATGGTGACGAGCGCTCGGATAAAGGTCCAATGGGACCGGGGGATGGCATATTCGTGTCAGTTATTACATAGTTAAGGGTAACCCAGCCTTGTGTTGGCAGAGATCCGGTTTGGTTCTCGGGGATGTCCTTCCAGAGGCGTTCTCATGTGGCAATGGGAAGTTCCTTGGCCTGACCATTCGTTGGAAATCCAAAGAAACAATACGATCTTGTACGGTTTTAGTTGTATAACTTGCCATGGAATGTGGCGGTAACCTGCTATTGAACATGGTAGCTATAGTAGGCATAAGCGCGGAATGTCTATGCTGGCTAAGATTTATATCTTTATTTTCGAAATGAATTTTTCCTACACTATGCACTAGAAATAATATCAAATGTTCTTTTTAAATGCGTATCAAGCATCTTTGACTATCATAAGGAGAAATCTCCTCCGATTCTGTGTTTGCATTGTGTGTGCGTGCGGGAGGCCTTATGGTAGTCTCATTTTTTAAAAGCATTGCGAATTGACTTTAAAAATATTCCTCTATTTTGATTTTAAAGATAAATAAACTGTTTTGAGTTCTCACACCAGTCACATGACTGACTCGGAGTTTATTGTTTTCCTTCCTAAACTCTGGGTGCCCACCAATTTCCACACGGGCAGTCAAGAGTTAAGGTTTATCAGGATATTCTGGATATTCAGGAGTTGCTGGAGGCAAGATGGATGGCATGGCGTATTACTAGTATATAGTATTTCTTTTCCGCTGTTTGATGTTGTTTGTTGTTGTACACTCTGATGATGATGTAATGTAATGTATAAAATGTAATAACTGATATAGTTCTTTGTTTAAAAATTATTCATTGATTTATTATATGTTGTTCCGCTGCGAATTGTGAGATTCTGATATTGTTCTGTTGTTTTCTGTTTCGTTCTATTTTCTATTTTCTTTCCTCTCTATTTTCCATCTTTTCTCTCTTCTTCTGTCTTTTTCTTTTTCTTAAACATTGAGAATTCGTATTTCTGTTCATCTTGAATTAATCAATGGAGATTAGTGTATATTCAAGGAGTACGGATTTGCGGGTCTTCACAGGTGGTATCAGAGCTTATGGTTAAGCGACAACCATGGTTCTGTTGGGTATTACTCATTAGAGATAGAGTCAGTAGTACTCTGGAATGAGTTGAGTGTAATAATAGCTATGAGAGCATATTTGTTAGTGAATATAAAATTGTTTTATATTGTGATGATTGGTTTGTTGAGTGGTATATGGATTCTGGTTAATACGAGTAATTAACGTTGTTGATAGGGATCTCTAAACACTTGTACAGAACAATTCGACACAGTATTGTTTTAAATTGGGTAAATGAAATAATTTTACCTTGAGTATATTTTATATATAAAGGAATAATTTTTCCGAATTATTAAAGTGTATATAAGTTGATTGTTTGGTTGTTTGAATAATTTAAATTAAAGAATAATTGTATAAGCAAAAAGAATTATAAGAATTGAATTATAATTTAAGGGATTTACAATTGTGAAATAAACTTATATATATAAGAAGTGAAACTATATGAATATATTTATGAATATGAGTTATAAATAAAAAAAATGAATTTAAAGTTAAATGGAAAATTTACTTTAGAATTTGGAAGCTGAATTGATTTATAAGTAGGAATTTAAGTTATGTAAAACAAAGTGATGTTTGTAAAATGGAAGTATAACTTAAGAGATGTTGAATGAAGTTGATATTGGTATCAAAGTAAATTAATAAAGTTAAGTGATAAATGTGAACTTAAGTTATGTAAATGAAATTCAACTTTTGTAATTGAATTGAACTAATGAATTGAATGTTAATCAATTGAATGTGAATTAAGTTGATATGAAATAATGAATATAAGTGTTAGTTCATTAAAATCTAATGTTATTGAAAGTTGAAAGTCTGAATGAAAATCAATTTAATTAAACCAACTGAAAGCTAAAGTAATTGGAATTCAATTGGAAGTTAAGTGAATCTTAAATAGAATTGAATTTGATTTGGAAGTGAACCAACTTGAATATGGATTAGTGAATATAAACTAATTGAAAATGAATATTAGTAAAAACATCCACTGTTAATGAATCAAATGTGATTAAATTGAAAACCTATTTCATTGAATATTAATGAGAATATGAATGAATATTTATTGGTTATGGATGTTAGTTGGATGATAGTTGGTTGATGTTTGCATTTGTTGCTTTTACTGCATTTGCTAGGTTGGCATATATAGTTGTTATGTTGCTATATGTTGTATATCGATACTATTGTCTATATACATGTTCTCATGTTGTTTGTTGAGTGTTTAGTAGGTGCGGATCGCGTCTGCTTCGCATTTGGAGCTCGCTTTCGCGCTATATTAGCCGTATATGCTCGCTAATAAAATATAAGGTACATATCTCGGATTAAATATCGTACTTTTACAATTTTTTCCCTGTGGGATGCCTCATTACTTGATGAGATGTATATTTGTGATATATATACTGTCATTTTTTTTGGATCGAGCCGCGCAAAGGAGACTATGGCGAATTTTTCCGGAAATTTAAGGCGTTAGAATAATTTTGAAAAAAATGGAAAATTTTGAAAACTTTAACTTTGATTTGGAATTGAAAGTTAAACAATAGTAGTTTGTTTTTGAAAAGATAACTAAGTATGATTTGAAAACTTAGTAAAGTTATTGTAAGAAGTTTAATTATGGATTTTTGGAAAGTTAATAGATTCTGTAACTTTTCTTACTTAGTAATTTCGAGGACGAAATTCTTTTAAGGGGGGAAGTCTGTAACGACCCAGAATTTTAATTACTTAAAATTTGAATATTTAATTAATTTTAAATATTAATAAGTGAATTTATAAGTCGAATAAATTTTATTTCAAATAATTGGATTTAATTGGATAATTAAATCGACAATTTAATATGTTAAATTATGGAA
The DNA here is from genome assembly GCA_030765085.1 of Allium cepa. Taxonomy (NCBI): domain Eukaryota; kingdom Viridiplantae; phylum Streptophyta; class Magnoliopsida; order Asparagales; family Amaryllidaceae; genus Allium; species Allium cepa. Next base: position 576,302,466 of record CM060945.1, on the reverse strand, counting down.
ATAAGTGAAAATTGGGTTAAATATGATTGAAAATGATTTGTAAAATTTTATTTTATCATGTTGGAGTTAGAATGATATTTTAGAACTTTTAAAATCGAATTAAAAGTTTATTTGTGAAAATTGAATATTTTAATATTTAAATCGACTAGTGAAAATAGCCAATTTTCGAACAGTCTCGGATTTCGACAAAACCAGTTTCATCGGATCCGTAATGTGATATTATTGTATGGTTTCAAATTTCGTGTCAATCGGATTTACCATTTGTCCCGTGCAAGCTAAAACGCCTAGAAAATCGTTTAAATCGGTTTAATTTAAATTGAACGTTTATTGCCATAACTCGCACAGATGACCGAATTAGCTCCCGAAACCTATTCCATTGTGTCCGGAACGCGGGATAAACCCTAGGAACGTCGGTCACTGCGCGTGTAACAACCCGCATATTTATCGATTTTATATTTAAATATTTTATTTTAAATATTTTATCGTTAGTCGGATTTTAGTCCGAAAAGCTACTTTTTGCATACGGTCGAATTAGGACTCGAGACCACCTCCATTGAGTTCAAAATGCCGTTTGCGACCTTTTTGAGTATAAGCTTCGATATGTTTGGAGAAAGTTGATTTTTGCTACTTTTTCTCGCTTAGGGCTTTGGTTGGGCTGAGCCAATTAGTCACTTAACTCAGTTCCAACACTCTCCTCTTCATTCACTTCTCTTCTATTTTCCTAACACTCAAGCTCAAGCAAAAATGGAGGAAGATAATGGGAAATAGAAATTCCTAAGCCCTAGCTTGCTTTGCAAATCCATCTCCTTGCTCCAAAGTTCATGAGAACCCATTGGTAAGCTTCCTCTTCTTCTTCTCCAACTCATTCTCTCTTTGAATTTCAGAAATTTCCTAAACCTAACTTAGGAAATGTTCTTCTTTTTAGCTTAGATTCAAGCTTCTAGAGTTGGATTTGAATAGTGGTTGATTCCCCTTTGCTTTCAAGCTTCATCTTCATAAATTTTAGTGCAAAGGTGAGATTTTTATCTCACATCTATGACTAAAATTATCTTTGGTTGTTGGGTATGAATTCCTAACACTTCTTCATGTGCATTTGCTCTTGTTTTGGATTGATTTTGTGAATACTCCAATTTTTGGGTTTTTAAGTCAAATTTGTGTGAAATCCTTTTATGGATGTTCGATCATGTTTTTGGTGATGCACCGAGGAGCATATAGGGCCGGGTTGCCGATTGGCGTAAACCCTTAGAGCCAATGTTCATCCGGTTGCATTTTGAAAGAATTTGCTCTTCATTTGAATAGGCTGAAAAACAGCCCAGGCATGATTCAGTCGACTGAAAACTCTGTTCAGTCGACTGAACCTGAAACCCGAGAGTTTCCAGGCATGATTCAGTCGACCGAAAAACTTTGCACAGTCGACCGAAACTGGAAACAGAAAGTTTCCTGAACCTGGAAAATCTCCAGGTACAGGGTCAGTCGACTGAAAATCTCTGTTCAATCGACTGAACCTGCTGTTTGAGTCCAATTTGCCTTTTTGGATTGAAATTCCAATTTAAATCGATTCGTGATAATCCTATTTGTTGTTATCATCTATTATGACTTTGATGACTCTTTTTAGGGATTTTTGAATATCCATTTCGATGGATCCTTTATCGATTTCGTTGGATTTTATTCACGTCTTCGTATGTGAATTTTTGTGATTGATTGTTCTTACAATCTTCTTCGTGATTTGTCACTTTAAAAATATAAAGGTTTTCTATACTAGTAGTAAATATCAAAACTCTTTCCTCAAACGATTTCAATACTATTTTAATACCAAATTCGTTTATAAAACCGTTTTCCAATCTATTAGTATATACAAACCTTTACCCCACTCGTATGAGAAATCTAATTAAATGGCTTAGTAAAACAAGTGGTATGAAACGCTTGCGTTTACTTTGTCGGTTAATTCTTGGACTTGTTCGATTGAACCTCTTGTGACAATTTTCTAGTGGAGATTTACAGTTTGTTCGTAAATATTTAAGTTAAGCAAGTGGTTATGGGACATGAAGCTAAACTCATATATTTACTAGCTTAGTGTAATCGACACTTCTCGCTGATCATGACGATCATCTTTGTGATTTAGACTAGCAATGTGCGATGTCTCTTTGTCTGCGAGGGAGACTAAACCCCGTTTTGTGGAGTTTCGACTCAATTTGTGATGGGGTAGCAACCCATGGTCTTCGGGCCGTTTGTGGAGCTTCGGCTCAATTTGTGATGGTTAGCGACCATGGAATTAGCGTTCCGTTTGTGATACATGTGTTGGTGGGCTTTATGCTCCCGTTTGTGATAGGCCTCCCCCCTTTGGGATTTCTGGATTTCTTGTGTAGATTCCTAGAATTTGTGTTTCACCAATTTTCGTGATTCCCATTGATAAGTTTTATCAATATTTTGTGCATTGGTGAATTTGTGTGTCATTGACTTTTGTGATTTCTGGATTTCTTGTGTAGTCTTCTGGAATTTGTGTGTCATTGACTTTTGTGATTGACATTGATATTATCGTCAATATTTATGGTATGGTGAACGAAATAAGGAGTATGACGTTTCTTTGATTCTTGTGTAGATTTGGTGACATTGATTAATCTTTTGATGATTATCAACTAAGTATATATATATATATATATATATATATATATATATATCACAGCTTGGCATTGTGATTATTATGTGTTTAGTCATATCTCTTATTCTATATCGTTTCATCTGATATTTATAGTTAGACTGATCCGTTTATTATTTTCTTATTAATAATACTCGGGTCAGACCAAGATGTTACAGGTGCTTCTGCTTGACTTCTCATCCGGGATTAACTCCTTGACTTTTGGTTAACTACTTAGATTAGTAGTTATTTTGTTGTATACATTTGAGATATAGACTCTTTAATGTATACTTATTCTTTTGTGTAGTTCGTGTAACTATTCTTTTGTGATATTGTGGATCTTTTTAGACCACTACTCTGATGTACACTTTCTAGTGTAATATTCATATCTTATTCCGCCTTTGTGATATGAATTGTCTGTGACTGATTTGTGTTATGCTTATTTCTATATTTGTTTTCCGAAGGATTTATATAGCCACCGTGTAGTAGCTTTGAGTTTGTGTCGGTATGTCGGATTTCCTCTTGAAATAGAATGCGTGTTATATTATCTGACATATCGGTGCTCGCGCAAAGAAATTACAAGGATGGTCGCTCCTCAACAGCCTTATTCTCCGTGCTAGTCACCAGCATTCACCGTAATGTTCTTGTCTAGCGTGGGTATAGAGGTGGGGCGTCACATCTTGGTATCAGAGCCAAACTTCGGAGCAATGTAGAATAATTTAGCAAGGATCATGTCCTAAGTCTTTCTTAGGAGTTGTGCTTTAGGATTTTATTCGGGTCTTCGTACCGTCCTATCCTATTTTCTTTTATGATTCCTTGTTTTATCTATCAAGATTGCTTGATATTTATTTTGAGAATAACTTTTTCCTCTTCTTTCTTTCTTTCTTAAAGAAGAGAAATGGTTAGACCAGGCCTCCCCAGCGCCGGTCAATCTAGCGCTACTCCTCAGGATGGAGTATTCATGTCTGCTCAGCAGCTTCTAGATCTTGTTAAGAACGCTCAAGCAGCCGGACCCAATCCAGAGCCTACTCATCCTAGATCCGGTTTTGCACGCTTGTGCAGAGACTACACCGATTTGGGTGGAGGGCCATTCAGGGGATCCGAGAGTGTTATTGAAATTCAAGCTTGGCTCAAATCATGCGATCGAATCTTTTCTCGCATGAATCTTATTGACCTTCATCGAGTCCAAGTAGCTTCTAGCATGCTCCAAGAAAGAGCATTGGATTTGTATGAGTTTTTAATTTCTGAAATCGTTGAAGCGGATCTCACTTGGGAGCAATTCCGGGGAAGGTTCGAATTGAAATTTGTGCCGGAGGCTGAAAAAGTAACCTTAGCCCGGCATTTCATAGACCTTGTTCAAGGTGAATCTTCTGTGATAGACTATGTCGCATCCTTCGAATCTCTGTCCAAATACGGGGTTGAGTACATTAATACCCCATTGAAGAAAAATCAGAGATTTGTCTATGGCTTGAATAAGAATCTTAAGAAGCCATTACTCCTGAAACTTGAGGTTTCATTTGATCAGCTTATTGATATCGCTCTTCGTCTTGAAGAGGCCGATAATGAAGGTGATGTTGAAGTTGTGCGTGTCCAACAGAACTTCGACAATAACTTGAAGAGGCCTATCAAATTCAAAGGCCCCGATTCTAATAAGAAAGGAAAGCAACAAACTCAGGTAGCAAATGTTCCTACCTCTAGTCGTGGACGATGCTACAATTGTGGTTCCACAGACCACCATGTAAGGGAGTGCCTGAAACCCCTCTTTTGCCGTTATTGCAAAGGTTCGGGTCATCTTTTATCTTCGTGTCCTAAGCTTCCAAGCAAGTGAGAAGGAAAGCTGCAACTTTTGGTCAAGGTATTTTCATTCAATCCTCGATGGCATTGTTTTTATTCGTGAACTTTCTATTTGAGTTCTTTTTGATATGGGTTTCATCTCATTATTTTTATATCAAAAGAACTTGTTGATTCTTTTCTTTGAATATTTTGGGCTTATTGACTTCATTGAGAATTGCGAATCCGGATGGTAGATCCGCAACACTCAATTTGCTTTTGTTTAGATGTCGAGATTGTTTTATGTGACTTTTCTTTCCGAGCCGATATTTTTGCTTTGGCTTCGGAATTGACCTTTCTGTAAGGATTGGCTTAATCATTGTGAAGCCCATATCCTATTTTTCCGAGTGGATTATTCATCTTCGACATTTTCAATCTGTTAAGCAGATTTCTATTTTTCTTTGTGATTTTGATTCCATCTTGATGGCATCATTTTATTCCTTAAGCCCACTTATAAGGAAAGTGTTATTTCTCTCATTCATGTAGTTTGAGAAATTTTCCGGTATTTTTGAGTTTGTCTTAGGATTATCACCTAAGAAATCTTTTGTGTGGTGTTAAGGTCTTTTCAGGTTGACTTTACCACCGGTTTTCGTTTGCTACGAGTTGCGGAAGTTAGCATTCCACTTACCGCATTCCGCACTCGTTATGATTCTTAGGAATGACTTATTTTATCATTCAATTTGTCCAACTTATTTCATCCATTTTATAAATCGAATATTCTATGAATATCTCGATGAGACCATTCTTGTATTTATTGATTTTGGATGAAAATAGAAATTTAAAATTTTGCAAATCTTTTTCATAAGATTTAATTATAAGTGCAATTTGATTTTGTTCTTGAAACGAACAAAGAATATTCTTAAAACTTTTTACGAGATTTATTTATCCTATAAAAGATGGTTTTGTGATTGTATTGCCCGTTGAGTGCTTTAAGAATTTTGGTCGATGCGCTTGATCAACGTTATCGATAGGAATCTCCTAAACGCTTTGATGTGACAATCAGACACGATATATTGACTTGTAAAAATTTAAATTTTGTAGAAAGATTATTTCATAAAAGTAAAAATGTAATTTTGAAAGTTTTAACTTTTCGGGGAAGAGAATTATTTAAAAGAACCCTTCCTTTCAATACTCTTATTCTTGTGATTCCTGAAGGGGAACCAAGACTTTGCTATTTGTACCGATACTAGTCGTATTGGTTTGGAATGCCATTCTCTTGCAAAGGAGAACGTGCTATCCCTTGTGCTTCTAAATCATTATAGCTTCTCGAGACTAGATAGCCACTTATGATCTAGTGCCCTCGGCTAATGTTTTTGCTTTTGGAATTTGGCATCATCATATTTGGATGAGAAATTGGTTCTCTATCTCGATCATAAATCTTTGGAATATTTATGTTCTCTTAAGGAACTGCTTGTTGACTCAAGTTCCTAGCTTCCTATGATCTTGATATTCTTTTTATTCTCGAAGAGGAAATCGTGTTGCCAATGCGTTTAGTCGTAGGCAACAAGTGGTTGATTCTTTGATGTTGTCTGAATGGAATTATTTTTCTATCAAGTTCATCGGACGTTTTGGTATACTTCGTTTTATTGAGCTTTATCCCATTCCTTTTAAGGACTAGCGTCCGATGTCCTTTTATTGTGTTCGGTTCATTGGACGTACCGTTTTTGTACTACGTCGGTGTTCCGAAAATCATTCGGGCTTCGGTTCATTGGACGTACCGTTTTTGTACTGCGTCAGTGTTCCGAATTATTTGGGATTTGATTCATCGGATGTACCGTTGTACTACATCGATGTCTTTGCTATTTGATTCATCGGATGTACCGTTTGTACTACATCGATGTCTTTGCTTTTTGATTCATCGGATGTACCGTTGTACTACATCGATGTCTTTGCTTTTGATTCATCGGATGTACCGTTTGTACTACATCGATGTCTTTGCTTTTGATTTATCGGATGTACCGTTTGTACTACATCGATGTCTTTGCTTTTGATTCATCGGATGTACCGTTGTACTACATCGATGCCTTTGCGTTTGATTCATCGGATGTACCGTTTGTACTACATCGATGTCTTTGCTTTTTGATTCATCGGATGTACCGTTGTACTACATCGGTGTCTTTGCGTTTGATTCATCGGATGTACCGTTTGTACTACATCGATGTCTTTGCTTGGGTTCATTGGGCGTACCGTTTTTGTACTACGCTGATGTCCCAAATTGTTTGAGTTTCTAGTTTTTTCGGGCGTATCGTTTTGGTACTACGCCGTTGCACCGGCTCAATTTTCTGCTAATCTTGACGTTCCCCACGTCTTTTATCTACGGGAATGCCTTAGGGATTCCGGTTTCCATTCTTGAGCCCGGTGTTATTGTGGAAATTGAAGTTTCACCAGATTTCTTGCTAACTCTTTCGTGCACTTTATGGTGAACTTCCTATTTCAAATTTTCTTTTGTGTTGAATATGCTTTTATGGTTGTTACTATATATCTTCTTCTTGTAATATTGCGAGGACGCAATTTCTTTAAGGAGGGGAGTCTGTAACAACCCGCATATTTATCGATTTTATATTTAAATATTTTATTTTAAATATTTTATCGTTAGTCAGATTTTAGTACGAAAAGCTACTTTTTGCATACGGTCGAATTAGGACTCGAGACCACCTCCATTGAGTTCAAAATGTCGTTTGCGACCTTTTTGAGTATAAGCTTCGATATGTTTGGAGAAAGTTGAATTTTGCTACTTTTTCCCGCTTAGGGCTTTGGTTGGGCTGAGCCAATTAGTCACTTAACTCAGTTCCAACACTCTCCTCTTCATTCACTTCTCTTCTATTTTCCTAACACTCAAGCTCAAGCAAAAATGGAGAAAGAGAATGGGAAATAGAAATTCCTAAGCCCTAGCTTGCTTTGCAAATCCATCTCCTTGCTCCAAAGTTCATGAGAACCCATTGGTAAGCTTCCTCTTCTTCTTCTCCAACTCATTCTCTCTTTGAATTTCAGAAATTTCCTAAACCTAACTTAGGAAATGTTCTTCTTTTTAGCTTAGATTCAAGCTTCTAATGTTGGATTTGAAGAGTGGTTGATTCCCCTTTGCTTTCAAGCTTCATCTTTATAAATTTTAGTGCAAAGGTGAGATTTTTATCTCACATCTATGACTAAAATTATCTTTGGTTGTTGGGTATGAATTCCTAACACTTCTTCATGTGCATTTGCTCTTGTTTTGGATTGATTTTGTGAATACTCCAATTTTTGGGTTTTTAAGTCAAATTTGTGTGAAATCCTTTTATGGATGTTCGATCATGTTTTTGGTGATGCACCGAGGAGCATATAGGGCCGGGTTGCCGATTGGCGTAAACCCTTAGAGCCAATGTTCGTCCGGTTGCATTTTGGAAGAATTTGCTCTTCATTTGAATAGGCTGAAAAACAACCCAAGCATGATTCAGTCGACTGAAAACTCTGTTCAGTCGACTGAACCTGAAACCCGAGAGTTTCCAGGCATGATTCAGTCGACTGAAAAACTCTGCACAGTCGAATGAAACTGGAAACAGAAAGTTTCCTGAAACTGGAAACAGAAACTCTGCACAGCAACCCATGGTCTTCGGGCCGTTTGTGGAGCTTCGGCTCAACATCAGAATCTAGCCATCGCAGCGGAATAAAATATAATAGATAGTAAGTAATCTTTACTCAAAATCAAATATATCTGTTTACATACATTACATCATCAGAGTACATCAGTCACAACTCAACATCAATATCATACAAATGGGTACACAACAACTCAACACAGCGGAATACGTATATAATCTCTGTTCAGTCGACTGAACCTGCTGTTTGAGTCCAATTTGCCTTTTTGGATTGAAATTCCAATTTAAATCGATTCGTGATAATCCTATTTGTTGTTATCATCTATTATGACTTTGATGACTCTTTTTAGGGATTTTTGAATATCCATTTCGATGGATCCTTTATCGATTTCGTTGGATTTTATTCACGTCTTCGTATGTGAATTTTTGTGATTGATTGTTCTTACAATCTTCTTCGTGATTTGTCACTTTAAAAATATAAAGGTTTTCTATACTAGTAGTAAATATCAAAACTCTTTCCTCAAACGATTTCAATACTATTTTAATACCAAATTCGTTTATAAAACCGTTTTCCAATCTATTAGTATATACAAACCTTTACCTCACTCGTATGAGAAATCTAATTAAACGGCTTAGTAAAACAAGTGGTATGAAACGCTTGCGTTTACTTTGTCGGTTAATTCTTGGACTTGTTCGATTGAACCTCTTGTGACAATTTTCTAGTGGAGATTTACAGTTTGTTCGTAAATATTTAAGTTAAGCAAGTGGTTATGGGACATGAAGCTAAACTCATATATTTACTAGCTTAGTGTAATCGACACTTCTCGCTGATCATGACGATCATCTTTGTGATTTAGACTAGCAATGTGCGATGTCTCTTTGTCTACGAGGGAGACTAAACCCCGTTTTGTGGAGTTTCGACTCAATTTGTGATGGGGTAGCAACCCATGGTCTTCGGGCCGTTTGTGGAGCTTCGGCTCAATTTGTGATGGTTAGCGACCATGGAATTAGCGTTCCGTTTGTGATACACGTGTTGGTGGGCTTTATGCTCCCGTTTGTGATAGGCCTCCCCCCTTTGGGATTTCTGGATTTCTTGTGTAGATTCCTAGAATTTGTGTTTCACCAATTTTCGTGATTCCCATTGATAAGTTTTATCAATATTTTGTGCATTGGTGAATTTGTGTGTCATTGACTTTTGTGATTTTTGGATTTCTTGTGTAGTCTTCTGGAATTTGTGTGTCATTGACTTTTGTGATTGACATTGATATTATCGTCAATATTTATGGTATGGTGAACGAAATAAGGAGTATGACGTTTCTTTGATTCTTGTGTAGATTTGGTGACATTGATTAATCTTTTGATGATTATCAACTAAGTATACATACATACATATATATATATATATATATATATATATATATCACAGCTTGGCATTGTGATTATTATGTGTTTAGTCATATCTCTTATTCTATATCGTTTCATCTGATATTTATAGTTAGACTGATCCGTTTATTATTTTCTTATTAATAATACTCGGGTCAAACCAAGATGTTACAGGTGCTTCTGCTTGACTTCTCATCCGGGATTAACTCCTTGACTTTTGGTTAACTACTTAGATTAGTAGTTATTTTGTTGTATACATTTGAGATATAGACTCCTTAATGTATACTTATTCTTTTGTGTAGTTCGTGTAACTATTCTTTTGTGATATTGTGGATCTTTTTAGACCACTACTCTGATGTACACTTTCTAGTGTAATATTCATATCTTATTCCGCCTTTGTGATATGAATTGTCTGTGACTGATTTGTGTTATGCTTATTTCTATATTTGTTTTCCGAAGGATTTATATAGCCACCGTGTAGTAGCTTTGAGTTTGTGTCGGTATGTCGGATTTCCTCTTGAAATAGAATGCGTGTTATATTATCTGACATATCGGTGCTCGCGCAAAGAAATTACAAGGATGGTCGCTCCTCAACAGCCTTATTCTCCGTGCTAGTCGACAGCATTCACCGTAATGTTCTTGTCTAGCGTGGGTATAGAGGTGGGGCGTCACAGCGCGTAAATCGGAGTTTGAAAATCTTGAAATGAATAGTGTTTCGTTCGTTTTTCTATATATAGCACTTCATTTATTTCACTTTGAAGAAAATTCCAAAACCCTAACCCTAAATTCAGTAGCCGCCTCCTACAGTTTCAAAGGCCAGAAATTCGTTTCAATCTTCCCTTATAATCTTCCAATCCACAAACAATTAGAAGAAACTTTCAACATGAAAGTTGTAGAGGGCGACGTGATCTTTAAATCTATATGGAGTTGATGAGTTTTGGAGCAGTGTGGTAGGGGCTACGGGCCCGCGTTCGTCTGTAGTTCGAGCATGGAATTCAAGGCATGGGAGAGGCCGAGTTGGCTCGCATTCATCTCGGTGGTGCACGGTGGAGCAAGCTTCGTTGTGATGGTCGTTGATCGATGCCACGGCGTACGATGGAGGCTCGAAAAATTCTAAGATGATGGCGGCATGGGTTCGTTTGAACCTGGGATTATCACGCGTGGGAGAAGAATGCGTATACGGCCTTGATTTGAAATTGGAATGTGCGGCTGTGATAGGTTTAGAATTATAAAGAAAATTTTATTTGTTTATATATTAATCCGTTCAAACTTTGAAATATTGTAACTCTTTCATACGAGGTCGAAAAATTACGAAACAACTTGCGTTGGATTTCTATTCGCGAGTACTACGCTATGCAATTGGATTGGAGTTGTTTGGAGTTAGTGAGAATTTTGGGTAAAATTAAACGTCCGTTTAATTTTATTCGAAATAAATCGCTAAAACGAATTGAAATCAAGGTGAGAACTTCTCACTCAATCGAATCAGTTTCGATTTTTATTTTAAATAGTTAGATTTAAATTTTTTGAATGCACGTTTGAATGATGATTGTTATCTATTGATTGTTAAAATAGACATTATGCGCCGTTAGTAAGCGGATGTTATTTATTAAAAACATATGCCGCGAATATTTCATAAACAGTGAAATTGGTATTATATATAATAGCAATATATATATTGGCATATGTATATATTGCAGTTATTGATTTCCCGCATTGTATAGCGGATGAGACCCTATTGCGTCGTCTATTAAGCGGATAATATTTTAAATCCCATATACCGCGATAATTTCGTACTGGAGCGAAATTGGTATTGTGCTAATGTTTGTGGATGCAGGAAAACAGGTTGGAGGGATCCAACTGGATTCCTCAACAGTATTTATTTGATTATGGATATTTTGATATTCGTTGATTATCATATCGATATATGGTGTCGTTGTTGTCGTGATTGACTATTTGATGTGTAGCATCATTGGACCAAGTTTTGGAATTTTAAAATGATTTTTAAGGTGATTTTTGAAAATATACTATATGTTTGGAATTGGTTCATATTAAATAAATAAACGTATAAATTTTAATGTTATAAAATAGTGTAAATCGGGATTTTTGAATTTATTATAAAAAGCTTAAAATTAGGATTTATGAAATTTGATTATTTTATAAATCAAAATGGTGAAGTTATAAATGGAATTTTATAAGCAGTAGGTTTATAAAATTTGCAAAGTTATTAAAAGAATGGTTTTTGGATAAATAATTGAATCTTATAAGTTATAAGATTTATAATTATGAAGTTTAAAGGAACGATTTTGCAAACAAATAAATTATAAGTATTTAACTTATAATATGAACCTTTGGTTTATAATTGAGTTATAAATTGAATAGGTTAATAAAGGAGATTTATAAAGGAAGTAGTTATAAAATAAATAGAAATGGAATTTATAAACGTTGTTTTATAAATTCGCAAACGACTTATTTTGATAAGTAAATTGTTGAAACCTATTAATGGAGTTATATTCACGTTTTTGACTGTGAATAATCCTTTGAAATAAAATGAATAAAAGGATGAAATTTGTTAACAAAGTATATTCACGTATTTGAATAGTGAATAATATGTTAAAGAAAACGTTTAGAATGTGATATTTTAAACAGAATTAAAACGATCTAACGATGTTTTAAATGTGTTGAGATTCGAAACCATATATTTCAACATTCATTGTTGAAATAGACGTTTTCGAGAAATAAAAAGGAAATGGTGGACTATAACACTGTTGTTATAGTAAATGATTTCCTAAAGGAAATGTTTGGTATAGTATTGGGATTTATATATCTATCTTAAATTCGAATCCCTATACTAGTGATTTTGGGACGTTGTAACGATGTTTTACGTAACATTCGTTTTGGCCCAAATAAATATGTTTAAGTGAATGATTTCCTTAAAGAATGAAATATGTACTTAATCTCGATTTAAGTATATTGAATATTTTCCAAAGGTTGAAAATAAAAGATTTGTGAATTACTTATTAATAAATAAGTATGGAAATGTTTTCCAATATAAAGTGAATATTTTGAGAATTTGTCTTTTTGAAGATAAATTGAAAATGAATAATTGAAATCGTATATGCATGGATATTTTGGAATATAAATTCATTATGGAATTTATAAATGAAAAGGGGAATTTTTTTAAAAATAAATATTGATTTATTTTTGAAGTGTGAAAATTATATATCTTGTAAAGATATTTTTGGGAAATTAATAATTTGGAAAATTATTTGGAATCTGGTGATGTGTGCATATCCATTGATAGTTCAATAACCCACTATCAATATTTACCTTTGAAAGGTATTTGTTGGGATTTGTTGAATTTGAATGCTACACTTATTTTTTTTAAATTATTGCGCTCGTTATTCGGATTACCCATTCCGAATAGTGATACGACGTAATGGATAGCATTGATGACCGGTGTTGAAGACCGGATATTTTCGAGAGCGATAGGATGACCTGTCGATTGACTCTGCACCGAGTTGCTCCGGTATAGAGTTCTCCATATGTGATGGGAAATCCGATCAGGATTGTGGATATCCAGATTGCAAGGACTTCTTTGTAAGTGCCTTCGGTTTTGTTCGAGCCCGGAACAGACTTGTATGGATTGTATGTCTGACATTACAAATTGAGATATAAAGCAGATTTCTTTCAAATATATTTCTGTTAGTGTCGGAGAATTTATTCTTTTAGCTTAACACCCTTCTCTGAGACGCACGAGCTCAGAGGTTATGTAGTTGATGGTTATCAGCGATATATTCCCTATTTGGTAATGTGACATGCTGAGTGTTGCTGTGAAATGATCATTGTGTTGATCATTTATGATAGGATCATTTGTTTGATCGTCTATCTTTGTGATCATTTCTATGATCATTTGTTGACCCAAAGCATGGCTCTTGTATAAAATATGTTTTTGTGGACGTGACTTCGTCGAGGCTCACACCCCGGAATGGTCAAAACAGGAAAGATGCAGCAAGGTTATGAGGGGTAGCTCCCTTTAGGGTATGTGCATTTCCTTCTGGAAAGGGTGGTATCATGGTATGGAGCCCAGATACTTACTCATGTTGAAACACTTTATTTATGATTGTGTGATGATGGTGACGAGCGCTCGGATAAAGGTCCAATGGGACCGGGGGATGGCATATTCGTGTCATTTGTTACCCAGTTAGGGGTAACCCGAACTTGTGTTGGCAGAGATCCGGTTTGGTTCTCGGGGATGTCCTTCCAGAGGCGTTCTCATGTGGCAATGGGAAGTTCCTTGGCCTGACCATTCGTTGGAAATCCAAAGAAACAATACGATCTTGTACGGTTTTAGTTGTATAACCTGCCATGGAATGTGGCAGTAACCTGCTATTGAACATGGTAGCTATAGTAGGCATAAGTGCGGAATGTCTATGCTGGCTAAGATTTATATCTTTATTTTCGAAATGAATTTTTCCTACACTATGCACTAGAAATAATATCAAATGTTCTTTTTAAATGCGTATCAAGCATCTTTGACTATCATAAGGAGAAATCTCCTCCGATTCTGCATTTGCATTGTGTGTGTGTGCGGGAGGCCTTATGGTAGTCTCATTTTTTAAAAGCATTGCGAATTGACTTTAAAAATATTCCTCTATTTTGATTTTAAAGATAAATAAACTATTTTGAGTTCTTACACCAGTCACATGACTGACTCGGAGTTTATTGTTTTCCTTCCTAAACTCTGGATGCCCACCAATTTCCACACGGGCAGTCAAGAGTTAAGGTTTATCAGGATATTCTGGATATTCAGGAGTTGCTGGAGGCAAGATGGATGGCATGGCGTATTACTAGTATATAGTATTTCTTTTCCGCTGTTTGATGTTGTTTGTTGTTGTACACTCTGATGATGATGTAATGTAATGTATAAAATGTAATAACTGATATAGTTCTTTGTTTAAAGATTATTCATTGATTTATTATATGTTGTTCCGCTGCGAATTGTGAGATTCTGATATTGTTCTGTTGTTTTCTGTTCCGTTCTATTTGCCATTTTCTTTCCTCTCTATTTTCTATCTTTTCTCTCTTCTTCTGTCTTTTTCTTTTTCTTAAACATTGAGAATTCGTATTTCTGTTCATCTTGAATTAATCAATGGAGATTAGTGTATATTCAAGGATTACGGATTTGCGGGTCTTCACACCCATCCATGGTCGCAGTTACATTCCAGGGTTACGTTGCCATCGCAGCAAAAGTCCATGTAACTGTAGGCTCTCTGCGGCCTCTCGATTACGCCATGGATCTCACGACAGATCACAGTTACATTCCAAGGTTACGTTTCCATCACAGCAAAAGTCCATGTAACTGCAGGCTCTCTGCGGCCTCTGATTTTCGCTGTCAAAATGAAACTTCTCCACTCCTACATAGGTCGCAGTCTACCGATATAAAATCAAACGTAGACTGTTGGCTCTTAGTGGCACACACGACTTTCGCTATGTTACCATAGGTTGCAGTCTACCGATATAAAATCAAATGCAGACTGTTGGCTCTCAGCGGCATACACGACTTTCGCTATGTTACCATAGGTCGCAGTCTGCCGATATAAAATCAAACGCAGACTGTTGGGTCTCAGCGGCACACATGACTTTCACTATGGTATACTCTACTCATAATCCCTAGGAACTAGTTTTGTCCGGACTCCTCACAGGATCAACTTTAGAACCCCCTTGGGGCTCAAGGCAGCACCACACGGTGGCACTCCTGAGAAGTTCATTTCAAGGGAGCGCCTTTTTCCCTAGAGCCATCATCAAAACATTTTATACTATACACATATAGTATCTTCAAATCATACACCTAGTATGATCACATACAAAGCTCCTTTACACAAAATCGATTATCCTAAAATCGATAGTTCTCAAACTAGGCTTTCCAAATTTTCATATTGATTTTACCTAAAAATCAAAGCCTTTCCAAATCCAAAGGTTCTCAAAAACTTTTCTGAAATCCTCATAAGACCCTTTATACATACATACAGATATATATAATTTTAAAACTTTGGATCATTTCAAACTTGTTTAAAACTCCTTTTATACTCCAAACATTTTCAAAAACCCTTTTCTTCTGGCAAAAGATTCAACAAGCGGAGTTTTATCTTATATAACAAAGATATATAACTTTATTTATCCAAAATCAAATATTCAAATTTGATTACACCTTTCAATATCAATTTCATTCAAACCCGTACGATGTACACATATCATTCGTACGCTATATCAATCTGATCGCTCACTCGATCACATAATTTCACTTCCGAACTAGTATCGTCCACCCGACTTTCTAGTGCGGACACAGATCTGGTTTCTTTATCAGAAACCGTTATTCTCCTTGCATAGTCATAACTATGATAGAGAATATCCAGAACCAATCAACAACCCATATCCAGGTTCGCAGTCGAAAATCGAGTGAAAAATCCCAACTCGGATCGACATAATTATCTTGAAATTTTATGCTCTAATCTGGATCAAATCACTATGCGAATAGGATAACATACGTACACCCTACGTATTTATCTTTATTGGTTATTAGCCAAATCTATTCCATTTCTATTCATATTCACTTTGATTTTCATTCACTTATTCACAATTGTCTCAATCCATTTGGATTATCGCCTCTATTCTTATCTCGATTGGGTATTTAACGAATAACAGTTTGAACTCCGACCAGTTTATTTAGAAAATAGCTCGAAATTTTTTAAAATAAATAAGTAGTTGAAAAATAATTATTAGTTTGTAAAATGGTTGTAAAATAGTTAAGTAACTATAAAATAGTTGGAAAAGAAATAGTCAAATAGTTATAGAAATTTTAAATAATTGCAAAATAGTTGTAAAATAGAAATTAGTTATAAAGTAGTTGAAAATAGAAATTAGTTTATAAAATAATAGAAAAATTGTTAAATAGTTCCAAAGATAATTGTAAAATAAGTATAAGATAATTTGGATTTTAAAAAGAAAAGTTGTATAGTAAATAGTTTGAAAAAATAGATTTGTACTAAAACAATTTATTTTGAAAAATAATCAAGAGTCGAACTGTTCAATTCCCAATCTTCATTCCCCATCAATTCAATTTAAATTCCACCTCCATTTTAATTGGCCCAATTCCAATTTAAATAACTTCAATTTCCATTGAAATTGATTCAACCCCAATCCGAGTTGAATCAACCTTAGTTTCTTTTCAAATTTAACTTTATTCAACCTTGATCTCAAATTCTACTAATTCAAATAAATTTCAATTGAACTAGTTCCAATTTCAATTCATTTCAACTCCAGTTTGAATTAATTCCAATTTCAAACTCCATTTCCAAATCAAGTTGAATTATTCGTGATTTCCTCTCAAATTCAATTCAAAATCCATTTGAATTTAAAACTATTCAACTTTAATTATAATTCCAAATTATTCAAATAAATTTGGACTAATTTCAAATTGAATCCACTTTAATTTCAAATCATTTAAATTTCTATAAGAATTAATTCCGATTCCCATTTGAATTTTATACTTATACATCTTAAATCACAATTTCAATTAATTCAAATCAAATTCAATTTGAACTAGTTTCAATTCAAATTCCAAATTTAAACCATCTCGAATTATATAAATTCGAGTTAATACTTCGAATGTTGATTTAATTCCTTTAAATCAATTTTCCTTTAAAGTTTTTAAACAATTCAATTCTGAGTCCAAATTTCAAAATTCCATTTTAAATTATCTTTACTTAACTCATTACAAGATTCAAGTAAGAGTTTCAAAAATTTTAATTTCAAATTTATTTCATAACATTCAAATCTTAAGTTCAAAGGAATTCCATATCTCAATTTTAAATTTAAGTTAAATTTTATTTATCCCTATAATGGATATATTACCACACTTCACTTCTCATTCATTTAAAAAAATCCAATTCACAATTTAAAGATTATTAATATCAATTCATTTTAAACATCCATCAATTTTCCAATTTCCAAATCTCAAACCCATTTTGAGATCACACAAACTCCCAATTCAGATTAACCATTTAACCTCCCAAGGTAAATCCCAATTTCATCTTGAAATTTCCTAATCAGGTTGAACATTCCAACTTATTTAACTTTTCCCCAAGTTAAACTCAATTCACTTAATCCGGTCAACCTTACCCAATTTGAACTTCCTTAAACATTTTATTATTTATTGGAAAATAGTCATCCCATTATTAAGCACAATAACCATTTTGTTTCTCCTATTTTGAAACCAATTCTAACTCATCTTATTTTGAAATTCTTCCTCAATTTCAAGATTTAAATTTCAGTTTGAATCCATTTCAAACTTATCTTTATTTTATTTCAATTTGGTTGTATTATTATTACTACTTAATTTAATTCCAATAGTTTAACAACCAATTACGTTAATATTTATTAGAAAGAAATATTGCTTTATATATCAAAATATAATCTTATATAAAATCATTTAAAATCTTTTTATAAGAAAATAACAAGTACGCTGTGACACCCCACCTCTATACCCACGCTAGCCAAGAACACTACGGTGTAATGCTGTCAACTAGCGTGGAGAATAAGGCTTTTGAGGAGCGACCATCAGTAGTTAGGCTTTACACTAGTATTGGTTATCTCGATAGGAGTGGTGTGTATATATATATTCTTTCCTTTTTCATCTCTGATTTATTTACTCCCATCAACATACCCCAATTCTAGTATAAAACGAACTACGATGGTTCATAATAGTTTAGGACAGTAAATATAATAATAACACAGATAATATAAATGCGGAAAGTCTCATATATACAATAAGTGATGTCAGTTACAATACATGTGATACAATACATATGATACAACTACAACTGTCGACTCTGGAAGTTACATATACAAGTACATTATCGTAAATAATATACATGAATATACAACATCCTATACTAAGACAACGACTACTCCAAAAAATATATGAAAAGACTTCATAGCTCTAGCAGCAACCCAAAGCAGGATATCTACAACCTGTAATAACTCGATCTGACCCGAGTATTAAATTCAAAAGAAAATAATACACAGGTCAGTCTAATTCAAACTCAGTTATTAGTGCACAACAGCAATAATAATTAAGAACAAATAGACGACAGTCCCAATAAATCTCGTCTATCCGATCCTTAAATAAAGAAATCGGATAACGATGAATATAACACGTAACAGTGTTAAACAATAAATCAGAAGATTCAAATCATCAACAAAGATAAGTGAAAAGAATATCAACGAAGATAATTTGGAAACATCAAAATTGCCTAATCGACAATTAACAACAAAATCATCAAATTAAACCAATCAAAATACAATTTAAATCATATTGAATTAAATAAACGAAATAGTTCAAACAATTAAAATATCAATTAAAATGCCAATTCGAGTAGGGCTGCAGTACACGCATGCGTGCACTGCCTCGCCACTACGATAATTAAATACACAAAAGATCAATAATTCAAAAACAATAGAATATCAATAAAATCAATACCGTGTGGCTGCAGTTCACGCTTGCGTGCACTGCCTTGCCACAACAGTGATGATGTACGCAATGAAAATTCACAAACGAACACACGGTCAAACCCAAGAAAGAGTCAGGTTCAACACAACTGCAGTTCAAATAAAACGGTCAAGATATAAAACTAAGTCTCGACCATAGTTCAGATCGACTAACAGAAAACAGAGGCTGCAACATATCCGTTCAATTCTATAAAATTTATTATCCAGTCAAATGCAAGCATGGACATAAACACAACATAGCAATGTACACACTTCGAGGTGGCACAATGTACAAGACTACACAGTAAACTATCACACAACGCAAGAAGGTCAAGTCAATGACTCAACACAGCTGCAGTTCAATATCAAATGCAATGCGTCGTGTAGCAGTTCCAAACTGATAGAATACATCAAGCAGTACAAGTCTCGAACCCAAGGCAGTACAATTAAAAATGCAACTGCAAATTACATGGGGAGTGACAAAGTAAAATGAATCAGAATGCAGCTGAGAAATGAATAACGCAAGCCAACATCAGTGACACAGCCTCAACAAAGAAATGACTTTAAATAACCATATATGAACACTGCAACATAATCAGAATAGTAGAGAATGAATGCCATAATGAAAAATGCAGTTGCAACAGGTCAAGGCAGCAAGCATTGATGATATATGAATATAAACTGAATGACTTAAGTGGTAAAACTAATATGCACAATGCTCAGTGAAACTCAAGTGTCCAATAATACATCTCGAAATCAATTTCACATAAATAGAAAATGCACATGAACGTTGTGGCAACAGTTCAAGGCAACAGTAACAACTCAAATGCAAACTATGTCATATATGATACAGTGGCAAATTGCACAAACAAGCACAAGTGTGCTACAGAGAATAACATGAAAGACATGAAGGCAGTAAAGTGCTGACTGGAAACAAACTACAAAGACATCAACGAGTATGACATAAGGTAGTGCAACAAAGACCACCAATGTTCAATGTAAATGCAAGCTAGTAGCTCATACTACACATCAGGTCAGAGACAAATGAATGACCAGTTCAACCAAGAACGTAACCTAGTGTACAACAACCCAGGCTAGTATCCTACTTCGAACACAACAAGACAAGCCAGAATTACAAACTGAACCAGTGCCAAGTTCAAACTTAAAAATAGTAGCAGTTTGAACAATGACAGAAAATACGAAGTCCACGTCAATGCCAGAAACTCATGAAATCAAAGAAACACGCAGAGTCAAAGGAAATCAACAATAAAATCAAGTCGAACGAGATAAAATTCCAAAACAATTAAAGCTATGGTTATCAAGAAATCAAAGCAACAAAGATTATATGACACATAATAGCTAGATGTGAGTGAGGAAATCACTCACCTTTGTCACAAACGAAGCAGCCGCAAGTGAGGAGAAGGCATCGATCGCCAAAGCAAGGCCAGAAATCTTCGTTCGATCGAGCACTGAAAAGCCCAAATCTCTGAACGAACGAGAGAGAGAGAGAGAGGCCGCCATTTTTATCCTTCTTTCGATTTTTATTTTAGGGTTTTTCGAATGAACGAAAATAAGAAAGGGGACGGGTATATATTTTGCAAATTTATCACGGCCCCCCATCAATCTTTTTAACAATTTTATAAAAGAATTTTAACTCAATTTAAAAAACTTCAATTGGTAATTAGCGAAAATATTAATCGTTTAATGTCAATTATAAACTGATGCGAAATACTGGGTTGTTACAGACTCCCCTCCTTAAAGAAATTGTGTCCTCGCAATCTTAAGGAATAAATGGACAAATGGTAACAACCATAAAGAACATCATCACAAGATGAAGAAATTTGAAATAGGAAGTTCACCATAAAGAGCTTGAAAGAGTAAGCCTGAACGTGTTTGCTAGATGAATTCTCAGGATTCCTAAGTGCAATCCTTAGGATTTGAGAACCATTGAACTTCCGCAAGAAAACATCTTTGTTTCGAAGGTGCTACACCCCCTAAGCAATGATGTGAATAGAAGGTTGCTCAAAAGTCAAATAGGCAAAACTTCCATTTCTTCAATAACACTGGGCTCAAGAATAAAAATCGGAAATCCCTAAGGCATTTCCATAATTGGAAGACGTGGACAACGTCATGAATAGCAGAAAATTGAGCCGGTACACCGGCGTAGTACAATATCAACACCAAAGAAATCTTTTAATTTCATAAAAGAAATTCACAAATTCTCTACAAAATTTAATTATCAAATAGATAATCAGAATACAAAAATCACAAAACAGCAATATCTAATTATCGATACAATAATTAGAAGACAGCAAAATCTAATTATCAACAAAGATAATTAGAAAACAAAAATCACAAGTCGCAAAATTGCAAATATCTAATTACCAAAAACGATAATTAGAAATCTCAAATCAACAAATATTCGATTATCAAAACGATAATCAAATTTCTCAAATCATCAAATATTCAATTATCACAAATGATAATCAAAATTCAATTCAACAAATATTCGATTATCAAAAATGATAATCAAATCAACAAATATCCGATTATCAAAATGATAATCAGAAACAACAAATATTCGATTGTCAAAAATGATAATCAGAATCCACAAATATCTGATTATCAGAAACGATAATCAGAAATCACAAATATCATATTATCAGAAACGATAATCAGAAATCACAAATATCCGATTATCAAAAACGATAACCAGAAACCACAAATATCCGATTATTAGAAACAATAATCAGATTTAACAAATATCCGATTATCAAAAACAATAATCAAAAATCACAAATATTTAAGTATAAAAAAACGATAATTAAATCTCAAATATCTAATTATCACAAGCGATAATCAGAAACAACAAATATCTGATTATCAAAAACGATAATCAGAAATCACAAATCAACGAATATTTAATTATCACAATTGATAATCAAATCTTGAATCACAAATATTTCAATTAACGAGTCCAGAATTAATCGAAATAGCAAACGCACATGTCTCATAACCACGAGTTTTACTAAATCGTTTAATTCACTTCATCGTTTCCTTGAAAGTGCAAAATTGTGTATTCTAAAATAACATTTCACGTTCTCAAACGGACAAGTCCGGTATTAAGCGAATCAGTAAAAGAAAGGGGTCATAGTCCTCGATTTTGCTGAAATGTTTAAATCGCTTCCTCATTCTTTTGAAAGCGCAAAGTGCAAAACTTCTGAATTTTCATTTATTTTATAAAAATAATAATTTACATTCTCAAACGAACAAGTCCGAAATTAAGCGAATTAGCAAAAGAAAGGGGTCATAGTCCTCGATTTTGCTGATACGTTTAAGTCGCTTCCTCATTCTTTTGAAAGCGTAAACCGTAAAAATTTTGGAGTCAATTTTTATTTTGAAACAATTTTTAAAACACGTGATTAAAACAGCAACATCAGTAGCAACTTCGACAAGGAAATTGCACTTCTCAAAATACCGTAAAAACAGACAACAAAATAAGCATCGCGGGATAACCGCTTGAAAATCCATTTTAAAATTGACGGTTACCGAAGTCAAAGCGACAATAATTTTTATACGTCAAAATCTCATCAAAATAATTGGCATCAAAATATAATACCAATGAATTTTCATTCATAAAAAAAATGTCACAAGAATCTTCTCAAAGATAGAAAGGGGTATCATGCCCTAAACTTGTATTCATAACAAGTCAATGACACACGAATTCACCAATGCACAAAAATTGATAAAACTTATCAATAGAAATCACGAAAATTGGTGAAGCACAAATTCTAGAAATCATCACAAGAAATCCAGAAAACACAAATTCTAGAAATCTACACAAGAAATCCAGAAAACACAAATTCTAGAAATCTACACAAGAAATCCAGAAAACACAAAGAGGGAAAGAGGCCTATCACATGACGGTCCGAAGACCATGGGGAGCTACCCCATATGGGTGAGTCGGAATCACCCAGATGAGGTCTAGACTAACCAAAAATAAAAAAGGTATGTGTGAGTGGAATCACACAAGTGGTGTCTAGTCTAACCTCGCAAACAAAAAGAAAGTATGTGTGAGTGGAATCACACAGATGAGGTCTAGACTAACCAAAAATCAAAAAGGTATATGTGAGTGGAATCACACAAATGGTGTCTAGTCTAACCTCGCAAACAAAAAGAAAGTATGTGAGTGGAATCACACAGATGAGGTCTAGACTAACTAAAAATTAAAAAGGTACGTGTGAGTGGAATCACACAAATGGTGTCTAGTCTAACCTCGCAAACAAAAAGAAAGTATGTGTGAGTGGAATCACACAGATGAGGTCTAGACTAACCAAAAATCAAAAATGTATGTGTGAGTGGAATCACATAAATGGTGTCTAGTCTAACCTCGCAAACAAAAAGAAAGTACGTGTGAGTGGAATCACACAGATGAGGTCTAGACTAACCAAAAATCAAAAAGGTACGTGTGAGTGGAATCACACAAATGGTGTCTAGTCTAACCTTGCAAACAAAGAGACATCGCACAATTGCTAGTCTAAATCATAAAAATGATCGTCATGATCAACGAGAAGTGTCAACTACACTAAGTTAGTGAATATAAAAGTTTAGCTTCATGTCCCATAACCACTAGCTTAACTTAAATATTTACGAACAAACTGTAGATCTTCACTAGAAAAATGTCACAAGTGGTTCAATCGAACAAGTCCAAAAATTAACTGATGAAGTAAACGCAAGCGTTTCATACCACTTGTTTTGCTAAGCCGTTTAATTAGATTTCTCATACGAGTGAAATAAAGGTTGTATATACTAATAGATTGGAAAACGGTTTAGGAAAAGAGTTTGGTATTGAAAATAGAGTTGAAATCATTTTGATAAAAGAGTTTTGATATTTACTACTAGTATCGAAACCTTTATATTTTTAAAGTGACAAATCACAAAAATGATTGTAGAAACAATCGATCACAAGAATTCACATACAAAGATGTTAATAGAATCCAAAGAAATCGATACCGAATCCTTCAAAAAGTATGTTCGCAAAAATCCCGAAGAAAATGTCATCAAAGTTGCTAATAAATGATCGCAACAAATCAGGGAAATAATCAAGAATCGATTAAATTTGAAAACCAAATCAATTCACTAAAATTCACATTCGAAGATGTGAATAAAATCCAAAGAATTCGATTCCAAATCCATCAAAGTAGGAATACCCAAAAATTGCAGAAATAGAAGTTATCAAAGTTGACAAAGGTGATAACAACTAATCGGAAAAGAAGAATCGATTAACAATTGGAAAAACAAAGCAAAACGAGCATAAATGCATAAATGACTTCAACAAAAGTAAAAATCAAGTCAATGTCGAAGTTAACAAGTAATGGCCACAGTCGAGTACAAAACGAATCAACATCATCATCAAAGAATTCAACGGCAAACAAAGTCAAAGTCTTGGAAATCAAGAAATTAGCAATTTTACAAAAACGAAGTGACCGAAGTCGAATGGAAATCAAGCCGAGGAAAACACAAAATATCAAGTTCAAAATCGCTGAGATTCGAACTAGGTATGAGTGAAAATCAAAATCACTCAATTTGCAACCGGTCGAGCTATTTTTCATCACAGTGTAACATGTATACGATGACACCCATAGCATAACACAAAAGTGGAATAAAGTTCAAAGGTCAAAATAGCTTTAACTGGCCAAATTCAAACAAAAGCAACGTCGGCTAAATCAATTCAAAGCCGAAAACACAAGAACAAAATCCTCATCATCAAAAGCCCAACTTGAGTTCGCAAAGCAAACGGAGGCCGAAGCCAAAATACTTTCACGAAATCAAAATCAAATGCACATGAATAAGCGTTAGGAATTCATACCTAACAATCAAAGGTAATCATAGGCAAAGATGAGAGATAAAACATCGACAATTAGTTGTAACACATGTTTCATCTAAGTTATGTTTTATATTTGTTCTAAACCCCAGGCTCTGATACCAAGCTGTGACGCCCCACCTCTATACCCACGCTAGCCAAGAACACTACGGTGTAATGCTGTCAACTAGCGTGGAGAATAAGGCTGTTGAGGAGCAGCCATCAGTAGTTAGGCCTTACACTAGTATTGGTTATCTCGATAGGAGTGGTATATATATATATATTCTTTCATTTTTCATCTCTGATTTATTTACTCCCATCGACATACCCCAATTCCAGTATAAAACGAACTACGATGGTTCATAATAGTTTAGGACAGTAATATAATAATAACACAGATAATATAAATGCAGAAATCTCATATATACAATAACTGATGTCAGTTACAATACATGTGATACAATACATATGATACAACTACAACTGTCGACTCTGGAAGTTACATATACAAGTACATTATCGTAAATAATATACATGAATATACAACATCCTATACAACATCCTATACTAAGACAACGACTACTCCAAAAATATATATGAAAGACTTCATAGCTCTAGCAACAACCCAAAGCAGGATATCTACAACCTGTAATAACTCGGTCTGACCCGAGTATTAAATTCAAAAGAAAATAATACACGGGTCAGTCTAATTCAAACTCAGTTATTAGTGCACAACAACAATAATAATTAAGAACAAATAGACGACAATCCCAATAAATCTTGTCTATCCGATCCTTAAATAAAGAAATTGGATAACGATGAATATGACACGTAACAGTGTTAAACAATAAATCAGCAGATTCAAATCATCAACAAAGATAAGTGAAAAGAATATCAAGAAGATAATTTGGAAACATCAAAATTGCCTAATCGACAATTAACAACAAAATCATCAAAGTACAATTTAAATCATATTGAATTGGATA
This sequence comes from Allium cepa, assembly GCA_030765085.1. NCBI lineage: Eukaryota > Viridiplantae > Streptophyta > Magnoliopsida > Asparagales > Amaryllidaceae > Allium > Allium cepa. The sequence continues at coordinate 576,276,648 of CM060945.1, read as the reverse complement.
AACGAAACAGTTCAAGCAATTGAAATATCAATTAAAATGCCAATTCGAGTAGGGCTGCAGTACATGCACGCGTGCACTGTCTCGCCACTACGATAATTAAATACACAAAAGATCAATAATTCAAAAGCAATAGAATATCAATAAAATCAATACCGTGTGGCTGCAGTTCACGCTTGCGTGCACTGCCTTGCCACTACAGTGATGATGTACGCAATGAAAATTCACAAATGAACACACGGTCAAACCCAAGAAAGAGTCAGGTTCAACACAACTGCAGTTCAAATAAAATGGTCAAGATATAAAACTAAGTCTCGACCATAGTTCAGCTCGACTAACAGAAAATAGAGGCTGCAACATCTCCGTTCAATTCTATAAAATTTATTATGCAGTCAAATGCAAGCATGGACATAAACACAACATAGCACTGTACACACTTCGTGGTGGCACAAATGTACAAGACTACACAGTACAACTACCACACAATGCAAGAAGGTCAAGTCAATGACTCAACACAGCTGCAGTTCAATATCAAATGCAATGCGTCGTGTAGCTGTTCCAAACTGATAGAATACATCAAGCAGTACAAGTCTCGAACCCAAGGCAGTACAATTAAAAATGCAACTGCAAATTACATGGGGAGTGACAAAGTAAAATGAATCAGAGTGCGGCTGAGAAATGAATAGGGCAAGCCAACATCAGTGACACAGCCTCAACAAAGAAATGGCTTTAAATAAACATATATGAACACTGCAACATAATCAGAATAGTAGAGAATGAATGCCACAATGAAAAATGTAGTTGCAACAGGTCAAGGCAGCAAGCATTGATGATATGTAAATATAAACTGAATGACTTAAGTGGTAAAACTAATATGCACAATGCTCAATGAAACTCAAGTGTCCAATAATACATCTCGAAATCAATTTCACATAAATAGAAAATGCACATGAACGTTGTGGCAAAAGTTCAAGGCAACAGTAATAACTCAAATGTAAACTATGTCATATATGATACAGTGGCAAATTGCACAAACAAGAACAAGTGTGCTATAGAGAATATGCAACATGAAAGACATGATGGCAGTAAAGTGCTGACTGGAAACAAACTACAAAGACATCAACGAGTATGACATAAGGCAGTGCAACAAAGACCACCAATGTTCAATGTAAATGCAAGCTAGTAGCTCATACTACACATCAGGTCAGAGACAAATGAATGACCAGTTCAACCAAGAACGTAACCTAGTGTACAACAACCCAGGCTAGTATCCTACTTCGAACACAACAAGACAAGCCGGAATTACAAACTGAACCAGTGCCAAGTTCAAACTTAAAAATAGTAGCAGTTTGAACAATGACAGAAAATATAAAGTCCACGTCAATGCCAGAAATTCAAGAAATCAAAGAAACAGGCAAAGTCAAAGGAAATCAACAACAATAAAATCAACTCGAACGAGATAAAATTCCAAAACAATTAAAGCTATGGTTATCAAGAAATCAAAGCAACAAAGATTATACGGCATAGAATAGCTAGATGTGAGTGAGGAAATCACTCACCTTTGTCGCAAACGAAGCAGCCGCAAGTGAGGAGAAGGCATTGATCGCCAAAGTAAGGCCAGAAATCTTCGTTCAATCGAGCACTGAAAAGCCCAAATCTCTGAACAAACGAGAGAGAGAGAGAGGCCGCCATTTTTATCTTTCGTTCGATTTTTATTTTAGAGTTTTTCAAATGAACGAAAATAAGAAAGGGGACGGGTATATGTTTTGCAAATTTATCACGGCCCAATTAAAAACATGGGCCACTATTTAATTTTTTAAAACCCATCAATCTTTTTAACAATTTTATAAAAGAATTTTAACTCAATTTAAAAAACTTCAATTGGTAATTAGCGAAAATATTAATCGTTTAATGTCAGTTATAAACTGATGCGAAATACCGGGTTGTTACATACGCTCTCATATATATATTCACTCAACTCATTCTAGGGTACCACTTACCATATCCTTAATGAGTAATCCCACCAGAGCCAAGGTTCTTGCTTAACTTGGCTCTGATACCAAATGTAACGACCCAGAAATTTCGAACCCGAAAAATTCCAGATAGTTAGTGAAAAGAAGAAAGAGAAAGAAGAAGAAATTGAAAACTCAAACTCAGGATCTCACATTCGCAACGGATAAAATATAATATCACATAAGTAATAGTTTTACAAAGAAGAACCGTATCATTACAATTATATTTTTATACATCAGACTTACAACCATTACACAACACTGGACAGTTTAAAAGAACCTGTCTTAATTATACAATAATATATCACAGCGGTTAACACTCCATACGTCCAGTTCGCCTCCTGAGCTCCAGAACGTTCTTACCTGAAAATCTGTAGTACTCGGTCTAATCCGAGCATTACATCAAAGTAACACCCGGGTCAGGCTGGAAACCAGCATGAGTAAACCCATCTGACATGAAATACACCAAAATAATAACTTACTAAAAACTCGGGGTAACTTATAATAATTTATCAAATTCACAGGTTTGGTGTAGACAACACTTATTATACTCATCAATTTCTAAGTATCCTACTTAGATTAAATGGTCCAGTTCACTTAAGTCATTCCATTCCAGTCTATTTGTTTCACAAACCAAATCTGTACAGAATTATTATAGATTACAATTCGAAGAGGTTTCGGTATTTACTAGTACCCGACCCCGGCCTCTTCGAACTCAATTTCCATCTTAGCCCCCATTAATTAAGTGAAACACAATTCAACCTTAATACAAGATATCACTTTTAATATAGCAATTCGTGAACGACAGATAACCACATAATCGCCATATAAGACAAACATATCATGTCACTAACATTTATACCAGAAATATCAACCAATCGTCCATAAGCAAGATTGATAAGTCACCCATTCCTAATTAAATCAAATTAATTTCCTTATATGTTGCTTACTTAACAAAAATTAATCACAATCCATTAATTAATCATTCCTTATTTATCCTTCTAATCACATTCAGAAATTAGCCTTTAATTAATTTACCACATTTATTAATCAACCTTGATCAATCACACTTAGTAATTACTTATTCTTAATTACTTACATTAATTAATTAACCACTTAATTGATTAATAAATTATTCAATTAATTATACTGAATAATTAACACTTAATTACTTCCACTAAGTAATTATTCTTTAATTTCTTTTCATCAAGTAATTACCCATTTAAATTAATAACTTGAGAATTAATCACATAGTCCTGTTTTAAAACAATCATTAATAAATTACAACCCTTTAATTAATTAATCTCTTTAATCACTTTATAACCCAACTAATTTATCTTTATTTAACATATTAATTGTCCTTTAATATCTTCTAAATTAATCACACTTGACTTATTATTACTTAATCACATTAAGTACTTAACCTTTCAATTAATTATACAAATTAATTATATATTAATCATTCGGTAATTAACCTTAATTACTTCCATTTATTAATTAATTAATTTTAAGACAATTCAAAACCTTTATCTCATATGTTAAAAGAATGACCATTTTATAAAATAAGTTTAAAAGAATATAAGGTTCAAATCAATTTATACCTACACTATAAACATTCTAAGTTATTTAAAACAAATTCAAATTCAAGAATTTCCTTAATTTCAAAACTGAAATACAAATTGAATCTTTATTCCAGATTTAAACTTAAATCTTTAAAGCTTTACTTACATTTTTCATCTTCATTTTAAAATTCAAATTATTCAACTATTTCTAAAATAGTTAAAACAAATTAAATTTTAAAACTTATTTTATTTTAAAACTGAAATTCAAACCAAATTCCAGATTTTAAAATCTCAGATTTAAACTTATTTTCAAGCTTATATTTTACAATTTAAACTTCAAGTTTAAATTTAAAACCAATATCCTTTATATTTTAAAAGTTGTTAAAACTAAATTTAAATTTCAAAATTTAAATTATTTCAACAAAACAAAATTCAAACTATTGAATTCAAATTCAACTCAGGTTTTAAACTTAGTTCAAATTTTATTTTACATTTAAACTTTACTTTTAAACATTAAAAACAGAACAGGTTTCTGTTCTTGTAAAACCTGCAAACAACAAAGTATACCCGAGCCAAATCCTTCAATAACTTCGGGTTCCAAACCAACTTCCTCGAGCTACCTTTCCCACAACTTCGAGTTTCCCTTTCTTCTACTAGTTCTTTTTTTAAAACTTAAACATCAGTTAACTGTCAACCCACACAATCCCACACGAGTGCTTACACGAGCCAGAACCGCGAAACCACGGGACTTACTTCGAGACATCCTTCTTCTCCAACCACCATATTTCCAGATGCACAGTGACACATGCGTGCATATGTAGAGTTCATCGGAGCAATTCCGATCATCGCGACAATCTCCGGCACATCACCTACAACTACCTCAACTCCATCAACTTCCAAGATCAACGATTTGAACCAAGAACAAAAATTTAGCTACTCGACTTACCCTTGAACGAAATAGTTCATCAGAAACTCCCTTCGACCCCTCGCCTTAGGTCACCGGAGATCTCGCAACCCGGTCCCTAGCTCCGCCACATCACCACGCTTCGATTTCCCTTTACCCAAGTGAACTCGACGCGCTAACTACGATGATCTCTCCTAAATTTTGACAGCGACCCAACCTGAACATCAAGCCCTAAATCGATTCCAATCTCCATCAACGATGAAGTAAAAATTCAACTTGTATTTTTCTCGTACTCTACAATCCTTCCATCATCTCTGAAACAAATTATAAACTCTAATTCATTCGCGAACACCGAGGATTCACAAATTTCCCAAATTTGTTCAACTGTGGGTGTCTCGATGAATACTTCACTTCAAATCATGGTTTTGATTTCAAAAATCATAACTTCCCAAGCTACTTTAAGTTATGAAATTAAATTAAAGAATTGTACCAATTGGTTTGTAACATATTAATAAGTTCTTACTGTATTTTTTATTTTTCCAGAATATTACTGATTTTTTTTGCTTGAAAATTATTTTTAAAATTCAACTTACAATGTTCTATACATTTTGTTTTTAGAGATCAGAACCTAACTTGGATTGTATTTGGATGATATACATTTCTAAACAGGTTTATCAACCCTGTGATGAAAAGAATCAGAGGCACATTTGCCTGGAACCAACATGCATATCTTATTTCGAATGTACAGACATGTTTCAATCATCACAAACATCACACCAAGTATAAAAGGGTAAAAAAGATTAATTTACTCCCAAACATCAGTAATAGATTCAAAGTAGAAGGTTTGCTCACCTATCTTCCTGAAAAATACAGAGGAACCCAAAATCTGGATTTTGTATGAATCTGGAATAAAAGCTTGAGATTTAGAAGTTTTGATCTGGAAAACAGTTGCATGCTTGCAACTGGAAACCTTGAAATGGCTTTTGATCTTGAATTTGTTAGCTTGAGTATTAGATTTGCTCAGGTTGAAAATTTGATGTTGATATTTGATTTATCTTCTACTTCTTTTTTTTTTCTTCAGTTTTCAGTTTTCTTTTGATTTTCTTTTCCTTTCATAATGAAGATAAAGAGGTAAAAAAAATGAGAAAGTGTGGAGATGTAAGTATTTTAGTTATCCTTTATTTTCTTATTTTCTAAAAACAATGACACTTGTTGATTTTACACACAAATGTCATTTGCATGAAACATTAGATTTACATTTGTTAAATCATGAATACATTTAACTTACAAGTGTATTTTCCTAGAGTTAATAAATTTTATAAATGATTTTTATATATATATATATAAACTCTCATATATATATATATATATATTTATATTCAGTTTCCTAATTTATACATACATTTCTTAATTTGTATATATATATAACCCTTTTTAAAAGAAAATAATATAAAACAAACTCTAAAGCATATAAAATAGATTTTAAAAGAAATCCAAATTTATTTAAGATACATATATATACCTATCCCTTGAATCCCAAATTTAAATTCAAATACAATTTAAAAATCTAATTTGAAATCAACTTACACAAATATTTTCATTTACACAAACACAGATTCAATTTGTTTGGAAATAATAATATTTCTATTTAAATTATTCTTATATCCATAAATAAATATAAACAACCATTATTATTTATGTGAAAATATCTATTTTGCCAATTTAAATAAGTATACTAAGAGGATTATCAAACCAATACTTATTCAGGTATATATTTTTATTACCAGAATTGTTTATTTAACTTACTAATTAAATTCAGTTAATTTACCAATTACAGATATTTTAAAAATTCAGTACACCAACTTGACTGTCTTATTTCTTAACTTCTTCTCATCTCTCGCTACAACCATAACTGGTTTCCTAACAAATGTCAGATCTGGTTCTACTATTAAGTCTTCAATGCAGTTGGAGGAATAACAGTCTCTGGATCATGCACACGGTTATGAAAATGGGACACAAGAAACCATTATGCACACCTGCCAAACTGCTTGGCAACTCTACTTTGTATGTGAGCTTTCGATCCTCTCTATAACCGAGAATGGTCCAACATATCTCGGTGCTAGTTTCCCTGACTTTTTGAATCGTACGACATCCTTCATTGCTAATACCGTAATGAAAACCCATCTCCAACTGAGAACTCTAGATCTTTACGCCTTTTATCTACATAACACTTTGTCTAGACTGAGCTTCCTTCATCCAACCTCAGATCAATTCAATCTTTTTTTTTACCTCCCTTACCAGATATGGACCTAAGACTATTCTGTCTCTAATTTCCCAACCAATTTGCTGGTGACTTGCATGGCTTCCCATACAAAGCTTCGAAAGGTGTCATTCCTATACTAGTGATAACTACTATTATAGGAAAACTCAATTAAATGTATGTGGTCTTTCCAAGATCCACCAAAATCTAGCACATAAGCTCTCAACAAATCCTCGAGTACCGTATTGACTCTTTTTGTCGGCCCATTTGTTCGAGGATGATAAACAGTATTCATCTTAAGCTTTGTGACTATCACATCTTATAGACTTCTATAGCATTAACTAGTAAACAAAGTACCTCTATCACTTACGACACTACTAGGAATTCCATGCAATCTAAGTATGTTCTTTATAAACAATTTAGCTAAATCATATGCCATCCTTGTTGACATAACTGGAATGAAATGGGCACTCTTGATTAACATGTTCACTATGATCCATATACTTTCATTTCCTTGATATGACCTTGGCAACTTGTTTACAAAATCCATGGATATCGAATTTCATCTCCAAACAGGTATCTTAAAAGATTGAAGCAACACACCATAAGTAAATATCCCTCTTCATACCTTCCTTGTTGAAACTTCTGTTCATGTCTTGATACATCTTGTTTCCCCCAAGATGAATTGTAAATTTGGATCGATGACATTCGCTAAGAACTTCTCTCCTTAAGTCCACAACATTCGGAACACACAATCGTCCCTTCTTTCTCAATCATCCCCTCTAGATAAGATTAAAACCTTTTAGATCATCAATCTCTTATCCAGCCTAAAGCCATCTAATCTTCTCGGCTAATAATGGGTCTTCTTTCTGCTTAGAAGCAATCCTTTCGATCAAAGCTGGTCGGACTTTCTTGTAGGACAACATAACAGTGCTCTAACTAGAACTAGCAGTCGATCTTAACTGTGCACTACAAGTAGTCAAAGCCTCTAAATCCTTCCATTCCATTAACATAGCTAACATCACATTCTGATGTTTTCTGCCAAGAGCATCATATACTCTGTTCCCTTTTCTAGGTGTATACTCTATACCAAAATCATAAGCTGCTAAAAACTCCAGCCACCTCTGCTGTCTCATGTTCAACTCCTTCTTAGAGAATAAATATCTTTAAGACTTATGATCTATGTATAACTCAAATCTCTTCCCTAATAGATAATGCCTCCATATCGTCATTGTGAAGATTATCGCTGCCAACTCTAAATCATGAATAGGAAATCTCACTTCATGTGGTCTAAGCTATCATGAAGCATAGGCAATAACTTCACCTTTCTACATCAACACAGCCCCTAATCAAGTTCCACATGCATCAGTATACATTTCTAATCCTTGGTTCCCGTCTGGAACAACTAATACAAGCGCGTTGGTCAAAAAATGCTTTAACTTAAGGGATGCTCCCTTACACATGTCAGACCAAATAAACTTCATGTCCTTCTTGGCTAGGCTAGTCAAAGGCGCTTCTATCCACGAGAAATCCTTAATGAATCTCCGGTAATAGCCAGAAAGTTGAAGAAAGCTTCTGATCGCAGTCACCGTCTCTGGTCTCTTCTAGTTGTTAACCGCTTCGATCTTATTTAGGTAAATGACAAACCCATTTCTGAGACCACATGCGTAACAACCCGCATATTTATCGATTTTATATTTAAATATTTTATTTAAATATTTTATCGATACTCGGAATTTAGTCCGAAAAGCCACCTTTTGCAAACAGTCGAATTAGGACTCGAGACCACTTCCATTGAGTTCAAAACGCCGTTTGCGATCTTTTTAAGCATAAACTTTGATATGTTTGGAGTTAGTGGAATTTTGCTACTTTTCACTTAGGGCTTTGGTTTGGGCTTGAGCCCATTAACCCCACTTAACTCAGTTCCAACCGTCTCCTCTTCATTTACTTCCTTTCTACTTTCCTTATACTCGAGCTTTTATAACAATGGTGAGTGGAATGGGAAATTAAAATTCCAAACCCTAGTTTTCTTTTGCAAATCAAACTCTAGCTCCAAACTAATAGAAGAACCCATTGGTAAGCCTTCTCTTCTTCTTCTCCAACTCATTCTCTTATCAATTTCAGAAATTCCTAAACCTAACTTTGGGAATATTTTTCTTTTAATGCTTAGAATCAAGCTTCTTGTGTTGGATTTGAAGAGTGGTTGATTCTCCTTTGCTTTCAAGCTTCTTCTTCAATTGTTTGGGTTCAAAGGTGAGATTTTTATCTCACATTTTAGTCTATAATTATCTTTGATTGTTAGGTATGAATTCCTAACACTTATTCTTGTGCAATTGATTTTGGTTTGAATTGATTTGGTGTATATTCCAATTTTTAGTGTTTTGAAATCAAAATCTATGAAAATCCTTTTATGGATATTTGGACATTGATATTTGAGGCGTATCGAAGAGCCGTTAAGGCTGGGTTGTCGCTTGGCGTAAACCCTTGGTCGTTGTCGCTCGATCGATCGCTTCCGGTATCCGTTTTGCCATTTTTGGCCTAGGTTCAGGGAATGCCCTGAACCCTTGATTCAGACGTCTGGAACGTAGTATTCAGACGTCTGAATATTATACTGGGAATTATTATTCCCCAGTATTCAGACGTCTGAATCTATATTTCAGACGTCTGAATTGGTTTGTTTGGAACCAGAAAGGAAATAGGCCAAAAAGTACCTATTTCAGACATCTGGAATAAAAGATTCAGACGTCTGAATTCTGTTTTGGGAAGTATTTTATTTTCTAGATTCAGACGTCTGAATCCTCGATTTCAGACGTCTGAATCTGCACTCTTTTTGCCTATTTGCCTATTTGCTTGAGAATTCCAACTTTAATCGATTCATGTTGATTCCCTTTTGTTGTTATCATTTATTATTGACTTTGATGATATTTTCTTCGTCATTTTTGGGATATTCACTTCGATGGATTCCGTAATCGATTTCTTTGGATTTTTATTCATATCGTCGAATGTGAATTTTGATGATTGATTGTTTCTACAATCATTTCTATGATTTGTCACTTTAAAAATATAAAGTTTTCAATACTAGTAGTAAATATCAAAACTCTTTCATCAAAATGATTTCAACACTATTTTATTACAAAGCTCGTTTCTTAAACCGTTTTCCAATCTACTAGTATATACAAACCTTTACCTCACTCGTATGAGAAATCTAATTAAACGACTTAGTAAAACGAGTGGTATGAAACGCTTGCGTTTACTTCGCCGGTTAATTCCTGGACTTATTCGATTGAATCTCTTGTGACAATTTTCTAGTGAAGATTTACAGTTTGTTCGTAAATATTTAAGTTAAGCAAGTGGTTATGGGACATGAAGCTAAACTTTTATATTTATTAACTTAGTGTAATTGACACTTCTCGGTGATCATGACAATCATTTTTATGATTTAGACTAGCAATTGTGCGATGTCTCTTTGACTGCGAGGTTAGACTAGACACCATTTGTGTGATTTCGACTCACACATTTCTCTTTGTCTACAAGGTTAGTCTAGACCTCATCAGTGTGATTTCAACTCACACATGTGGGGTAGCGCCCCATGGTCTTCGGGCCGTTCGTGTGTCAAAAATTAATGGCTAGCTACCATGAGATAGCGTCTCATTCGTGTGATACATATGTTGGTGAGTTTTCATGCTTCCATTCGTGTGATAGGCCTCCCCCCTTTTTATGAATTTTGGATTTCGTGTGTTGAATTCTGGAATTTATGCTTCGCCAATTTTAGTGATTTTCATTGATATGATTTATCAATTTTTGTGCATTGGTGAATTGGTGTGTCATTGACTTGTTGTGAATACAAGTTTTGGGTATGAAACCCTTTTTGGATCTTTGTGAAGATTCTTGTGATATTGAACGATCTTTTGTTGATCATCATTTGCATGCTTATAGTAGATGCCATTATGGATATTATATGTTTATGCCATATCTTTTACTTTATATCATGTCATATGATATTTATAGCTAGACTGATCCGTTTATTATTTTCTTATAAATAATACTCGGGTCAGACTGAGGTGTTACAGGTGCTTCTGTTTGACTCCTCTGCTGGGATTTGCTACTCTGACTTTTGGCTAACAATTTAGATTAGCAATTTTTGTTGTATGCACTTGTGATATAGACTCATAGTTGTATTCTTTTGTATAGCACGTGTTGCTATTCTTTTGTATTATTGTGGATCTTTTTGACCATTACTCTGATATACACTTTCATGTGTTAGTTATATATTCATATCTTCTTCCGCCTTTGTGATATGAATTGTCTGTGACTGATCTATGTTATGATTATTTCTATATTTGTTACCGAAGATTATATTTAGCCACTATGTAGTAGCTTTGAGTTTGCGTCGGTATGTCGGATTTCCTCTTGAGATGAAATGCTTGTTATATTTTATCTGGCATATCGGTGCTCGCACAAAGCAATTGCATGGATGGTCGCTCCTCAACAACCCTATTCTCCGTGCTAGTTGACAGCATTACTCCGTAGTTTCTTGGCTAGCATGGGTATAGAGGTGGGGCGTCACAGCTTGGTATCAAAGCCAAACTTCGAGACGATGTAGAATAAATTAGCAAGGATCATCGTCCTATGTCTATCTTAGGAGTCGTGCTTTAAGATTTAATTCGAGTCTTCGTACCGATTCATCCTATTTTCTTTATGATTCCTTGTTTTATCTATCAAGATTTCTTGATATTCATTTTGTGAATAACCTTCTTCTTCTTCCTTCTTTCTTTCTTAAGGAAGAGAAATGGTTAGACCAGGTCGTCCCAGAGCTGGACCATCTAGTGCTCCACCCCAAGATGGAGTTTTTATGACTACCCAGCAACTTCTTGACCTTGTCACGAATGCTCAAGCAGCTGGTTCTAATCCGGAACCTACTCACCCTAAATCTGGGTTTGCACGTTTGTGCAATGATTACACCAACCTGGGTGGGAAGCCATTTAAAGGTTCTGAAACTATCATCGAGGTCCAGGCTTGGTTGAGGACCTGTGATCGAATCTTCATTCGCATGAATCTCGTCAATCTTCACCGTGTTCAGGTGGCTTCCAGTATGCTCCAAGAGAGAGCATTGGACTGGTACGAACTTCTTATTTCTAAGATTAATGAAGCGGATCTCACCTGGGAGCAATTCCGGGAACGCTTCGAATTAAAATTCGTGCCAGAAGCAGAGAAAGTGACATTGGCTCGGCGTTTCATAGACCTTGTTCAGGGTGAAGCCTCCGTGACTGATTATGTTGCATCCTTCGAGTCACTTTCCAAATATGGGGTTGAATACATCAACACCCCATTGAAGAAGAACCAAAGATTTGTTTATGGCTTAAACAAAAATCTCAAGAAGCCATTACTTCTAAAATTAGAAGTTCCCTTCGAACAACTCACTAATATCGCTCTTCGTCTTGAAGAGGCGGATAGGGAAAGTGATGTTGAAGTGGTGGGTTCCAAACCAAACTTCAACAACAAGAAGAGGCCAAACAAATTCAAAGGTCCTTATCCCAGTAAAAAGGGTAAACAGGCAACTCCTGCTGTGAAGACTTTTTCCTCTACTGAAGGGAAATGCTTTAACTGTGGTTCCAGAGACCATTTTGCGAACAAGTGTTCAAAGCCCCATCGTTGTCGCTATTGTAAAAGCCTGGACCATTTTATGCATGTATGTTCCAAACTTCAAAATAGGAAGGAGGGAAAGCTTAATGTTGCTCATGCCCCTGGCAACACATCTCGTGGTCAAGGTATATCTCATTCTATCCTTGATGGTATTATTATATTTCGTGATCAACCTATTCGAGTTCTCTTTGATACGGGTGCATCCCACTCTTTTATATCAAAGGAACTTGTCGATACCTTTTCTTTAAGTGTTGTTGCTTTAATGACTTCTTTAAGAATTGTGAATCCGGTTGGTGGATCCGCAACTCTTAATTTGCTTTGTAAAGATGTGGAGATTATTTTGAGTGATTTTCCTTTCCTAGCCGATTTGCATGTCCTTCATTATTTAGGCTTTGGAATGATTTGGGAATGGATTGGCTTAACCGTTATGAAGCTCACATCCTATGTCCCGAGCGGACTATTTATCTCCGACACCCGCAATCTGTAAAGCAGATTTCTATTATTCTTAAAGATTCGGATTCTTCTTTGACTGCATCTTTATATTCTTTAAATCCTCGTGATGACGATAATGATGATGAGGAAGATGTCATTGCTCTTATTCACGTTGTTCGAGAATTTTCCGACATATTTGAGCCCGTTTTAGGATTGCCACCTAAGCGAGCAATTGAGTTCAAAATTAATCTTATCCCTGGAGCTCAACCTATTACTCGTCCTCCTTATCGCATGTCTAAAAAGGAGAATGAGGAGATGCACAAACAATTATCCGAATTGGTGACGAAGCAATTTATTCGCTCTAGTTCCTCGCCTTGGGGAGCTTCGGCTATTTTCGTGAAGAAATCCAATGGTACACTTAGACTTTGCGTTGACTACTGCAAGCTTAATGATCTTACTATCAAAAATAAATATCCTTTACCTCGGATTGATGATCTATTTGACCAACTTAGCGGTGCTAGAGTCTTTTCACAATTGGACTTGGCTACCGGTTTTCATCAGCTTCATATTGCAGAGGATAGCATTCCTTTGACATCGTTCCGTACCCGTTATGGATCTTATGAATGGCTTGTTATGCCATTTGGTTTAACGAATGCTCCGGCTTATTTCGTTGACGTTATGAATCGAGTTTTCAAAGATTTCCTCGATCGGTTTGTACTCATATTCATTGATGATATTCTTGTGTATTCAAAAACCGAGGACGAACATGAAAAGCATCCTCGGATTGTGTTGGAAACTCTTAGGAGTAATCATTTAAAAGCAAAATTTTCTAGATGCCACTTTTGGCAATCTCGTGTGAAGTTTCTCGGCCATATTATTTCTGAATCCAGAATTTCCGTGGATCCTTCAAAGATTGAAGCGATTCGAGATTGGAAGAGACCGGAGAGTGTGACAGAGATTCGTAGTTTTCTCGGATTGGCGGGCTATTACCGTCGTTTTATTAAATACTTTTCTAAGATTGTCGTGCCTCTCACTGGCTTGACTAAGAAGGGAGTTAAATACATTTGGTCGGACAAATGTGAAGCCTCTTTTCAGAAATTGAAAGAACTCCTTTCCGATGCTCCTATTCTTGTGATTCCTGATGGAAACCAAGATTTTATTGTTTATACCGATGCTAGTCGCATTGGTTTGGGTGCCGTTCTTATGAAAAAAGAACGTGTTATTGCTTATGCTTCTAGGCAATTGAAGCCGGCCGAGACTAGATATGCCACACATGATTTAGAACTCGCGGCTATTGTTTTCGCCCTTCGAATTTGGCGTTACTATCTATTGGGAGAGAAATTTATTCTTTATACCGATCATAAGTCTTTGAAGTATTTATTCTCTCAAAAGGAACTTAATTTGCGTCAACAACGTTGGCTCGAGTTCCTTGCACCTTATGATCTTGATATCCTTTATACTCCCGGAAAGGGAAATCGAGTTGCCGATGCACTTAGTCGCAAGTAACAAGCGGTTGTTTCCATGATGATTTCCGAATGGAATGATCTCGAGGTCTTATCCACTTGCGAAATTCGAGACCATGTTTTTGATTTAGGTTCATCTCCTGTTTTATGTAGCCTTGAGGCTCATCCTTCTCTTTTAGACCGCTTTCTTGAAGCTCAAAGGCTATATCCCAAATTGGCTCTTCTTGGCCAAAATATTAAGGATAAAATTGATATTGATGGTTTGAAAGACTTTGATATCAATTCTCGTGGCGGAATTCGAAAATTTGGTAGACTTATTGTGCCAAGTATTAGTGATCTTTGTAAAGATATTTTAGAAGATTCACATCATTCTAAATTTACCATTCATCCCGGTAGTAGTAAAATGTACGCGGATATGAAGCGACTTTATTATTGGGAGGGAATGAAATCTGATATTGCTAACTTTGTTAAGTGTTGCATGACTTTCCAACTCATTAAGGCCGAACATCAAAGGCCTGGTGGGTTATTGCAACCTTTAGAAATTCCTATTTGGAAGTGGGATCAAATTTCCATGGATTTTATTGACGGCCTTCCCCGTTCTCGTTCGGGTCATGATAGCTTATGGGTTATAGTTGATAGACTTACTAAATCCACCCATTTTATTCCCGTTCGGTCTAACCGAACCGTTCCTCTTTTGGCCAAACTCTTTGTTAAAGAAATTGTTAAATTGCATGGAGTTCCTACTTCTATTGTTAGCGATCGAGATCCATTGTTTACTAGTGGATTTGGGAAGAGTCTTCAAAAAGCTTTAGGAACGAAGCTTAATTTTAGCACCGCTTATCACCCCCAGCCCGATGGACAAACCGAGCGTGTGAATCAAACTCTTGAAGATCTTTTTCGTGCTTGTGTGCTCGATTTTGGTGGAAGTTAGGAAGATCATATTTCACTTGTTGAATTTTCCTATAATAATAGCTTCCAATCTAGTATTGTTATGGCACCTTTCGAGGCACTCTATGGAAGGCCATGCCGATCTCCTTCTTGTTGGCTTGAGGCCGGTGAGAAGCTGGTTTTAGGTCCAGACTTTATTCGTGATTCCACAGAAAAGATTGAACTTATTTGACATAGGATGAAAGAAGCCTAGAGTAGACAAAAATCCCTTGCCGATAATCGAAGAAGGAGATTAGAATTTTCTGTTGGAGATCTTGTTTTTATTCGTGTTTCACCTATGAAAGGTGTTGTACGTTTCAGTCGGTCGGGAAAGTTAGCACCTCGATATATTGGGCCATTTCCTATCACCGAACGTATTGGTTCTATGGCTTATCGCCTTACATTACCGGCTCAATTTTCTGTTATGCATGACATGTTTCATGTTTCTCAATTACGGATGTGCCTTCGAGATTCCGATTCTATTCTTGAGCCCGGTGTTGTGGAAGAGATTGAAGTTTCGCCTAATTTAACTTATGAGCAACATCCTATTCGTGTTATTGCTTTGGAAGTCAAACGACTTCGAAATAAAGATGTTTCGCTTGTTAAAGTTCAATGGTCTTCAAATTCTAAGGATTGTTCTTGGGAATCTAGAGAGTTCATCGAGCGAACGCATCCTGACTTACTTTCTCATGCTCTTTAAGGTGAACTTCTTACTTCAAAATTCTTTTGTGTTAATATGCTTTTATGGTTGTTACTCTATAGCTTCTTCTTAAATATTACGAGGATGCAATTTCTTTAAGGAGGAGAGTCTGTAACAACCCGCATATTTATCGATTTTATATTTAAATATTTTATTTAAATATTTTATTGATACTCGAAATTTAGTCCGAAAAGCCACCTTTTGCAAACAGTCGAATTAGGACTCGAGACCACTTCCATTGAGTTCAAAAGGCCGTTTGCGATCTTTTGAAGCGTAAACTTTGTTATGTTTGGAGTTAGTGGAATTTTGCTACTTTTCACTTAGGGCTTTGGTTTGGGCTGAGCCCACTAACCCCACTTAACTCAGTTCCAACCCTCTCCTCTTCATTTACTTCCTTTCTACTTTCCTTATACTCGAGCTTTTATAACAATGGTGAGTGGAATGATAAATTAAAATTCCAAACCCTAGTTTTCTTTTGCAAATCAAACTCTATCTCCAAACTAATAGAAGAACCCATTGGTAAGCCTTCTCTTCTTCTTCTCCAACCCATTCTTTTATCAATTTCAGAAATTCCTAAACCTAACTTTTGGAATGTTTTTCTTTTAAAGCTTAGAATCAAGCTTCTTGTGTTGGATTTGAAGAGTGGTTGATTCTCCTTTGCTTTCAAGCTTCTTCTTCAATTATTTGGGTTCAAAGGTGAGAATTTTATCTCACATCTTAGTCTATAATTATCTTCGATTGTTAGGTATGAATTCCTAACACTTATTCTTGTGCAATTGATTTTGGTTTGAATTGATTTGGTGTGTATTCCAATTTTTAGTGTTTTGAAATCAAAATCTATGAAAATCCTTTTATGGATATTTGGACATTGATATTTGAGGCGTATCGAAGAGCCGTTAAGGCTGGGTTGTCGCTTGGCGTAAACCCTTCGTCGTTGTCGCTCGATCGATCGCTTCCGGTATCCATTTGGCCATTTTTGGCCTAGGTTTAGGGAATGCCCTGAACCTTTGATTCAGACGTCTGGAACGTAGTATTCAGACGTCTGAATATTATACTGGGAATTATTATTCCCCAGTATTCAGACGTCTGAATCTATATTTCAGACGTCTGAATTGGTTCGTTTGGAACCAGAAAGGAAATAGGCCAAAAAGTACCTATTTCAGACGTATGGAATAAAAGATTCAGACGTCTGAATTCTGTTTTGGAAAATATTTTATTTTCCAGATTCAGACATCTGAATCCTTGATTTCAGACCTCTGAATCTGCACTCTTTTTGCCTCTTTGCCTATTTGCTTGAGAATTCCAACTTTAATCGATTCGTGTTGATTCCCTTTTGTTGTTATCATTTATTATTGACTTGATGACATTTTCTTCATCATTTTTGGGAATATCCACTTTGATGGATTCCGTAATCGATTTCTTTGGATTTTTATTCACATCTTCGAATGTGAATTTTGATGATTGATTTTTTCTACAATCATTTCTATGATTTGTCACTTTAAAAATATAAAGGTTTTAATACTAGTAGTAAATATCAAAACTCTTTCATCAAAATGATTTCAACACTATTTTATTACAAAGCTCGTTTCTCAAACCGTTTTCCAATCTACCAGTATATACAAACCTTTACCTCACTCGTATGAGAAATCTAATTAAACGACTTAGTAAAACGAGTGGTATGAAATGCTTGCGTTTACTTCGTCGGTTAATTCTTGGACTTATTCGATTGAATCTCTTGTGGCAATTTTCTAGTGAAGATTTACAGTTTGTTCGTAAATATTTAAGTTAAGAAAGTGGTTATGGGACATGAAGCTAAACTTTTATATTTATTGACTTAGTGTAATTGACACTTCTCGGTGATCATGACGATCATTTTTATGATTTAGACTAGCAATTGTGTGATGTCTCTTTGACTGCGAGGTTAGACTAGACACCATTTGTGTGATTTCGACTCACACATATCTCTTTGTCTGCAAGGTTAGTCTAGACCTCATCTGTGTGATTTCGACTCACACATGTGGGGTAGCGCCCCATGGTCTTCGGACCATTCGTGTGTCAAAAATTAATGGCTAGCTACCATGAGATAGCATCTCGTTCGTGTGATACATATGTTGGTGAGTTTTCATGCTCCCGTTCGTGTGATAGGCCTCCCACTTTTTATGATTTCTGGATTTCGTGTGTTGAATTCTGGAATTTATGCTTCACCAATTTTAGTGATTTTCATTGATATGATTTATCAATTTTTGTGCATTGGTGAATTGGTGTGTCATTGACTTGTTGTGAATACAAGTTTTGGGTATGAAACCCTTTTTGGATCTTTGTGAAGATTCTTATGATATTGAACGATCTTTTGTTGATCATCATTTGCACACTTATAGTAGATGCCATTATAGATATTATATATTTGTGCCATATCTTTTACTTTATATCATGTCATCCGATATTTATAGCTAAACTGATCCGTTTCTTATTTTCTTATAAATATACTCGTGTCAGACCGAGGTGTTACAGGTGCTTCTGTTTGACTCCTCTGCTGGGATTTGCTATTCTGACTTTTGGCTAACTATTTAGATTAGCAATTTTTGTTGTATACACTTGTGATATAGACTCACAGTTTTATTCTTTTGTATAGCACGTGTTGCTATTCTTTTGTATTATTGTGGATCTTTTTGACCACTACTCTGATATGCACTTTCATGTGCTAGTTATATATTCATATCTTCTTCCGCCTTTGTGATATGAATTGTCTGTGACTGATTTATGTTATGCTTATTTCTATATTTTTTACCGAAGATTATATTTAGCAACTGTGTAGTAGCTTTGAGTTTGCGTCGGTATGTCAGATTTCCTCTTGAGATGAAATGCTTGTTATATTTTATCTGGCATATCGGTGTTCGCACAAAGCAATTACATGGATGGTCGCTCCTCAACAGCCTTATTCTCCGTGCTAGTTGACAGCATTACTCCGTAGTGTTCTTGGCTAGCGTGGGTATAGAGGTGGGGCGTCACAACATGACTTAGAAACTTAACTCTTTCTTCCAGAAATGACACTTCGAAAACTTCGTTTTCAGTTAATGCTACCTCAGCGTCTCAACCACTACTCTAAGGTGAACTTCATGCTCTCCTTCATCCTTAGAGTATATTGAAATGTCATATATGAATACAAGTATGAACCTATCCAAGTGCTCTCGGAAAACTCGGTTCATCAAATCTACGAAGAAAGCTAGTGCATTCATTAACCTGAATGGCATCACTAACCATTCATACGAATCATACCTAGTTCAAAATGCCGTCAATGGAATCTGTACTCTGCCACTCTTAGTTTATAGAAACATATCGCCAAATCCAATTGGGAAAATACTCTATCTCCACTCAACTAGTCAAATAAGCTATCAATTCTCGGCAAAGGATATCTATTCTTGACTCGTTCAACTTACGATAGTCGATACACATCCTTAACGACCTACCTTGTTTCTTTACGAATACCGCGGCCGCTCCCTCAAGCGAACTGCTTCGTCTAATAAAATTCCTCCCTTCTAAATCCACTAGCTGCATGTAACGACCCGTAAATTTTGATTAATAAATTTGTTAGTTTAATTTAAATTTTGCAATTAAATTTAGGAAGAAATAAGAATCTTAGAAGTTATAATGAAGCAAATGTTAGAAATTTAAATATAGTAATTGAAATTAAGATTTACAAATTCAAAATGTAATTGCAATCAATTGAAATTGTGAAATTTGTCATACTTGGTTATAAGTTCAATAAAAGTAACAAACGGGAATATTGAATTAACTAATGAAATGTTATAATCAGAAGTATAATTGAAATGCTACTAATTTAATATAATGAGAAGATAAGTAATATAAATAAATGATTGTAAACTTTAGTAAATGAATTAATGTGCAAAGGAATTGAATTAAACATGAATAGCATGAATAACATGAATATTAATAAATGAAATTATGTAATAATTGATAAATGATGGCATTCATGAATGAAATGAGATTTGTAAGTAATAAAGGAATAATTAAAATAAACATTAAACCAATGAATAAAAGAAAAAGGTTGTAAGAAGTAAATGTAAAGTAAAAGAATAGAATATAAGTGAATGCAGTCAGTAGTATGGAAATAAATGCTAACATTGAATTGTAATAAATGTAACTAAATGTTACATTTGTGTGAAATGTAAAGATAATGGTTAGGAGTTGTTAAAAGGGATATATTAAAGTAATGAATGAGAAAAACGAATCAATTAATATATGTATTTATTTCTTTAGTATGTTGCATAAGATTTGGAAATCAAATTTGCAATTAAAGGAAATTAGGTAGTACGATATTTGGAAATAAAGTTAAGGGTACAACTATTTAAATTACCTAATTAATTGGTCAATGAATTTATTTGAAATAAAGTTCAAATTATGTTAATTAATTAACACGTAAAGTATGTAAAGAAATTAATAGAATGAAAGTTTTAATGTTGAAATTTTTATAGAATGTAAAGTATTTAAAAACCTAAATTAATGTGTTCAATGGATAGAAGTACACATTTAAAAACGTAATATTCATTCAAATTAAAATGTAAATAGGCAAAATTAGCATTGATATGGAATACCTATTACCTGGAATCAAATTGTAAAGTTGTAATTGATTTGAAATCTGTAAAATGGGAATAAATTCAAAGTTACAATTAATTGGTGAAATAATGCATAATAAATTGTTGGTTGATAATTAAAGTATGAAGGTGTGTAAATTGGGCAATAGTGAAAACTTTAATTATTTACCCATTTATTTAATGCATTGAATTAGATCTAAATCAATTGCAACATTTGTTTGTTAATAATAGCTTATAAGGGAAGTTTAACGCTAATGTTAACGATTAGTATATGTTAACCATTTATTTAGTATATTTAATATAAACTGGTAATCAATTGAAATAAATCTAAATTAAAAGCTATGATAGCATAAATTAAGGAAATAATTGGTAACCAATGTTAATTTTTTTTATAATATGACCATTGGTTGATTAAAGAAGTAAAAATCAAGATTTATTATTTTATTTGAAATTTAGAATTCAATAAGTGCATTTATTGCAAGTAAGTGGAATTTAATATTAAAATATTACGCTAATGGAAATTAGGATGAAATCTGCGAATAGTAATGCAATAACTACGAACCAATGAAACTTTCATCCAATTGATAATGATAGATTGAATAATAGAATGAAAAGTCAATTAAATGGAATTATTGACATTAAAATTGGTAATTTCTGAATTATTGAAATTGAAAGCAAAGATAGTAATTATTGAAATAATTAACATTGAATCAATACGAAAATTTGTTTAAATTGTTATAAATGGCTAAATAAATCAAGTGACAAAATTTGTAAGCTAAAGAATTGGAATTTAAAATTTGATTTAATTAGTTTAGTTTTAATTTATTTAAGTAATATAAAAATAGCCATTTTGGCCACTGACTCAGATTTCGACAAAACAAGTTTTATTGGATCCGTAATAGTGAATTACTGTAGGATTTCAAGTTTCGTATCGATCGGACTTGTCGTTTGATCATATGGACTTGAAACGCCTTGAAATCAAATTTGACTGAAATCAATAGAAATCAATTAAAAAATATTGATTTTAGCATAACTTCTTCATACGATGGAATTTGGATGTGAAACTTTTTCCATCGCGTTCAAAATATTTTAAAACATCTATTTTGATATATGGGTTGACCCAATTTCGTTCCGGAGTCAAAACGGGCTTTTCGGGCCATATATCGTTTAGCACGTACATCTATCTTATCCGATCCATCCTATTTCAACTTTGTCTATAAATATATCATTATAAAACCTAAGTCTCCTCAATTTCATTTGGCTGTAAGTCTATCTCAACTCTCTCCTCCTCAATGGCAGACAACATAATTTCAGATCCAATCCCAAATAAAATCCAAAGTTGAAAATCCAAACTCCTCAGAAAAATTCATTAAAATTATATGTTGAAGCTCTCGACTAGAGTAATTCACCGATGGTGTTAGTTTTTCGATTCAGTTTGTCGTTTAACCGGTAAAATTTGAAGAAGTTTCGGCCGTTCGTTTTGGGTTATTGGTTTCGATGGCGGATCTTCAATTTTAGGACGATCAGGAGTTTGCCGTACGTAGAGGGCAACCTGAGCTTCGCATCTGAAGTGTTAGTTCATCGAATCGGCTATCGATTTTGCCTCGTTTTCGAATTAGAAGCAGGTGACGACGGGTCGTTTATGGACATCGGAGGTGGGCGCGTCCTAGGCGGAGGTGCGGCGTGAGGAGGGCGAGCTAGGGGTGAAGGCCGATCGAGTTAAGGTTCGTCAAAGAAGCGTCAAAAATTGGGTGTAGGGTGGCGGCTTTCATCTAGGGTTCGGTTTCTAACGCGTGCGAATTTCCTGTGGCGTGCTCGATTTTGGTGAGGAGAAGAAACGCGCGTGACGTGGTAAGGTTGTTTTTATTTTATTTATTTTATTTTTTTAAATTCGCATTCAAGTGATCTAATTACAATATCTTCCGCATACGACAAATGTTTCACGCGCGGTTTCTTGCGTTAGGATCGTATTTAAATTCTAGAGATTTTGACGCTGGTTTGGACAGATTCTGAGACCGTGCAATTTTGGGTTTATTTGATTAAAATTTTGGATTTGTAAGCTAAAGAATTGGAATTCAAAAATTGATTTAATTCATTTTTGCGTATAAACTGCCAATTAAAATTTTTGTTAAATTTATTATTGCATATAAACTGCTAGTTAAATTTATTTATTATTGCATATAAACTACAGTTGAACAGTTACTTAATTCATTATTGAAAAATTAACTGCCAGTAATTAATTATTATTTATTGATGTAATTGTTTGAATTGGATGATAAATTGATAAATGTTTGATGATTGATATGACGGATGAATGGATGCTGTATTTATATTGTTAAACTGCAAGTTACTATGCATTTTCATTTCATTTGGGATTGCGGTTTGAAATGATATACAACCGCATTTTTATTTTTAAATTGCGGATTGAAATGATAAATATCCGTATCACTTGACCGTAGGATAGAAAATTATATACAGGCACCGCGGTGTGTATATATATATCAAATTATTTTTGAAATGATTTTTTATGGTTTCGGAAAGAATACGGTTTAA
Source organism: Allium cepa (assembly GCA_030765085.1). Lineage (NCBI taxonomy): Eukaryota > Viridiplantae > Streptophyta > Magnoliopsida > Asparagales > Amaryllidaceae > Allium > Allium cepa. The sequence goes on along the minus strand of CM060945.1, from coordinate 576,253,582 downwards.
TAAATATTAAATTTTGATATATATATATATATATAGTAATTTTTTTTGAATTTAGCTATGCATAAATTTGTTTCGAATTTTAAAATAAGCTAAATAATGAAATTGATTTCGTTTATATAATATGGTTAAGAATATATTTGAAATTCTATTGTATATAGAGTTTATAATAACTCAAATAAAAGTAAGGTTGAAGATAAATGTGAATATGATTTGAATTAAAGTATTTAAGAATTTTCCTCGAAAAATTTGTTTTGAAATGTAAATAAATTAAGATTTAAAAGGTATGATCTTATAACTTGATTTTTGATTTGAGGATTTAAACGAAGATCAAATTAATTTGAAGAATATTATCAAGTTAATTTAATTAAAAGAATATCCTGTTATTGAAGTTTAAGGGTTTTACCTGAATAATATTTGTTTAGTAAGTAAAATTTTCAAACTTAAATAATAGGAATTGGATTTGATATATATTAAATTATCAAAGAATCCATTTTGAAATAGTGGAATATTTAAAAATTTAAATATATGAACTATAAAGTTTTGAAATATAGAATATTTAAGCTCTGAAATATATGGGAATTAAAATGGTTTATTTGGAGGTTCAAATTGATATTGGGAATTTATTGTGAAATTTAAAGAAGCTGTTTATTTTATAAAGTAATATAGTATTTGAACCATTAAGTATTAAAAGTTATGTTTCAAAGCTATGGTTTCAAGGTATATAGTTTTGAAAAGGCTATGATTTTTGGAAAAGATATATTTGAAATAAGAGTGATATCATATTGATTTGGGTCTTTAAAGTATAAATGATATCGTATTTATATAGTTTATAATTTTAAAATATAAATGACAGCATATTGATTTGGGTCTTTAAAGTATTAAAGAACAAATATCTTGATATTTTAAAATTTTAAATTATATATATATGTGTGTATATATATGATTTGACTTCGCATAAATATCTTTACTTATATTAGCTAACTTTTATCCGAGCCAGCCCACAAACTCGTACGAGCCATGCTCCTTCATCAGTTTAAATACGTGTTTCTCCTTTCTCTTCATTTGCAAGCCCAAAGAAAAAAAGGAAAAGATTCCAACTTTAAAAATTCATATATAAATGAATATTTAATAAGAAAATTTGAAACGAGTTCTAAGTTTAGCATAAGTTGAGATTGAAGCTTCAATCATCGATTTGGACACATATTCTAGTTCATGATGTCGATTAGCTGCTTGCGCCAAGATTTTATAGGATTCGAAAAAAATATGTAACAACCCGCATATTTATTAATTTTATATTTAAATATTTTATTTAAATATTACATCGTTTGTCGGATTTTAGTCCGGAAAGCTACTTTTTGCAAACAGTCGAATTAAGGACTCGAGACCCCTTCCATTGAGTTCAAAATGCTGTTTGCAACCTTTTTGAGTATAAGCTTCGATATGTTTGGAGTAAGTTGATTTTTGCTACTTTTTCGATAGGGCTTTGGGTTTAGCCCATTTGCCCAATTCTGATTATATCAACCCAACCCCTCTCCACATCTCTTCATTCATTCCTCATTTCCTAACTCTCTCAAGCTCAATAGAATAATGGGGGAAAAGATTGAAAATTAGAATTCCAAGCCCTAGTTCATTTGCAAAATCCAAGCTCTAGCTCCAAATTCTAAGAGAAGCCATTAGTAAGCATCTCCTTCTTCTTCTCCAACTCATTCTCCTTTCAATTTCAGAATTCCCTAAACCTAACTTAGGAAATATTTTACTTGTAAGCTTAGATTGAAGCTTCTTGGGTTGGAATTGAAGAGTGTTTGTCCTTGCCTTGCTCTATTGCTTCTTCTTACTTGTTCTTTGGGTTTAAAGGTGAGATTTTTATCTCACATCTAAGTCTATGATTATCTTTGATTGTTAGGTATGAATTCCTAACACTTATTCATGTGCATTTAATTTTGATTTGGATTGGTTTTGTGAATATTCCAATTTTTAGCGTTTTGCGTTCAAATCTTTAAAGATCCTAACTTTGATGTTTGAACATGTTTTTGGTGATGCATCGAGGAGCTAGTATGACCGGGTAGCCGATGGGCGTAATCGCCAAGCGTCCGTACTTGACCGGTTGCAAATTGAGTGAGAGATTGCACTTCTATTAAATAGGGTAGGAATTTCAGAATTTGCAGTTCGGCCGACCGAACCCCCTGGGCCGGTCGACCGAAGATGAAGCCGAAACTTTCTAGCCTATTTTCGGTCGACAGACTCAGGAAGTCCGGTCAACCGACCTGCTCCTATTTCCCTGTTTGCCTATTTATGCTCGTTTTGCTTCGTTTTTCCAATTGTTAATCGATTCTTCTTCTCCGATTAGTTGTTATCACCTTTGTCAACTTTGATAACTTCTCTTTTTGGAATTTTTGGGTATTTCCACTTTGATGGATTTGGTATCGATTCCTTTGGATTTTATTCACATCTTCGTATGTGAATTTTAGTGATTGATTGTTTCTACAATCATTTTTGTGACTTGTCACTTTTAAAAATATGAACAGTAGTAAATATCAACATTCTTTCATCAAAACGATTTCAACACTATTTTATTACAAAGCTCGTTTCTTAAACCGTTTTCCAATCTACTAGCATATACAAACCTTTACCTCACTCGTACGAGAAAATCTAATTAAACGGCTTAGTAAAACAAGTGGTATGAAACGCTTGCGTTTGCTTCGTCGGTTAATTTTTGGACTTGTTCGATTGAATCTCTTGTGACAATTTTCTAGTGGAGATCTACAAATTGTTCGCAAATATTTAAGTAAAGCTAGAGGTTATGGGACATGAAGCTAAGCTCATATATTTACTAGCTTATTGTAATTGACACTTCTTGTTGATCGATGATGATCATTTTATGGTTTAGACTAGCAATGTGCGATGTCTCTTTGTCCATGGGGAGGACAGTACTTCATTTATTGAGCTTCGTCTCATTTCTCGCATGGGTCGTACCTTTCTAGGTGCGTCGATGTTTATTTACATATGGGTCGTATCTATTTAGGTGCGTCGATGTTTGTTTACTTCGTGGAGCAATCGGCTCAATGAGTCGGGGTATGGGGCGTATCTATTTAGGTGCGTCGATGTTCGACTTTGCATAGGGTGTATCTTTCTAGGTGCATCGATGCTAGACATTACATGGGGCGTATCTATTTAGGTGCGTCGATATTTGTCTTTGCATGGGTCATACCTTTCTAGGTGCGTCGATGTTTGACTGTGCATGGGGCGTCTCTATTTAGGTGCGTCGATGTTCGGTCCATGGAATAGCATTCCGTTTTGTGATACACGTGTTGGTGAGTTTTTATGCTCCCGTTCTTGTGACAGGCCTCTTTCCTCTTTTTGTGATTTCTGGATTTCTATTGATTGATTTCTAGAATTTGCGTTTCACCAATTTTCGTGATTTACATTGATAAGCTTTATCATTATTTGTGCATTGGTGAATTTGTGTGTCATTAACTTTTTGTGAATAAAAATATAGAGTATGACATTCCTTTTTATCTTTGAGAAGATTCTTGTGATATTGATTAATCTCTTGTTGATTTTCAATTACACACTTATCATAGTATGACATTTTGGTTATTATATGATTTTGTCATATCTCTTATTCTATATCATTTCATCTGATATTTATAGCTAGACTGTTCCGTTTATTATTTTCTTATTGAATAATACTCGGGTCAGACCGAGATGTTATAGGTGCTTCTGCTTGACTCCTCGTCTGGGCTTATTATTATCCTGACTTTTGGATAACTACCTAGATTAGTAGTTTTTGGTTGTATACATTTGAGATATAGACTCATTGATGTATACATATTCTTTTGTCTTGCACTTGTAACTATTCTTTTGTGATATTGTGGATCTTATTTGGCCACTACTCTGATATACACTTTTATGTGTAATATTTATATCTATTTCCGCCTTTGTGATATGAATTATCTGTGACTGATTTGTGTTATGTTTATTTCTATATTTGTTTCCGAAGATATTATAGCCACTGTGTAGTAGCTTTGAGTTTGTGTCGGTATGTCGGATTTCCTCTTGAAAAGAATGCAAGTTATATTTTATCTGGCATATTGGTGCTCGCACAAAGCAATTACACGGATGGTCGCTCCTCAACAGCCTTATTCTCCATGCTAGTTGACGGCATTACACCGTAGTGTCCTTGGCTAGCGTGTGTATAGAGGTGGGGCGTCACAGCTTGGTATCAGAGCCAAACTTCGAAACATTGTAGAATAATTTAACAAGGATCATCGTTCGGGTCTTCGTACCGTCCTATCCTATTTTCTTTTATGATTCCTTGTTTTATCTATCAAGAATGCTTGATATCCATTTGGTGAATAACCTTTTTATTCTTCTTTCTTTCTTTCTTTCTAAAGGAAGAGAAATGGTTAGATCAGGCCGTCCCAACGTCGGACAATCTAGTGCTACTCCCCAAGATGGAGTATTCATGTCTGCTCAGCAGCTTTTAGATCTCGTGAAGAATGCTCAAGCTGCCGGACCCATTTCAGAGCCTATTCATCCTAGATACGATTTTGCACGCTTGTGTAGAGACTGTATCGATTTGGGTGGAAGGCCATTTAGTGGATCCGAGAGTGTTATAGAAATTCAAGCTTGGCTCAAAACATGCGATCGAATCTTTTCTCGCATGAACCTTATTGATCTTCACCGAGTTCAAGTGGCCTCTAGTATACTCCAACAAAGAGAATTAGATTGGTATGAGCTTTTGATTTCTGAAATAAATGAAGCGGATCTTACTTGGGAGAAATTCCGAGAACGATTCGAATTAAAGTTTGTGCCAGAGGCTGAAATGGTAAATTCAGCACGGCGTTTTATCGACCTTGTTCAAGGTGAATCTTCTGTGACAGACTATGTCGCATCTTTCGAATCCCTTTCCAAATATGGGGTTGAACACATTAATACCCCATTGAAGAAAAATCAGAGATTTGTCTATGGCTTGAATAAGAATCTTAAGAAGCCATTACTCTAGAAACTTGAGGTTTCATTTGATCAACTTATTGATATTGCTCTTCGTCTTAAAGAGGCCGATATAGAGAGTATTGTTGAAGTTGTGGTTGCCAAACAGAACTTCAACAACAACATGAAGAGGCCTGTTAAATTCGAAGGCCCCGTTCCCAACAAGAAAGGGAGGCAAGAAACCCCGGTAGCAAAAGCTCCTACCTCTAGTCATGGACAATACTACAATTGTGTTTCCATGGACCATTATGCAAGGGAGTGTCCGGAACCTCTTTATTGTCGCTATTGCAAAAATTCGAGACACCATATAACTGCATGTCCCATACTTCAAAGTAGGAAGGAGGGAAAGCTCAATGTAGTGCATGCTCCTAACAACTCTTCTCTTGGTCAAGGTATTTTACATTCAATCCTTGTGCTATTGTTTTATTTCGTGATCTTTCTATTTGAGTTCTTTTTTATATGGGTTCATCTCATTATTTTTTTATCAAAAGAACTTATCGATTCTTTTCTTTGAATATTTTGGGCTTGATGACTACTTTGAGAATTGTGAATCCTATTAGTGGATCCACAGCGCTCAGTGGTTTCTTGTATTGATGTCGAAATTATTTTGTGTGATTTTTCTTTCCGAGCCGATTTTTATTTATGCTTCGGAATTGACTTTTGTACGGATTGGCTTAATTATTATGAAGCCATATCTTATGTCCCGAGTGGACTATTCGTCTTCGACATTTTTTAATCTGTTAAGCAGATTTCCATTTTTCTTTGTGATTTCGATTCCAATTTGATGGCATCATTTTTATTCTTCAAACCTACAAGATGAGGAAAACGTTATTTTTCTCATTCGGGTAGTTTGTGGAATTTTCCGGTATTTTTGAGCTTGTCTTAGGATTATCTCCTAAGCAATCTTTTGAGTGGTGTTACGGTCTTTTTAGTTCGACCTTGCCACCGATTTTCATTTGGCAACGAGTTACGGGAGTTAGCATTCCACTTACCGCATTCCGCACTCGTTATGATTCTTATGAATAACTTGTTATATCATTCAGTTTGTCCAGCTTATTTCATCCATTTTATGTATCAACTATTCTACGAATATCTCGATGATTCCATTCTTGTATTTATTGATTTTGGATGAAAATAGAAATTTAAAATTTTGCAAATCTTTTTCATAAAATTTATTTATAAGTACAATTGGATTTTGATCTTAAACGAGTAAAGAGTATTCTCAAAACTTTTAAGAGATATTTTCATCATATAGAAGATGATTTTGTGATTGTATTGCCCGTTGAGTGCTTTAAGAATTCTGGACGATGCGCTTGATCAACGTTATCGATAGGAATTTCCTAAACGCTTTGATGAGACAGTCAGACACAATAAATTGACTTGTAAAGATGTAAATTTACGTTCGGACTTACTCTTTCGTGCTCCTTGTGGTGAACTTCTCATTTCAAAATTTCTTTTGTGTTGATATGCTTTTTTGGTTGTTACTCTTTATTTTCCTTCTTAAGTATTGCGAGGACGCAATTTCCTTAAGGAGGGGAGTTTGTAACAACCCGCATATTTATTAATTTTATATTTAAATATTTCATCGTTCGTCGGATTTTAGTCCGGAAAGCTACTTTTTGCAAACAGTCGAATTGGGACTCGAGACCCCTTCCATTGAGTTCAAAATGCCGCTTGCAACCTTTTTGAGTATAAGCTTCGATATGTTTGGAGTAAGTTGATTTTTTCTACTTTGTCGATAGGGCTTTGGGTTTGGGTTTAGCCCATTTGCCCAATTCTGGTTATATCAACCCAACCCCTCTCCACTTCTCTTCATTCATTCCTCATTTTCTAACTCTCTCAAGCTCAAGAGAATAATGGGGGAAAAGATTGGAAATTAGAATTCCAAGCCCTAGTTCATTTGCAAAATCCAAGCTCTAGTTCCAAATTCTAAGAGAAGCCATTAGTAAGCATCTCCTTCTTCTTCTCCAACTCATTCTCCTTTCAATTTCAGAATTTCCTAAACCTAACTTAGGAAATATTTTACTTGTAAGCTTAGATTGAAGCTTCTTGGGTTGGAATTGAAGAGTGTTTGTCCTTGCCTTGCTCTATTGCTTCTTCTTACTTGTTCTTTGGGTTTAAAGGTGAGATTTTTATCTTACATCTAAGTCTATGATTATCTTCGATTGTTAGGTATGAATTCCTAACACTTATTCATGTGCATTTAATTTTGATTTGGATTGGTTTTATGAATATTCCAATTTTTAGTGTTTTGGGTTCAAATCTTTAAAGATCCTAACTTTGATGTTTGAACATGTTTTTGGTGATGCATCGAGGAGCCAATAGGACCGGGTAGCCGATGTGCGTAATCCCCAAGCGTCCGTGCTCGACCGGTTGCAAATTGAGTGAGAGATTGCACTTCTATTAAATAGGGTAGGACTTGCAGAATTTGCAGTTCGGCCGACCGAACCCCCTGGGCCGGTCGACCGAAGCTGAAGCCGAAACTTTCTGGCCTATTTTCGGTCGACCGACTCAGGAAGTCCGGTCAACTGACCTGCTCATATTTCCCTGTTTCCCTATTTATGCTCGTTTTGCTTTGTTTTTCCAATTGTTAATCAATTCTTCTTCTCCGATTAGTTGTTATCACCTTTGTCAACTTTGATAACTTCTATTTTTGGAATTTTTGGGTATTTCCACTTTGATGGATTCAGTATCGATTTCTTTGGATTTCAGTCACGTCTTCGTATGTGAATTTTAGTGATTGATTGTTTCTACAATCATTTTTGTGACATGTCACTTTTAAAAATATAAAGGTTTTCAACACTAGTAGTAAATATCAAAATTCTTTCATGAAAACGATTTCAACACTATTTTATTACAAAGCTCGTTTCTTAAACCGTTTTCCAATCTACTAGCATATACAAACCTTTACCTCACTCGTGTGAGAAATCTAACTAAACGGCTTAGTAAAACAAGTAGTATGAAACGCTTGCGTTTGCTTCGTCGGTTAATTTTTGGCCTTGTTCGATTGAATCACTTGTGATAATTTTCTAGTGGAGATCTACAATTTGTTCGCAAATATTTAAGTCAAGCTAGTGGTTATGGAACATGAAGCTAAGCTCATATATTTACTAGCTTATTGTAATTGACCCTTCTTGTTGATCGATGATGATCATTTTATGGTTTAGACTAGCAATGTGCGATGTCTCTTTGTCCATGTGGAGGACAATACTTCATTTTATTGAGCTTCGTCTCATTTCTTGCATGGGTCATACCTTTCTAGGTGCGTCGATGTTTATTTACACATGGGTCGTATCTATTTAGGTGCGTCGATGTTTGTTTACTTCGTGGAGCAATCGGCTCAATAAGTCGGGGTATGGGGCGTATCTATTTAGGTGCGTCGATGTTCGACTTTGCATGAGTTGTATCTTTCTAGGTGCATCGATGCTAGACATTACATGGGGCGTATCTATTTAGGTGCGTCGATATTTGTCTTTGCATGGGTCGTACCTTTCTAGGTGCGTCGATGTTTGACTGTGCATGGAGCGTCTCTATTTAGGTGCGTCGATGTTCGGTCTATGGAATAGCGTTCCGTTTTGTGATACACGTGTTGGTGAGTTTTTATGCTCCTGTTCTTGTGACAGGCCTCTTTCCCCTTTTTGTGATTTCTGGATTTCTATTGATTGATTTCTAGAATTTGTGTTTTACCAATTTTCGTGATTTACATTGATAAGCTTTATCATTATTTGTGCATTGGTGAATTTGTGTGTCATTAACTTTTTGTGAATAAAAATATAGAGTATGACATTCCTTTTTATCTTTGAGAAGATTCTTGTGATATTGATTAATCTCTTGTTGATTTTCAATTACACACTTATCATAGTATGACATTTTGGTTATTATATGATTTTGTCATATCTCTTATTCTATATCATTTCATCTGATATTTATAGCTAGACTGATCCGTTTATTATTTTCTTTTTGAATAATACGGTCAGACCGAGATGTTATAGGTGCTTCTGCTTGACTCCTCGTCTGGGCTTATTATTATCCTGACTTTTGGATAACTACCTAGATTAGTAGTTTTTGGTTGTATACATTTGAGATATAGACTCATTGATGTATACATATTCTTTTGTCTTGCACTTGTAACTATTCTTTTGTGATATTGTGGATCTTATTTGGCCACTACTCTGATATACACTTTTATGTGTAATATTTATATCTATTTCCACCTTTGTGATATGAATTATCTGTGACTGATTTGTGTTATGTTTATTTCTATATTTGTTTCCGAAGATATTATAGCCACTGTGTAGTAGCTTTGAGTTTGTGTCGGTATGTCGGATTTCCTCTTGAAAAGAATGCAAGTTATATTTTATCTGGCATATTGGTGCTCGCACAAAGCAATTACACGGATGGTCGCTCCTCAACGGCCTTATTCTCCATGCTAGTTGACGGCATTACACCGTAGTGTCCTTGGCTAGCGTGTGTATAGAGGTGGGGCATCACAAAATAAATTTTGGCACATGCATATTATTTGGAAGAGGCGGAGACAAGCAGGTCTCGTTTCGATCTGGGGATGCATTGCTATGGCGAAGGGGTTCGATCGAACGAGGGGAAGTGGAGTGACGTGTGGGTATTGTCGAATTGGTCGTTGGTGGCGTAGGAGGTTAATGCACATGCACGTTTCGTGATCGTGTATATGGGTTTACTGGAGGAGAAGAAGAGGGAGATGAGGAATAGTGGCGGGTTGGGACTTTTGAAGTTTGGCCAGGCTTGCTGATTTTGGGGTATAAAGGATTTGTTAAATTATATGATTTGTTGTTTTAAATTAAATCGATAAATTGTAAATTGAATAAACTGCTCAATTTAGGTCCATATCGAACATGGACTGTTGCGTTTGGTTCGTATTGAATAACACTACGAAATGGAATTGATTTGGTGACAATTGGAGCTAGCAGGAATTTTGGTTAAAATTAAACATCCTTTTGATTTTAATTTAAACGGAACGCTTCAGTCATGACTGTAATCAATGTGAGTAAATCTCACCCGTGTTGGATAATTGGTTGTATTTTAAATAGTAAAAATTATTTATTGATTGATTGGTTGAATTGATAAATTATTATCACCTGGATATTATATTATATATAGTAATATAAATATTAGCTATTGGATATATTTCCCGCCAATCGAAGCGGATGAGACACTATGCATCCCGTATAATAGCGGATGACCCTATATTACCGCGATATACCGTCTCGAAGTGGGATTGATATTTTATGTTGTATAACATCTGCGGTTGTAGGGAAACAGGTTAGAGGGATCCAACTGGATTCCCCGAAAATGTTGATTTTTAATTTCATATATTGTGATATATGATGCGTTTGAATAATCTGTGATAGTCTGATAGATTATGATGTGATTTGAATTTATTGGATTTTATAGTAGCATTGATCTTGATTTTGGCATTATAAATGCCATAAATAATATTTTTGAACTTTAAAGGGAAATTCAAAGGCGATTTTGGAAATGAAAACAATTATATTAAATTTTGGGATTATTTAAAGGGAAATTAATTTAGATAAAACAAAACAAATTTGATTTTAGATATTTATTTAGCTATTTAGTAAAATGGTTTCAAATAGAGAATTTTAAATTGGAATTTTTAAACAATGGATTATTAATAAGATTTTTAGAAATAAGAAATTGGAGTCGGAATCGAGATTTGATTGCTTTTGGTATATAATTTGGATTATTTAACAAATAGATTTAAAAATTGACTTTTAATTAGAAATCGATTTATAAATGGATTTTAGTGATACGAACTTGTTATAAACTGGAAATGAGATTTATGGAACTTATAAATAATGTTTATAAAAATGATGTGAATGATCATCATTTTATAAATTGGAAATATAAATTCACGGTGAGAGATATGGGGATCAGTTTAGAAAAATAGTGGATTCTATTTTGAGAATTGGAAAAAAGGTTATGAAATTGGAAATTTAATCGATTTGTGATAAATCGAGAGAGTTTTATAAATATAAAATTCGTTATATTGGAATTTAAAAAATATATTTTTATAAAGAAGTGAAATTTGATTAAAAAGGGATTTTTATTAAACTATGTAGTTTTAAAAAAACAATTAATTAGATTGAAATATTTCAAGAAGTTAATTATTTAAATATTTAAATTGTTGAAATGAATTATAAGTTTTATAAACAAGTTTTGTAAATCGATTAGAATTTTAATGGGATTAGTTATTGGCCTTTATTTTAAAAGTTCTTTAATATTCAAAATAATTATTTAACTATGTTTTTTAAATTTATTATTATATATATATAGTTTTAAAGGTAAGTGATTGCAATTTATTTATAAATGCTCTCGAGATTTGTGAACCGAGTTAATTAAAGGGATGAAATTTTATAAGAGAAAGTCTTATAGAAAGGAATTCGGCAACTTAAGAAATGCGAGAAAAGGAAATTTCCAAATTGTTAAATACGGAAAATTCAGAAATGAATCTGAATTCATTAAAGGAGTTATAAATTGTTAGTTGGATTGTAAGTAAGTATAATCGATAATTTTTGAAATTTGTAAAGGGAGATTACAAATGGTTTAAAATTTATAAAGGAATATTTCTTTAAATTATAGTTTGAAATTTATAAAGAAGTTTTTACAAAAAGATTTGGAAATATTTATGAAAAAAAGAAATTTTTGGGAAGTAATAGTATATTTTCGTAGTGTAATTCGAGGGCAGAGATTGCCTACAGTCTGGAATGTTTTCACTGGGATAGTGACGTAAACATTGTGCAAACTTCTATGATTGATTGCATGGCGAAAATCAGGAGGTAGAGATTGCCTAAGTTAAGTTTGGTTTTCCTAGGATAAAGATGCTACCATCGAGCTGCGAACCATGGCCGATACCGGATGGTACTTCCATATTTATTTAATGAGTTTTCAAGTATTTTTGAAAGAAAGGATATGTGAATATACTTATTCAGATGAAATAAGTATATGCCTGTATTAAATAAGGAATTCAAAGTTATCAAATTCAAATTAAATGAGGCTTAGTGATTTCAGTGGAAAATGTAATCTTTGGTTGAATGTTTGTTTATTTGATAGTTAGATAACCGACTATCAAATCTTGGCCAAAATATGTAATCCTTCTTAATTTTGGTGGTAGGAAATGATTTCTTATTTAACACCGAGGGATTTTAACTCTGGAAATATCTAAGGGAAACACGCGAATTATGTGATACAGTTACCATCGGTGGTGCTATACTGTACGTATAAAATTCTTGTTCTTCTAGGACCGAATTGTATGATTATTTCCTAAAGAACCGATATTGAGCATTCCAAAAATCGACGGTTGGTTTATGGAGTGCCCGGGAAGCGGGAGAGTGTACTCGTAAGAGATGACTCAGAACCATTACCACTCCAAAACCGTATACGGTTCTATGGAAGAGTTTCGTGTTATATTGAGATGTTGAAATCCATGTGTGGTTCCGAGACTGTTGGGTATAGGAATCCGTGTGTGATTCCAAGACCAATATGAGATGTGGGAATCCGTATGCGATTCCAAGGCCATTGTGGTGTGGGAATCCATATTGGGTTCCATGATCTATTTTGGAGCGGTGCGTAAGTTGGAACGTCGGGCGTAGCCTTATCTGTGGAAATGACTAAATCTATAGATAGGAGGCATGGCCAGTAGGGTTGGCAAACCCATAGGGTGTAATCGGCTCCATTTTCTAGCAATATCGATACCTTCAGTTGTTTTTGGCATGCTGGAGCGATGTAGTCGGTCTTTGCAAGACCAGTTTTTTCCTATAATACGCCGGCTAGACAGGTATGATGCTTCAGTAGGATAACTCTGATCCTTGTGTGCAAGAGGACCGTTCTCGAAGTACCGAGGGCACCTCCGTGGATCCCTACACAATTAGAGAACGAGCCTTATCAATTTTTGATTTTATACTAGTACTGTTGTGATGTACACAACAAGAGAATCACAACTACTTGATTATTATTGTTTTAACCCTTAGACGTTATTATAATATCACTTGATTTTCTATAAAACTATTTTGGTTATCGTAATGTACAAACCCGTCGTATTTATGTGTGGCATGGTCTTATGAGATGCCTTTGTTTTTCAAAGGATTTTGATAATAGCAATAGTTCAAATTGAATGTGTTTTCTCACGTTAGTTTTGCAGACTAACTCGGGTGTTATTTTATTATAATGCTCGGGTCAGACCGAGTATTATAGATTCAGGTTAGGAGTCTATGGAGCTCAGGAGACGAGCTAGAGGATTTCAGATGTATTACTCGTACTTAGTTATATTCTGCTGTGGGTGTAGGCTGTATATTCAACACCCATGAGGACTAGTTATTGTAACCTCCAGATTGATTTATTGATGTTGTACTCTGATGATGGTATGTATAAATAAAAGTTATTGTCCTTTCTATATAAAGATACGTTATTATCTATTATATATTGTTCAGCTGCGATTGTGAGTTTCTGTGTTATCATTGCTATTTCTTCTATCTTTCTTCCTTCTTCAACTCTAACAATCCGTCTTTTCGTTTAATTTGAGTTGACATGTGTAGTTTATTGTCAGCTTAGACTTTACAGAAAAGTGGATCGCTACAACGTGCTATCAGAGCTGATGGTTAAGCGAGAACATTGGCTTTGGTGGGCCAACTAAGTAGAGATAGGGTCAGTAGCACCCTAGAACGCTTCAGCAATGACTGCAATCAATGTGAGTAAATTTCACGCATCTAGGATAATTGGTTGTATTTTAAATAGTTAAAAATTATTTATTGGTTGATTGGTTGAATTGATAAATTATTATTAGTTGGATGTTATATTATATATAGTAGCAATATATTAGTAGTTGGATATATTTCCCGCTGATTGGAGCGGATGAGCCACTATGCTCCCCGCATAACAGTAGATGCCTCTATATTACCGCGATATCCCGCCTTGAAGCGGGATTGGTATTTTATATTATATAACATCTATGGTTGCAAAGAATAGGTTGAAAGGATCTAACTGGATTCCTTAAAAATATTGATTTTTAATTTCATATATTGTGATATATGATGTGGCTGAATAATCTGTGATAAATTATGATGTAATTTGAATTTATTGGATGCTATAGTAGCGCTGGCCTTGATTTTGGTATTATAAATACCATAAATAATATTTTTGAATTTAAAAAGGAAATTCAAAGGCGGTTTTTGAAATGAAAATAATTGTATTGAATTCTGGGATTATTTAAAAGGAAATTAATTTGGATAAAATAAATAAATTTGATTTTAGATATTTATTTAGCTATTTAGTAAAATGGTTTCAAATAGAGAATTGGAATTTTTAAACAGTGGATTTTAAATAAGATTTTTAGAGATATGAATTGGAATCGGAATCGAGATTTGATTGCGTTTGGAATATAATTTGGATTATTTAAGAAATAGATTTATAAATGGATTTTAGTGATATGAACCTGTTATAAACTGGATATGAGATTTATGGAATTTATAAATTATGTTTATAAATGATGTGAATGATTATCATTCAATAAATTGGAAATATAAATTCATGGTGGGAATTTATAATAAGATACGGGGATCGGTTTAGAAAAATAGTGGATTCTATTTTGAGAATTGGAAAAAGGGTTATGAAATTGGAAATGTAATCGATTTGTGATAAATCGAGAGAGATTTATAAATATAAAACTGTTATATTGGAATTTAAAAAAAATATTTTTATAAAGAAGTGAAATATGTTTTAAAAGGGACTTTTATTAAACTATGTAGTTTTAAAAAAATATTTCAAGTAGTTTGTTATTTAAATATTTAAGTTGTTGTAATGAATTCTATGTTTTATAAACAACTTTATAAATCGATTAGAATTTTAATGGAATTAGATATTGACATTTATTTTAAAAGTGCTTTGACATTTAAAATAATTGTTTAACTATGTTTTTGAATTTATTATATATATATATATATATATATATATATATATATAGTTTTAAAGGTAAACGGTTGCAATTATTTATAAATGCTATTGAGATTTGTTAATCGGGTTTATTAAAGGGATGAAATTTATAAGAGAATGTCTTATCGGAAAGAATTCGGGAACCTAAGAAATGCGAGAAAAGGAAATTTCCAAATTGTAAAATACGCGAACTTCAGAAATGAATCTGAATTCATTAAAGGAGTTATAAATTGTTAGTAGGATTATGAATAAGTATAATTAGTGATTTTTGAAATTTGTAAAGGGAGATTACAGATGGTTTAAAATTTGTAAAGGAATACTTCTCTAAATTAAACTTTGAATTTTTTTTTTGTAAATAGATTTGGAAATATTTATGAAATAAAGTAATTTTTGGGAAGTAATGTTATATTTTCATAGTGTAATTTGATGGTAGAGATTGTCTACAGTTTGGGATGTTTTCGCTGGGATAGCGGCGCAACCAATTTGCAAACTGCGATTTATGATTGATTGCTTGGCGGAAATCGAGAGGTAGAGATTGCCTAAGTTAAGTTTGCTTTTTCTGGGATAGAGACGCAACCATCGAGCTGCAAACCATGGTAAATATCCAATGATAATTCCATATTTATTTTAGTGAGTTTTCAAGTATTTTTAAAAGAAAGGATTTGTAGATATACTTATTCAGGTGAAATAAGTATATGCATGTTTTAAATCAGGAATTCAAATTTATCAAATTTAAATTAAATGAGGCTTAGTGATTTCAGTAGGAAATGTAATCTTTGGTTGCATGTTTGTTAATTTGAAAGTTAGATAAACGACTGCCAAATCTTGGCTCAAATATGTAATCCTTCTTAATTTTTGTTGTAGGAAATGGTTTCCTACTTAAGGCCGAGGGATTTTAAATCTGGAAATATCTAGGGGAAATACAAGAATTATATGGTACAGTTACAATCGGTGGTGCTATAATTAACGTATAAACTTGTTGTTCTACTAGGATAAATGATAAGGAAACTTGTCCACTTAAACGGTTAGGGGGTGATCCCCGCTCTTATATATTGTATGATTATTTCCTAAATAACCAGTATTGAGCATTCTGGAAATTGAGGATTGGTTTATAGAGCGCCCGAGAAGCGGGAAAGCGTACTCGTAAGAGATAACTCGGAACCGTTACCACTCCAAAACCATATACGGTTCTATGGAGGAGTTTCATGTCATATTGAGATGTTGAAATCCTTGTGTGGTTCCAAGATCGTTGGTATGGGAATCCATGTATGATTTCAAGATCTATTTGACATGTGGGAATCTGTATGCGATTCCAACGCCATTGTGTTGTGGGAATCCATATGGGATTCCATGATTTATTTTGGAGCGGTGCGTAAGCTGGAACGTCGGATGTAGCTTCATCAGTAGAAATGACTAAAACCAGAGATAGAAGGCACAGCTAGTAGGGTTGGCAAACCCACGGCTCCTTTTTCTAGCAATATCGATATCTTTAGTTGTTTTTGGCATGCGAACGATGCTGTAACGATCCGTAATTTTGCTACTTCGAAAATGAGGGATTTTGTTTATTTTAAAATTTAAAAATTTTTAAAACTTAAATAAAAAAGTTACATATAATAAATAATAATAGAGAAATTATTATTCTCATAGTTAATAATTAAAAAGTATAAAATTTAGATTTTTGAACAAATCAACAAAAGTTAAATTTTGTTAAAAAAAATATAGGCTTAAATAAATAAGTTTAATATTTATTTGAAAAGTTAAATTATATTAAAATCACTTAATAAAGATAATATAAGTATATTAAAGGGTTTTAAAATATGTTTATAATCTGTAATGATTCTGGATTTTATAGTTATTTGAACAATTAGTTGGTTTAACTTTAATTTAATGTAAGTTAAGGAATTTAGAAATTTAAATTTAAATTTACGTTACGTACGAATGGTTAAAATGTATAAAGTGTGAATTAAATTATAAAACAGAAATTTTGAACGTTTTGAAATTTAACGTAAAATCATTTGTTATTAAAATGGTGAAATTTTTGGTTTTAGAAATTTAAATAGTTTTATGGAAATATTGTAGAAAGTTTATAATAAAAACGTCGACGTTCATTTCATCGAATTTCGATTTTGCTAGCTTCGTTCAAATCAATTTATACGACCGATCTATAGTTGCAACAACGGATATGGCGTAAATAACAAAATTTAACCCGAGCGTTAAATCATCATTTTTCTATGTGCTAATGCATTCGTATCGACACACTAGACACAATGCTGGGTTGTTTCGTGTGCTTGGACTGTCGGTTTTGTTCTGTGCAGTGTTTTGGGTCATGTTAACATTGGTTGCTATTTATATAGGGTTTAGTGTTATTGAATTTTGAACATAAGTTTTTTTTATCTGAAAGAAATACTGTTTGGAAAATTTATGTAACCTGTTTAAAATTAACTCTTACGGCTGAAAAAAAGAGAACACATATATTGTTATATTTTGAATCGAACATCATATGTGCATTTTGAAGTGGTAGCCGAGGAAATAGCTTTTACATGTTCACGCATGGCCACGTGGCCACTAAATTCTTCTGCCCACCCTTGTTTACCCTATACATTTATATTTCTGCTTAGAACACAAAATTTTTGAAACCCAATATCCCGCATCACTTTCAACTTCCACCTGCCTTCATCATTTACCGCCAGCTCCAAGTCCACCACCGCTGTCGCACCTCCTCCAACAGCCCTACCACCACCCGCCTCACGCTCCATTAACCACCTCCGACCAAAACCCTTCCCTTCCCTCAAACAATCACTCCTATATAAAAAAAACAATCGAGCCTTCCTCCGAGTTCCTCCCTACCACCGCCTGCACCGCCGCATACCAGAGTACTACCCACCTTTGGCCAGAGTCCCCTCCTCACCTCCAACAGCCACCATCATTATATATATATATATATATATATATATATATATATATAGAAACTATCTATCGCCGTCGACCTATTGACCTGCCGCCTGTGCCCCTCCCTAACGTCAGCGCGCAGGCTTACATCTACTAGCCGACTTGCTCGCCTTTCTCCTTCCTTCTTGTGCTAGGCTGTGAGCTATATATATATTGTTATATATATAGAGATCATTTTAAAAAAACAAAAAAAGAATTTTTTATAGAAGTTGTTGTAGCAGTCCGAATTGGAGTCAGACGAGTACGAGTTGAAGAGTCGCTGTCGAGTTCGTGTGTATCGCGTGTCGTAGGCGTTTGTGATTGTTTTGGACTAGCACAGTTTGAGGTGAGTGTTTTATATTCACGCTTAACTTATATAATGATGCAAGCGAATAAATTTGGAATTATCACTACTGTATGTTTGTAATTGAATTGGATTGTTGTACTGTCGTTGGATAAATTATTGAATGATACGTATACATGTTGACACGATATACACGTCTTATGTATGTGCACAGCTTTAGAAAAATATAAATTTGGACACGTCACATTCACCTTGTTATTGATATTCACTATGCTATGATTTGTTGAAATTTCTCCGTCAATATTTGGATATGACTGTATGTTGAAATCACGATGTTGGGAAGGGTTGAAATGATATATACCAATATTTTAAATTTAGTTAGTTCATCTGGACTAGGTTGAAAATTAAATTTAAAACACCGTTTGGTCGAATAAAACATTTTCATAAACGAAGATCGTTAAAAATTATATATATGAACAGTTTGAAATTTGAAATTATGTTTTTAAATTAGTATTTATTATTTAAATAAAATTAAGGTGAAATATGTGATTTTATTAATAGAGAGTAATTTTGAGATAAATGTTGGAAATTTTTTGTTCAAAGAAATTTGATTTTTGGATTTAGATCCGTAAAAAAAATTTGATTTAAATTAAGATTGAAGGTATTAAAGTTAAAATTTAAGTAAAATTTTGAGTTAGATTTAAATTTAAATCAGCAACTTGTTTTCCTATATTGAAATTTGTGTAAACTAAATCTATTTGGAGTTAAATTTATTTAAAAAATGGAGTTTAAGTTGTTTAATAAATTTGGAATTTATTAGAAATCAGTTCGATAAAATTATAATGGAGATTTAAATTGTTTAATAAATTTTTGGGATTTGTTGGAAAATTTATTGTTTAAATTTTAATGAAATTTAAATCTCAACTTAAATGTGTTTTGATTTAAGTAATCCAATTTATGGATTTAAATGGACTTTAATATTTAAGTTTTCAAAGGAAATTGAGTTTTGAGATCAGAATGTTTTATAACGGAATTTGGAACAAGAAATTGGATTTGTGGAATTTGAGAAAAACCCCGTTTGTTATTAATATGAATAGTTTTTAAACCATAATTGATCAAATTGTGTGTAAAACATGCGTTGGGTTACCAAAGAGACCGAGGGCGGATATTGACATACTCTTTGTCAATCCTGGAACCACTTTGATAACCGTGTACGCAGTGGATAATATCCAGAATGCAGTGGTTGAATTGGTGGCGTTTACTGGAATGAAGTAAGAGAACGATGACGGATAGCTTTGACATTTGTGTCATAATTAAAATGACTAAAACAGGAGCCTATGTCTGGCCAATGAGGTTAGCTACCTCTAGCGACGTTGATCTTTCATATTTTACTGTGGTGATTTGAACTCGATAGGTACCCTCCTGTATGGATTGATGGTCACGGTCGGCCACAGATGGGTTACGACCAGCCAGAAAGGGTAAACTGGTAGAATCCTACCTTGGGCATTGCCTCACGTGCCTTGTCATATTTACCCCTATACAAGCCCATTACGATTTTGGTTTAAACTGTATAAATGTGTTAAGGTGGATTAATGTAAATCCTTAATGCTATTTTGATATTTATTTTACTGATAGACATTATCTATCGTAGCGTACATAATTAAATGTAAATATTTTAACGGATCCTTAGAAGATGAGAAAACCCACAATATCTCTTAAGTTACTTTGCATTGATTTATTGACTTTCATGTGAATATTTATTCTGACTTGAGTATTGTGTTTTCCATTATGCTCGGGTCAGCCTGAGTATTTCCAGTTTGGAGAGCTTGTTTTGAAGACGAAGGCATTTCTAGGGATTCTGTCCTATTTCAGTTATTTCATCAATTTGGTTCATTATGTTAGCCAAACTCATTTCATTTATAGTTATTTCTTTCCAATTATTTAGTGTGAGAATAATGTAACTTATTTAGAGTTTTCATGATTTATTTATGTACTTATTTGTTTTTTCGCTGCAAGGTTCTGAGTTGTATTTATTTCTGTGTCTATGTTCTGAGATAGATTCTATTTTTCCCTAAATAACTATCTACCATTTAAGCAAATGTTCTTGTTTAAATGGTGGGTCGTTACAGTTGGTATCAGAGCTTATGGTTGAGTGAACACCTAAGCTTGTGGGGGTAAAAACTCATTATAGATAGGGTAATTAGTTATCCTAGAATGAGTAGAATCTTTCTTGAGGAAGCGTGTTTTAAAATTTTAGAAAAAAAATTGATTTAAAATCTTAAATGAATTTGAAAAATTTAAGTATCCCTCCTTAGTAAATTCTTTTAACTAGGTTCTTTCAGTTGACTCGGCTTCTAACAAATTTTCTTACCCATCCCTTCTTTTCAAAATGAGTAATTGTAGCTCTCGAGGAAGAGGTAAGGGAAATATTCCCAATGAAGCTGTTGCACCTGTTGTTGTCCCAGAGGTGAGATTTACCACTCTTTGTAAAGAGCATACACAGCATGGGGGAAAGAAGTTCACCGGTGCCGAGGGCATTGTTGGAGCACAGCAATGGCTTAAGAATGCCGAAAGAATTTTGTTGGACTTGGCATCACTGACGCTCAGAAGCACCAATTAGCGGCTTGGCAACTTCTGGAAGCCGCTTTTGACTGGTAGGATGCTTTTACGGCCCATACCCCAAAGGAAGATATTTCTTAGGCCCAGTTTAGGTGAGATCTATCTAAATGAGAATTTTGTGTTCTTAAGATTTTCTCATAGAAGTTTAGCTTAGCATTGTGTTAACGCTAAAAATTGAACGCTAACACCCCGGTGTATGTAGAGATTAAGTGAAAGCACTACCCGTGAACACGGGAATTAAACATATGTAGAAAAGTCACAGAGAAAGCAGTAAAAGACAAAAGTTTTATAGTGCTTCGGCTTCAGGTTAAGCCTACATCCACTTTAATCCTCTTTATTACCGAATAAATTACAACTTTACAACAATCTTCAATTACAATACTGATGAGAGAAACAACTAGAACTCCGATGTAGAAGAATTCTTTGAATCCATGTTGATTGTGTTAGATTTCCTCTTGAAGTTAGTTGAGATGCCTTTCGTGTTTGAAGTGTCGAGTGAGCCGAGAATTCAGCAGAGTATCGACATTACGAAAATGAGCCAAAAAGATCCCCTTTTAGTTGGAGTAGGCGGGGTATTTATAGGAGAGCTCGGTGTTAGGTCGTAGGTCGCAAGCGACCTTGGGTAGGTCGTAGGTCATCTGCGACCTAGTGTGAGCCGTTTACGGCTTATACATGGTACATTTGATCGTTCTGGAGAAACTAGCAAGTCATAGGTCGTGGCCGACCTAGGTAGGAAGCGGCATAGGAAGCTCCTTTTGTATGTTTGGGTCGTGAGCGACTTATGTATAGGTCGTAGGTCGTGGGCGACTTAGCAGACACGGTTTACGGCCTAACAGGAGCACCTTTGATCATTCGAATAAGTCATAGATCGTGGGCGGCCTAGGGAAGGAACGACATAAGGAAGACAAGTTACCTCGGCTTTGTATAGCTCGCTAGGTTGCTAGGTCATTAGAGAATTTATCCCTATTAAGTCGCTCCCCTTACTAACTCGCTAGGTCGCGTATACCTTTAGGTCGCTAGGTCACCTCAGTCCATAGGTCGTCGGTGCACTAGGTCGCTCAATCCATTTAACAACTAGGTCGTTTGACTTGCTGAGCCGCATTATGTGTTAGGTCGCTTACTTCCTTAGGTAGTTAGGTCGCGCCTTCACATAAGTCGTTAACTCGTTGAGTCATAGGTCGCTGGACCATCTAATCCTTTAGGTCGCTAGACCTTTCTATTCTTTAGGTCGCTGAGCTCTGTAGGTCGCTGACGAGTTGAGCCGGTAGGTCGCTACTTTTTCTAGGTCGCAAGGTCGTGGAAAGAAGAGGGTTAACACTTGCCCCTCGAAGTATACGCCTAAGAGTTAGGTCGTGTGCTTCGATATCTTTTAACCCGTGCTAGCTTAGATCGTTAAGTCGCGAGCGACTTATGAAAGAGTTAGGTCGCTCGTGTCGATTCGTGTTCCTTTCTCTCCCCTATTTAATCCGTTAGGTCGTTTTCTTCTTCCTTCACCTTATTGTATTCTGCTGCCGCCATTACTATCTTTGAGCTCGAAAACTTTTGAAGCCGATCTTCCTATTGATTTGATCATCATCTCCTCAACCTCACTACGTAAGTGAATTCGGCCATTATTCAACCACGACCACCATTGAATTGTGAATCCCCCAGTTTTCGGCCCTATCCCGATTTTGCATGCTGCATTTCGCCGAGGATCATGTCACGATTAACCTTTGATCGTTTTTGGACACGTTGTCACTGTGATTCACGAGAGTACAACAATGCATTTGGTTTGTGATGGACCAGAGGCGATTTACGTTGTTTTCAGATGATTTGGTGGCATGGAAATACGGGGAATTTGATCGTAGAGGGGTTAATAGGTTATTGGGTTAACGGGTTAGGTGATTTGCTGAGAGAAGAAGACTTAGCGAGTTAAGGGGAGTTAGGTCATGCTCGACTTAGGAGCCTTGAATGACTTAGGGCTTTAGTGGTTCGAGACGTGAATCATGAGACTTAACTCGGCAAACGGCTTAAAGAATTGGTGCGACCTAAGAATCCTTACGACCCAAAAAAGGGGCTGAGCGATTTAACTCATAGCGACTTAAACTTTAGATCGCGTGAGCGACCTAGTCTTTAGGTCATGTGAACGACTTAGGACTTAAACAATTTTTGAGTTGCTTCTTGCGACCTAGACCAATCCAAATCCAATCTGTTAGGTCGTGAGCGACCTAGAACTTAGAGAATTTTTTGACTTGGATTGTGACTTAAGGACTTGAACAAAACTTGAAAGCTTCAAAATTTTGATAGAACTTGATTGTACTTCTAACTTGAACTGCTAGAATGAACTGCTTGAACTTTGAACTATCTGAACTTTAAACTGAGTGAACTTTGAACTGTCTGGACTTCTTTTCAGATCATATTCACTTGTAAGTTAACAACTTGCTGAACACAACATTTGCAGAAAACTATGGCGAATATACCGCCATTGATTGCCCACATCGAATGATAGATTAGTCGATAAAAGATAATCAACTTAAAGAAACTTTATGAAGTGCTATGAATCAACAAATTCAAGCGAAGTATTAAAGTAAAGCAATATTAATCAATTAAAACTGATTTATTTGCATCAATACTGCACTTGCATTTGGACTTGAAACAACAAAACCTGAAACTTTGTAACTGACAAATGTCTGTTAGTTTAATTTCAGTTATATTTGCTGGTCATTTTATTAGTTCTGCACAACACTTCACACATTTACGAAACGTGCACCTTCGTATTTGAATATCCAGTTCCTTGTGTAGAATGTCTTCTCAAGAAGAGATAATCGAGCAATTTGAAGAAGTCTTCCCGATAGCCGACCCATTGGATAATCCTCCGGAAAGAACTCCAACAACCCTGAGTCAGCGGGCATTCAAGCAATTACGTATTCAATTTGGGATTGCCGAAGCGATGCTATACTTCCCGGGCCAAATGATACTGCTGACAGACCACCCTTGGTTTTGTCGTTGTCAACTGTCAAATGTGCCTTTGTGGTGCCATTCCTCCTTTCAATGAATTTCTTCATCAACTCCTTTTCCGACTAACCATCTCTCCCTTTCAACTACATCCCAATGGCTACGCCATGCTGATGGGATTGTGTGTTTTATTCAGGAGGACATTTAACCGTCTTCCGAGCTTCGAAGAAATCTGTTATTTATGCACATTCGCAAAGAATAAAGACCACCCCTCTATTATTCTCATGAGAAGTGCCAGAAATCGCAAACTTATCACCTATCTTTTCGATAGTGCTCAATGTTTTCTGAATCAATTCTTCTTCGTTCGCTGCCCCCTAGGGTTTTATGCCATCTGGAGAATAGGAAGTAAGATTGCTCATCCCCGTTCTTTCAGTTTAAGCTTTTCGAGATCCGAATTGCTAAGTGCTAACTTCATTCTTTTCTTTTACAGCACTTCCTCCTCCCTCTAGAAATCCTAGTCACAAGGCGACTTTTGATAGATTAAGTGTCGTGCCGGTTGAAGAAAGAAGTATTAAGTTTTTGCTGAAAGATGAACTTCTTCATTAATACGGGTTTCTGCACCCCTCCCGTTCAACTCAACCTCATGAAGTCCCCGACTCTCCAGTAGAGGCATCGGATGCCCCAGTTTCCGTTGGAGAACCTACGCCGAAAGAACGTACTGTTGAGGCTTCATTGGTAAAGTGTTCTACTTCAACTGATATTGCGGGGTCATCCGGCAAACTTGCACTTGCCCCAGTCATCGAAGAAGAGGAACCTCCCCAACAATCTGGGAAACCTGGTGACGAAGGAGCTGAGAGAACAAGTCCCGCCCATGTGACGCCCCACCTCTATACCCACGCTAGCCAAGGACACTACGGTGTAATGCCGTCAACTAGCACGGAGAATAAGGCTGTTGAGGAGCGACCATCTGTATAATTGCTTTGTGCGAGTACCGATATGCCAGATAATATGTAACTTGCATTCTTTTCAAGAGGAAATCCGACATACCGACACAAACTAAAAGCTACTACACAGTGACTATAATGTCTTTGGAAACAAATATAGAAATAAACATAACACAAATCAGTCACAGATAATTCATATCACAAAGGCGGAAATAGATATGAATATATATAACACATAAAAGTGTTCATCAGAGTAGTGGTCAACAAGATCCACACTATCACAAAAGAAATAGCTATCAGTGCTATACAAAAGAATATGGGTACAACCATGAGTCAATATCTCAAGTGTATACAACAAAAACTACTAATCTAAGTAGTTAGACTAAAGTCAAGGTAATGATCCTGGATGAGAAGTCAAGCAGAAACACCTGTAACATCTCGGTCTGACCCGAGTATTATTTAATAAGAAAATAATTAACGGATCAGTCAGGTATAAATATCAGATGAGATGATTTAAAATAAGAGATATGACTAAACGTATAATAATCATAATGCCAAGCTGTGATAAATAAGTAATTGAAAATCAACAAGAGATTGATCAATATCACAAAAATCTTCTCAAAGATCAAAAGGAATGTCATACTCCTTATTTCATTCACCAAACCATAAATATTGACAATTATATCAATGTCAATCACAAAAGTCAATGACATACAAATTCACCAATGCACAAATATTGATAAAACTTATCAATGAAAAATCATGAAAATTGGTGAAGCACAAATCTCGGAAATCATCAATAGAAATCCAGAAATCACAAAAAAGGGGGAGGCCTATCACAAAACGGGAGCATGAAAACTCGCCAACACGTGTATCATAAAACGGAACGCTATTCCATGGTTGCTAACCATTTAATTTTAGCCGAGGCTCCACAAAACGGCTCGAAGACCATGGGTCGCTACCCCACCAATTTGAGCAGAAGCTCCACAGAAACGGGGTTTAGTCTCCCTCGCAGACAAAGAGACATCGCACATTGCTAGTCTAAATCACAAAAATGATCATCATCGATCATCAAGAAGTGTCAATTACAATAAGCTAGTAAATATATGAGTTTAGCTTCATGTCCCATAACCACTAGCTTAACTTAAATATTTGCGAACAAATTGTAGATCTCCACTAGAAAATTGCCACAAGAGTTTCAATCGAACAAGTCTAAGAATTAACCGACGAAGTAAACGCAAGCGTTTCGTACCCCTTGTTTTACTAAGTCGTTTAATTAGATTTCTCATACGAGTGAGGTAAAGGTTTGTATATACTAATAGGTATGAAAACGGTTTTAGATAACGAGCTTTGAAATTGAAAATAGAGTTGAAATCGTTTTAATGAAAGGGTTTTGATATTTACTACTAGTATAGAAAACCTTTATATTTTAAAGTGACAAATCATAGAAGTGATTGTAGAAACAATCAACCATAAAAATTCACATTCGAAGACGTGAATAAAATCCAAAGAAATCGATAACAAATCCATCAAAGTGGATATTTCCAAAAATTCCAAAATAGAAGTCATTAGAGTCGAATAATTGATAACAACAACTAGAAATCAAAACGAGTCGATAAAAATTGGAAACCAAGCAAAACAAGGCTCAAATAGGCAAATATGAGCAGATCAGTCGACTGACTCACTTAGTTCAGTCGATTGATCACAGTCCCAAAAAACTCTCGGGATGCAGGTCAGTCGACTGAACTCAGTGAGTCGGTCGACTGACTGCAATAAACAGAGAATCCCAAGGCTCTGCAGGAAGCCTTTATACTGCTTATTAGCTACAGCCAGTCGACTGGCTTAGAAATCCAGTCGCCTGATTGGAGCTAAGACAGTTTTTTCCGCCTTTGCACAAGATGTGCAAACCCAACCAATTCACAACTGAATTCGAGCAATGGCGCTAGGGGTTTATGCCAATCGACTACCCAGCCCTTAAGGCTCATCGATGCGTCACCAAAACATGTTAAGATATCCATAAAAGGATTTTCATAGATTTTGATTTCAAAACACCAAAAATTGGAATATACACCAAATCAATTCAAACCAAAATCAAATACACATGAATATGTGTTAGGAATTCATATCTAACAATCGAAGATAATCATAGACATAGATGTGAGATAAAAATCTCACCTTTTCACAAAATCAATGTAGAAGAGGCTTGAAAACAAAGGGAGAATCAACCCCTCTTCAACACAACCCAAATGAGCTTGAATATATGCTCAAAAGAAGAACATTCCCAAAGTTATGTTTAGAAATTTCTGAAATTCAAGAGAAAAGGAGTTGGAGAAGGTGAAGAGAAGGCTTACCAATGGGTTCTCTTGAATTTGGAGCTAGAAGTTGATTTGCAAATAGAAAACTAGGGCTTGAGTTTTAATTTCCCATTCCACTCACCATTAATCTCTTTAGAACTGAAAAGTAGAGGAAGAGGGAGTGAATGAAGAGGGGGTTTCAGTTTGGGGTATTAAGTTAGAGCATTGGGCTGAACCCAAACCCAAACCCGAAGTGAAAAAGGTCAAATTTTTAGCTAGCTCAAACATATCAATGTTTATACTCAAAAAGGTTGCAAATGGCATTTTGAACTCAATGGAAGGGGTCTCGAGTCCCAATTTGACCGAATGCAAAAAGTAGCTTTTCGGACAAAAATCCGACTAATGATGAAATATTTAAGTATAAAATCGATAAATATGCGGGTTGTTACAGACTCCCCTTCCTTAAAGAAATTGCGTCCTCGCAATATATAAGATGGAAACATAAAGTAACAACCATAAAAGCATATTAACACAAAATAAATTTGAAATAAGAAATTCACCTCAAAGAGCATTAGTAAGTAAGTTCGGATGTGTTCGCTCGATGAATTCTCTAGATTCCCAAGAGCAATCCTTAGGATTCGCCGACCATTGAACCTTAACAAGTGAAACATCTTTATTTCGAAGGCGCTTGACCTCCAAAGAAATAATATGAATAAGATTTGCTCATAAGTCAAATTAGGTGAAACTTCAATTTCTTCTACAATACCGGGCTCAAGAATGGAATCGGAATCTCGAAGGCATTTCCGTAATTGAGAAACGTGAAACACGTCATGAATAGCAGAAAATTGAGCCGGTAATAAAAGGCGATATGCCACGGAACCAATACGTTCGGTGATAGGAAACGAACCAATATATCGAGGTTCTAACTTTCCCGATCGACTGAAACGCACAACACCCTTCATAGGTGAAACACAAACAAACACAAAATCCCCCACAGAAAATTCTAATTTCCTTCTCCGGTTATCGACATAGGATCTTTGTCTACCCTGGACTTCTTTCATCCTATGACGAATAAGGTCAATCTTTTCTGCGGAATCACGAACAAAATCTGGACCTAAAACCAGCTTCTCACCGGCCTCAAGCCAACAAGAAGGAGATCGGCATGACCTTCCATAGAGTGCCTCGAAAGGTGCCATACAAATACTAGATTGGAAGCTATTATTATAGGAAAACTCAACAAGAGAAATATGATCTTCCCAACTTCGACCAAAATCAAGGACACATGCTCGAAGAAGATCTTCAAGAGTTTGATTCACACGCTCAGTTTGTCCATCGGACTGAGGGTGATAAGTGGTGCTAAAATTAAGCTTCGTTCCTATAGCTTTTTGAAGACTCTTCCAAAATCCACTAGTAAACAATGGATCACGATCACTAACAATATAAGTAGGAACTCCATGTAATTTTACAATTTCTTTGATTAAAAGTTTGGCCAAGAGAGGGACGGTTCGATTGGACCGAACGGGATAAAATGGGCGAATTTAGTGAGTCTATCAACTATAACCCATAAGCTATCGTGCCCCGAATGAGAACGGGGAAGGCCGTCAATAAAATCCATAGAAATTTGGTCCCACTTCCAAATTGGAATTTCTAAAGGTTGCAATAACCCACCGGGCCTTTGATGTTTGGCCTTGACAAGTTGGCAAGTCATGCAACACTTAACAAAGTTAGCAATATCAGATTTCATTCCCTCCCAATAATAAAGTCGCTTCATATCCGCGTATATTTTACTACTACCGGGATGAATGGTAAATTTGGATCGATGAGAATCTTCTAAAATATCTTTATGAAGATCACTAATATTTGGTACGATAAGTCTACCAAATTTCCGAATGCCGCCACGAGAATTGATATCAAAGTCTCTCAAACCTTCAATATCAATCTTATCCTTAATATTTTGGCCAAGAAGAGCCTATTCAGGATCTAGCCTTTGAGCTTCAAGAATGCGGTCTAAAAGAGAAGGATGAGCCTCAAGGCTACATAAAACAAGAGATGAACATAAATCGGAGACACGATCTCGAATTTCATAAGTAGATAAAACCTCGAGATCATTCCATTCGGATATCATCATAGAAACAACCGCTTGTTGCTTGCGACTAAGCGCATCGGCAATGCGATTTCCCTTTCCGGGAGTATAAAGGATGTCAAGATCATAAGGTACAAGGAACTCGAGCCAACGCTGCTGACGCAAATTAAGTTCCTTCTGAGAGAATAAATACTTCAAAGACTTATGATCAGTATAAAGAACAAATTTCTCTCCTAAAAGATAATGACGCCAAATCCGAAGGGTGAAAACAATAGCCGCGAGCTCTAAATCATGAGTGGCATATCTAGTCTCGGCTGGCTTCAATTGCCTAGAAGCATAAGCAATAACACGTTCTTTTTGCATAAGAACGGCACCCAAACCAACGTGACAAGCATCGGTATAAACAATAAAATCTTGGTTCCCTTCGGGAATAACAAGAATAGGAGCATCGGAAAGGAGTTCTTTTAATCTCTGAAAAGAAGTCTCACATTTGTCCGACCAAATGTATTTAACACCTTTCTTCGTTAAGCTAGTGAGAGGCACAACAATCTTAGAAAAGTCTTTGATAAAACGATGGTAATAACCCGCCAATCCAAGAATACTACGAATCTCCGTCACACTCTTCGTTCTCTTCCAATCTTGAATTGCTTCAATCTTTGAAGGATCCACGGAAATTCCGGATTCGGAAATAATATGACCGAGAAACTTCACACGAGTTTGCCAAAAGTGGCATTTAGAAAACTTTGCCTTTAATTGATTACTCCTAAGAGTTTTCATCACAATCCGAAGATGCTTTTCATGCTCCTCCTCGGTTGTTGAATACACAAGAATATCATCAATAAAGATGAGAACAAATCGATCGAGGAAGTCTTTGAAAACTCGATTCATTAGGTCAACGAAATAAGCCGGAGCATTCATTAACCCAAATGGCATAACAAGCCATTCATAAGATCCATATCGAGTACGGAACGATGTCAAAAGAATGCTATCCTCTGCAATACGAAGCTGATGAAAATCGGTTGCCAAGTCCAATTGTGAAAAGACTTTAGCACCACTAAGTTGATCGAATAGATCATCAATCCGAGGTAAAGGATATTTGTTCTTGATAGTAAGATCATTAAGCTTGCGGTAGTCAACGCAAAGCTTAAGTGTTCCATCGGATTTCTTCACAAAAATAGCTGAAGCTCCCCAAGGCGAGGAACTAGAGCGAATAAATTGCTTCGTTTCCAATTCGGATAATTGTTTGCGCATCTCCTCATTTTCTTTATTGGACATACGATAAGGAGGACGAGTAATAGGTTGAGCTCCAGGGATGAGATTAATTCTGAACTCCATTGCTCGTTTAGGTGGTAATCCTAAAACGGGCTCAAATATGTCGAAAAATTCACGAACAACGTGAATAAGAGAAATAATATATTCCTCATCATCATTATCGTCATCATGAGGATTTGAAGAATATAAAGATGCAACCAAGCTGGAATCCGAATCTTTAAGGTCAATAGAAATCTGCTTAATAGATTGAGGATGTCGAAGATGAATAGTCCGCTCAGGACATAGGATTTGGGCTTCATAGCGATTAAGCCAATCCATTCCCAAAATCATTCCAAAGCCTAAGTAATGCATAACATGCAAATCGGCTCGGAAAGAAAAATTACATAAAATAATCTCGACATCTTTACACAATAAACTGATCGTTGCGGATCCACCAACCGGATTTGCAATTCTCAATGAAGTCATTAAACACAAAACATCCAAAGAAAAGGTATCAATAAGTTCCTTTGATATAAAAGAATGGGACGCACCCGTATCAAAAAGAACATGAATAAGATGATCACGAAATAAAATAATGCCATCAAGGATAGAATGAGAAATACCTTTACCACGAGATGTGTCGTCTGGGGCTTGAGCAACATTAAGCTTTCCCTCCTTCCTATCTTGAAGTTTGGGACAAGAAGATAAATAATGATCCGGGCTTTTGCAATAGCGACAAGTATGAGGCTTTGAACACTTGTTCGCATAATGGTCCTTAGAACCATAATTGTAGCATTGCCCACTACTTGAGGTAGAAGTCTTAATTGCCGGAGAGGCTTGCTTCCCTTTCTTATTATTGGGATAAGAACCTCGGAATTTATTAGGCCTTTTCTTGTTGTTGAAGTTTGGTTTGGAACCCACCACTTCAACATCACTTTCCCTATCCACCTCTTCAAGACGAAGAGCGATATCAATGAGTTGGTCGAAAGAAACTTCTAATTTTAGAAGTAATGGCTTCTTGAGATTTTTGTTTAAGCCATAGACAAATCTCTGATTTTTCTTCAATGGGGTGTTTATGTACTCGACCCCGTATTTAGAAAGTGACTCGAATGATGCGACATAGTCTGTCACGGAAGATTCACCTTGAACAAGGTCTATGAAACGACGAGCCAAAGTCACCTTCTCAGCTTCTGGCACAAACTTTAATTCGAAACATGCCTGGAATTGCTCCCAGGAGCGATCCGTTTCATTAATTTCAAAAATAAGAAGTTCGTACCAGTCCAATGCTCTTTCTTGGAGCATACTAGAAGCCACCTGAACTCGGTGAAGATCAATAAGATTCATGCGAGAAAAGATTCGATCGCATGATCTCAGCCAAGCCTGGACTTCAATAATAGTTTCAGAACCCTTGAATGGTTTCCCACCCAAGTTGGTATAATCGTTGCACAAGCGTGCAAATCCAGACTTAGGATGAATTGGTTCCGAATTAGAACCAGCTGCTTGAGCATTCTTAACTAAATTAAGAAGCTGCTGGGCAGACATAAAAACTCCATCTTGGGGAGTAGCACTAGATTGACCGGCGCTGGGACGGCCTGGTCTAACCATTTCCCTTCCTTAAGAAAGAAAGAAAGAAAGAAAGAAGAAGAAAAAGTTTATTCACCGAATGAATATCAAGCAACCTTGATAGATAAAACAAGGAATCATAAAGAAAATAGGATGAATCGGTACGAAGACTCGAATTAAATCCTAAAGCACGACTCCTAAGGAAGACTTAGAACGATGATCCTTGCTAGATTATTCTACATTGTTTCGAAGTTTGGCTCTGATACGAAGTTGTGATGCCCCACCTCTATACCCACGCTAGCCAAGGACACTACGGTGTAATGCCGTCAACTAGCACGGAGAATAAGGCTGTTGGAGCGACCATCTATATAATTGCTTTGTGCGAGTACCGATATGCCCGATAATATGTAACTTGCATTCTTTTCAAGAGGAAATCCGACATACCGATACAAACTCAAAGCTACTACACAGTGGCTATAATGTCTTTGGAAACAAATATAGAAATAAACGTAACACAAATCAGTCACATATAATTCATATCACAAAGGCGGAAATAGATATGAATATATGTAACACTTAAAAGTGTTCATCAGAGTAGTGGTCAACAAGATCCACACTATCACAAAAGAAATAGCTATCAGTGCTATACAAAAGAATATGGGTACAACCATGAGTCAATATCTCAAGTGTATACAACAAAAACTACTAATGTAAGTAGTTAGCCAAAAGTCAAGGTAATGATCCTGGATGAGAAGTCAAGCAGAAACACCTGTAACATCTCGGTCTGACCCGAGTATTATTTAATAAGAAAATAATAAACGGATCATTCTAGGTATAAATATCAGATGAAATGATTTAGAATAAGAGATATGACTAAACGTATAATAATCACAATGCCAAGCTGTGATAAATAAGTAATTGAAAATCAACAAGAGATTGATCAATATCACAAAAATCTTCTCAAAGATCAAAAGGAATGTCATACTCCTTATTTCATTCACCAAACCATAAATATTGACAATTATATCAATGTCAATCACAAAAGTCAATGACACACAAATTCACCAATGCACAAATATTGATAAAACTTATCAATGAAAATTACGAAAATTGGTGAAGCACAAATCCCGGAAATCATCAATAGAAATCCAGAAATCACAAAAAGGGGGAGGCCTATCACAAAACGGGAGCATAAAAACTCGCCAACATGTGTATCACAAAACGGAACGCTATTCCATGGTTGCTAACCATTTATTTTTAGCCGAGGCTCCACAAAACGGCCCAAAGACCATGGGTCGCTACCCCACCAATTTGAGCAGAAGCTCCACAGAAACGGGGTTTAGTCTCCCTCGTAGACAAAGAGACATCGCACATTGCTAGTCTAAATCACAAAAATGATCATCATCGATCATCAAGAAGTGTCAATTACAATAAGCTAGTAAATATATGAGTTTAGCTTAACTTAAATATTTGCGAACAAATTGTAGATCTCCACTAGAAAATTGTCACAAGAGTTTCAATCGAACAAGTCTAAGAATTAACCGACGAAGTAAACGCAAGCGTTTCATACCCCTTGTTTTACTAAGTCGTTTAATTAGATTTCTCATACGAGTGAGGTAAAGGTTTGTAAATACTAATAGGTAGGAAAACGGTTTTAGATAACGAGCTTTGTAATTGAAAATAGAGTTGAAATCGTTTTAATGAAAGGGTTTTGATATTTACTACTAGTATAGAAAACCTTTATATTTTAAAGTGACAAATCATAGAAGTGATTATAGAAACAATCAACCATAAAAATTCACATTCGAAGATGTGAATAAAATCCAAAGAAATCGACAACAAATCTGTAACAGCCCGCAAATCCGTACCCCTTGAGTTAACCCTAATCTACAACAATCAACTCAAGTTGCATAGAAATGCGAACCATTGGGTTAAAGAAGAAGAGGTAGAAGGAGAGGAAACAGAAAACAACATCAGAATCTAACCATCGCAGCGGAGTAAAATATAATAGATAATAAATAATCTTTACTAAATTTAAATATATTTGTTTATATATTACAACATCAGAGTACATCAATCACAGCTCAACATCAATTACATACAAATGGATACATAGCAACTCAATACAGCGGAATATATATATATATATATATATATATATATATATAAACAAGTAGGAGAGTACGTGTCGCCATTCTGCTCGTATCCTGAGCTCCACAGCATCATATCCTGTATCCTATAATACTCGGTCTGACCCGAGTATTACAGTTAAATAACACCCGAGTCAGTCTGGAATACCAGCGTGAGAAAATCACACCCAATTGATTATTAAAGTTTCAAAAATCCTTTGGAAACAAAAGCATCTCGTAAGACCACGCCACAAATAAACATGTCGGGTTTTTACCTTACGATAGCTAAAACATTTTTTATAGAAATCCTCTGATATTATAATAGGGTCTATATACAAATACTTATAAAATAGCCGAAATTGTTACATTATTAAATTCCAGCTACTAGCCACAAAGTGGGTAATACAAACGAAACTCGTACAAGGCTTGTAGGGAGAATGGATTTCCAACCAATGACTAGGCACTAGGGTACCACCTGTCACAGTACGGGGCCTAGATCACCGTACCAAGGAGTACGCCCGCTCTCCTGCAACACAAGGCCGGGACTACCCCTAAATGGATAATCCCGAGTGAGATCACTCCGCGGTTGGGATCGGCAACCGCCCACTAAGCCGAAATAAAAAGGGACATCTAGACTGGAATGACCCCACCCTGCTTGGGTGCTACCCACCTAGCCTTGCTGCATAACCCCTGATTTTCAGTCATTCCCATTTGATGAGGCTTGAGGCTAAGCGTTACCTTTTTAGAACATATCCCTTAGAATGCCCATCGTCCACCTGACGATGTTTCGCAAGCATTCATCCATACAAGTCCGTCCCGGGTTCGAACGGAACCGAAGGTACTATTCCTACTACATCCATTTTGGAAATATCATCAGGATTAGTAGCGACTAGCCCTTGCACTTCACTGCTCCATCTTCGAATCCAAAATCGTTTTCACGAAACATACAAACCGGATCGAAGTGGTTTTCGAGAAATAAATCTCGATCCCGGTCTCTTCGAAACGATCAACGCATTGTCCAGTATTGATAGTCGGTTATTTAACTATCAATTTCTTATTCACAAACATCCATCAAACAATAAATAATTTTCCAAATTATTTATTACCTTCAAAATAGCTTCACAAGATAACTTTCTATTTTCAACTTTTTGAAAACAGTTTTCAAACCATTCTTTCTTTCCAGAATAAACTTTCCCACGTATTTTCCATCTCCACTGAAATTGCCAAGCACAAACATGATTTTTAAAATAATTCAAAACACTTTACTTTAAAATATACTTTTAAAACATTTAAGTTAAACTACTTCAATAATCTGTTAAAAATACATACTATATAAATATTTGAAAATAAGGTTACTTCATAAAATATAACTAAATTTTTAATCCTAAACAAACTACTAAGCCATCCTTTAAATTATTACTACTATAATAGGATAAAAAGGTAAGATTTACTTTAGAATTCAAATATTTAGAAATAATAGATTTTTCCAAACTTGCTTTTAAAATCAACTTAAAAACTTTTAACTTATATTTAAAAACTTACTTTGAAAACGTACTTGGTTATCCAGGGAGAAGATCCAACTTCAATCGCTTAAATCAATTTTTCCCCAAATTGATTTCAAACTTATCCCATTTGAAATAAATTTCTTTACTTAATTCATTTCAAAATTCATTAAGTATGGACTTAATTAGTGTTGTTATTATTATTTTTCATTTGATTCTAAAACTTTTATCCGATATATACAAATTCCAGATTTTTCGAATTCTTCTTTATTCTTTCAACAATTTAAATCTTAACCTTTAAATAAATATTTTGTTCTTTTAAATAATAACACTGAATTTTAAATTCATTAACTTCCTGTTTATTCAAATTTCCTTTCTATACTCAAGATCTATTTATTAGAATTTTAAGGTCTCTTAATTCCTTTTTCAATTCATATTTTTTTTTATTATTTCTATAATTCACCTCTTTTAATTTCTTTCCAAAATCCAATTTATATATTTTTGGCAATTCAATATACCCAATCATAACCAACCGAACCATAGCATTCAATATTTCAACATAATTCATCATAAAATATCAAATCATCATAACAGGGAAATTAAATAATTTAAATAAATGTTGAGGGATCCAGTTGGATCCCTCCAACCTGTTTTCCCTACATCCACAGATGTTAGCACAATAATACACCAATTTCAAAATACACCATACTATAGTACATCAATCAATATCAATCATTCAAACAATTAGTTAAATTTAATCATTTAAATTTAAATTAACTGAGTGAGATTAACTCAGCTTTGATTCTTGTTTTGCAACCCGACCCAACCTGGCTTGCTTCTATTAGATTTTAACCTTGTATAACAATCATACGATTTATTAGCACTTTGAAATAGCTTGAACAATTTATTTCCATTTTATAAATTTAATTAACCAGTGATTCTATTTTAACTAATAAATTTTAAGTTTAAACTAATTCTCTTTTTAACATATTATTTTAGCAACCAATTAATTTAATAAGTTAATTAAATAAATTAATTTCCAACAATACACTATTTTAAAATAACCTAGTAAATTATAACATGTACATTTAAATTCATTCCCTTTTAATATACCCAATATACTTAATTATAATTAGCCATTTCAAAATTAAAAAGCAAGACTAACTACTATTTTACCTTATTGAATATTTTCTTATTTTTTTTCTTTTTTCTTCTGTAAAACTATTATATTTTTATTTATAAGTTTATTTCAAAAATTCAAATACAAAATAAATAAGAAATCATACCCCAAACGAACTCGATGTCGTGGATTCCCCACCTCCCTGTGAACAACCCCCATCTCGAAGCTCGCGCCTCCAGCCCCGAGTTCGAGCTACTTCGATTAGTCGCGTCCCCTATAACGACCCGCCTTTTTGGACAGTTTAAACCGACGATCAAATACACATGCCGATTCCAAACCATTCAAAAGGGCAGATGGTTATTGGGGGTAAATAAGAAAAGAAAAGAAAGAGAAATAAAGGAAAAGAAATAACACAGAATCTCGCAGCGGAACGATAAAATATAATAGTCAAATAAATAGTTCATGAAGCTGTTTACTATACTTTGACAATTATTTATACAACATTTATCAGAGTTATACATATACAACAGGACAATTAAAATAATGCAGCAGATAGCATGATGCAAGGGTAATAATAGTAATAGTATACCAAATCATCGTCTTCATCCTCCAGAATAGATCTTCAAAAATCTGAAAAACTCAGGACTGACCCGAGCGTAATGAAAAGACAAAACACTCGAGTAAGGACTAAAATATCCTTATGAAAGTTAAATCAATCGTAAATAAATATGAGTGTAACGGCGTCAGAGATGTTTACGGGGTTTGACATCTCCTATCCAGTGTCAACGTGCGTGCAATAACTCAAGAGATGTTACGGGATTTTCCATCTCTTAAGGATCCGTTAAACTATCTACTATGTAGTAATGTACGCTAAGTAGATAATGCCTATCAGTAATATAAAGTATTAAAATAGCGTTAAGGCGTTACCATAATCCCCCTTAACACATTTTTATAATGCCATAGTCTATATAGCACCGTAAGCCCCACCGTAAACTGGTGGTTATCAGAGGGTACCCCATAGGTATAACACAAAACAAAACGTAGTGGTCGCGAATAGGATAATCAGTACGACAAGGTACATGAGGCGATACCAACTAGGATACTAGTAGTTGCGTGATCCGGACTGATGTTGAGCATAGCCAGCAGCTACCCCAACCCCGCGAAACAACACTCCCAAATCAAGGGGTGCACCCAAATCGAATCACAAATGTAATAGATATGGTATCGAAGAAGTGTGTCCGCTAGAGGTGGTGAACCTCAATGGCCCGGCGCGGCTCCTGTTTTAGTCATGTCAGGGGTCATCCAATATCGTTCTCTTTCTTCAATCAACGCGTTCACCAAACCATCCACTTCATTCTGGATCAACACTCCACGTATAATAGTTATTAAAGTGGTTTTCGGTATCGACAGAGAGTATGTCCATATCCGATCCCGGTCTCTTTAATAACTACGTATTATTACACCGTTGGCTCTTTTATATTTCAAATCGATTCATAATTGATATCAAAATATCATATTCGCTTCAAAAATCAAATCCATTTCAAATATCATCGTATCTTTTCAAATGTAAGATTCCGTTTCAAAAATCATTTTTCGCATCATCATTTCGATTTCAAAATCATTTCGAATTTCAATTTAGGTTGCAACTTCATTTAACCCAATTCGTTTTTAAATTCAAGATTTAAATATAAACATTTCACCTTATTAACCAGCTTGAAATTTTTAGAAAATAGTTTTAAGTAGTTTAAAAGTAGTTTAAATAATTTAAATAGTTAAAAATACTTAAAATCTTTAAAATGGATTGAAAATAGATAAATTAGTTTAAAATAATTTAAATTGGGTTAAGTAGATTAAAATAGATTAAAATAGTTTAAGTATTCAAAATGGTTTATATAACAGAGTAATTTGGAAAACAAATTAAAACAGCTTCAAAACCAATCCATTTCAATTATAACTTCCCAATTCAAATAAATTTCAATTTCCAATTTACCGATTTAATTTCGATTTCAATTCAAATAAATGTCAACCTTGACTTCAAATTTATTCAATTTTACATTCACCTTCAACTTATTCAATTCCAATGTATATCGATGTTTAGCTTGATTTTTCAAAATATCAAATTTTAACACTTAACAAAATTTCCCGTCAATATTCAAATTTAAATCCCACTTACAAATATGATTCAATTTCAAGCTCAATTTCAAATATCATTTTATATCGCTTTTACTTAGTAATATTCAAAGCTCGAATTGAGGTTCAATCTTTTAAAACTAATAAATTTTCGAACTTCAATCATAACCCAATTTTAAATTTCAAAGTCTCAACTTAAATCATTTAACAATTTCTTTTAACCAAAATCTATTTCAACATTCCAACTCAATTTTTTCGATAAATTCGATCTCTATAAATTTGATTTCTATTTATAACTTTTAAATCAAAACATTTAAATAAATTTCAAATCGATAATTTAAAATTTATTAATTTAGCCAATTCGGTGTCCGTATATAATTTTCTATCCTATGGCCAAGTAATTATTTATTTAAATTAAATGTCAGGGATGAGTATATATTACTTAAACCGATCACAGTGTCATATGTATGCATAACAGTATATATAAGCAAATAGACATCCAAACATTTAAATATCAACCAATAACATCCATCAAAATACATCATCCAATAGACAACACAATTCATGGCAGTTTCATAGTTATCAATGTCAGGTAATTTAATCGCAATTCAATTTTAATTTCAATTTAACTGTCAATTTAATTTTCAACGGTTAATTCAAATGACAAGCTATATGACAATTAAATTTTTATCAAACAACGACAAATAAAATCATAACACTTCATAATATCAAATTTAACTAGCATAAAGATATTCAGTACGTTGTGAGCGTTATAAAACACTCACCTTGATTTTTACGATTTTAAATCAAATCGAACGACGTTCGATTTAATCCAAAATTTTCTCTAGCTCCAAATGATTCCAATCCATCTCCATAGCGTAGTACTCGTCAATACGAGTCCAACGGAAGAAACGAGGTCCAAAACGGACCTCGCATGCAAAAGTTATAGCCAAAATATGAAACGTCATTAGCGGGATAATTAAATAAATAATTAACTTCACTAATTACCAAATCAAATCCTACCCTTTCTTCTTCAATTCGAATTGCCTGTAACCAAGAAAAACATGCCGTGTAAACCCAATATTCCACCGTGCATTTCAAACCGTGATACAGAGCGTCTCTCCGCGAAAATCGATGCCGACCGCTCCATTGATCTCCTCTCCACTTGCTCGTCTCGGCCATGCCCTAAGATTTACGAACGGCGTCCCCTACCAAAACGCGACCTGGAGCATTTCGTACACCACTGCCAAAAAATCGCACCACTCCATGTCGAGCCGCACACCACCAAATCGACACCCAAGATGCTAAATCACCTCGCGAGTCCATATACGGCCTCCAAATCTTGATTCGACGCCAGAATTTTAAGAGAAACGAAACCCTAATTTACAGCTATAAGTCGAGCTCGAAAGAAATGCAACCGCACCCTCCTAGATGGAACTATGAATTGAATTAGGATTTTAGAAAGTGGTTTTAGATTTTTTTTAATCAAGTATTTTGAGAGATAGGAATTTTCAAAGCTTGGAATTCTTTTTTCTTCCTTTACTGTAGGGTGCGTGCATTTTAAAAAGAGAATGGAAGGAGGAACAAGACGTGACGTCGGCGTGTAGGAGAGGGAGATGGTACAGTGAAAAGATAAAATAACAGCTGAATGCAAGTTTGACTAATTAATATAATAATTTAATTTCAAAATGTCTCAATGCAACTTAAAATCTCGAACTCCTATCAAGACATGCCACTAGACGTTCCTAATGTTATACCCCTAATCCGAACGCATTGGAAAAGATTTCTAGTCCTAATTTGATCGTAGGGAGAAGATAGCTTTTTCGACTTAATTATTATATTGAATTTTCGATATAAATTTCAACGCGTTTTTATTTCGTATGACCAAATTATAACTCCAAGCTCTACGAAATTTGAAATCTTACAATAATATCACATTACGGATCCGGTGAAACTGGTTTCGTTGAAATCCGAAACTGTTTGAAAAATGACTATTTTAACTCGCCAAATTAATATTAAAACCATTTCGATGCGTTTCGAGCTGCCACGGTCGAACGACAACTCCGATTGCTACGAAAATTGAAATCCGATAATAACAAATTATTACGGATCCAATGGAACTAGTTTCGTCCAATTCTGAGACTGTTCAAAAATTGGCTATTTTTCAGTCGATAATTAAATATTAAAATATTCACTTTTTACGAATTTACTTTTAATTCGATTCTAAAAGTTCTATAACCTCATTCTAACTTTAATATGATAAAACAAAATTTTACAATTCGTTTTTAATCATATTAAACCCGGTATTCAATTATCCAATAAATTTCAAATGTTAAAATCTTATTAACTCTATTATAATCCCAATATAACTTATATTCTCTTTGGAAACCAATTTGAATCATATTAAATCAAATTTCAATTATTCACTGTATTTTCACATATTAAATTTCAATATCAAATTAATCATATCAAATTCGGAATTTAATTATTCAAACATTTGTAATATCAAATTTAAACAAAATTTGATTATTCTTAAATCACTATCTTTTGAAATATTCAAAACGAACTTAAAAATTTAGCTTTTGAAACGAATTAAAATTATAGAACAACAATTTCCATTATACAGTTATTCGATTCCCATTATCAAATTATTCAATAAATTCCAAATATTAAATTTAACAATTTAATTGTTCAATATTTGACGGATTTCAATATTGGATTTTTTCCAAATAAAATTTCATTATCAGTCGATTTACTATATTACATCAAATGAATTCCACGTTATTATTTAACTACAGTTAGAGATAATGCACTCAACTAATATATAAACTTTCATTTCAATTGCAATTGGTTCACAAATTCAATTCGACTAACTACATAAATAGGCAACTTAAATAATTATCACCGTTAAACTTTTAATTACTTATAAGTTTACTATTTACAAACAAGTGTCACAATTATCTATACAATACAAATTTATTCCGTTACTGTTGACTACATATTCTTTCGATTGATTTGGGATTTCATTCAATTCATAAATAATTAACTTAGATAAAATTTGTTGCATTTCATTCTAGTTATTATTATTCCAAACGAATTACAAATTTTTTTCTAACACTAAATCGCGAAATCTTATTAAATTAGCTATTTTAATTATCGAAAATTTACCGGTCGTTACACTCTCCCCCACTCAAAACTTTTCGTCCCCGAAACGGAAAAAGAAGGGAAAAGGAACCAAGTATAGAATTCAACATTAGATATATTTTTATTCAAAGTTACCAACTTATAAAATAATGTAATTCCACTTATAAAGTCATTACTACACTTCCACTAAGTTACCCTGAACGACCTTCTAACTTTAAAAGTTAGTTATCAAAACAAGTTATATATAAAAAAATTTAAAACTTGAAATTTTTTCTAACACCCGGATTTGCGGAAAATTTCGGCAAAGTCTCCTTTGCGTGGCTCGATCGGTACAGCTACAAAACGCCTCTACGGGCCCAAACCAACAAAGGAAAATCAAAAGCCAAGTGGCTCATCAAAAATCATCAAATCCAATGACAAAATAAACATGTACCTTATATTTTATTAGCGAGCATATACGACTAATATAGCGCGAAAGCGAGCTCCAAATGCGAAGCAAGCGCAATCCGCACCTACTAAACACTCAACAAACAATGAGAATCATGCATATATGAAAATAGTATCAATATACATCATATAGCAACATAACAACTACATGTGCCAACATAGCAAATGCAACAAAACACAAATGCAACCATCAATCAACTATCATCTAACAAATCCATAACCAATCAATATAAATTCACTTCTCATTAATATTTATCGACTTGGGTTTCAATTTTAATCACAGTTGATTCATTAACGTTGGATTTTGCTAACATTCATTCTCAATTCAATTAGTTAACATTCACTAATTTATATTTGCATTAGTTCACTTCCAATTTGAATCAAATTATATTCTTTTAAATTCATTTAACTTCCAATTTGATTTCAATGATTTATAGCTTCCAACTTCATTAACACTTAATGAATTATATACAATCAACTAACAATCATATAACAACCAAATCATACCCAACATAACCAAATTATTAATTTTACATTCAATTTGGTTTATCTCTTTTTTATATATATATATATATCCTGTTACATAATTTTAAAAGAATCATTTTATATTTGGCATCATATATTTCCAATATTAACTTTAATTAAGTCCGTAAGCCGTACATATATCATCCGTGAGCAATATCAATCTAATCGCTTATTCGATCACACAATTTCACTTCCAAACTAGTATCG
Organism: Allium cepa; assembly: GCA_030765085.1. Classification (NCBI taxonomy): domain Eukaryota; kingdom Viridiplantae; phylum Streptophyta; class Magnoliopsida; order Asparagales; family Amaryllidaceae; genus Allium; species Allium cepa. Next base: position 576,210,488 of record CM060945.1, on the reverse strand, counting down.
TTCACACGACTCTCTAGTGCGGACTCAAATTTGGTTCCTTGATTGGAAACTGTTACTCTCCTTGCATAGCCATATACTATGATAGAGAACTCCAGAATCAAATTAAAATCCATATCCAGGGTTCGCCGTCGAGAATCGAGTGGAAAATCCTAACTTGGATTGATATAAATAATCTCGAAATTGTAGTGCTCGAATTTGGGTCAAATCGTTATGCGAATAAAATAATATACGTACAATCTCATGTATTACCTTCCAATGGATTTCTATCCAATTTATCTATACTAAAGTATTCAATTGACTTCTATTTTTTTTTCCCACTTAATTACTCACAATCCATTATTCAGTTCGTATATTCATTTCTTTACATAGCATGTTCTTTAACATTATCTTTTCTTAAACCTCATATCATAGAATTTTGCTTACTCAAGTTCATTTTAAACATTCTATATAATTTAATTAAATTCAATTTCATTTTCCCATTTGATTCTTAGCTATAAGAAATTTCTTTGTTTACATTTATTGCATATTCATAGTTTCAGTTAAAACAAATTTATTTGTGGAACATTTTATTAATCATCACTTTAATGTATAGTCATTCCATAAAAGTCTAACTTCTTATATATGACTTTTCTTAGTTTACAGTTATCTCAAAGTTACAAATTCAATTTTTTCTATGCCATTTATATTTATTTTCTATAACCAATTTACAAAAGATATTATACAATTCATTTGTCTTCTTTCTTAAGTTCACTTGCTTGTTCCATTTATCCATTCATCATTTCATGTTATATTTAAGTATATAACATTTTATCACAACCAAATTTTCATTTATATACATTCTAATTCCTTTTGAGTTTTCCTTACTTGTATACTTCAATTATTTTCAGGTTCTGTTTATTTGTACAATATCTCATTACATATCCAAAACATTATTTCAACTTCTTAATATTGGGTAAGTCTCGGTATATGTTATCAGAATGTAATTTTTGTATTATACAAATTTATAGAATTTCATTTTACTTGATTAGAATGTTCCCAAATTTAATTTATTTAAATCCTCTTTACCTTTCAACTTTAAAGTTTTCCCAAACAATAAGCTTAGATATCTTAATCCTCTTATTTTATAAATTCTGGTTATTCACATTTCATTCAAATAATTTGAAAATCATTAATTAACAGAACTTAGAAATTTAAATGCCCGGTTCTTTTCAAATCATTTGAAATAAATATATACACTTATATCTTTAATATATCAAATCATACCTTTGGAGCTTAAACCAAAACCCATTTACCCAAAATAATTTTGAAGAAAAGCAAAGCTTCTTAGAAGTCTCCCCCACTTTGAGACTCGAAAATGAACGTCGATGATGCTGCGCAGTCATCTCCGAAATTATTTTCCAGCGACATAAGAGAGGAGTACTATATTCATTCCTTCTTAAAAATCCTTTCAAAATATTTCCATAAACGATTTCCAACTAATATTACTATATATTTCTTCAAAACTTGAGAATCATTTTTCAAAATCTCTGGGTCTTAAATTCAATATTTTCCAATTTAAATCTATTTTAATTTATAAGTCACCTTTATAAATATTCTTATAGGATTTTCTTTCTTGAAATATTCCACAAGTTGTTTTATTATTGTTTATTTTTCAATAAGCCTTATTTATTAAAACACAATATCCAATTAATGATAACAATCAATATTATCGTTTCCAACAACCAAATAAGCTAGATAGATCATAATAAATTTTGAAATAAATTCTTTATATACAAAATATAATTAGGGCAAAATTATTTCATTTACCCAATTTCAAAACAATTGAATTGTTCTGTTCGAGTGTTTAGAGATCCATATCAATGACGTTAATTACTCGTATTGACCAGAACCCGTAAACCACTCAACAAATCAACCGACACAATATAAAACATTTTATATCACTAACAAATACGCTCTCTCATATGTATACACTCAGCGACTCATCATAGAGTATTACTACCCTACTTATAAAGAGTCATACCCCACAAAGCTAAGGTTATCGCTAAACCAAAGCTCTGATACCAACTATAACGACCCGCCTTTTTGGACAGTTTAAACCGACGATCAAATACACATGCAGATTCCAAACCATTCAAAAGGGCAGATGGTTATTGGGGGTAAATACGAAAAGAAAAGAAAGAGAAATAAAGGAAAAGAAACAACACAGAATCTCGCAGCGGAACGATAAAATATAATAGTCAAATAAACAGTTCATGAAGCTGTTTACTATACTTTGACAATTATTTATACAACATTTATCAGAGTTATACATATACAACAGGACAATTAAAATAATGCAGCAGATAGCATGATGCAAGGGTAATAATAGTAATAGTATACCCAATCATCGTCTTCATCCTCCAGAATAGATCTTCAAAAATCTGAAAAACTCAGGACTGACCCGAGCGTAATGGAAAGACAAAACACTCGAGTCAGGACTAAAATATCCTTATGAAAGTTAAATCAATCGTAAATAAATATGAGTGTAACGGCGTCAGAGATGTTTACGGGGTTTGACATCTCCTATCCAGTGTCAACGTGCATGCAATAACTCAAGAGATGTTACGGGATTTTCCGTCTCTTAAGGATCCGTTAAACTATCTACTATGTAGTAATGTACGCTAAGTAGATAATGCCTATCAGTAATATAAAGTATTAAAATAGCGTTAAGGCGTTACCATAATCCCCATTAACACATTTTTATAATGCCATAGTCTATACAACACCGTAAGCCCCACCGTAAACTGGTGGTTATCAGAGGGTACCCCATAGGTATAACACAAAACAAAACGTAGTGGTTGCGAATAGGATAATCAGTATGACAAGGTACATTAGGCGATACCAACTAGGATACTAGTAGTTGCGTGATCCGGACTGATGTTGAGCATAGCCAGCAGCTACCTCAACACCGCGAAACTACACTCCCAAATCAAGGGGTGCACCCAAATCGAATCACAAATGTAATAGATATGGTATCGAAGAAGTGTGTCCGCTAGAGGTGGCGAACCTCAATGGCCCGGCGCGGCTCCTGTTTTAGTCATGTCAGGGGTCATCCAATATCGTTCTCTTTCTTCAATCAACGCGTTCACCAAACCATCCGCTTCATTCTGGATCGACACTCCATGTATAATAGTAATTAAAGTGGTTTTCGGTATCGACAGAGAGTATGTCCATATCCGATCCTGGTCTCTTTAATAAATACGTATTATTACACCGTTGGCTCTTTTATATTTCAAATCGATTCATAATTGATATCGAAATATCATATTCGCTTCAAAAATCAAATCCATTTCAAATATCATCGTATCTTTTCAAATGTAAGATTCCGTTTCAAAAATCATTTTTCGCATCAATATCTCATTTCGATTTCAAAATCATTTCGAATTTCAATTTAGGTTGCAACTTCATTTAACCCAATTCGTTTTTAAATTCAAGATTTAAATATAAACATTTCACCTTATTAACCAGCTTGAAATTTTTAGAAAATAGTTTTAAGTAGTTTAAAAGTAGTTTAAATAATTTAAATAGTTAAAAATACTTAAAATCTTTAAAATGGATTGAAAATAGATAAATTAGTTTAAAATAATTTAAATTGGGTTAAGTAGATTAAAATAGATTAAAATAGTTTAAGTATTCAAAATGGTTTATATAACAGAGTAATTTGGAAAACAAATTAAAACAGCTTCAAAACCAATCCATTTCAATTATAACTTCCCAATTCAAATAAATTTCAATTTCCAATTTACCGATTTAATTTCGATTTCAATTCAAATCAATGTCAACCTTGACTTCAAATTTATTCAATTTTACATTCACCTTCAACTTATTCAATTCCAATGTATATCGATTTTTAGCTTGATTTTTCAAAATATCAATTTTTAACACTTAACAAAATTTTCCTTCAATATTCAAATTTAAATCCCACTTACAAATATGATTCAATTTCAAGCTCAATTTTAAATATCATTTTAGATCGCTTTTACTTAGTAATATTCAAAGCTCGAATTAAGGTTCAATCTTTTAAAATGATTAAATTTTCGAACTTCAATCATAACCCAATTTTAAATTTCAAAGTCTCAACTTAAATCATTTAACAATTTCTTTTAACCAAAATCTATTTCAACATTCCAACTCAATTTTTTCGATAAATTCGATCTCTATAAATTTGATTTCTATTTATAACTTTTAAATCAAAACATTTAAATAAATTTCAAATCGACAATTTTAAAATTTATTAATTTAGCCAATTCGGTGTCCGTATATAATTTTCTATCCTATGGCCAAGTAATTATTTATTTAAATTAAATGTCAGGGATGAGTATATATCACTTAAACCGATCACAGTGTCATATGTATGCATAACAGTATATGTAAGCAAATAGACATCCAAACATTTAAATGTCAACCAATAACATCCATCAAAATACGTCATCCATTAGACAATACAATTCATGGCAGTTTCATAGTTATCAATGTCAGGTAATTTAATCGCAATTCAATTTTAATTTCAATTTAACTATCAATTTAATTTTCAACGGTTAATTCAAATGACAAGCTATATGACAATTAAATTTTTATCAAACAACGACAAATAAAATCATAACACTTCATAATATCAAATTTAACCAGCATAAAGATATTCAGTACGTTGTGAGCGTTATAAAACACTCACCTTGATTTTTACGATTTTAAATCAAATCGAACGACGTTCGATTTAGCCCAAAATTTTATCTAGCTCCAAACGATTCCAATCCATCTCCATAGCATAGTACTCGTCAATACGAGTCCAACGGAAGAAACGGCGTCCAAAACGGACCACGCATGCAAAAGTTATAGCCAAAATACGAAACGTCATTAGCGGGATAATTAAATAAATAATTAACTTCACTAATTACCAAATCAAATCCTACCCTTTCTTCTTCAATTCGAATTGCCTGTAGCCAAGAAAAACATGCCGTGCAAACCCTATATCCCACCGTGCATTTCAAACCGTGATACGGAGCGTCTCTCCGCGAAAATCGATGCCGACCGCTCCGTTGATCTCCTCTCCACTTGCTCGTCTCGGCCATGCCCTAAGATTCACGAACGGCGTCCCCTACCAAAACGCGACCTGGAGCATTTCGTACGCCACTGCCAAAAAATCGCACCCCTCCATGTAAAGCCATACACCACCCAATCGACACCCAAGATGCTAAATCACCTCGCGAGTCCATATATGGCCTCCAAATCTTGATTCGATGCCAGAATTTCAAGAGAAACGAAACCCTAATTTACAGCTATAAGTCGAGCTCGAAATAAATGCAACCGCACCCTCCTAGATGGAACTATGAATTGAATTAGTATTTTAGAAAGTGGTTTTAGATTTTTTTTAATCAAGTATTTTAAGAGATAGGAATTTTCAAAGCTTGGAATTCTTTTTTCTTCCTTTACTGTAGGGTGCATGCATTTTAAAAAGAGAATGGAAGGAGGAACAAGACGTGACGTCGGCGTGTAGGAGAGGGAGATGGTACAGTGAAAAGATAAAATAACAGCTGAATGGAAGTTTGATTAATTAATATAATAATTTAATTTCAAAATGTCTCAATGCAACTTAAAATCTCGAACTCCTATCAAGACATGCCACTAGACGTTCCTAATGTTACACCCCTATTCCGAACGCATTGGAAAAGATTTCTAGTTCGAATTTGATCGTAGGGAGAAGATAGCTTTTTCGACTTAATTATTATATTGAATTTTCGATATAAATTTCAACGCGTTTTTATTTCGTACGACCAAACGATAACTCCAAGCTCTACGAAATTTGAAATCTTACAATAATATCACATTACGGATCCGGTGAAACTAGTTTCGTCGAAATCCGAGACTGTTTGAAAAATGACTATTTTAACTCGCCAAATTAATATTAAAACCATTTCGATGCGTTTCGAGCTGCCACGGTCGAACGACAACTCCGATTGCTACGAAAATTGAAATCCGATAATAACAAATTATTACGGATCCAATGGAACTAGTTTCGTCCAATTCTGAGACTGTTCGAAAATTGGCTATTTTTCAGTCGATAATTAAATATTAAAATATTCACTTTTTACGAATTTACTTTTAATTTGATTCTAGAAGTTCTATAACCTCATTCTAACTTTAATATGATAAAATAAAATTTTACAAATCGTTTTTAATCATATTAAACCCGGTATTCAATTATCCAATAAATTTCAAATGTTAAAATCTTATTAACTCTATTATAATCCCAATATAACTTATATTCTCTTTGGAAACCAATTTGAATCATATTAAATCAAATTTCAATTATTCACTCTATTTTCACATATTAAATTTCAATATCAAATTAATCATATCAAATTCGGAATTTAATTATTCAAACATTTGTAATATCAAATTTAAACAAAATTTGATTATTCTTAAATCACTATCTTTTGAAATATCCAAAACGAACTTAAAAATTTAGCTTTTGAAACGAATTAAAATTATAGAACAACAATTTCCATTATACGATTATTCGATTCCCATTATCAAATTATTCAATAAATTCCAAATATTAAATTTAACAATTTAATTGTTCAATATTTGACGGATTTCAATATTGGATTTTTTCCAAATAAAATTTCATTATCAGTCGATTTACTATATTACATCAAATGAATTCCACTTTATTATTTAACTACAGTTAGAGATAATGCACTCAACTAATATATAAACTTTCATTTCAATTGCAATTGGTTCACAAATTCAATTCGACTAACTACATGAATAGGTAACTTAAATAATTATCACCGTTTAACTTTTAATTACTTATAAGTTTATTATTTACAAACAAGTGTCACAATTATCTATACAATACAAATTTATTCCGTTACTGTTGGCTACATATTCTTTCGATTGATTTGGGATTTCATTCAATTCATGAATAATTAACTTAGATAAAATTTGTTGCATTTCATTCTAGTTATTATTATTCCAAACGAATTACAAATTTTTTCTAACACTAAATCGCGAAATCTTATTAAATTAGCTATTTTAATTATCGAAAATTTACCGGTCGTTACATCCCCTGTTCACCCAGATCAAGAAATATTCGCCTTCCTAAATCGCCAAATCATTCACCTAGTACCCCTCACCGTCGCCGCCGTTACCACTGCTTCACAACGCTCCAGCCGAGCTCGAATTCTTCGCCCAAACGAGTCGCGAGAACCCTATGCGATGTCACGACCCCTCAAATCCCAAAACGCGACGCCCAAACCTAATTCCCATTTGTGAAATCGAATCGCGAGTTGATAGTAAAGCTCGATCCCCTGCTTCTTTTAACTGTTGGTTTGATTTGGAGGAATTAAGGCTTCGGCAATTTTTTTTATCACTGAGGTTTCGGGGTTGGAAAGAAGAAAAAGGGGTTCGGCCCTATTGAGTTGCCCCTTTTTTTTTAACGTGACTTAAAGCTTCCCCTTGAAGCTTCTCCTTTTATTTCTTTATTATTATTATTATTTTTATTATTATTATTTTTTTTCGAGCATTTTGATTGTTGATTAAACGGCTTAGAATTGGAAAAGTATGTGATTAAATGACAGGAAGATGGCATATACCAGAAGCTTGATTAACTAAATTAAATTTCATCAAATTATTACCAATTAAATTTTCAGCGTGTTTATATATCTTACGCTCACACAACAACTCCAAAAGCTACGAAAATTGAAATCCGATAATAATTCAATATTACGGACTCAATGGAACTGGTTTCATCGAGTTCCGAGACCGTGCTTCGGAAGGCTCTTTTTAAATTCAATTTAAACAATTAAATCTCAAAACTTAACAAACCATTTTTAAATTTGATTTCATCACTTCTATTCTCTTCAGTATTATGAATATAAATATTACAAGTCTTCAAATCATTTTTAACAGGCTTAAAATTCCCGATTCAACATTTTAGTCAGCTTCAGATTATTTGATTTAATAATTTAATAATTTAATCAATAATAAATTGTGATATCCTTGATTCAAGTTAGAATTACTCTATTTAATATTTAAAATCAATTAAATATTCCAATTTTAAATGCTCAAAAATGCCGGGTCGTCACAAAATCCATCAAAGTGGATATTTCCAAAAATTCCAAAATAGAAGTCATCAGAGTTGAATAATTGATAACAACAACTAGAAATCAAAACGAGTCGATAAAAATTGGAAACCAAGCAAAACAAGGCTCAAATAGGCAAATATGAGCAGGTCAGTCGACTGACTCACTTAGTTCAGTCGACTGATCACAGTCCCAAAAAACTCTCGGGATGCAGGTCAGTCGATTGAACTCAGTGAGTCGGTCTACTAACTGCAATAAACAGAGAATCCCAAGGCTCTACAGGAAGCCTTTATACTGCTTATTAGCTACAGCCAGTCGACAGGCTTAGAAATCCAGTCGCCTGACTGGAGCTAAGGCAGTTTTTTCTGCCTTTGCACAAGATGTGCAAACCCAACCAATTCGCAACCGAATTCGAGCAATGGCGCTAGGGGTTTATGCCAATCGACTACCCGGCCCTTAAGGCTCTTCGATGCGTCACCAAAACATGTTAAGATATCCATAAAAGGATTTTCATAGATTTTGATTTCAAAACACCAAAAATTGGAATATACACCAAATCAATTCAAACCAAAATCAAATGCACATGAATATGTGTTAGGAATTCATACCTAACAATCGAAGATATTCATAGACATAGATGTGAGATAAAAATCTCACATTTTCACAAAATCAATGTAGAAGAGGCTTGAAAACAAAGGGAGAATCAACCCCTCTTCAATACAACCCAAATGAGCTTGAATCTATGCTCAAAAGAAGAATATTCCCAAAGTTAGGTTTAGGAATTTCTGAAATTCAAGATAAAAGGAGTTGGAGAAGGTGAAGAGAAGGCTTACCAATGGGTTCTCTTGAATTTGGAGCTAGAAGTTGATTTGCAAATAGAAAACTAGGGCTTGAGTTTTAATTTCCCATTCCACTCACCATTAATCTCTTTAGAACTGAAAAGTAGAGGAAGAGGGAGTGAATGAAGAGGGGATTTCAGTTGGGGGTATTAAGTTAGAGCATTGGGTTGAACCCAAACCCAAACCCGAAGTGAAAAAGGTCAAATTTTTAACTAGCTCCAAACATATCAATGTTTATACTCAAAAAGGTTGCAAATGGAATTTTGAACTCAATGGAAGGGGTCTCGAGTCCCAATTTGACCGTATGCAAAAAGTTGCTTTTCGGACAAAAATCCGACTAATGATGAAATATTTAAATAAAATATTTAAGTATAAAATCGATAAATATGCGGTTGTTACAGCCCGGCACAGCGGTGATGATACTTTTGAGGGGTTGAGCGACCTAATGATTACTTCTCAGGAGCTTTTTAAAGATGATCCTATCACTGCTAAAGTTACTTCTCCAGCAGTTGAAGCGACATCCGTTCTGCAACAAACTTCATCAGCCCAAGAGTTGACACTGGCTGTTAAATCCATCATCACCTCCCAACCCAGGAGTGGTTCATGATTCGACGCACGTAGTTTGCACGTTACACACACTTAGGACTTTTCAGCACTTATATGCGTTCAACTTTCTTGCTTTCAGGATTTCTGAGTTTATATTATTTTATTCTCAGATTCTCCAATGGGAAGAAGTGGCTCTTATTACGAGGATTTCCATTGTTATGGGAAGCACGGTTCTTATGACCCTAAGAGGTATCTCCCTTCCTCCTGGGAGACTGACGCAGAAAGAGCTGCAAGAAGAGCTCGTGAAAGGCGCGCCTATGAAGAACGCCACGAAAGACGAGATGAGCGGCATGATTCTTCCCAGAGGGAAGATGATTCTCATAAACGGAAATCCCGTGATGATAAAGGGAAAAGCCACATCCCTGAAGATGCGAGTAAAAGGGCCAAACATGGCGAAAAGCCGGCGTTCGAACTTCCTAAAAAGCCCGCTGCTCCTGTACCTTCTCAATCTCCTGCCCTTACTCATACTGATATTCAAACAATTATTGGCCAGCCCTCATATCAGGTTGGACAAGGCCCGACCACTCTTCAAAGTCGGTTTCCGCATTGGTGCTTGAAGGGAGTGCGCTTTGACCTTGATTTGGTCCCGATCGACAAGCAAGCTATGCTACGCAATCTTGATGCCATCAAACTCGATATTGAGAGAATGTCGGGTTGGCAAAAGCTTGTCAACGAGCTTCAGAGGGTAAACCGTGCAAATCTTGAGGCCATGCTAACAATGGAAAACGACAAATCTGAATGGCAGAAAATTCTTGAGCAGCATGACGCGGAAATGAGGAGCATAGCCACTTATAATGAGAAGCTTGAAGCAGAAGTTGAAAAACTTAAGGAAGAGCTCGCCACTTCTTCCACTTCCTACTCTCAGAGAGAAGAAGTGCTTCTAAAACAAGTGAGAGATGCTCACGCGGCACAGAGAGACGCCGAAGCTAAATTTGAAGCACGACAACAAGTTGTGGATAGCTACCGAACCGATGTTGCTCATCTACAAGAAAAGACCAACTCCCAGAACCTGGAAATTGAACTGCTGAGAACTTGACTTTCTAAAGCTGAAAGAGAGCGCGATGAAGCTATTGCCGGCAAAACTGCAGCCGAAGAATCTCATATGGCAACTAAAGCTGAAGTCAGCTCCACTCTATTCGAGTTTTACATCCATAGTTTTCTGAGGCACGGTAGCCTTAAGTTTTTGGGACCGGCATAAGAAATCACTTTAGCCAAAGTGTGGGAGGCCATACTTGATATGCTTGGAGGAGCCGAATATGCCGAAGTAGATTTAATGGCGCACTATCTAGATGATGATGCATGTGCCGCTCTTGCCAGGGGAAAGGAGCAACTCGCCAAAGAGAGAGCCGAAACGACAGAAGGAGAACATTTAGGAAAGACAATCTTAACCGACCCAGTTCTACCTTCGATTTCGGCCGATATCGATATTGCTGGCTCCAGTCCTATTCTCCTCCTCCTGCTAAAGCCGTTATTGAAAGTGCCGTCGCCCACACCGGAGACGAGACTCAAGAAAGCGCTGAAGCGCAGGACTTCGAAGTTGACATAGTAAAGTCTGCTTCTCCTGGTAACCTCATTGTTGATCTTGATCAAGTGGACTGCTTGTTCGCTTCGACTGAGTTCGATGAGCTTCTTGCTTATTTCTTAAATGTTTATGAGCCATTATCCCCTCTTTTTATGAGGAATACCGACTTTAACTTCTCTTCTCCTATAGTGAAAGCACCAAGTGTTATTCAGCCTTCCCCTCTTCCGACTGTTTCCTCTCCGCCACTTCAGATTACTCCTCCTTCCGTTTCTCAACTGGGGTCAAAAGAGGAGCAGATAGAAGCTCTTCAAGGTTTGGATGATCCGGTTGCTTCTCAAGAACAGAAAGCTGAGAAACCTGAAGAAGGTGAAAGAACCCCGGAGCAGACTATTTCTGATGACATAACACTGTCTGCACTTTTCACTCCGGCAGTGATCCTTCCTCAAGGAAGAAGGGGAAGCGTCTAGTTTCAAAGAAAAGGAGAGAAGCTTCTGCTGGCTAAGAAAAAACAGAAGAGATTCCAATTGTACCCCTTCCTCTTTCTCCCCTACTCTCACAAGCCGGCCCAAAAAGTTAATCATCCGGCCAGGCGAAGGCTCAAAAGGTGGCAGGAAGAAGAAGTGATGGGTTTAGGACTTATGCTTTTCACCTTGCTTTTTGCTTTTTTGCTTGTGTATATAAAGACTTGTGTTGACCGGAGATTGTGCGGGTACCGGTCCCCGCCTTCTTTTGTTTTGAAACCTGCACATGTATAAATTTTTTTATAGTATGAAATAAAATGATTCTTTTACTTGTACAAACTTCTGTCTGTATCTGAGAATGCATTTATTCTTTTCTTTTTTATACAGATTTCTTTATTTTCTCTGTGTGATGTTGCAGTAAACCTATGGTATGTTGTTTGAGCATTGTTTTTATTTTTGTAACTATATTATATTGCCCCCATACCATGGTTTATTGCAATCTCTTTCACATTGGCAAAATTTTGGAAAACAACTCTTCTGTTTCGAGAAGACTTGTACTCTTTCTTTAGAGAACAGCTTTTCCATTTGAAGGAGATTTGCATTTGTACTTTACAGGATAATATTTCTGTTTCAAGGAAATATTTTTTCTGATTTAGTAGAATGCGCCTCGTATTGGAGAAGTCTTCTCTTTTTTTTTGTTGTGAAGTTTTTACACTTCACTTTTGGAGAAAGTCACTTTTATTTTGGCAAGTGACTTTTCCTTCATGGTAAAGTGGGCCTCTGAAAAAGGACTTTGACCTGCTTGTGCCTCCGAAGAGGGCTCTTGTTTGATTGTGCCTCTGGGAAGAGGGCTTTGTGTTTAATTGTGCCTCTGGGAAGAGGGCTTTTTGTTTGATTGTGCCTTTGGGAAGAGGGCTTTTTGTTTGTGCCTCCGGAGAGAGGGCTTTTTGTTTCTGCCTCTGGGGAGAGGCTTTTATTTTTTCCCTGTCCGCTGGGAAGCGGCCCTCCGAAGAGGGATTTTCACATTTCGACTCGTGTGAAGTTTTATTTCAGATCGCGGTGAAATGTGTGCCTCTGAGTAGGGCCTTTGCCTGGAAATTTGGAGTTTCCTTCTCTCGGTTGGATGGATTCACGGGGCGGACACAAGTAACTTGGATTGTTTGTTTGCACAAACGTTTTCAGCTAGTTAACGAGTGTCCTGTGCCACCGGTCAGTCCATAACTTTCTATCGAGAAAGTGAACTCTCTTTTTCTGGCAAGTCCCATTAAAGGTCTTTTAGCATTTTAACTATGGTGAAATGGGCCTCCGAAGAGGGATTTTCACATTCCAGCACTTGTGAAGTTTTATTTCAGATCTCGGTGGAATGCGTGCCTCCGAGTAGGGCCTTTGCCTGGAAGTTTGGAGTTTCCTTTTTTCGGTTGGATGGATTCACGGGGCAGACACAAGTAACTTGGATTGTTTGTTTGCATAAACGTTCTCAGCTAGTTAACGAGTGTCCTGTGCCACCGGTCAGTCCACAACTTTCTATCGAGAAAGAGAACTCTCTTTTTTTGGCAAGTCCCATTAGAGGCCTTTATCCTCCGAAGAGTTGTGCCTCCGAAAAGGGCTTGTGCCTCCGAGGTGGTCTTTTGCTGTTTGCTGCCTGCTCGCCCATGTCTTTTCGCCATTTGCTCGTATCAGCGGTTTCCTGTTATCATTTCCATGCGCACATTCCTTTCTTTTGCAAGTAGCTTATTCTATCCAAAGAAGTGTACTTCATTGTTAAATGAGTTCGCAGGGATAGACACAGGCTAATTAATCGAATGTTTGTTTGCACAAACGATCACAATTAGTTAGGAAGGGTCTACCTCTGGCGGAACCACTAACTATTTGCTTGAAACACTTCTTATATAGGATTTGAATCTGGAATTTTTGTGGCTAGCTATTCATTTGTTGAGTGATGTCAGGGATTGCTTGGTCTTATGATGGGTAAGCTTTGTTTTATTAGCCTGCAATATTAAATCGACATTTTAGCAATGCAATTGAAGTACTTTATATATCGAAATAAAACAAGCAGTAGAGAACACAAGATTTATAGTGGTTCAGCCAAGAACTGGGCCTACATCCACTTTATAGTTCTTATTATTCACTTGCACTGGCTTTACAATAGCTTTCAATACAAGAATCATGCATTCATAATTCTTTTTACAAACTTAAGCAAAGCTTTTAAGTAAAATATGGACGCAAATGATTGCTGTTCCAAGCTCTTGGAATTGGATCTCCTTCGATAGTTGTCAGTTTGAAAGTGCCATCAAGAAGTTTTTGGCCTATGACATATGGCCCTTCCCAGTTTGGCGCAAACACTCCTGTTGCTGTCATGACCCTTTTTAAGACTAGATCTCCAATCTCAAAGCTGCGTTGTCGAACTTTGGAATTGAAATGCCTGGCAATTCTTTGCTGATAGGCTGCAATTGTGAGCTGAGCCACTTCCCTTTTTTCATCAAGGAAGTCAAGTGCTTCAAGTTGCAACTCTTCGTTTTCAGCCTGGTTGAAATGAATTCTTCTATGTGAAAGGGACTTCTATTTCCACTGGAATCATTGCTTTTGATCCATATGCTAATGAAAATAGAGTGTGCCCGGTTGCAGTTTTGTGGGTAGTTCTATATGCCCATAGTGCTAGTGGAAGCTTATCGACCCAACCACCTTTTGCCTTTTCCAGTTGTTTTTTGATGGTTGATTTGATAATTTTGTTTACTGCTTCCACTTGCCCTTTGCCTGCGGATGAGCCACTGCTGAGAAGCTTTTCTAGATCTTGAATCGCTTGCAAAAAACTTGGAACTCTTCACTTTCGAATTGGGTTCCATTGTCTGTGATTATCTTTTGAGGCACACCATACCTGCAAATGATATTCTTAGTTACAAAGTTTATCATCTTTTTAGAGGTAATAGTAGCTAATGGTTCAGATTCAGCCCATTTAGTAAAATAATCAACAGCAACAATAACATATCTGATTCCGGATTTGGCGCTTGGCAAAGGCCCGATGAGATCTATTCCCCAAATAGCAAATGGCCACGGACTGACCATCTGTGTTATCTCAGTGGAAGGTGCTCTTGGGATTTTTGCAAATCGCTGGCATCGGTCACATTTTCGGGCGTAGCTTGCATCATCACGATTAATATCTGGCCAAAAATACCCATAACGGAGAATTTTCTTTGCTAGAGTTTGACCACCTGAATGGTCTCCACACTCTCCTCCGTGTACTTCAGCTAGAATTGTCTTAGCTTCTTCCTTGGTCACACACCGGAGTAATGGCATTGAGAATCCCCGGCTGTACAATCGGCCATCTTAAATTATGTATCTGGAGGCTTTTCTTAGCAACTTCTGATGTTCTTTTGAACTTTCTGGTAGAGAACCGTTGAGCAGATATTCCATTATCGGAGTCATCCATGATTCTTGCTCTTGAGTTATAGTCATGATCTAGTCAATATCCATCTCATCAATGCTTGGAGATGACAGGACTTCCACAGGAACTTATCCCAATAATTGAGCTTCACCAGTGCTTGCGTACTTTGCGAGAGAATCCGCCTTCATGTTCTCTTCCTGGGGTATATGATTTATCGTATAATGGTCAAGATCATCGAGAAGTTCCCAAGCTCTTGACAAATAAGCAGGCATATTTCCTCCTTTAGTCTGAAACTCTTTCTTGACTTGACATACAATAAGCTGTGAATCACTGAAGATCTGCAACACTTTGACATTCAACTCATTAGCAATTCTCAAGCCGACAATAAGAGCTTCATATTCTGCTTCATTGTTTGTCGAAGGGAATTCCAATCTCAATGCATAGCATAATGACCGCCCTTCATGAGTTTCAAGCACAACCCCAGCTACGGAACAGTAATCGTTTCTTGGACCATCAACATATAATTTCCATCGGATTGGGGGATTATCAGTCATTTCTTTCTCACTGTCTCCTTTATCTGTACATTCTGCGATGAAATCTGCCAAAGCTTGTCCATTAATTGCTCTCCGTGGATGATAAGTGATGTCGTATTGGCTGAGTTCAATATTCCACTTCAAAAGACGACCCGAAGTCTCAGGACGAAACATGACTTGCTTTAGAGGTTGATCAGTGAGGACTTTGATACAATGAGCTTGTAAATACGGCCTCAACTTTCATAATGCAATCAGTAGATAATAGGCGAGCTTTTCCAATTTTGAATAATTCATCTCTTCTCCGGTGAATCTCTTGCTGATATAATAAACCGGGCGCTGAATTTTTGCGTCTTCCCGTACCAACGCTGCACTAAGAGCATGAGATGCGAATGCCAAATATACAAAAAGATCCTCACCATCGTCAGGCTTAGAAAGTACTGGAGGTGTTTCCATATGACGAATCAATTCATCGAAAGCTTTCTGGCATTCAGGGGTCCAGTCAAAATTCTTCCTTCCTTTCTTCAGTGCATCAAAGAATGGAATGCATTTATCAGTAGCTTTGGAAATGAATCGACTCAAGGCTGCGACTTTTCCATTAAGACTTTGCAATTCCTTCTTCATTCTAGGAGCTTTTACTTCTTTTAAGGCAGCAATCTGAGTAGGATTAGCTTCAACGCCCCTAGCACTCAGAACGAAACCCAGGAATTTTCCGGACTCCACCCCCAACGAACATTTCAAAGGATTAAGTTTCATTCCGTACTTTCGGAGGATTGCAAACATTTCCGCCAAGTGGTCCATATGGTCTACCACTTTCTTTGACTTCACCAACATATCGTCAACATAAACTTCCATAGTTTTGCCAATTTGTGGTTTGAACATAGCATTGACGAGCCTTTGGTAAGTTGCCCCTGCATTCTTAAGTTCGAAGGGCATGACTCTATAGCAGTAGAGACCAACATCGGTGATGAAGCTTGTATCCTCCTGATCCAGCTCATGCATCATAATCTGGTTGTATCCGGAGTAAGCATCCATGAAAGACAACAATTCGTGCCCCGGTGTTCCATCCACCAACTGATCTATCCTGGGTAACGGGAAGTAGTCTTTGGGGCAGGCTTTGTTTAAATCTGAGAAGTCAATGCAAACTCTCCATTTCCCATTAGCTTTCTTAACCAGTACTGGATTTGAAACCCAATTCGGATAAGTAAACTCCCTAATGAAACCATTCTCCATAAGCCGGTCTACCTCTTCTATCAACGCTGCTGACGTTTCAGGACCCTGGGTTCTTCTTTTATGTTTTACCGGTGTAAACTTTGGATCAATATTCAGAGTATGTACTGCAATTTCTGGGGATATTCCACACATATCAGCATGAGTCCAAGCGAATACGTCCAGATTTGCCTTCAAGAATGATAATAAGGAATTTTGAACTGTCACATTAAGTTGCGAACCCACATTCACTACTTTGTTCGGATCTTTTGGGTCAACAGGTACTGGCACCGTTACTTCAACTGGCACCACTCTATTCTCCCTTGCACTAGCTTTTCTGGGATCCATTTCACTTTGTGCCCCGCTATGCTCGCAAGTACAGGGGGCCACCCTGTAATTGCTACAAGGTTGGTTCTTTGATGCGGACTAGGGCTGCCGCATCTTTTCCCATCTCTCTCTTCCTTGCTTCTCGTAACTCTATTAGATAACATTCTTGCCCAGCATTCTGATCCCCTTTAATAACTCCAACGCCATTATCTGTGGGAAATTTCATAGTAAGGCACCACGGGGCGAGAATTGCCTTAAAAGCCGCAAGAGTTGGTCGGCCCAAGAAGGCGTTGTAGGCAGAAAATTCATCAACAATTACAAAAGTCTATTTCCAAACTACCTTTTTCTATCCCTCTCCAAGTTCTACGAACAAGTCGATAGTTCCAATGGCCTGCTTCGGTTCCCCAGTGAAACCAATAATCTTCTGAGATGAGGCCTGAACATCAGGCATTCAGATTTTCATTTGATCGAATGTCTTTTTAAAGAGAATGTTGCAAGAAGCGCCGCAATCTACAAGCACTCTTCTCACAATAGCCGGCCCAATGCCTGCAGAGATGACCAAGTGATCCATGGTCGGAGCTTCAGTACCCATAGAGTCCCTGACTTTGAACACAATATCATCATTGAAGTTTTCTGCTGCTTCAAGGGTGCATCATCTTCTAGCACAAAACACTTTCTTCTGTTGGTGCGTACTTCAAGGCACGGGCATATCTTTCCATCTCGCCCCAGCTTCTGCCTGCTGGGTGAGGACCTCCTGTAATCACATTAATAACAGGCCTTTCTGATTCATGCACAGTATTCCTCTCACCCGAGCAAAATGGATGAGCAGGAAGTTGCTGACCCTTAGTAGACGAAGTTGGGTCATTTCTACTTCTCTTAACATATTGCTGCAACTTGTTCTCTCTCAATAGTTCTTCAATTAAAATTTTCAGATGGCGACATTCGATGGTATCATGACCGAGTTGATTATGAAACCGACAGAATCTCCCACTTTGAGCAGCTTTTTTGCTAACTCTCACCTCCGGCGGTTTACGATATTCCACTGCATCATTGGTAGCAAAAAAAGATATTCTCCGGAGTGTCAATCAAAGGAGTGAAATCTGAAGATTTTAAGAAGCGAAGTTTCTTCATATCTTTCTGTTTCTTCCTACCATTGTTCTCCCTTTTCTGACTCCCGGATTCCCTTTTGGTAGGAGCAGTAGTATTATTCTTAACCTCTGTCAATGCTACTTTAACCGGTGATCGAAGGCTTTCCAAGCGCATGAATTCATCAGATTTCTTATAGAATTTCTCAAGCGAATTCGGTTCTTTCATCTTCATCCACTTCCCAAATTCGCTTGATTTGTCGATCGCCCTCATCAAGTATGTCAAAGCCATCCGTGGTTCTGCATTATCCACTTCAGCCAAAGCTATATTGAAGCGGTTCAAGAAAGACCTGATAGACTCCCCAGGATTCTGTTCCAGGCTTGACAGTGACATAATATCCTTTTCCTTTGAAGCATACAACCTGAATTGCTCTTTAAATTCCGAGTCAAATCGGCGAACTGATCTATGGATCGGACCAGAAGCTTTGTGAACCAGAGCAGAGCCACTCCTTCCAAGTATACCGGAAAGTACCAGCATTTGATCTCATCAGACGCTCTAGCACCAGTCATGTGCCAATCATACTTATACAGGAATAGATTGGGATCGCTTGTTCCCTTATAAGCCGGGATGGTAAGAGGAACAAACTTCCTTGGGAATTTTGCCTTTAGAATCTTCTCAGTGAACGGAGTTTTGCTCGGAGCGAATCCCCATTCCTTCTCATCTTCATCTCTCTGCATGCTTTCTTTCATGATTTGCCGCACCATGCCCGAAAGATATTCCTCATCATTTAAATGTTCTACAGGACAGACTTCGGCCATTTTCTCGGAAGTTTGTCGGGACAAACGTTCGCGGAGAGTTGGCTGTGGTGTCGATCCTCTAGCTTGAGGAGGTATTTCTTTGGCGGGGCTAGCTACTCTTTGTGGAATATTCCTTTCCTCAGGATCATGAATATCACCTGCAAGGTTTTCTTCGTTATTCAACGGTTGACGGTTTGCTCCGAGCAATGCATTTATCCTCTCAAGCATTAAAGCATTCTGATATTCCATCTGCTGGTATAATCTAGATACTGCAGCATCTAACTCCGCTCGTGTAATTCGAACACTTGGTGCTGCTTGACTTGACGAAGGAGAAGTGGCAGTATTTTCATGGACATTACCAGGTCTTGTGGATCAAACGCTTTCTTCCAGGAGCCATTATCTCTGATAGACTTCTGGTTTTGAGAGAGACTCTTTCAACAAACTTTTGCGAAGCAATGACAAAGATAGCCTGAGTTGGGTTCTTAGTGAAAGCACCAAAAATGTTAACGCTAAAAATTGAACGCTAACATCTTGGTGTATGTAGAGATTAAGTGAAAGCACCACCCGTGAACACGGGAATTAACACAAGTACAAAAGTCACAGAGAAAGCAGTAAAAGACAACAATTTTATAGTGGTTCGGCTTCAGGTTAAGCCTACGTCCACTTTAATCCTCTTTATTACTGAATCAATTACAACTTTACAACAATCTTCAATTACAATATTGATGAGACAAACAACTAGAACTCTGATGTAGAAGAATTCTTTGAATCCATGTTGATTGCGTTAGATTTCCTCTTGAAGTTAGTTGAGATGCCTTTCGTGTTTGAAGTGTCGAGTGAGTCGAGAATTCAGCAAAGTATCGACGTTTCGAAAATGAGCCAAAAAGATCCCCTTTTAGTTGGAGTAGGCGGGGTATTTATAGGAGATCTCGGTGTTAGGTCGTAGGTCGCAAGCGACCTTGGGTAGGTCGTAGGTCATCTGCGACCTAGTGTGAGCCGTTTATGGCTTATACATGGTACACTTGATCGTTCTGGAGAAACTAGCAAGTCATAGGTCGTGGCCGACCTAGGTAGGAAGCGGCATAGGAAGCTTCTTTTTTATGTTTGGGTCGTGAGCGACTTATGTATAGGTCGTAGGTCGTGGGCGACTTAGCAGACATGGTTTACGGCTTAACAGGAGCACCTTTGATCATTCGAACAAGTCATAGATCGTGGGCAGCCTAGGGAAGGAACGACATAAGGAAGACAAGTTACCTCGGCTTTGTATAGCTCACTAGGTCGCTAGGTCATTAGAGAATTTATCCCTGTTAGGTCGCTTTCCTTACTAACTCGCTAGGTCGCGTATACCTTTAGGTCGCTAGGTAACCTCAGTCCATAGGTCGTCGGTGCGCTAGGTCGCTCAATCCATTTAGCAACTAGGTCGTTTGACTTGCTGACCCGCTTTATGTGTTAGGTCGCTTACTTCCTTAGGTAGTTAGGTCGCGCCTTCACATAAGTCATTAACTCGTTGAGTCATAGGTCGCTGGACCATCTAATCCTTTAGGTCGCTGGACCTTTCAATTCTTTAGGTCGCTGAGCTATGTAGGTCGCTAACGAGTTGAGCCGCTAGGTCGCTACTTTTTCTAGGTCGCAAGGTCGTAGAAAGAAGAGGGTTAACACATTGTATTTTCCAACGTACAGGGAAGCTTTTATTACCCAGTGGATGCCAGAAGCTCGGAGGACGGATTTGTATAATCAGTTTATGGAGCTTAAGCAAGGCAAGATGACGGTCGTAGAGTATGAAAGGAGATTCAACGAGTTATCGAAGTCTGGCCCTCATCTGATTGAGATTTCCCATAAGAAGAATGAGAAATCCATTGCTGGCATGCGTAGTGAGTATAGAGAGCAGCTGAGTGGTCATATCCATAAGTCATTTTCTGATATCATTGATTTGGCGATCCATTTTGAGAATTTGAAGCTGAATAGGAAATCTGAAGTTTTAGACACCCCAGCCCAATCTAGCTACAGTAGCCTTGGAAAGAG
The DNA here is from genome assembly GCA_030765085.1 of Allium cepa. Classification (NCBI taxonomy): domain Eukaryota; kingdom Viridiplantae; phylum Streptophyta; class Magnoliopsida; order Asparagales; family Amaryllidaceae; genus Allium; species Allium cepa. Next base: position 576,189,584 of record CM060945.1, on the reverse strand, counting down.
AAAGTCAAATTTTAGTAACCAGAAGAAGAAGTGGCAAAGCCGTCAAGGAGTTGGATAGCCTTAGAAGAAGACAAAGGACTTGTCGCATATCACTTGCTTCAAATGCGATAAAAAGGGATATTATGCCAAAGATTGTCCACCAGCGTCCTTAGCAGCCGTTCCTCCAATCCAGATGACTAGGTGTGACTTATGCCATATCTTCTTGCAGCTGGGCCATTTCAAAAAGGATTGCCCCAGTCAGAAGAAAGGTAAACCATCCGGTATCTTTGCTTTCACTGCTTCCACCCCTCCAATTGAGGAGACCGATCCCATACTTCAAGGTACTTTCTTTTCATGTTACACCTGTCTGTGTTTTATTCGATACTGAGCATCTCATAGTTTTATACCTGTTAATTTATGTGAGAAATTTGAGCATGATTTAAAACCTGCACCTGCTTCTAAATCCTTGTGTATCTCTAATCCCATTCGTGGCCCTGCAAACTTAGGAATGATTTGTAAGGGCGCTTGTCTTTTTAAAGACGAACACCGTTTCACCGGAGACTTTTATGTTTTGGGCTTTAGTGGATTTGATTTATTGCTAGGCATGGGTTGGCTATCCAAGTTCAGAGCTATCATTTTTAGTAGTGATCGGACCATTTCCTTGGTTGACGATAAAGGTTCCTAGCTGGTTATCCAATGCAAAATGCCTTATGATCTTGTTAAGAGTTTTTTCTTCCCTTGATTTGCATTACAGTGACCTCAACACTATTCCATTTGTTTGACTTTTCCTGATGTCTTTGGTGAGGTTATTGTTTCACCTCATCGAGAAATTGAATTTCGAATTGATCTTATTCTCCCCTGTCGTACTTTCCCCTCGAAGGATGTAGCCTAAGGAAAGAGTGGAGTTGAAAACACAAGTTGATGATCTATTCGCTAGATGCTTGATTAGAGGAAGTTTTTTTGAATGGGTCGCAGCCGTAGTTTTTGTCACTAAGTCTGAGGTTCATTGAGAATGCGTTTGGACTACAAAGAGTTGAATAAGCTCACATACAGGAACTGTTATCCTATGCCTCGTATTAATGATATGTTCGATCAGCTTTATGGAGCATGGGTGTTTTCTCAACTTGGCCTCGCTTCCGGTTTCCATCATTTGAGGATTTTTGAGGATAATATTTACAAGACTGCTTTTCGTACCGAAGATGGATTTTATGAATGGTTTGTTATGCCTTTCGGGTTAACGAATGCCCTAGCTTACTTTGTAGATCTCATGAACAAAGTATTCAGGGATGTTCTTAACAAATTTGTGCTGGTTTTTATTGATGATATTATGGTTTTCTCGAAAACCGAAGAGGAGCATGATAAGCATTTAAAGTTTGTGCTTTAAACTTTGAGAAGCCATCGGTTGAAGGCAAATTTTCAAAATGACATTTTTGGCAGGAGGAAGTTCGATTTCTTGGCCATTTGGTTTCAAAAAATGGAGTTTCGGAGGAACCCGCTAAGATCACCGTAATAAATGTAAGAACCTATCTTTACTTTGGATTTGATTATCGAAATTCTCAAATTTTTGATTCATGCCTTATATTTAATTTCAGGATTGGGAAATTCCTAAGACACCCATGGTTGTTAGGAGTTTCTTAGGCCTTGCTGGTTATTATAGGAGATTCATTGAGCATTTCTCTCGCATTGCTTTTCCTCTTACAGCTTTAACCCGAAAGAACGTCAAGTTCAATTGGGATGAAAAGTGTCAAAAGCGTTTGATGAATTGAAACAGAAGTTGACCTCTGCTCCTGTTCTTACTGTTCCGAATGATAACGAAGGCTACCGATGCTGGTAGGAGTGGGATTGGTGCTATTTTAATGCAGCATGGCAAAGTTATTGTGTATGCTAGTAGATAGTTGCGACTTCATGAAGTTAAGTATGCAACACATGATTTGGAGTTGTTGGCTGTGGTTTTTGCTTTGAAGTTATGGCGGCATCACTCATGGGTACCAAATTCGATCTTTTTACCGATCACAAATCCCTGAAATACTTTTTTTCTTCAAAAGGATTTGAATCTAAGGCAAGCAAGATGGCTAGAATTCTTGGCTACATATGACCTTGACATCAATTATACCCTGGGTAAAGCAAATGTTGTGGTCAATGCCTTGAGTTGGAAAAGGGCTATGCTTTGTCAGTTTCTTGCTTCATCTTCTCTTATGGATCGTATAGTTGCAGGTCAAAGTAAAGAACCAAGTTTAAGAGCTATTCGAGAGGAAGTTTTGAAGAGAGAGACAGACTCGAGGAGATGGTATAATGCAGGAGTTGATGAGGATGGTATTCTGAGAATAAATGGTAGGGTTTGTGTTCCAAATGTGGATGGACTAAGGGAGGAAGTGCTGAGAGAGAATCACAAACCCAAATTTTCTATTCATCTCGAAGTGACAAAGATGTTTCAGAATATGAAGAGACTTTATTGGTGGGAAGGAATGAAGAGGTACATTTCGATATATGTGAGTAGATGTAGTACTTGTCAGTAGATTAAGGCCGATCATCAGAAATTGGCAGGTTTGTTACAGCCACATGAGATTCCAACATGGAAGTGGTATCAAATTTCTATGGATTTTGTGGACGGTTTACCAAGGATGAGAAGGGGTAATGAGAGCATTTGGGTGATTGCTAACCATTTGACGAAGAAAACTCATTTTATTCTAGTGAAATCAACTCGAACCGCCTCTTGTTTAGCTGAGATCTATTTGAAGGAGATTGTTTGACTCCACAGAATTCCTTCTAGTATCGTTTGTGATCGTGACCCTATTTTCACAAGTAAGTTTAAGAGAGCCCTTCAGTATTCGTTAGGTACACAGTTTAATCTGAGTACGGCCTATCACCCACAGACGGATGACCGAACCAAACGGGTAAATAAAATTTTGGAAGACCATCTTCGTGCTTGTATTCTGGATTTCAGTGGTTCTTGGGAAGACCATCTTCATCTTTTTGAATTTTCCTCTAATAATAGCTATCAGGTATAAGCTCGAAAAAAATTTAAATTAAATATTTACGTAAATAAACCTTTCGTAATTCGGATCCTTAAATTCAGGCTAGTATTGTCATGGGAACCTTCAAAGCTCTTTACGGACATCCATGTAATTCTCTGCCTTGTTGGATTGAAATAGATGACAGACATGTACTTGGGCCTGAGTTATTATGGAAGCTTCTAGGAAGGTTGAGGGGATTTAGCGAAAGATGAAAACTGCGCCAGATAGGCGGAAGAAATATGCTGATAGAAGACGAAAGGAGTTGGAATTTGCAGTTGGAGATCTTGTATATCTCAAGATTTTTCCATTGAAAAGTGTAACTCGGTTTGAGAAGAAAGGAAAGTTGGCCCCAAGGTACGTTGGTCCTTTCCATATATCTAAAAGGATTGGTACTCTAGCTTATAGAGTCAAGTTGCCTGAAAACTATTTGGTGTTCATGATGTATTCGACATCTCCAACCTTCGTAAGTATATTCATGACCCGTCAACGATAGTCCACTCCACGCAGCTTGAGGCATTAGAGATTCAACCTGATCTCACTATTGATTGAGAGCCCGTTTATATTTTGGATAGGAGTACGAGGAAGTTGAGGAGTAAGTTAGTCAATCACGTCAAAGTTCAGTAGAGCGATGATGATCGAGATTGCACTTGGGAGACTGAGGATAGTAACCATGCTGCCAATCCTAAATTATTTTGATTCGGGTATGCTTTTTAATCTTAATATGTCTTCTGATTTTTGAAGTTCACCCTTTTCGAGGACGAAAAGTTTTGACGGGGGTGAATGTAATGATTCTGAATTTTACCGTTATTTTAACAATTAGTTGGTTAAATTTAATTTAAAGTAAGTTGAGGAATTTATGAATTTGAAATTAAATTTACATTACGTACGAATGGTTAAAATGAATAAAGTGTGAATTAATTATAAAAAAGAAATTTTAAACGATTTGAAATTTAACATAAAATCAATTGTTAAAATGATGAACTTTTTGGTTTCAGAAATTTAAATAGTTCATATGGAAATATTGAAGAAAGTTTATAATAAAAACGTCGACGTTCATTTCATCGAATTCCAATTTCACTAGCTTCGTTTAAATCAATTTATACGATCGATTTACGGTAGCGATAACCGATATGGCATCAATAACGAAATTTTACCCGAGCGTTAAATCACCAGTTTTCTGTGTGCTAATGCGTTCGTATCGACACACAGGACACAATGATGGATTGTTTCATGTGTTTGGACTGTCGGTTTTGTTATGTGCAGTGTTTTGGACCGTGTTAACATTGGTTGTTATTTATATAGTGTTTAGTGTTATTGAATTTTTAACATAAGTTTTTTTATTTGAAAAAAGGAATGTTTGGAAAATTTATGTAACTTGTTTAAAATTAACACTTACGGTTGAAAAAAAGAGAACACGTATTTTTTTTGAACCGGTCGTCATATGTGCATTTTGAAGTGGCAGCCGAGGAAATAGCTTTTACCTATTCATGCTTGGCCACATGGCCACAAAATTCTTCTTCCCACCCTTGTTTTACTCTATACGTTTATATTTCTGCTTAGAACACAATTTTGAAACCGAATATCCTGCATCACTTTCATCTTCCACCGAGCCTCAGTATTCACCACTGACTCCAAGTCCGCCGCCGCCGCCGCACCTCCTCTAACTGCCCTACCACCGCCCGGCTCACGCTACACCACCTACCTCCGACCAAAACCCTTCCCTTCCCTCAAACAACCGCTGCTATATAAAAAAACAACCAAGCCTTCCTCCGATCCTTACCAACGCCTGCACTGCCGCATACCGGAGCACCACCCACCTTTGACCGAAGTTCCCTCTCCCCTCCAATAGCCACTACCGTTATATATATATATATATATATATATATATATATATATATATAACTTTCTACTGCCGCCGACCTGCTGACCCGCCTCCTAATCCCCTCCTTGACGTCACCACACAGCCTTACGTCTACTAGCCGATCTGCTTGCCTTTCTCCTTCCTTCTGGTGCTAGGCCGTGAGCTCTCTCTCTCTCTCTCTATATATATATATATATATATATATAAAGAGAATTTTTTTTTAAAAAAGAAATTTTTTTAGAAGCTGTTGTAGCCACCCTGATTGGAGTCAGACGAGTACGAGTTGAAGAGTTATTGTCAAGTTTGTGTGTATCATGTGTCATAGGCGTTTGTGATCGTACTGAACTAGCGTAGTTTAAGGTGAGTGTTTTACATTCATGCTTAACTAATATAATGATGCAAGTTAATAAATCTAGAATTATCACTACTATATGTTTGCAATCGAATTGGATTGATATATAGTCATTGGATGAATAATTGAATGATAGGTATATATTTCGACACGATATACACGTTTATGTATGTACACAGCTTTAGAAAAATATAAATTTGGACGCGTCACATTCACCTTGTTATTGATATTCACTATGCTACGATTTGTTGAAATTTCCCTGTCAGTATATGGATATGACTGTATGTTGAAATCACAATATTGGGAAGGGTTTAAATGATATATACCCATATTTTAAATTTAATCATTTCACTTGGCTAAAGTAGAAAATTAAATTTTGAACACTATTTGGTCGATTAAAAAATTTTCATAAACGAAGATCGTTGAAAAATTTATATATGAACGATTTGAAATTATGTTTTTAAATTGGTATTTATTATTTAAATAAAATTAATGTGAAATAAGTGATTTTATTAATAAAGGGTAATTTTAAGATAAATGTTGGAAATGTTTTGTTTAAAGAAATTTGATTTTTGGATTTAATTCTGTAAAAAAATTTGATTTAAATTAAGATTGCAAAATTTTGAAATTTAAGGTATTGAAGTTAAAATTTAAGTTAAAATTTGAGATAGATTTAAACTTAAATCAATTGTTTCCTTTATTGAAATTTTTGTAAACTAAATCTATTTGGAGTTAAATTTATATTAAAAAAAGGAGTTTAAATTGTTTAATAAATTTGGAATTTATTGGAAATCAATTTGATAATATTATAATGGAGATTTAAATTGTTTAATAAATTTTTAGGATTTATTGGAAAATTTATTGTTTAAATTGTAATGAAATTTAGATCTCAACTTAAATATATTTTTATTTAAGTAATCCAATTTATGGATTTCAATGGACTTTAAAATTTAAGTTTTCAAAGGAAATTGAGTTTTGAAATCAGAATGTTTTATAATGGAATTTGGGAACGGGAAATTGGATTTGAGGAATTTGAAAAATATTCCATTTGTTATTAATATGAATAGTTTTTAAACCATAATTGACCAAATGGTGTGTAAAACATACGTTGGGTTGTTAAAGAGACCGGGCTGGATATTGACATTCTCTCTATGAATCCCAGAACCACTTTGATTACCGTGTACGCAGTGGATGATATACAGAATGTAGTGGTTGAATTGGCGACGTTTACTGGAATGAATTAAGAGAACGATGATGGATAGCTTTGACATTCATGTCATAATTAAAATGACTAAAACAGGAGCCTATATCTGGCCAATGAGGTTAGCTACCTCTAGCGACGTTGTTCTTTTGTATTTTACTGTCGTCAATTCTATAGGTGCACCCTCCTTGTCGATTGATAGTTGTGGTCGGCCACGGATGGGTTACGACCAGCCAGAAAAGGTAAACTGGTAGAATCCTACCTTGGGCATTGCCGCACATGCCTTGTCATATTTACCCCTATACAAGCCCATTGCGATTTTGGTTTAAACTGTATAAATGTGTTAAGGTGGATTAACGTAAATCCTTAATGCTATTTTGATATTTATTTTAGTGATAGACATTATCTATCGTAGCGTACATAACTATATGTAAATAGTTAACGGATCCTTAAGAGATGAGAAAACTCATAACATCTCCTAAATTACTTTGCATTGGTTTATTGACTTTCATGTGAATATTATTCTAAATCGAGTATTGTGTTTTCCATTATGCTCGGGTCAGCTTGAGGTTTTCCAGTTTGGAGAGCTTGTTGTAAAGACGAAGGCATTTCTGGAGATTCTATTCTATTTCAATTATTTCATTGGTTTGGTTCATTATGTTAGTCAAAATCACTTAATTTCTAGTTATTTCTTTCCAGTTATTTAGTGTGAGAATAATGTAACTTATTTGGAGTTTTGATGATTTATTTATGTACTTATTTATTTTTCCGCTGCAAGGTTCTGAGTCGTATTTATTTCTGTGTCTATTTTCTGAGATTGATTCTATTTTTCCCTAAATAACTATCTACCATTTAAGAAAATGTTCTTGTTTAAATGGTGGATCGTTACATAATCATTTTACAAAAATGTCCAATTTTTTTCGCATTTTGTCAGTTTTCAATACACTGTAAAAATGGATATTTTGATATTATTTAAATATGGTTTTATAAAATGAATAGACGTGTTTAAATTTATTTAAGAAACTAAGAAGTTCATTTTTTTAAGTTAGGTTTACTTAAATATATAATTTAGCAAAAAACGTTAAATTTTGACTGTAAAACATATCAATAAAACACTATTTTTGTCCGAAACAAGTTTTCTCAACGTCTTGACGACATGGTCACTTTATTAACCTATATAATGAATACTAAAAAACTATGCATACTTTAGATTTTCATTTAAATGTAAATTCTCTTTGAAAAGTCAAAGTAAATAAAAAAATTCAAAAAGAGCTTGATTTGACTATTTTCCATATTAAATAAAATTTATAAAACATAATCATTGCTTAAAAATCGTAACACTCCACCTCTCACTTATTGTTAGTCCCTTCATTATATGGAAAAGAAGCAAAAGGATTAATTAACGTTTTAAAGTGTAAGAAAAAGAGAAGAAATCATGTCATAAGTACAAAATCAAATCAATGCATCACATAATCACTAACATAAACAATTCCTACTATTCAAACATAACACAAACAAAACCAAACATCCATAACAACATTTTAAAAGGGTGTATGCTTGCATATGTCATATGTATTAATGTGGAATTGATGTATTAATGTTGTTATGGATGTTTGGTTTTGTTTGTGTTATGTTTGAATAGTAGGAATTGTTTATGTTAGTGATTATGTGATGTGATTGGTTGATATGAAGGTGAGAAATTCTCGTTGCTTTTAAAATATTGCATTTTATTTTGTTATAATAATCATCTTATGACATATGCAAGTATACACCCTTTTAAAATGTTGTTATGGATGTTTGGTTTTGTTTGTGTTATGTTTGAATAGTAGGAATTGTTTATGTTAGTGATTATGTGATGTGATTGGTTGATTTGTATGTGGTAGTGGTAATTATAAAAGTGATTATGTTTATTTCACCCAAGTAATCACCTTTGTTAAATAAGACCAAATTTTGGTGATATAAGGTACTTTGGAAAAATAAGTCTCTTTTTAAGTGAATTGGAAATTAAAGTTAAATTAAAATAGAATTTGAATTTAAAAGTGAAAGTGGATTTGAAATCGAAGTTAAAATGGAAACTGAAACTGAAATTGGTTTTGGAATTGAAATTGAGAACGAAATTGAAATTGAAATTTAAGTTGAAATGAAAGATAGATTTGAAATCAAATTTGAAATTGAAGTTTTAATCCAGTTTAGTTTGAAGTTAGAACTGAAATTGAATTGAAATTGGATTTTAAAATTTAATATTAAAATAATAGGAATATAATAATATTATAACATGGGAATAGTGAAAATATATTTTTAATACTTTAAAAAATTGAAAATATCGATTTGAAATAATTTGTAATGTTTTTATAAGTGATTATATTCAATTTAGAGAATTTATTTCAAGTATTGAAAAATAAGTTAAAACTAGGCGTGTCGTGCAATGGTAGTTCGCGATTTCGTGCCAAAAAATTCGAACAAGTGTACAGTGTGGAGTATAGCTCGGAATTCTTCGAAATAAGAAAATTCTGGACTGTTATATCCATATCTTCTAGGAAGAAAGAAAATCAATATTTCATTAAGTAGATTTTGAAATATGTCCGAAACAATTTTCTAGAACAAATCGCGCTTGTGCGGTTAAGTGACCATAACGAAAAATCTTTTTAAATGGACGCTTTTAATTATGGAAATATGGGGTAAATTTTGTAACGATCCCGAATTTTAATTTATTTTAAATTGATAATTAAACTAATTTTTGATTTGAAATTATGAAATTAAATGATAAATTGATTTGAGTTTTTCCAATGTTCAAATAAATTATGTTATTTATTAATAAAGAAATGATTTCTTTTATAAAATTATTTTTATATTAAACAAGGAGTTATTCTTAAACAATATTTATAATGAAATGTCCTTACAAATGAATTCTTATTTTAGATAGAAATTGTTATTTCAAATTATTTATAAATATATATATAGAATGTGTGTTTTGAAAGAAGCCATGATTTAAAAAAATTCAAAATGTAGTCTTTCAAAAACGTTTAAAATGAAATAAACCTTATAAATATTAAAGCATAAGTATAAAATCAAATAATGGTTATAAACATAAGTATAAAAATAAATAAAGTTGAATATAAAACCAATGAATACAAGATGATAAGCAATAGTTAAAGATTAATATGTAAGTCAAACTAACTATTGAGGTTAGAAATAAATGAATACACTTAGTTAAAATTTTAACAACATTATTAAAAGAGAAATCTATTTATGTTATTAAGTCATAAGAAAAGAAACGACACTTAAATATGAAATAAAGTTGTAAATAAATATGCAAAGTAAACAAAACAAAGTAAAATAACAAAAAAAAACCTTTTAGCCAAGACAAACAAAGTAGTAATGCAAGACAACATATATTTTTTAAACCTGATAAGTATAAACAAACAAAGGCAAGTGGAAGAACATAGACAGAGTAATATATCTTAGCCTGGAAATAACACAGCAAGAAGTACTTAATAATAAATGCTAGTATCTCTAGCATACAAGGGAAGGTATCAGCAATTAATACAAGCATGGGCTGTAAACAAAAGAAAAAGGGAGGTTAGACAAGGTAATTAATGCAACATGCCTCTAGCATTGAATGCAAGCATCTTCAACATGCTTATTTTACAAATATACATCACCCTGTATACTTTCTTCTTTTATATGAACCATCTTCACTTCAGTTTCGACCATTATTTAAAGTAAACATAAAGTAAGCATCATAAAAAAACCAGAGCAATAACAAAAACAGAAAGTGATTGAAAACTGCAGTTCTTCAACCAAATGAACTCTATTCATTCTTCTGGAAAACAAAGGTGAGTAACATCACTTTTTAATTTAAAGTATATGTTATCTGTTGCATATTAATTTCTGGAAAATGAATATGTTTTGGTGTGAGTAACTTCACATTTTAAGGTGTTAACTACCTGTTGCATATGGATTATTAGAAATGAATATGCTTGAGTGACAATAGTTGCTTAAATCTGAATATATATATTGCCATTGTTTTGATTGAATACACATATGCTAGTACATGTTCTTCTCTGTTTATTTTACAGAGTACAACCCAACAAAGAAAAAAAATTCAGTTTCTTGTTTTATAATCCATATTGGACTTAGGTTTCAAAACAAAACAGTGGTGTTTAAGTATGAACTACAATGAAAAAAAAAATCTCATGAAGTAAAAATGCATATAGGATGAAAAATCAAGTTTTTACAGTAAAAACTTTAATTTCTAGAAAATTCGAGTATCACGAATCATTGATTCAAGTATATAACTTGAATCCTAAATGGAAGACATGATTTTTAAATCCTGTTTGATGATTTTTAAGCAATTGGTTTAAGAGCAGTTTGTTTTTGCTCGAAATTTGAACTTTGATCAAATTCCGGCGATCCATCGATTCGTGGAGCTCGGGGATTTGTGCAGGCATGGAGGAGCCTACGGGGTTGCCAGGAAAAATGACCGGAGGTGATGGAAGCGACGGTGGCATCGGCGGCGAGGGATCAAAATTTTTTAAACCTAGTTTTTGAACGGGGAGAAAAATCGTGCACCACGGTTTCGTCGGAGGGTCGAGTGCTTCGGGGTATGGAGTGATGAAAGTATAGTAGCCTTGGCAGGAAGTGTAGAGGTTTAGGCGGTCGGAGCTTCGAAGACGTGGCAGTTCAGGTGGATGTGGTTGATTCCATTTTTCAGCATGAAGACTAAATTTTGAATCGAGATGGAATTGTGATATCTAGATGGTCATGGATGATGTCGAGGTCGTTTTCGACTTGTCGGAGACCAGAAGAATGGCCGAAGGTGGGTGGCACATCGGTGTGCATGCACGGCATCTGATCGCATGTCAGGATTTGGGTTTAGTAGGAAAACTCGAAGGGAATCTCATGCAGGTGGGTTCGTGCCTCGGGTTTGAGCTCGAGAGCGTGGAGAGGTATGCGAGTGTAACAGATTTTGGTACTTAAGTTTTTCAAAAAAAAAATGATGAAGAAAAGAAGCAGGGGTAAGACTCGGGGAAAATGGAAGGGAGCTCGGGTCTGAACTCGAAGTGAATGGAGTGTTGTCTTGGGTAGGACTTGTTACAGGTTTTAAAAAAACCTGTTCCTGTTTTGAGATTTAAAACTTAATCTTTTAATTATAAAACAAAGTTTAAATTAAGTTTCAAAACAAAAGTTTAAATATAAATTCAAGTTTAGGTTGAATCTTAGTTTGGAAATAATTAAGTTTTTAAATTCAAAATTATTTGATAACTTTAAGGTGTCTAAGTATATTTGAATTTAAAATGAAATTTAAATTGTAAAGGAAAGATTTAAACAAAGTTGAATCAAATTTTGAAACCTGGGCTTAAATCTAAACTGGAAATCTAGATTTTGAAATAAAATTAAGTTTTAAACATAAATGTGGAAATAAGTTTTAAAATGTAAAGTATTGATTAAGGAATGATTTATTAATTAAAGGCTAATTGATGAATGAAAGTGATTAATGAATGATTAATCAATTAAAGAAAATAAATCAAGGGGTTTATGTATAATTACTCGATGTAATTAAATTGTGATTTATTAAAATAAGTAATTAAGGATAATCACTTATTGAAATTAATTAAGAATAATTAATTAAATAATAATTAATTAAGAGTTAATTAAATCGTTAATGAATTAATTAAGGGAAATTAATTATAAGATAATTGAATAATTAAAGGTTAATTATTCAAAAATTTAAAGTTGATTTAATTTGATTAATAAGTGATTAAAGGACCTCTAATAAAATGACTTAGAATCGATTAATGATGATTGATGACCCAGCTGATTTAAATAACTCAGATAATAAGTTGAGCATATTTATGGATGACTAATTGTATTGAATGCTGTGTATTGGATTGATATATCTAATATGTGATGTGATGGTATATAAAATGCTTTGTGCTGAGCTGTTATATCTGTGATGAAAATATTGTTGTATGAATATGAAAATCCCTTTTTGCCCGTAAAACGACATTTGAATTTCGGTGCAACAGGGAATCAGATTCCGATTTGTTATCCGAAACCCACATCGATTTGTAAAGATGACTATTTGTGATTGATAATGTAACGACCGTGATTTTTACCGTCGTAATAGATGTTTATAAAATCGGTAACGACGGTAATGTTTGAATTACTGTCGATGTGCATATTTTAAATAGTTTTTTTTAAATCAAAATTTGAAGAAATATAGTGTTGCAAAGTCAGTAACCAAAATCGTAGACGTGCGTTAGCATCTTGTTCCCCTCGGTTTATGTTAGTTCTGCATCACCGAGGCTAAACCCTCGTGGCCACTGCATATTGTGCACGCATGTATACATGTTTGTCATTGTTTGGGGCAAATTGCATATTCAGTGGCATCCACCCGTGTAACTTGTGTGTGCATTACCCTAAAAAAAAATCATTTTGCATGATATATTTACTTGCTCACGTTCTGGTAGTGGAGCAAATGCGTGAAAAGAAATACAAAACAAAGTGAACACTTTATTTATATTTCTTATCATCTAATTGCAAATGTCAGTATCCATCTTTTATGCCGTGAAAAATATTTCAAAATACACTTTTGCATTAAATGCTATGTGTACCTGAAAGATGGCAATACTCATTGTATTGACTTATGCAAATTGAAGGAAAGAGAATAACATTTTCTCCACAAACTTTCCTCTCTTCAAGCAGAATTCTTTTGAGAACACATTAATGGCTGCCTCTACATTCCTTACTTGCTCGCATCTTTGAAGTTAACTGGATTCAAAACAAATTAAGGTGAGTAATGCTCACACCTCTAATTTATGATATCCAGTCCCTGTCTTTGTTGCTAAACAGGGTTTCTTTTGATTTTTCGAATTCTACTTTTCTAGTGATTTTTTTGGCATCTCTTCATCAAATGTTTTTGCACTAAAATTTTCTAATGTGATTCGAGATTGCATTTGAGTGCTAGCGCATGTAGATATGCATTTATATAGGTTCACATAGGCTGTCATTGTGTAAACCTCTATCAGTAGTGCTCTGTTTCATGGTGGATACAAAATCGTGGTCATCGTATAGATAGCCTATATATTAGCTTTGTTAGTTCAACATGAAAAGGAGTTCAGAATAGATAGCCTGCGTGTAAATCATGCAGAGGCATCAGGCAAGTTTTAAAATTTAGCTTATATTGTTTCACAAAAGTTGCACTAACCATTAGATGTATACGTGCATAATTATTTGCTAATTGTTGAAATGTTTTATTTCCTACTGTATGCGAGTGTAAGTAATTCACAACATTGAAATATTTGTATCCTTCTGCATACGTGGGTTACTGCTTGAATTTTTGAATGGAACACTTGAGCATTTTGAAATTTCCATAGAAGTGAAATATTGCCAGATCACTACTTTATGAGGCACTGTAGTTAAATGTGCATGAGCACGTTTCTATTTAATACACATAAAATCCCTTGCATAAGTGTATTTCACTTATATTTGCATGCCCAGACTTGTATTTGTATTTCACTTATATTTGCATGCCCAGATTTGTAATTGCATTAACTTATATTTGCATGCCCAGATTAGTATTTGCATTCCCTTGTATTTGCATGCCCAGATTTGCATATATTTATATTTGCATGGAAAAAAAAATTATAGATAGGCCTGGTCACTTTGCTTTACACGTGTATTGCAAGGTTGAAGATGTAGTGTATTTTGCATTGGGTTGTGAATCTTCACTAATTGTGAACGTGAGTTCAATATATTTTGAACGTATTAATGCCATTGATCAGTGTTTTCCAATCTTCATTTATACACGTGAGTTCAATTTATTCACGTGAATCCGATGTTGTTTTAATGAAATCGGTTACCGTTATTTTTATAACGAAATTTCTACACCGGCGATATATTTTTAAAACGCGGTGTTTTGGTGACATTTTCGATGAATGAAAATTCACTGTTATTTTAACGTCAGTAACCGTTATTTTAAAGTGACTTTTCAAGCGGTTATCCCGCAACACTAATTTGGTATCCGTTTTGACGGTGTTTTGTGAAGCGCAATTTCCTTGTCGAAATTGCTTCAGATGTTGCTATTTTAATCACATGTTTTAAAAATCGTTTTAAAATAAAATTATTTTCAGAAAATTTTACAGTTTGCGCTTTCAAAAGAATGAGGAAGCAATTTAAACGCTTCAGCAAAATTGAGGACTATGAACCCTCACTTTTACTGATCCGCTTAATTTCGGACTTGTCCGTTTGAGAACGCAAAGTGTTATTTATTTAAAATACACAATTTTGCACTTTCAAGGGAACGATGAAGAGAGTTAAACGATTTAGCAAAAGTGCGGAATATGGAACGAAACTTTTACTATTTCGTTTAATTCCGGACTCGTTAGTTGAAACATATGCTGTTTGATGATTCTGATGATTTTGTTGGACTTTCGAGCCACTCTGCTGGACCTTCGGGTCATCTGATGGACCTTCGGGTCATCTGATGGACCTTCAGGTCAATTACAAGTACTAGACCTTCGGGTCACTCTACGGACCTTCAGGTCATCTGATGGGTGCCAAAATTTATAGTACTTGGTAGGCTTCGGCCATCTGAGATGCACGTGCGGCGTAGCTAAAACTCGCCATCTGCTGGGATCGATCCACTTTTATGCTGATTTTCTAGTTATCTTATTTTGATATCTAGATTTTGCGACTGATGATTTTGCGACTGCTGATTTTCTAGTTATTTATTTTGATTTCTAGATTTTGTGAATTGTTACTTTAAATCCAATTGTGAATTTGAAAACTGATTTTGATGGAGTTTAATTTGAGATTTCTTCTTTTAAACTATGCTGATTATTTATGTTGTATAGTCTCATTCGAGACTATAATTATTTATGTAAGTGTTAACTATTATTCACTTATTGCTGAGAATAAATTAGGATGATCCGTTTATTATTTTATTTTAAATAATACTCGGGTTAGACCGAGTTATTTCAGGGTGATCTCTATCTTTGATTCTGTAGCAGCTTCAGCTTTTGGAATTCACATCATCTTTTGCCTAGTCCTCGAGGAGCACTTTTGGTTTATTAGCCCTCATCTTATGTGTGTATTGATGGATATGTATATGTACATTTGGATCATGTGAACTATCGTTTGTTGTAGCATGTATTCCAGACTTGTCTTCCACAATATATCTGATATTTCTGTTCTAATGTGATTATACTATCAGTGTTGTTATTATTATGAGTTGTTCTTGATTTTCCTTTAGCCACTGTAGTTTCGTTTTAGATTTGGATTGAAATTATATCCTTGGGAGTAAATTTCACAACTCCTATCGATGTAATCAATACTCGTCTAAGGCATAACTTACGGATGGTCGCTTCTAACAAGCCTTATTCTTCGCAATAGCAGACGTTATTCCTTATAATAACCTTTGTTATTGTGAGCATAGAGGTGGGGCGTCACAGCTTGGTATCAGAGCTGAAATTCAGAACAAATTATAATATACACAGAACAGAAACAGAATGGAACATGTGTTACAACTATTCGGGAGTTTATTCGTACCTTTCTAATCTATTCTTTTCACTTTAACCTGTGGAGTACGTTTTGGAATAAATTATATATTCCGTAGTATTCCATTTGTTAAACTTCTTATCTTTGTATATTGTTTTAACTGATCTTTACCTTCTCTTGTCTCTCAGCCCATGGCTGGAAGAGGTAGAGGGAAGCGTTCGTCTGCAGACCCGTCTAGTGGTTCTCATCCGGACGGTGTCTATATGTCAGCTGATCAGTTTATGGAGTTATTTCGAGGTACTCAGCCTCCTGTTGCTACTCTCGCGGCTCCTGCTCAGAAGTCTTCCTTCGCCCGCATGTGTAGTGACTATTCCCACCTTGGAGGTCAGCCTTTCAAGGGATCAGAAAGTGTTATGGAAGTTCAGACTTGGTTGCGCACTTGTGAGCATATTTTCTCGGATGGATCTTTCGGATCATTATTGCGTTCTTGTGGCATCTAGTATGTTGCAAGAGCGTGCACTTGATTGGTATGAGCTCTTTATTTCGGAAGTTGAGGAGTCCGCTCTCTCTTGGGTTCAGTTTAAGGAACGATTCGTACTTAAGTTCATTCCTGATTCAGAAAAGGCTAATCTTGCTTGTAGTTTCCTTGAGTTGAAGCAAGGAAAGTCCACTACTTCTGATTATGTTGCATCTTTCGAGGCCTTGTCCAAATACGGAGTTGAGTTCATTAACACTCCACGTAAGAAGAATCTTCGTTTTGTTGATGGTTTGAAGAAGTATTTGAAGAAAGTTCTTTTGCTTCAGCTTAAGCTCTCTTTTGAGGAGCTTGTTGATTCGGCTCTTTGTCTTGAAGCTATTGAAAAGGAACGTGATAGTGGTGATGATATTGAGGTTTCTAAGAACCCCAACAAGAAGAGGTATCCATTTCGTAAGCCTAATTCTTCCAATCAGAAGAAGAAGCAAGCTACCTCTAGTTCTCAGCCTAGTAGTGCACCTTCTATTCAGAGGGCGTGCTACAATTGTGGATCTCTGGATCTCTTCACTGTAATTGTCCTAAGCCTTGCATTTGCCGCTATTGTAAGAAAGAGGGTCATTGGTTTACAGATTGCCCTACTGCTTCTAGGGGTCTCAAATCTAGGAAGCTTAATGTTGCTAAAGCTTCTGGTGTTTCTCCTCAGCCCAAAGGTATTACTCCTTCTGTTTTGGAAGGTTTTATTTTATTTCATGGCCGTTCTATTAGAGTTCTTTTCAATACAGGTGCGTCACATTCATTCGTATCGAAGGAGCTAGTTGATATTATTCATTTGGATGTTATTACTCTTTGCGACCCTTTGAGGATCGTAAATCCTATTGGTGGATCTGCTACTCTTGGTTTTTTGTGTGTTGATGTTGAGATTATTCTTTGTGGATTCTCCTTTCATGCGAATTTGCATGTTATGGATCATCTTGATTTTGATATGATATTGGGTATGGATTGGCTCGTCCGTTATGAAGTTAAAATCCTATGTCCTGAAAGAACTTTGTATCTCAAGCATCCCGATGCTAGCGAGCAGTTGTCCATTGTATTTCGAGACATGGATCATGCTTCTAGTGCTCTCATTTCTTCCTTCGAGTCGGAGGATATCATTGCTACTATCCCAGTTGTTTGTAATTTTTCTGATGTCTTCGAGCCTATTTCTAGATTGCCGCCGAAAAGGGCAGTAGAGTTCCGTATTGATCTTATATCTGGTGCACATCCTGTCAGTCGTCCTCCCACGAGGATGTCTGCTAAGGAAAATGAGGAACTCAAACAACAATTATCTGAGTTGGAAGCCAAGCATTTTATCCGTTCTAGATCGTCTCCTTGGGGCGCCGCCGCTGTCTTCGTTAAGAAGCCAGAAGGTACTCTTAGGCTTTGCATCGATTATCGCAAGCTTAACGAGCTTACTATCAAAAATAGGTATCCATTACCTCGGATCGATGATATGTTCGATCAATTAAGTGGCGCTAAAGTCTTCTCCCAACTCGATCTTGCTACTGGTTTTCATCAGTTACGAGTGGCCGAAGATAGCATTCCTCTCACCGCATTCTGTACTCGTTATGGTTCTTACGAATGGCTTGTTATGCCGTTCGGTTTGACGAACGCTCTGGCGTATTTTGTTGATCTTATGAATCAGATATTCTGGGAATATCTCGATAAGTTCGTCTTGGTTTTCATTGATGATATTCTTATTTATTCCAAATCTGAAGCCGATCATATTCAGCATTTGGAGATTGTTTTGAGCACTCTTCATCACCATCAGCTTTATGCCAAATTCTCCAAGTGTCACTTCTGGGAGAATAAGGTGAAGTTTCTCGGTCACATTGTTTCTTCCGATGGTATCTCTGTCGATCCTTCCAAGATCGAATCTATTCAGAATTGGAAGAGGCCCGAGACTGTTACTGAGATCCGTAGTTTCCTTGGATTGTCGGGTTATTATCGTCGATTTATTAAGGACTTTTCTCGTATTGCTTTACCGCTTACCACTCTCTCGAGAAAAGTTGTTCCTTTATTTGGTCGGATAAGTGTGAGAATTCTTTCTTGAAGTTAAAGGATCTCCTTACTCATGCTCCTATCTTAGTGGTTCCCGAAGGGAATCGCGATCTTATTGTGTATACCGATGCCAGTGGTTGTGGGCTCGGTGCAGTTCTCATGCAAAAGGATAGGGTGGTTGCTTATGCTTCTAGGCAACTAAAGCCTAACGAGATTCGTTATGCTACCCACGATCTGGAATTAGCTGCCATTGTCTTTGCTTTGAAGATTTGGCGACATTATCTTTTGGGCGAGCATTTTATTCTCTATACCGATCACAAGTCTCTTAAGTATTTATTTTCTCAGAAAGAGCTTAATATGAGGCAACAACGTTGGCTCGAGTTCCTTGCCTCATATGATTTTGATATTCAGTATACCCCTGGAAAGGGAAATCGAGTTGCTGACGCGCTTAGTCGTAAGCAACAAGCTGTCGTTTCCATGATGTTAGCAGAATGGAATATATTAGAGAGTTTATCTCTTTGTGATATTCGAGACCATTCCCCAGTTCCAGATTCTCCTGTGATTTTATTTAGCATGGAGGCTCGTCCCAGTCTTTTGGATCGCATTGCCGAGGCCCAGAGACGAGATTCTAATCTTGTCCATCTTATTCAGAGTTGTGAATCGGATTCCCGAAGCGATGAGCTCAAGGATTTCGATATTGATATTCGTGGTTGTATTCGAAAGAAGGGTAGATTGATCATGCCCGATATTTCTAATCTTCTAAATGACATTCTTGAGGATTGTCATCGTTCGAAGTATACTATCCATCCGGGTAGTAGTAAATGTATGCTGATATGAAACACTTATACTATTGGGAAGGTATGAAGCGTGATGTGGCAAGTTTTGAAAGCCGTTGCACGACTTGTAATCTTGTTAAAGCAGAACATCAGCGTCCTGGTGGTCTCTTGCAACCTTTGGGGATTCCGCTGTAACGACCCCACTTCCTACGCCCATGAAGAAGCATCGTTATTAAGAAAGAAAAGGGTGAGAAAATAGAAAAGATAGAGAAGAAAGAACAACAACATCAGAATCTCACAGCGGAACGAATAAAATATATTAATCACATAAGTATTTACATAATATATAACATCAATCAGAGTGATACATATAGTACATCACATACTAGACAGTTATAAATACCTGTCTAGTTAATACAACACAATACACAATACATCACAGAGATACCACACAGCAGAACTAAATATATATCTAAAACGCTGAAGCCTCCTGCTCCATTGCTCCTCCAGAATTCGTTAAAGCTAAACCTGAATCCCTTGGCTACCCGTAAAAATTTGGGTACCCGAGAGTTTATGAAAACAAAAATAAACTTCGGGTCAGACATGGGTCTGGTATGAGTAACAGGTTAAAGTTACTTAATTTTGAAAAATCCTTTGAAAACAAAAGGTATCACGTAAGACTTCCCACACATAAACATGGAAAAGTTTTTACCTTACGCTAACCAAAACATTTGATAGGAAATCCAGTGATATTATAATAGGTCTAGGGTTTTCAAGTAAATAGAAAATAGCCGAAATTGTTACATTCATTAAATTCCAGCTACTAGCCACAAAAGTGGGTAATACAATCAAAACCGTAGGCACTTATTGGATTGTGGGTTCCATACAATGGCAGGGCTACTGGGGTACCACCCGTTACAGTACGTGGCCTAGATCAACGTACCGAGGATTACTCCCTTCATCCCCTGCAACACAAGGCCGGAACCATTCCTTACGGAACAGTCCCGAACAAGATAAACTCCGCAATTGGCTGCAGACCAACTGCCTACACAGCCGAATAAAAAGGGACATCTAGACAGGGGAATATCCTTGTCCTGCTTGGGCATGACCCACCTAACCTTGCTGCACCTCCCCTGTTTTAGCCATTCCCGGTTGATGAGGCTTGAGGTTGCGATTACCTTTATAGAACATATTCTTAGAATGCTCATCGTCCGCCTGACGATGTGTTGAAAGCATTCAATCCATACAAGTTCGTTCCGGGTTCGAACGAAACCGAAGGCATTATCTCGTTACACTCATTTTGGAATCACCCTCAGAGTTAACGACGATAACCCTTGCATTCTGAATCTTCATCTACACTTCAAATTTACGACCTATCGTTAATTTGGAAACGATGTGGTTTTCGGATATTCCAAATTAGGAAAACCGATCCCGGTCTCATCGAAATCCAAAACGTGTCTTTTAAGGCCAAGCTGTCTATTTAGTCTTAACAGTGAATTCAATATCATCAATATGCACAGAGAGATAATTCACATCTCATAATAGATAATTACATCATCATCATAAAAACAGATAACTAATATCATCATCCAAACAGATAATTAAATATTATCACACTTAAACTATATATCCATATCACATAGTCATTATCTATCTCATTACTGAGATCACAATCAATCAATGAAATATCCATATCATCCATAAACAATGATTTATGAATCACAAGCTATAATTAATTTAAAATGAATTAAATTAATTACTTCCATCTTCAATTAATTTAAATTAAATTAAATTAATTACTCATTCCATAAATCCTGCTCTCACAATCATTAATTAATTATAAATCAAATTAATTAACCATTTTCTAATTACAAGAATAATTTAGTCTTTAATAAATTTCTAAAATGGATTATTCTAAATTATTCATAGCAGATTACATTTTATTACTTCCCTATTAATTATTCCTTGATTTACAATTCTTAATTACATCATTAATTATATTAATTAATGATCTCCAATTTATATTAAATTACTTATTTAAATTAATTAAGTGATTAATCTTTACTTAAACACAATTATTAATCACCCCTTGATTAATAACAAACCAGTAATTAACTATCCTTAATTACTTATTAATCAATCCATGATTAATTATTCCCATAAATTAATCCTTTGATTAGTTACAAAAGAAATTTCCCAAGTTACTACATTTACAAATCATGTTGTATGTATTTCATCAGGTAATTATCATCTAATTACTATTCTAAGTAATTATACTCCATTAATTACACTAAGTAATTACACATACCAAATCGTCAAATGATTTCTAAAATTAATAAATATTAATTTATTTAATTTAAATCTTATCATCAATTACTTATATATTCAAATTAATCATCCTTGATTTAAATATCCTTTACTGCATTCCAGAAATTTCCTTTAATTTATTTACAGAAATTAATCTTGAATAAATCCATTAATTAATTACATTTATATCGATTGATTACCATTTAATTTCCTTGTTGATTTATTATTCTCAAATAAATCAATTTCTTAATTACATTAAGAATACAAATCTTCAATCCTCTTGATTAATAACAAACAGTAATTAATTATTCATAATTAATTACTTCTCAATAACACTCTAAATTAATCCTTTGATTAATTTCAAGTAATTATATTCCAATTACTTCCATTAACAATATCTCCCAATTAATTACATCCCGTAACTATCCTTCAATTACTTCCCTAAGTAATTTTAATTCCAAAATATCAGTTAATTAAACTAAATTAATTAACTCAAATCAATTTACACAATTAATAAGTAATTAATTTCTTAATTACTTCTCAATAAATAATTTCATTTAAACTATTGAATTAATTAATCTAATTAATTTATTACAAAATCAATCATAGTAATTAATTATAACATAATCTGGTTAATGAACTTCATTAATAATTATTTAATTATTTCCTTCTAACATAATCAACTTATATTAATTATTATTAATTATAAGTTAATTAACCATTATTAATTTAAAAATCTAATCTATAGTTCTAAATCACATATTAGTTAATTAATTTATTAATTAACTTTAATTACTACTTTTAAACTATAATTACTAGCTTAATTAATTTCAATCATTAATTATTCTTACTTAATCAACTTAAGAGTTAATGCATATAAAATTCTAAAACTTCATGAATTAAAGTAAAATTCCAATATGTTTAAAACATTTATTTTAATTTACTTTCTAATTAAAAACCAATTTATCATTAATAAAGTTTTAGAACTAATTTATTATTATTTTTTCAAAACTCTTTGTAAACTCACATGTTCAATTGCAACTAAAACTTATTTGAATAAATTTAAATTATAAAACTTTATTTCATTTCCAAATTTAGAATTTCAGATCCAAGTCCTGATTTTTATTTTTGAGGTTAACCTGTTTTCAATCGTTTCTTAACAGTTTAAATTCATTTGAACTTAACTCTCGTTTGAATATATTTTAATTATTGACCACTTTTAAGTTATAAAAGTATTTAAATTTTAAAAACTTATTATTTCCAACTCTCTTTCAAAACTAACTT
The DNA here is from genome assembly GCA_030765085.1 of Allium cepa. Lineage (NCBI taxonomy): Eukaryota > Viridiplantae > Streptophyta > Magnoliopsida > Asparagales > Amaryllidaceae > Allium > Allium cepa. The sequence goes on along the minus strand of CM060945.1, from coordinate 576,166,797 downwards.
AAATTCACGATTTAAACTTGATTTAAAACTAAGCTTGACTTAGATTACATTTTAAAGCTAAGTTTCAAAACTGTAAAACAAAAACAGCTACAGGTTTTAAAACCAGAAAAAAACAACAGCCGAGTTCCCCCCTTATGTTACTTCGAGTAATATTTGAAGTTTCGCGAGATAAAACCCGTAGCCTGCTTCGAGTTACTCCATGCGCGCAAATGAAATCGAGTTACAGAACCTGGAAAAAACACGACCTCACCTTCCCTCAAACCTGTCACCGCCACGCACACGGTGCTCCTTCCACCGGAGGCCACCAAACTCCGGTTACTCCTTCGACCATCTCTCCCCTACCTCCCCGCCAATCCACGTGGCACTCGGTCGCCTGCAATGGCCGGGGTGCTCGAAATTTCATAGCACGGTTAAACTTAGGTTTAAAAACTTGGAACTCCCACCCACGCTTCCACCACCATTTGCGCCGCCATCCCCTATTTTTCCTAGCTCCACGGCAACCTCCTCTACCACCAGACCGAAGCTCACACCACCAGATCCTCTTGATCGACCACGGCAACTCTAAATGCCCAAAACACTAAAACACTAACTGCTCTCATAATATACCATTAAAAATTTCCAAACCCACCTTAAAAATCATACTTTAGTATATGAATTCCATTTATATTCATGAATTTGTAATTTAATAAACTTGAATTTTAACCTGTTTGAAAATGGTTCTGTGTTTTAGCTCTTTTCAGTGATAACACAAGTTTATTTGCTTAAAACAAATTTTTAAACAAAAGTTTATAGTATACAGATATATTTCATTCAAGGTTTAAGGTTTAATATAGATTGGAACAAGATCAAATGGAATTTTGAACCAGGTTTGGACTTTGAAAACTAAACAGGGATTTCTCAAATTTACAGCAGTGCTCAACATATGTATACCTACATACAAATGATTCACAGCAGCATATACTTGTATGTTAACCCTACATATCATCACAAAAAACATATACACCCCTTTAACTTAAGCTATATTGACTAATGATAAATAAGAAAACACAAGTTACTCACAGAAAATTCAATATGCAGTAATTTATTTTGCAATTTGCCAAAGAAAGAAATATGTATAGATTCACACAATATTTTAAACATCCAAAAATTTAGCTTGCAACAGATTAAAACCTAAGAAATTTATAAAAGTGTTACTCACCAATTTGCAGAGAAGAACAGTTGCTACAATTTTGAACAGGACCTTAAATGTGAAACCTGAAGCCACTGAAACCTTTTCTGTTTAACCCCTTGGTTGCTAAGTTGTTGATGAATGTTTGTTTAGATTTTTAATGAAGCTTATTTTAGTTTTAGCTCAGTTCGAACTAAACAAGGTGAAGCTGATTTATAGAAAAAGAAAGAGACAGAGATATATGATTATGTTTCATGAAACTGTAACAATATTGCATACTATCTTTTGTTTGTACAGATTTTTAAAACAGGATATTTTAGGTTGGAGGCTGAAATGAATACTTTGTGTACTAAAAAGATTTTACATTAATTACTTTTTGTTTGTTTGCTTAAAGATATTTAATAATGTCTTCCTTCACAAGCTTCATACATATACACAGTTGTTTATTTATTTGGCCTGCACACATAGATATTTTTATATCTTCATTTTTGTTTGTAAGACATGTATATTCTTATTACTGTCTTTGTTTCATCTTACCTAGTTTGACCTGCACACATTATTGTTAGTAAATTTTGTTTGTATAACAGATATTTATCTAGATGCTTTAAACATATACATATGTATACTGCAGTCCAGTTTTATGTTAGCTTACAACTTTGAATTTTCTTTTGTTTCTAATTTCATTGTTGACTTGTGTTTAGTTTTATTATTGACTTGTTATTATATTTCTGAAATGTATGTGACTTGTTATTATTTTTGTTTTATTTCTATGTTTGAAAACTAATTTTATAGTTGTTATATTATTTATCCAATATGATTATTTCTTATTTTAACTTATTACTTAAAATCTTGTATCCCTATATATACATTCTTACTTATTTATATTATAAAACACATGATCAATTTGAAATGATAAATAAAATGAATTATCTTTCTATTTTAAACTACATATTTTATAATATATGTTAAAACTCATATATACTTTGAAATCTAGATTTTAATCAAGCTATACTAAAAAGAAAAGAAAACAAATCATTTTGTTAATAATTCTAAATTTAAACTTAGGTTAAAATAAGTTTTAAACTATTTAAACATTTACTTATGTATTTAAAACCCTATATTTATTTATTTATTAGCTTTGAAAAGTTTATATTAAATAAATCATAATTTCCAATTCACTAATATATATATTAGTATTTAAAACATAACTTATTAGTTAAACTTTAAAACAAATCACATTTATTTACAATGTATACAAACATATACATTTATAAATAGAAACAAACAATTAATATTAACAGATATCATTTACTAATTAAATATTTATTAAAAGAAAAGTATCAATTCAAGTTTAATTAACAAAAATATATCAAATCAATTTAATATTTAATGCAGATTATTAAATTGATATTGCTAGAAAATTCCGGGTCGTCACATTCCTCCCCCCTTAAAAGAATTTCGTCCCCGAAATTTAAAAGCAAAGGTAATTTAATAATATATTTAAGATTTTAATTAATTTTAAACCATAAGCATATATCAATCACATGCTAACAATCATCACAACCAATCAACTCAATCAACAAGGCTAACTATCTGGACAAAATTCTGGATAGAGCTCCCTAGAGTTTCCCTGTATAATACCGGAATACTCGATCTATAGAATCTAAACAGTCTATACTACTAATCTATAGAATCCTTTGGATCAGAGAAAATTCATACAAATCAAATTTCCGACTCCCAAATCCAAATTCCTTCGTCTCTTATTCACCAAATACTTCTGACAATCCAGAGTTGCCTTCAACTTACTGATCCGCTCAATCTTTGCTGATGACTCCTAAAACAATCTGAATCCAAAAAAAATCCAGTAGAATAATTTTCTTAAAACCTACCCAAAACCAAGAACTCAACCTTTTCTATCCTCAGTAGAAAACAATTTCTCTTTTTCCAGAAAAGAAAAACAGATGCACATCCAACTGCTTCCGCTGCACAACTCGGATCTGGGTAGATGAAAATACAGATGATGCACATAAGCACAAACTAGAGAACACATTACAAAAATATGGTTCAACAGATCCAAAATAAAAATCCAGAAGTTCCTCCAAACTCTGAGCTGCTTTACCAATTCCTCTCTCCAGAAACCAATCTATTACTAAGATGAACCATCGGTATTTCTTCAGAAATCAGTCGATATCAGACTCAACTCCTCAGATGCTAAGGCAAACAACCGACCTCTTCAAAGATATTCAGGAAAATTTCTGCCATCCCAGAGAATACTTTAACTATCGCAAGTCACTTTTGCGATCAATCCAAGCTAATATCCAAAGAAAACTGCTCTCTCCTTACCTATCTGAACAGCTTAAGCTACTCTAGCCAATCCATTGAAGAAATGGATTCACAAAACTGCTTCTTGACTTCACCTCTATAGAACTGCTGACAAATGACATCCTCGCGTGCCGGCAGAACAATCTGAGCTGCAACACTGCTACTGATGCTCGAAAATTTCTTAATCCAAAATTCCTCGGAAAACTCAGGCCTCAAAGCCAAACACAACATTCCGCTGAACTCAAACTCAAAACTAATGCAGACACACTTCCTTATCCAAAGATCTTTGAGAACTTCTTCGAAAACAATCCATTGCTACTGCATCTCAACACACAACCACTACTTCTTGAGTTACCAAGATAATATTTCTAGCTTCTGCTCAACTGACAAAAATCCAATTCTACTCATCCAATCTTGTACTACAGAAATGGACTCCAAAACTTAACAGTTTTCCCTCCAGAGATTTGGTGAAATCCTTACACCACAAATTTACTCGAGATGGTATTAGGTCTACAGTCTCATCAGATATACTTCCAACCACAGGTAGTCGTGTTACACACACCCCTACTCAATCTACCCTTATGCTTATATTGGAAAACCCGAACAGGTAATCCAACAAATAGATGAATATATATATATATATATATATATATATATATATATCAAAATTACAAATACGCTCTCTCAGGAAAGAAATCACTTAAGAGCCTAGGTATTCACTCAACCTCGCGCTCTGATACCACTGTAATGACCCCACTTCCTACGCCCAGGAAGAAGCATCGTTATTAAGAAAGAAAAGGGTGAGAAAATAGAAAAGATAGAGAAGAAAGAACAACAACATCAGAATCTCACAACGGAACGAATAAAATATATTAATCACATAAGTATTTACATAATATATAACATCAATCAGAGTGATACATATAGTACATCACATACTAGACAGTTATAAATACCTGTCTAGTTAATACAACACAATACACAATACATCACAGAGATACCACACAGCGGAACTAAATATATATCTAAAACGCTGAAGCCTCCTGCTCCATTGCTCCTCCAGAATTCGTTAAAGCTAAACCTGAATCCCTTGGCTACCCGTAAAAATTTGGGTACCCGAGAGTTTATGAAAACAAAAATAAACTTCGGGTCAGACATGGGTCTGGTATGAGTAACAGGTTAAAGTTACTTAATTTTGAAAAATCCTTTGAAAACAAAAGGTATCACGTAAGACTTCCCACACATAAACATGGAAAAGTTTTTACCTTACGCTAATCAAAACATTTGATAGGAAATCCAGTAATATTATAATAGGTCTAGGGTTTTCAAGTAAATAGAAAATAGCCGAAATTGTTACATTCGTTAAATTCCAGCTACGAGCCACAAAAGTGGGTAATACAATCAAAACCGTAGGCACTTATTGGACTGTGGGTACCATACAATGGCAGGGATACTGGGGTACCGCCCGTCACAGTACGTGGCCTAGATCAACGTACCGAGGATTACTCCCTTCATCCCCTGCAACACAAGGCCGGAACCATTCCTTACTGAACAGTCCCGAACAAGATAAACCCCGCAGTTGGCTGCAGACCAACTGCCTACACTGTCGAATAAAAAGGGACATCTAGACAGGGGAATATCCTTGTCCTGCTTGGGCATGACCCACCTAACCTTGCTGCACCTCCCCTGTTTTAGTCATTCCCGGTTGATGAGGCTTGAGGTTTCGATTACATTTATAGAACATATTCTTAGAATGCTCATCGTCCGCTTGACTATGTGTTGAAAGCATTCAATCCATACAAGTTCGTTCCGGGTTCGAACGAAACCGAAGGCATTATCTCGTTACACTCGTTTTGGAATCACCCTCAGAGTTAACGACGATAACCCTTGCATTCTGAATCTTCATCTTCACTTCAGATTTACAACCTATCGTTAATTTGGAAACGATGTGGTTTTCGAATATTCCAAATTAGGAAACCGATCCCGGTCTCATCGAAATCCAAAACGTGTCTTTTAAGGCCAAGTTGTCTATTTAGTCTTAACAGTGAATTCAATATCATCAATATGCACAGATAGATAATTCACATCTCATAATAGATAATTACATCATCATCATAAACAGATAACTAATATCATCATCCAAACAGATAATTAAATATTATCACACTTAAACTATATATCCATATCACATAGTCATTATCTATCTCATTACTGAGATCACAATCAATCAATGAAATATCCATATCATCCATAAACAACTATTTATGAATCACAAGCTATAATTAATTTAAAATGAATTAAATTAATTACTTCCATCTTCAATCAATTTAAAATAAATTAAATTAATTACTCATTCCATAAATCCTGCTCTCACAATCATTAATTAAATATAAATCAAATTAATCAACCATTTTCTAATTACAAGAATAATTTAGTCTTTAATAAATTTCTAAAATGGATTATTCTAAATTATTCATAGCAGATTACATTTTATTACTTCCCTATTAATTATTCCTTGATTTACAATTCTTAATTACATCATTAATTATATTAATTAATGATCTCCAATTTATATTAAATTACTTATTTAAATTAATTAAGTGATTAATCTTTACTTAAACACAATTATTAATCACCCCTTGATTAATAACAAACCAGTAATTAACTATCCTTAATTACTTATTAATCAATCCATGATTAATTATTCCCATAAATTAATTCTTTGATTAATTACAAAAGAAATTTCCCAAGTTACTACATTTACAAATCATGTTGTATGTATTTCATCAGGTAATTATCATCTAATTACTATTCTAAGTAATTATACTCCATTAATTACACTAAGTAATTACACATACCAAATCGTCAAATGATTTCAAAAATTAATAAATGTTAATTTACTTAATTTAAATCTTATCATCAATTACTTATATATTCAAATTAATCATCCTTGATTTAAATATCCTTTACTGCATTCCAGAAATTTCCTTTAATTTATTTACAGAAATTAATCTTGAATAAATCCATTAATTAATTACATTTATATCGATTTATTACCATTTAATTTCCTTGTTGATTTATTATTCTCAAATAAATCAATTTCTTAATTACATTAAGAATACAAATCTTCAAATTACAAATATTAATCCTCTTGATTAATAACAAACAGTAATTAATTATTCATAATTAATTACTTCTCAATAACACTCTAAATTAATCCTTTGATTAATTTCAAGTAATTATATTCCAATTACTTCCATTAACAATATCTCCCAATTAATTACATCCCATAATTATCCTTCAATTACTTCCCTAAGTAATTTTAATTCCAAAATATCAGTTAATTAAACTAAATTAATTAACTCAAATCAATTTACACAATTAATAAGTAATTAATTTCTTAATTACTTCTCAATAAATAATTTCATTTAAACTATTGAATTAATTAATCTAATTAATTTATTACAAAATCAATCATATTAATTAATTATAACATATTTGGTTAATGAACTTCATTAATAATTATTTAATTATTTGCTTCTAACATAATCAACTTATATTAATTATTATTAATTATAAGTTAATTAACCATTATTAATTTAAAAATCTAATCTATAGTTCTAAATCACATATTAGTTAATTAATTTATTAATTAACTTTAATTACTACTTTTAAACTATAATTACTAGCTTAATTAATTTCAATCATTAATTATTCTTACTTAATCAACTTAAGAGTTAATGCATATAATATTCTAAAACTTCATGAATTAAAGTAAAATTCCAATATGTTTAAAACATTTATTTTAATTTACTTTCTAATTAAAAACCAATTTATCATTAATAAAGTTTTAGAACTAATTTTTTTTTCAAAACTCTTTGTAAACTCACATGTTCAATTGCAACTAAAACTTATTTGAATAAATTTAAATTATAAAACTTTATTTCATTTCCAAATTTAGAATTTCAGATCCAAGTCCTGATTTCTATTTTCGAGGTTAACCTGTTTTCAATCTTTTCTTAACAGTTTAAATTCTTTTGAACTTAACTCTCGTTTGAATATATTTTAATTATTAACCACTTTTAAGTTATAAAAGTATTTAAATTTTAAAAACTTATTATTTCCAACTCTCTTTCAAAACTAACTTAAATTCACGATTTAAACTTGATTTAAAACTAAGGTTGACTTTGATTACATTTTAAAGCCAAGTTTCAAAACTGTAAAACAAAAACAGCTACAGGTTTTAAAACCTGAAAAAAACAACAGCCGAGTTCCCCCCTTATGTTACTTCGAGTAATATTTGAAGTTTCCCGAGATAAAACCCGTAGCCTGCTTCGAGTTACTCCATGCGCGCAAATGAAATCGAGTTATAGAACCTGGAAAAAAACACGACCTCACCTTCCCTCAAACCTGTCACCGCCATGCACATGGTGCTCCTTCCACCGGAGGCCACCAAACTCCGGTTACTCCTTCGACCTTCTCTCCCCTACCTCCCCTCCAATCCACGTGGCACTCGGTCGCCTGCAATGGCCGGGGTGCTCGAAATTTCATAGCACAGTTAAACTTAGGTTTAAAAACTTGAAACTCCCACCGACGATTCCACCACCATTTGCACCGCCATCCCCTATTTTTCCTAGCTCCACGGCAACCTCCTCTACCACCAGGCCGAAGCTCACACCACCAGATCCTCTTGATCGACCACGGCAACTCTAAATGCCCAAAACACTAAAACACTAACTACTCTCATAATATACCATTAAAAATTTCCAAACCCACCTTAAAAATCATACTTTAGTATATGAATTCCATTTATATTCATGAATTTGTAATTTAATAAACTTGAATTTTAACCTGTTTGAAAATGGTTCTGTGTTTTAGCTCTTTTCAGTGATAACACAAGTTTATTTGCTTAAAACAAATTTTTAAACAAAAGTTTATAGTATACAGATATATTTCATTCAAGGTTTAAGGCTTAATATAGATTGGAACAAGATCAAATGGAATTTTGAACCAGGTTTGGACTTTGAAAACTAAACAGGGATTTCTCAAATTTACAGCAGTGCTCAACATATGTATACCTACATACAAATGATTCACAGCAGCATATACTTGTATGTTAACCCTACATATCATCACAAAAAACATATACACCCCTTTAACTTAAGCTATATTGACTAATGATAAATAAGAAAACACAAGTTACTCACAGAAAATTCAATATGCAGTAATTTATTTTGCAATTTGCCAGAGAAAGAAATATGTATAGATTCACACAATATTTTAAACATCCAAAAATTTAGCTTGCAACAGATTAAAACCGAAGAAATTTATAAAAGTGTTACTCACCAATTTGCAGAGAAGAACAGTTGCTACAATTTTGAACAGGACCTTAAATGTGAAACCTGAAGCCACTGAAACCTTTTCTGTTTAACCCCTTGGTTGCTAAGTTGTTGATGAATGTTTGTTTAGATTTTTAATGAAGCTTATTTTAGTTTTAGCTCAGTTCGAACTAAACAAGGTGAAGCTGATTTATAGAAAAAGAAAGAGACAGAGATATATGATTATGTTTCATGAAACTGTAACAATATTGCATACTATCTTTTGTTTGTACAGATTTTTAAAACAGGATATTTTAGGTTGGAGGCTGAAATGAATACTTTGTGTACTAAAAAGATTTTACATTAATTACTTTTTGTTTGTTTGCTTAAAGATATTTAATAATGTCTTCCTTCACAAGCTTCATACATATACACAGTTGTTTATTTATTTGGCATGCACACATAGATATTTTTATATCTTCATTTTTGTTTGTAAGACATGTATATTCTTATTACTGTCTTTGTTTTATCTTACCTAGTTTGACCTGCACACATTATTGTCAAGAAATTTTGTTTGTATAACAGATATTTATCTAGATGCTTTAAACATATACATATGTATACTGCAGTCTAGTTTTATGTTAGCTTACAACTTTGAAATTTCTTTTGTTTCTAATTTCATTGTTGACTTGTGTTTAGTTTTATTATTGACTTGTTATTATATTTCTGAAATGTATGTGACTTGTTATTATTTTTATTTTATTTCTATGTTTGAAAACTAATTTTATAGTAGTTATATTATTTATCCAATATGATTATTTCTTATTTTAACTTATTACTTAATATCTTGTATCCCTATATATACATTCTTACTTATTTATATTATAAAATACATGATCAATTTGAAATGATAAATAAAATGAATTATCTTTCTATTTTAAACTACATATTTTATAATATATGTTAAAACTCATATATACTTTGAAATCTAGATTTTAATCAAGCTATACTAAAAAGAAAAGAAAACAAATCATTTTGTTAATAATTCTAAATTTAAACTTAAGTTAAAATAAGTTTTAAACTATTTAAACATTTACTTATGTATTTAAAACCCTATATTTATTTATTTATTAGCTTTGAAAAGTTTATATTAAATAAATCATAATTTCCAATTCACTAATATATATATTAGTATTTAAAACATAACTTATTAGTTAAACTTTAAAACAAATCACATTTATTTACAATGTATACAAACATATACATTTATAAATAGAAACAAACAATTAATTTTAACAGATATCATTTACTAATTAAATATTTATTAAAAGAAAAGTATCAATTCAAGTTTAATTAACAAAAATATATCAAATCAATTTAATATTTAATGCAGATTATTAAATTGATATTGCTAGAAAATTCCGGGTTGTCACATCCGCTGTGGAAGTGGGATCAAATCTCTATGGATTTCATTGATGGTTTGCCTCGTTCGAGGCTAGGCCATACTACCATTTGGGTGATTATCGACCGACTGACTAAATCTGCCCATTTCATTCCAATCAAATCCAATCGGACCGCTCCTTTGTTGGCCAAGATTTTTATTAGAGAATTCGTTCGACTTCATGGCGTTCCGAGTTCGATTGTTAGTGATAGGGATCCTCTCTTCACTAGTGGGTTCTGGAAGAGTCTTCAGAAATCTTTGGGCACAAAGCTTAATCTTAGCACGACATATCATCCTCAGTCAGATAGTCAGACTGAGAGAGTGAATCAAATTATGGAGGATCTTCTTCGGGCTTGTATTCTTGATTTCGGTGGTAATTAGGAAGACCACATTCCTCTTGTTGAATTTGCTTACAACAATAGTTTCCAATCCAGTATCGGCATGGCTGCTTTCGAGGCCCTTTATGGAAGGCAGTGTCGATCACCTTCTTGTTGGTTAGAGTCTGGGGAAAAGTTGATTCTAGGCCCCGACTTTATTCGGGAATCGTCTAAGAAAATTCATCTTATTCGGCAAAGGATGAAAGAGGCTCAAAATTGGCAAAAATCTTATGCCGATAATCGTGGAAAGCTGTGACGCCCCACCTCTATACCCATGAACATTACGGTGAATGGTGTCAACTAGCACGGAGAATAAGGCTGTTGAGGAGCGACCATCCATGTAATTGCTTTGTGCGAGCACCGATATGTCAGATAGTATAACATGCATTTTATTTCAAGAGGAAATCCGACATACCGATACAAACACAAAGCTACTACACAGTGGCTATAATAATCTTCGGACACGAATATAGAAATAAGCATAACATAAATCAGTCACAGACAATTCATATCACAAAGGAGGAAATAGATATGAATATTACACTAGGAAGTGTACATCAGAGTAGTGGTCTAAAAAGATCCACAATATCACAAAAGAATAGGTACAAGAACTACACAAAAGAATAAGTATACATTATGGAGTCAATATCTCGAATGTATACAACAAAAACTACTAATCTAAGTAGTTAACCAAAAGTCTGAGAAATCAATCCCAAGAGAGAAGTCAAGCTGAAGCACCTGTAGCATCTCGGTCTGACCCGAGTATTATTTAATAAGAAAATAATAAACGGATCAGTCTAACTATAAATATCAGATGAAACGATATAGAATCAGAGTTATGACTAAACACATAATAATCACAAGGCCAAGCTGTGATATATAAGTAGTTGATAATCAACAAGAGATTAATCAATATCACAAAATCTACACAAGAATCAAAGAAGTGTCATACTCTTTATTTCGTTCATCAAACCACAAATATTGACGATAATATCAATGTCAATCACAAAAGTCAATGACGCACAAATTCCAGAAGACTACACAAGAAATCCAGAAATCACTAAAGTCAATGACACACAAATTCACCAATGCACAAATATCGATAAGGCTTATCAATGGAAATCACGAAAAATTGGTGAAACACAAATTCTAGAAATCATCTCAAGAAATCCAGAAATCACAAAGGGGGGAGGCCTATCACAAACGGGAGCATAAAGCTCACCAACACGTGTATCACAAACGGAACGCTAATTCCATGGTCGCTAACCATCACAAATTGAGCCGAAGCTCCACAAACGGCCCGAAGACCATGGGTTGCTACCCCATCACAAATTGAGTCGAAACTCCACAAAACGGGGTTTAGTCTCCCTCGCAGACAAAGAGACATCGCACATTGCTAGTCTAAATCACAAAGATGATCGTCATGATCAACGAGAAGTGTCAATTACACTAAGCTAGTAAATATATGAGTTTAGCTTCATGTCCCATAACCACTTGCTTAACTTAAATATTTACGAACAAACTATAAATTTCCACTAGAAAATTGTCACAAGGGTTTCAATCGAACAAGTCCAAGAATTAACCAACAAAGTGAACGCAAGCGTTTCATACCACTTGTTTTACTAAGTCGTTTAATTAGATTTCTCATACGAGTGAAGTAAAGGTTTATATATACTAATAGATTGGAAAACGGTTTTATAAACGAATTTGGTATTAAAATAGTGTTGAAATCGTTTGAGGAAAGAGTTTTGATATTTACTACTAGTATAGAAAACCTTTATATTTTTAAAGTGACAAATCACAAAGAAGATTGTAGGAACAATCAATCACTAAGATTCACATTCGAAAACGTGAATAAAATCCAAAGAAATCGATATAAAATCCATCAAAGTGGATATATCTAAAATTCCCAAAGAAAAGGTCATCTAAGTCGATAATAAATGACAACAACAAAAGGGAGACTACACGAATCGATTAAAGTTGGATATTCAAACGTATTAGCAAAATAGGCTAATCTGGCAATTAACAGCAGGTCGGTCGACCGGACTCCCTGAGTCGGTCGAGCGAGCCTTAAACAGAGGAGTGCTTATGCACTCGGTAGCAGGTCGGTCGGCCGACTCAGGGAGCTCGGTCGACCGGACCTGTTGCCAGCCTCTTCCCAGCCCATGGTAATGAGCTCCAACCTCGTCCAAATTTAATTCTCTCGAGCAACGGCGCTAAGGATTTATGCCAATTGACTATCCGGCCCTATATGCTCCTCGATGCATCACCAAAAACATGTTCAAACACAGAAGTTAGGATTTTTAACGAATTGAACTCAAAACACCAAAAATTGGAATATACACCAATTCAATCTAAACCAAAAGCAAATGCACACGAATAAGTGTTAGGAATTCATACCTAACATTCGAAGATAATTCATAGACTTAGATGTGAGATTAAAAATCTCACCTTTTCACAAAATCAAACGAGAAGAAGCTTGAAAGCAAATGGAGAATCAACCTCTCTTCAACACAACCCAAATGAGCTTGAATCTATGCTCAAAACAAGAACATTTCCAAAATTAGGTTTAGGAATTTCTGAAATTGGTAAGAGGATAAGTTGGAGAAGAAGAAGAGAAGCTTACCAATGGGTTCTTCTTGAGTTTGGAGCTAGGAATTTGATTTGCAAGAGAAACTAGGGTTTTGGAGTTTTAATTTCTAATCTCTTCCACCATTAATGCTAAGAAAACTGAAAAGAGAAGAGAATGAGGGTGAATGGGGAAGAGTGTCTCAGATTTGAGCATAAGTAAAACATAGGGCTGAGCCCAAAAACCAAACCCAAAGTGAAAAGTAGCAAAAATCAACTTTCTCCAAACATATCGAAGCTTATACTCAAAAAGGTCGCAAACGGCATTTTAAACTCAATGGGAGTGGTCCCGAGTCCTAATTCGACTGTATGCAAAAAGTATCTTTTCAGACTAAAATCCGACTAACGATAAAATATTTAAATAAAATATTTAAATATAAAATCGATAAATATGCGGGTTGTTACAGACTCCCCTCCTTAAAGAAATTGCGTCCTCGCAATATTTAAGAAGAGAACATAAAGTAACAACCATAAAAGCTTATTCAACACAAAAGAAATTTGAAATAAGAAGTTCACCTCAAAGAGCACGAGAAAGTAAGTCCGGATGTGTTCGCTCGATGTACTCTCTAGATTCCCAAGAACAATCCTTAGGATTTGAAGACCATTGAACTTTAACAAGCGGAACATCTTTATTTCGAAGTCGTTTGACCTCCGAAGCAATGATACGAATTGGATGTTGCTCATAAGTTAAATTAGGCGAAACTTCAATCTCTTCCACATCACCGGGCTCAAGAATAGAATCGGAATCTCGAAGACATTTCCGAAGTTGAGAAACGTGAAACACGTCACAGACAGCAGAAAATTGAGCCGGTAATAAAAGGCGATAAGCCATGAAACCAATACGTTCGGTGATAGGAAATGGCCCAATATATCGAGGCGCTAACTTTCCCGATCGACTGAAACGTACAACACCTTTCATAGGTGAAACACGAATGAACACAAGATCTCCCACAGAAAATTCTAACTTCCTTCTTTGATTATCGTCATAGGATTTTTGTTTACTCTGGGCTTCTTTCATCCTATGACGAATAAGATCAATTTTTTCTGTGGAATCCCGAATAAAATCTGGACCTAAAACCAGCTTCTCACCGGCCTCAAGCCAACAAGAAGGAGATCGGCATGGCCTTCCATAGAGTGCCTCGAAAGGTGCCATACCAATACTAGATTAGAAGCTATTATTATAGGAAAATTCAACAAGTGAAATATGATCTTCCCAACTTCCACCAAAATCAAGAAAACATGCACGAAGAAGATCTTCAAGAGTTTGATTCACACGCTCTGTTTGTCCATCGGACTGGGGGTGATAAGCGGTGCTAAAATTAAGCTTCGTTCCTAAAGCTTTTTGAAGACTCTTCCAAAATCCACTAGTAAACAATGGATCACGATCGCTAACAATTGAAGTAGGAACACCATGTAATTTAACAATCTCTTTAACAAAGAGTTTGGCCAAAAGAGGAACGGTTCGGTTAGACCGAACAGGAATAAAATGGGCGGATTTAGTAAGTCTATCAACAATTACCCATAAGCTATCATAACCCGATTGAGAACGGGGAAGGCCATATATAAAATCCATGGAAATTTGATCCCACTTCCAAACTGGAATTTCTAAAGGTTGCAATAACCCACCGGGCCTTTGATGTTCGGCCTTAACGAGTTGGCAAGTCATGCAACGCTTAACGAAGTTAGCGATGTCAAGTTTCATTCCCCCCAATAATAAAGTCGCTTCATATCCGCGTACATTTTACTACTACCGGGATGAATGGTAAATTTAGAGTGATGAGAATCTTCTAAAATATCTTTACGAAGATCCCTAATATTTGGCACGATAAGTCTACCAAATTTCCGAATGCCGCCACGAGAATCGATATCAAAGTCTTTCAAACCTTCGATATCAATTTTATCCTTAATATTTTGGCAAGAAGAGCCAATTCAGGATCTAGCCATTGAGCTTCAAGAATGCGGTCTAAAAGAGATGGATGAGCCTCAAGGCTACATAAAACAAATGATGAGCATAAATCGGAAACACGGTCTCGAATTTCGCAAGTGGATAAAATCTCGAGATCGTTCCATTCGGATATCATCATAGAAACAACAGCTTGTTGTTTACGGCTAAGGGCATCGGCGACACGATTACCCTTACCGGGTGTATAAAGAATATCAAGATCATAAGGAGCAAGGAACTCGAGCCAACGTTGTTGACGCAAATTAAGTTCCTTTTGAGAAAATAAATATTTCAAAGACTTATGATCTGTGTAAAGAACAAATTTCTCTCCTAAAAGATAATGACGCCAAATACGGAGAGCAAAAACAATAGCCGCGAGTTCTAAATCATGAGTGGCATATCTAGACTCGGCAGGCTTCAATTGCCTAGAAGCATAAGCAATAACACGTTCTCTTTGCATAAGAACGGCACCCAAACCAACGCGACTAGCAACGGTATAAACAACGAAATCTTGATTCCCCTCGGGAATAACGAGAATAGGAGCATCAGAAAGAAGTTCCTTTAATTTCTGAAAAGAAGCTTCACATTTGTCCGACCAAATGCATTTAATACCTTTCTTCGTCAAGCTAGTGAGAGGCACGGCAATCTTAGAAAAGTCTTTGATAAAACGCGGTAATAACCTGCCAATCCAAGAAAACTACGAATCTCTGTCACACTCTCCGGTCTTTTCCAATCTTGAACCGCTTCAATCTTTGAAGGATCCACGGAAATTCCGGATTCGGAAATAATGTGACCGAGAAACTTCACACGAGATTGCCAAAAGTGGCATTTAGAAAATTTTGCCTTTAATTGATTGCTCCTAAGAGTTTCCAACACAATCCGAAGATGTTTTTCATGCTCCTCCTCGGTTTTAGAATACACAAGAATATCATCGATAAAGATGAGAACAAACTGGTCGAGGAAGTCTTTGAAAATTCTATTCATAAGGTCAACGAAATACGCCGGAGCATTCGTCAAACCAAACGGCTTGACAAGCCATTCATAAGATCCATAACGAGTACGGAACGATGTCAAAGGAATACTATCCTCTGCAATACGAAGCTGATGAAATCCAGTAGCTAAGTCTAATTGTGAAAAGACTCTAGCACCACTAAGTTGATCGAATAGATCATCAATCCGAGGTAAAGGATATTTATTTTTGATAGTAAGATCATTAAGCTTGCGGTAGTCAACGCAAAGCCTAAGTGTACCATCGGATTTCTTCACGAAAATAGCCGAAGCTCCCCAAGGTGAGGAACTAGAGCGAATAAATTGCTTCGTCTCCAATTCAGATAATTGTTTACGCATCTCCTCATTTTCTTTATTGGACATACGATACGGAGGACGAGTGATAGGTTGAGCTCCAGGAATAAGATTAATTCTGAACTCAATTGCTCGCTTAGGTGGTAATCCTAAAACAGGCTCGAATAAGTCGGAAAATTCACAAACGACGTGAATAAGAGAAATAATATCACCCTCGTCATCATCATCGTCATCACGAGGATTTAAAGAATACAAAGATGCAACCAAGCTGGAATCTGAATCTTTAAGATTAATAGAAATCTGCTTAACAGATTGAGGGTGTCGAAGATGAATAGTCCGCTCAGGACATAGGATATGGGCTTCATAACGGTTAAGCCAATCCATTCCCAAAATCATTCCAAAGCCTAAATAACGCATGATATGCAAATCGGATCGGAAAGAAAAATCATACAAAATAATCTCGACATCTTTACACAATAAACTAATTGTCGCGGATCCACCAACCGGATTCGCGATTCTCAAAGAAGTCATTAAACACAAAACATCCAAAGAAAAAGTATCAACAAGTTCTTTTGATATAAAAGAATGGGACGCACCCGTATCAAAAAGAACTCGAATAGGATGATCACGAAATAAAATAATTCCATCCAGAATAGAATGTGAAATACCTTGGCCACGAGATGTGTTGCCAGGGGCTTGAGCAACATTAAGCTTTCCCTCTTTCTTGCCTTGAAGTTTGGGGCACGAAGATATAACATGACCGGGAACTTTGCAGTAGCGACAAGAGAGAGAATTTGGACACTTGTTCGCATAATGGTCCTTCGAACCACAATTATAGCATGCCCCACGGCCAAAGGAAGAAGTCTTTACCATGGAGGTTGCTTGCTTCCCTTTCTTATTGGGATAGGGGCCTTTGAATTTGTTTGGCCTCTTCTTGTTGTTGAAGTTTGGTTTGGAACCCACCACTTCAACATCATTCTCCCTATCAGCCTCTTCAAGACGAAGAGCGATATCAACGAGTTGGTCGAAAGAAACTTCTAAATTTAGAAGTAATGGCTTCTTGAGACTTTTGTTTAAGCCATAGACGAATCTCTGATTCTTCTTAAGAGGGGTGTTAATGTATTCAACCCCATATTTGGAAAGCGACTCGAAAGAGGCGACGTAATCAGTCACGGAGGACTCACCTTGAACAAGGTCTATAAATCGTCGAGCCAATGTCACTTTTTCAGCTTCCGGTACGAATTTCAACTCGAAGCGTTCTCGGAATTTCTCCCAGGTGAGATCCGCTTCATTAATCTTAGAAATAAGAAGCTCGTACCAGTCCAATGCTCTTTCTCGGAGCATACTAGAGGCCACCTGAACTCGGTGAAGGTCAATAAGATTCATGCGAGAAAAGATTCGATCGCATGAACTTAGCTAAGCCTGTACTTCAATAACAGTTTCAGAACCTTTGAATGGCTCCCCACCCAAATTAGTGTAATCGCTACACAAGCGTGCAAATCCCGACTTAGGGTGAGTAGGTTCCGGGTTAGCTCCAGCTGCTTGAGCATTTGTCACTAAATCAAGAAGCTGTTGAGCAGTCATAAAAACTCCATCCTGGGGTGGAGTGCTAGATGGCACAGCTCTGGGGCGGCCTGGTCTTGACATTTCTCTTCCTTAAGAAAGAAAGAAGAAGAAGAAAAAGGTTGTTCACCAAATTGAATATCAAGCAATCTTGATAGATAAACAAGGAATCATAAGGAAAATAGGATGAATCGGTACGAAGACTCGAATTGAATCCTAAAGCACGACTCCTAAGATGGACTTAGGACGATGATCCTTGTTATAATATTCCATATTGTTCCGAATTTTGGCTCTGATACCAACCTGTGACGCCCCACCTCTATACCCACGCTAGCCAAGAACATTACGGTGAATGCTGTCAACTAGCACGGAGAATAAAGCTGTTGAGGAGCGACCATCCATGTAATTGCTTTGTGCGAGCACCGATATGTCAGATAGTATAACATGCATTTTATTTCAAGAGGAAATCCGACATACCGATACAAACACAAAGCTACTACACAGTGGCTATAATAATCTTCGGAAACGAATATAGAAATAAGCATAAAATAAATCAGTCACAGACAATTCATATCACAAAGGCGGAAATAGATATGAATATTACACTAGGAAGTGTACATCAGAGTAGTGGTCTAAAAAGATCCACAATATCACAAAAGAATAGTTACAAGAACTACACAAAAGAATAAGTATACATTATGGAGTCAATATCTCGAATGTATACAACAAAAACTACTAATCTAAGTAGTTAACCAAAAGTCTGAGAAATCAATCCCAAGAGAGAAGTCAAGCTGAAGCACCTGTAACATCTCGGTCCGACCCGAGTATTATTTAATAAGAAAATAATAAACGGATCAGTCTAACTATAAATATCAGATGAAACGATATAGAATCAGAGTTATGACTAAACACATAATAATCACAAGGCCAAGCTGTGATATATAAGTAGTTGATAATCAACAAGAGATTAATCAATATCACAAAATCTACACAAGAATCAAAGAAGTGTCATACTCTTTATTTCGTTCATCAAACCACAAATATTGACGATAATATCAATGTCAATCACAAAAGTCAATGACGCACAAATTCCAGAAGACTACACAAGAAATCTAGAAATCACTAAAGTCAATGACACACAAATTCACCAATGCACAAATATCGATAAGGCTTATCAATGGAAATCACGAAAAATTGGTGAAACACAAATTCTAGAAATCATCTCAAGAAATCCAGAAATCACAAAGGGGGGGAGGCCTATCACAAACGGAAGCATAAAGCTCACCAACACGTGTATCACAAACGGAACGCTAATTCTATGGTCGCTAACCATCACAAATTGAGCCGAAGCTCCACAAACGGCCCGAAGACCATGGGTTGCTACCCCATCACAAATTGAGTCGAAACTCCACAAAACGGGGTTTAGTCTCCCTCGCAGACAAAGAGACATCGCACATTGCTAGTCTAAATCACAAAGATGATCGTCATGATCAACGAGAAGTGTCAATTACACTAAGCTAGTAAATATATGAGTTTAGCTTCATGTCCCATAACCACTTGCTTAACTTAAATATTTACGAACAAACTGTAAATTTCCACTAGAAAATTGTCACAAGGGTTTCAATCGAACAAGTCCAAGAATTAACCAACAAAGTGAACGCAAGCGTTTCATACCACTTATTTTACTAAGTCGTTTAATTAGATTTCTCATACGAGTGAAGTAAAGGTTTATATATACTAAGAGATTGGAAAATGGTTTTATAAACGAATTTGGTATTAAAATAGTGTTGAAATCGTTTGAGGAAAGAGTTTTGATATTTACTACTAGTATAGAAAACCTTTATATTTTTAAAGTGACAAATCACAAAGAAGATTGTAGGAACAATCAATCACTAAGATTCACATTCGAAAACGTGAATAAAATCCAAAGAAATCGATATAAAATCCATCAAAGTGGATATATCTAAAATTCCCAAAGAAAAGTTCATCTAAGTCGATAATAAATGACAACAACAAAAGGGAGACTACACGAATCGATTAAAGTTGGATATTCAAACGGATTAGCAAAATAGGCTAATCTGGCAATTAACAGCAGGTCGGTCGACCGGACTCCCTGAGTCGGTCGACCGAGCCTTAAACAGAGGAGTGCTTATGCACTCGGCAGCAGGTCGGTCGGTCGACTCAGGGAGCTCGGTCGACCGGACCTGTTGCCAGCCTCTTCCCAGCCCATGGTAATGAGCTCCAACCTCGTCCAAATTTCATTCTCTCGAGCAACGGCGCCAAGTGTTTATGCCAATCGACTACCCGGATCTATATGCTCCTCGATGCATCACCAAAAACATGTTCAAACATAGAAGTTAGGATTTTTAACGAATTGAACTCAAAACACCAAAAATTGGAATATACACCAATTCAATCCAAACCAAAAGCAAATGCACACGAATAAGTGTTAGGAATTTATACCTAACATTCGAAGATAATTCATAGACTTAGATGTGAGATTAAAAATCTCACCTTTTCACAAAATCAAACGAGAAGAAGCTTGAAAGCAATGGAGAATCAACCTCTCTTCAACACAACCCAAATGAGCTTGAATCTATGCTCAAAACAAGAACATTCCCAAAATTAGGTTTAGGAATTTCTGAAATTGGTAAGAGGATAAGTTGGAGAAGAAGAAGAGAAGCTTACCAATGGGTTCTTCTTGAGTTTGGAGCTAGGAATTTGATTTGCAAGAGAAACTAGGCTTTTGGAGTTTTAATTTCCAATCTCTCCCACCATTAATGCTAAGAAAACTGAAAAGAGAAGAGAATGAGGGTGAATGGGGAAGAGTGGCTCAGATTTGAGCATAAGTAAAACATAGGGCTGAGCCCAAAAACCAAACCCAAAGTGAAAAGTAGCAAAAATCAACTTTCTCCAAACATATCGAAGCTTATACTCAAAAAGGTCGCAAACGACATTTTAAACTCAATGGGAGTGGTCTCGAGTCCTAATTCGACCGTATGCAAAAAGTAGCTTTTCGGACTAAAATCCGACTAACGATAAAATATTTAAATATAAAATCGATAAATATGCGGGTTGTTACAAAAGCCTTTGGAATTTTCTGTGGGCGATCATGTGTTTATTCGGGTTTCTCCAATGAAAGTAGTGGTGTGTTTTAGTAGCTCAAGAAAGTTGGCTCATCATTAAATTGGACCGTTTCCTATTACCGAACGCATCGGTCCCGTGGCTTACCGTATTGCTTTGCCTATCCAGTTTGCGGGGATTCACGATGTATTTCATGTTTCTCAGCTTCACCGTTGCCTCCGTGAACCAAATTCGGTTATTGATCCTCATATATTGCCCGATCTTGAGATCTCACCCAGCATGACCATGGAGCAAAATCCTATTCGGGTGCTTGCTACGGAGGTTAAACGCCTTCGAAATAAAGATGTTCCGCTTCTAAAAATTCAATGGTCCGCAAATCCCAATGATTGCACTTGGGAAACCAGAGAATTCATAGAGCGTTCTTGTCCCGGTTGTCTTTCCTCTTCAGGTGGGGTGAGCATTCTTATCTATCTTTTCTATTTTGAATCCTTATTGTGATGAATTATCTACGTTATTGACTGCTTCTAGTATGAAAATTGCGAGGACGCAATTTTTATAAGGCGGGGAGTCTGTAACGACCGTGATTTTTACCGTCGTAATAATTGTTTTTAATATCGGTAACGACGGTAATTTTTGAATTACTGTCGGTGTGCATATTTTAAATAGGTTTTTTTAAAATCAAAATTTGAAGAAATATGGTGTTGCAAAGTCAGTAACCAAAATCGTAGACGTGCGTTAGCATCTTGTTCCCCTCGGTTTATGTTAGTTCTACATCACCGAGGCTAAACCCTCATGGCCACTGCATATTGTGCACGACATGTATACATGTTTGTCGTTGTATGGGCCAAATTGCATATTCAGTGGCATCCACCCGTGTAACTTGCGTGTGCATTACCCTAAAAAAAAATCATTTTGCATGATATATTTACTTGCTCACGTTCTGGTAGTGGAGCAAATGCGTGAAAAGAAATACAAAACAAAGTGAACACTTTATTTATATTTCTTATCATCTAATTGCAAATGTCAGTATCCATCTTGTATGCCGTGAAAAATATGTCAAAATACACTTTTGCATTAAATGCTATGTGTACCTGAAAGATGGCAATACTCATTGTATTGACTTATGCAAATTGAAGGAAAGAGAATAACATTTTCTCTACAACCTTTCCTCTCTTCAAGCAGAATTCTTTTGAGAACACATTAATGGCTGCCTCTACATTCCTTACTTGCTCGCATCTTTGAAGTTAACTGGATTCAAAACAAATTAAGGTGAGTAGTGCTCACACCTCTAATTTATGCTATCCAGTCCCTCTCTTTATTGCTAAACAGGGTTTTCTTTTGATTTTTCGAATTCTACTTTTCTAGTGATTTTTTTTGGCATCTCTACATCAAATGTTTTTGCACTAAAATTTTCTAATGTGATTCGAGATTGCATTTGAGTGCTAGCGCATGTAGATATGCATTTATATATGTTCACATAGGCTGTCATTGTGTAAACCTCTATCAGTAGTGCTCTGTTTCATGGTGGATACAAAATCGTGGTCATCATATACATAGCCTATATATTAGCTTTGTTAGTTCAGCATGAAAAGGAGTTCAGAATAGATTGCCTGTGTGTAAATCATGCAGAGGCATCAGGCAAGTTTTAAAATTTAGCTTATATTGTTTCACAAAAGTTGCACTAACCATTAGATGTATACGTGCATAATTATTTGCAAATTGTTGAAATGTTTTATTTCCTACTGTATGCGAGTGTAAGTAATTCACAACATTGAAATGTTTATATCCTTCTGCATACGTGGGTTACTGCTTGAATTTTTGAATGGAACACTTGAGCATTTCGAAATTTCCATAGAAGTGAAATATTGCCAGATCACTTCTTTATGAGGCACTGTAGTTAAATGTGCATGAGCACGTTTCTATTTAATACACATAAAATCCCTTGCATAAGTGTATTTCACTTATATTTGCATGCCCAGACTTGTATTTGTATTTCACTTATATTTGCATGCCCAGATTTGTAATTGCATTAACTTATATTTGCATGCCCAGATTAGTATTCGCATTCCCTTGTAGTTTCGTTTTAGATTTGGATTGAAATTATATCCTTGGGAGTAAATTTCACAACTCCTATCGATGTAATCAGTAATCGTCTAAGGCATAACTTACGGATGGTCGCTTCTAACAAGCCTTATTCTTTGCAATAGCAAACGTTATTCCTTATAATAACCTTTGTTATTGTGAGCATAGAGGTGGGGCGTCACAGATAAATTTATTTTATCTGTGAAACTGTGAATGAATATAAGCGTTATGGATTATACCGCTTATCGATATTGAAGTATCTGTGATGATTGATGATGTTGCACTATTGTGTTAAACCCTGGACCACACTTATACACACACAAATATGGATTTCACGAGGAAATCGATTAAGTCACAGATTTTGAAATGGTTTAAAAGTTTAATATTTAAAACCAAATGGTTTTGGAAATGGATTGGGTTTAAAGTGAAAAGCAATTGAAATGTAAATTTCAAAGATGAAATTTATTTTGAATAACTTGATTGGGTTTTGAAATTTTACATATTTTGATTTAAATTTGAATTCAATATTTAAAATTGAATTCTATGATTTGAAACTAGGGATTAACGATATTATACTAGTTATATATGAGTCAAACCATTTTTAAAGTATTGTTCTTTTGAGAATTTGAATTAACCCAAAGATTGTAACTCGTATAAATAAAATAAGGTTTTTCCAAAATTAGATTGTTGTTTCTAAATGATAAAATGCTTTCATAGGAGAAATGAATTTCAAATTGTATTAAAGGGATTTCAAGTTTAAACTGAAATAGTTTTCTAAGTTATAGAAACGGTTTGAAAGCTATAAGTTTAATCTTTAATTTAAAGATTTTAAAACAAGTTAATCCAATTAAAATGGGAATTGTTTTGAAATATATGAATGAATCTTTGTGAAACTAGGTGAATTTTGTGAAATAAATCTTTTTGTTAAAATTTGAAAATGGCAATTTGTTTAAACCATTTGAAAGAAAGTTTTGAATTATTAAGTTGTGACTTAATTGAAATCCCATATCCATATGTTTTAAATGTTGCGCTCACTATTCGGATTAGCCGGGAAAGGACCTTTGGGTCGTATAACCCATTCCGAATATGTGATACGTCGTTATGGATAGCATTTGAAGACCGGTGGTGAAGACCGGATATTTGCGAGAATGATAGGATGACCTGTTGATTGTCTTTGCACCGAGTACCTACGGTATAGAGATTCCCTAAGTGATGGGAAATCCGATCGGGATTGTGAATACCCGGATTGCAAGGACTTCTTTGGAAATGCCTTCAGTTCAGTTCGAACCCAGAACAGACTTGTATGGATTGTATGTCTGACATTACATTGTGAGATATAAAGCAGATTTCTTTCGAATACATTTCTGTTGGTGGCGGAGAATTTATTCTCTTTGCATTAACACCCTTCTCTGAGACATACGAGCTCAGAGGTTATGTAGTTGAAGGTTATCAGCGATATATTCCCAATTTGGTAATGTGGCATGCTGAGTGCTACTGATCATTTGTTGATCGAAGCATGGCTTTGTGAAAAGCGTAGCTTTGTGGACGAGACTTCGTCGGACCTCACACCCCGAAATGGTCGAAACAAGAAAGATGCGGCAAGGTTATTGGGGGTAGCGCCCTTAGGGTATGCGCATTTCCTTCTGGATAGAGGTAGTGTCATGGTATGGAGCCCAGATACTTAACCTATGTTGTTGCAGCAAATTTATTACTTTGTGTTTGTTGGTTATCGGGATCCCGGATAAAGGTTGGTTACGACCGGGGGATGGCATACTCGTGTCAGTAGTTTCCCAGTTAGGGGTAACCCGGCCTTGTGTTGGCAGAGATCCGGTTAGGTTCTCGTGGATGTCCTTTCAGAGGTGTTCCCATGTGGTAATGGGAAGTTCCTTGGCCTGACCAATTGTTGGAAATCCAAAGAAACAATACGAACCTTTACGATTGCAAATTGTAGAACCTGCCTCCTTAAGAGGTAGCTACAACGGGCATAATATAATGGTACCTATGCTGGCTAAGATTTATATTCTACTTTTGAAATGTTTTCTACACTATGCCATAATAATAATAATCAAATGATTTGATTTTGCGTAGTAAGCATCTTTGACTAACATAAGAAGAAACCTCCTCCAAGTCTGCGTTTGCATTGTGTGTGTGGTGTGAGGTCTTATGGTAGTTACATTTTCAAAAAGCATTGCGAATTGACTTTAAAATCTTTTGTTGATTGTTTTAAAAGATAAACTGTTTTTGTTGCTCACACCAGTCCCATGACTGATCCGAAGTTTATTGTTTCTTTCCTAAACTCTGGATGCTCAAAATTTTTCTACATGGGCAGTCTAGAGTTGGGGTTTTCAGATAGTCAGGTTTAGTAGGTTATCTGGAGCTAGTTCAGTCTTTGGATGTGGACGAGACTTACTTGTCTTGGTGAATCATGATGTTGGTTCGAGCAGCTGCTGGAGTTCTCTTTTAAAGATTATCTTAGAGTTATTTGTTCCACTGCTATTTTATTGTATCATATCTCTGATGTATATTGATATTTGTTGATCATTGTATCAGATATTGTATAAATGTTGTATATCAATGTACTATTCTTTTTCTTCTACTGTATCGTTATACTTAATTGTGTTATAAGCTCCGGTGACTCGGATTTGAACGGTCGAACCTACGACATTCGAGTACGATGTAAAGTATGGATGTCGATTTTCGAGTGCGAAAAATCTCGTTCGTCACATTTGGTATCAAAGCTAAGGTTGAACTTTAGCTCAGGAGTATAACACATTAAGTAACTCATTAGAGATAGGGTGAAGTATCCCTAGAATGAGAAATCCCTAAGATATCTGTTCGAATGCCTTAGTAAATTCTCTTACTATCCAGTGACAGTGAGTATGAGTGCAAGAAGAGGATGAGATAGGGGACAAGGGGATACGACTATAAATGGTCAATACCCTGTAACAGTGGAAATAATTTTCTCTATCAATTTCCTTTGATTCGATTCCAATTTCTTTTGATTTTTCGTGATAGCTATAAGAAGAAGTTTCAGTGTGATGATGGCTCTACGAATCATTGTAGGAAAATTTTTACTTCGTATCTTCATCGATTTCTTATCAGTTTTGGATTTAAACCTTAATGAATACGAATTTGAAATTTGAAATTAGGAATTTTAAATAAATTGGAAATTTTAAATTGAGTTAAATTGATTAATAGAATATGAAGGATAATTTGAATTGTATCAATAAAGCGATTTCGTTTAAAAACAAATTTGAAATTCTATTGTAATTTCTTTGGTAGATCGAAGTTCGAAGAGGGACAAGTTGTATATACCCTAAAGTATAAGTATTCCGACTTGAGTTTGGAATCCATATCTGATGTTTGGAAATTGTGGAAGATTAAATCCATTTATCTATTATTTGGGTCTCGATATAATATACGAATGGTTAGTTATCCCTTCGAACTAACCAATACCACTGCATATTTCGTAGATTTGATAACCCGAGTATCTTGTGAAGTGTTAAATAGATTCGTTCTCGTATCTATTATTGATATTCTGATTTGGTAAGCCAAATGCAGAATAGATATTCAGTTTGATTGGATGAAACATTCTTCATCTGTCTTAGTTTCGTGCCTACGAATTTCGAGGACGAAATTCCTTTTAAGGGGGAAGTCTGTAACGATCCTGAATTTTAATTTATTTTAAATTGATAATTAAACTAATTTTTGATTTAAAATTGTGAAATTAAATGATAAATTGATTTGAGTTTTTCCAATGTTTAAATAAATTATGTTATTTATTAATAAAGAAATGGTTTCTTTTACAAAATTATTTTTATATTAAATAAGGAGTTATTCTTAAACAATATTTATAATAAAATGTACTTACAAATGAGTTCTTATTTTAGATAGAAATTGTTATTTCAAATTATTTATAAATATATATATAGTATGCGTTTTTTGAAAGAAGCCATGATCTAAAAAAAATTCAAAATGAAGTCTTTCAAAAACGTTTAAAATGAAATAAACCTTATAAATATTAAAGCATAAGTATAAAATCAAAAAATGGTTATAAACATAAGTATAAAAATAAATAAAGTTGAATATAAAACCAATGAATACAAGATGATAAGCAATAGTTAAAGATTAATATGTAAGTCAAACTAACTATTGAGGTTAGAAATAAATGATAAGACTTAGTTAAAATTTTAACAACATTATTAAATTAGAAATCTATTTATATTATTAAGTCATAAGAAAATAAAAGAAACGACACTTAAATATGAAACAAAGTTGTAAATAAATATGCAAAGTAAACAAAACAAAGTAAAATAACAAATAAAAACCTTTTAGCCGAGACAAACAAAGTAGTAATGCAAGACAACATATATTTTTTAAACATGATAAGTATAAACAAACAAAGGCAAGTGGAAGAACATAGACAGAGTAATATATCTCAGCCTGGAAATAACATAGCAAGAAGTACTTAATAATAAATGCTAGTATCTCTATCATACAAGGGAAGGTATCAGCAATTAATACAAGCATGGGCTGTCCACAAAAGAAAAAGGGAGGTAAGACAAGGTAATTAATGCAACACGCCTCTAGCATTGAATGCAAGCATCTTCAACATGCTTATTTTACAAATATACATCACCATGTATACTTTCTTCTTTTATATCAACCATCTTCACTTCAGTTTCGACCATTATTCAAAGTAACCATAAAGTAAGCATCATCAAAAAACCAGAGCAATAACAAAAACAGAAAGTGATTGAAAACTGCAGTTCTTCAACCAAATGAACTCTGTTCATTCTTCTGGAAAATAAAGGTGAGTAACATCACTTTTTAATTTAAAGTATATGTTATCTGTTGCATATTAATTTCTGGAAAATGAATATGTTTTGGTGTGAGTAACTTCACATTTTAAGGTGTTAACTACCTGTTGCATATGGATTATTGGAAATGAATATGCTGTGAGTGACAATAGTTGCTTAAATTTGAATATATATATTGCCATTGTTTTGATTAAATACACATATGCTAGTACATGTTCTTCTCTGTTTATTTTACAGAGTACAACCCAACAAAGAAAAAAAATTCATTTTCTTGTTTTATAATCCATATTAGACTTAGGTTTCAACACAAAACAGTGGTGTTTAAGTATGAACTACAATGAAAAAAAAATCTCATGAAGTAAAAATGCATATAGGATGAAAAATCAAGTTTTTACAGTAAAAACTTTAATTTCTAGAAAATTCGAGTATCACGAATCATTGATTCAAGTATATAACTTGAATCCTAAATGGAAGACATGATTTTTAAATCTTGTTTGATGATTTTTAAGCAATTGGTTTAAGAGAAGTTTGTTTTTGCTCGAAATTTGAACTTTGATCAAATTCTGGCGATCCATCGATTCGTGGAGATTGGGGATTTGTGCGGGCGTGTAGGAGCCTACGGGGTTGCTAGGAAAAATGACCGGAGGTGATGGAAGCGGCGGCGTCCGCGATGAGGGATCAAAAATTTTTAAACCTAGTTTTTGAACGGGGAGAAAAATCGTGCACCACGGTTTCGTCGGAGCGTCGTGTGCTTCGGGGTTTGGAGTGATGAAAGTATGGTGAGTAGCGAGGCCTTGACAGGAAGTGTAGAGGTTCAGGCGGTCGGAGCTTCGAAGACGTGGCAGTTCAGGTGGATGTGGTTGATTCCATTTTTCGACCTGAAGACTAAATTTTGAATCGAGATGGAATTGTGATATCTAGATGGTCATGGATGATGTCGAGGTCGTTTTCGACTTGTCGGAGACCAGAAGAATGGCCGGAGGAGGGTGGCGCATCGGTGCACATGCACAACATCTGATCGCATGTCAGGATTTGGGTTTAGTAGGAAAACTCGAAGGGAATCTCGTGCAGGTGGGTTCGTGCCTTGGGTTTGAGCTCGGGAGCGGGGAGAGGTATGCGAGTGTAACGGATTTGGGTACTTAAGTTTTTCAAAAAAAATGATGAAGAAAAGAAGCGGGGGAAGACTCGGGGAAAATGGGAGGGAGCTCGGGTCTGAACTCGAAGTGAATGGAGTGTTGTCTCGGGTAGGACTTGTTACAGGTTTTAAAAACACCTGTTCCTGTTTTGAGATTTAGAACTTAATCTTTTAATTATAAAACAAAGTTTAAATTAAGTTTCAAAACAAAAGTTTAAATATAAATTCAATTTTAGGTTGAATCTTAGTTTGGAAATAATTAAGTTTTTAAATTCAAAATTATTTGATAACTTTAAGGTGTCTAAGTATATTTGAATTTAAAATGAAATTTGAATTGTAAAGGAAAGATTTAAACAAAGTTGAATCAAATTTTGAACATGGGCTTAAATCTAAACTGGAAATCTAGATTTTGAAATAAAATTAAGTTTTAAATATAAATGTGGAAATAAGTTTTAAAATGTAAAGTATTGATTAAGGAATGATTTATTGATTAAAGGCTAATTGATGAATGAAAGTGATTAATGAATGATTAATCAATTAAAGAAAATAAATCAAGGGGTTTATGTATAATTACTCGATGTAATTAAATTGTGATTTATTAAAATACGTAATTAAGGATAATCACTTATTGAAATTAATTAAGAATAATTAACTAAATAATAATTAATTAAGAGTTAATTAAATTGTTAATGAATTAATTAAGGAAAATTATTTATAAGATAATTAAATAATTAAAGGTTAATTATTCAAAAATTTAAAGTTGATTTAATTTGATTAATAAGTGATTAAAAGACCTCTAATCAAATGATTTGGCATCGATTAATGATGATTGATGACCCAGATGATTTAAATAACTCAGATAATAAATTGAGCATATTTATGGATGACTATATTCTATTGAATGCTGTGTATTGGATGGATATATCTGACATGTGATGTGATGCTATATAAAATGGTTTGTGCTGAGCTGTTATATCTGTGATGAAAATATTGTTGTATGAATAAGAAAATCCCTTTTTGCCCATAAAACGGCATTTGAATTTCAATGCAACAGGGAATCAGATTCTGATTTGTTATCCGAAACCCACATCGAATTGTAAATATGACTATTTGTCATTGAAAAATTTATTTTATATGTGAAACTGTGAATGAAGATAAGCGTTATGGATTATACCGCTTATCGATATTGAAGTTTCTGTGATGATTGATGATGTTGCACTATTGTGTTAAACCCTGGGCCATACTTATACACACACAAATATGGATTTCATGAGGAAATCGATTAAGTCACAGATTTTGAAATGGTTTAAAAGTCGAATATTTAAAACCAAATGGTGTTGGAAATGGATTGGGTTTAAAGTGAAAAGCAATTGAAATGGAATTCAAAGATGAAATTTATTTTGAATAACTTGATTGGGTTTTGAAATTTTACATATTTTGATTTAAATTTGAATTCAATATTTAAAATTGAATTCTATGATTTGAAACTAGGGATTAACGATATTATACTAGTTATATATGAGTCAAACCATTTTTAAAGTATTGTTCTTTTGAGCATTTGAATTAACCCAAAGATTGTAACTTGTATAAATGAAATCGGGTTTTTCCGAAATAAGATTGTTGTTTCTAAAAGATCAAATGCTTTCATAAGAGAAATGAATTTCAAATTGTATTAAAGGGATTTCAAGTTTAAACTGAAATAGTTTTCCAAGTTATGGAAACGGTTTGAAAGCTATAAGTTTAATCTTTAATTTAAAGATTTTAAAACAAGTTAATCCAATTGAAATGGGAATTGTTTTGAAGTATATGAATGAATCTTTGTGAAACTAGGTGAACTTTGTGAAATAAATCTTTTTGTTAAAGATTTGAAAATGGAAATTTGTTTAAACCATTTGAAAGAAAGTTTTGAATTACTAAGTTGTGACTTAATTGAAATCCCATATCCATATGTTTTAAATGTTGCGCTCACTAATCGAGTTAGCCGGGAAAGGACCTTTGGGTCGTATAACCCATTCCGAATATGTGATACGTCGTTATGGATAGCATTTGAAGACCGGTGGTGAAGACCGAATATTTGCGAGAACGATAGGATGACCTATTGATTGTCTCTACACCGAGTAGCTACGGTATAGAGATTCCCTAAGTGATGGAAAATCCGATCGGGATTGTGAATACCCGGATTGCAAGGACTTCTTTGGAAGTGCCTTCGGTTCTGTTCGAACCTAGAACAGACTTGTATGGATTGTATGTCTGACATTACATTTTGAGATATAAAGCAGATTTCTTTCAAATACATTTCTGTTGGTGGCGGAGAATTTATTCTCTTAGCATTAACACCCTTCTCTGAGACATACGAGCTCAGAGGTTATGTAGTTGAAGATTATCAGCGATATATTCCCAATTTGGTAATGTGGCATGCTGAGTGCTGCTGATCATTTGTTGATCGAAGCATGGCTTTGTGAAAAGCGTAGCTTTATGGACGAGACTTCGTCGGACCTCACACCCCGAAATGTTCGAAACAGGAAAGATGCGGCAAGGTTATTGGGGGTAGCGCCCCTTAGGGTATGTGCATTTCCTTCTGGATAGAGGTGGTATCATGGTATGGAGCTCAGATACTTAACCTATGTTGTTGCTGCAAATTTATTACTTTGTGGTTGTTGGTTATCGGGATCCCGGATAAAGTTTGGTTAAGACCGGGGGATGGCATACTCGTGTCAGTAGTTACCCAGTTAGGGATAACCCGGCTTGTGTCGGCATAGATCCGGTTAGGTTCTCGGGGACGTCCTTCCAGAGGCGTTTCCATGTGGTAATCGGAAGTTTCTTGGCCTGACCATTTGTTGGAAATCCAAAGAAAAATACGAACCTTTACGATTGCAAATTATAGAACCTGCCTCCTCAGAAGGTAGTTATAGCAGGCATAATATAATGGTACCTATGCTGTCTAAGATTTGTATTCTACTTTTGAAATGTTTTCTACACCATGCACTAATAATAATAATCAAATGATTTGATTTTGCGTAGTAAGCATCTTTGACTAACATAAGAAGAAATCTCCTCCAAGTCTGCGTTTGCATTGTGTGTGTGGTGTGAGGTCTTATGGTAGTTACATTTTCAAAAAGCATTGCGAATTGACTTTAAAATATTTTGTTGTTTGTTTTAAAAGATAAACTGTTTTTGTTGCTCACACCAGTCCCGTGACTGATCCGGAGTTTATTGTTTCTTTCCTAAACTCTGGATGCTCAAAATTTTTCTACACGGGCAGTCTATAGTTGGGGTTTTCAGATAGTCAGGTTTAGTAGGTTATCTGGAGCTAGTTCAGTCTTTGGATGTGGACGTGACTTTCTTGTCTTAGTGAATCATGATGTTGGTTCAAGCTGCTGCTGGAGTTCTCTTTTGAAGACTATCTTAGAGTTATTTGTTCCGCTGTTATTTTATTGTATCATATCTCTGATGTACATTGATATCTGTTGATCATTGTATCAGAGATTGTATAAATGATGTATATCAATGTATTATTCTTTTTCTTCCTCTGTATCGTTATACTTATTTGTGTTATAAGCTCCGGCGACTCGGATTTGAACGGTCGAATCTACGGCATTCGAGTACGATGTAAAGTATGGATGTCGATTTTCGAGTGCGAAAAATCTCGTTTGTCACAAATTTAGTCAATCTATTTAAATAGTTTAGAAGAAATTTAAAGTAAAAAATATGAATTTTCAAATATTAAAAAGTTGTTTAAATCGAATAAGCCTATATAGCACTTTCCATAGCGCCTTTTCTACTGTGAATTTTGTAACTTTTGAAATATGATGTTCAAACTGAACGATTTTTTCTAGGATCAATTATGAATGTTTTTAAAAGGAAAATTAAGCGTTTAAAAGATACTTTGGGACCTTTATAATTAATTCCAAAATAAAAGCTAATAACTGAGTATGCGAAAACGACTAGTACATTTGTCTCGCCTATGAGATCTGGGATGATAAAGCAAAGTGTGTAACTAAGGTTAGGAATAGAGCAACCAGTGTCCTAAACTTACCTAGCCTTTATTTCTCTTCTTTAGCGAGGGGTGGAACAGATCGAAAGGAAAGCCCGAATTTTCTAAAAGATTATATTAAGTTTTTCTAAAATAAAAGAGAATTACTATTTTCCAAAAGTTAAGCAATCTAAGTGTAAAAAGATTAATCTCCAAAATGAATAAATTACAACTTAGATTGCATAGAGATAAACTTCTTATACTTGGTGTTAAATTTCGAAGTGGGAACTCATCCTATACGTGGAATTTAAAAGATGATTTCACCGTTATTCCGTCCATAGCATTGTTAAACACCGAAATTAATGTTGAGTAAAATTAGAATCATTTCTATGATCCTATTTACTCAATAATGTTTGCTAAGAGTGTTTTTAGGAATTACAGTAAACGATGTCTTAAATAACATTGTTTTTTACCAAAGTTAAGAAATTCTGAATCGATGATAAGAAAATAGGAAGTGTTTTCCTAAGTAATAAGTGAATTACTCTAAGAAAAAGAAGAGATTTGTAATCATCAAAAAATAACTAAAGTGAAAAGAGACTTAATAAATCATGCATTCTCATATTCACTATTTATCGATAATTGGATTTCGAATGAACCGTGGTCGGATTTGGATGATTCCTATCCGAAAACCACTTCAAACCAATTTACGTGTGAGAAGAATGAAGCTGTTTGAAAACGGAGATATTAAGACGAATAATATTGAAGGACCGCTTGTTGATTAATTGGGGATGAAATCCTGATTTAGTTATTGTAGTAGTGGTCTCATTGTTATGAAAAACCTCAGAAACACAAGGACTTCTCGCCTAGTAATGGCCGAAGAAAGTACCTTCGGTTTCGTTCAGTCCCAGAATGAACTTGTATGGATGGATGTCTGACAATGCATTTTCAAAGTACATACATTGGTTTGTACAAACATACATCTGTGGTGGTAGGGAAGGCAACTTCTCTTAGCTTAGCACCCTCCTTGAGACGTAAAGCTCAAGGATCGTATTTTTGTGGAAGGCAATTAGTAGTCAACGGAAATGGCAATGTGACATTCAAAGTTGATGTGATATGTGCAAAGGTAATCGTTGCCACATCAACCAGAAATAGCCGAAACAGGGTTAGATGCAGCAAGGCTAAGTGGGTCATTCCCAATTAGGATATGATCATCCCCTTCTAGATATATTTCTTCATGCAATGTCGTTTAGGATGTAAACTAATGTGGTGAATGGAATACGAGCGCTCGGTTAAAGGTCGGTAACGACTGAGGGATATATATTCGATACTATCTAGTCATAGATGTAGGCCGATCTTCTGTTGGTAGAGGAGCTGAGTGATGGTTCCTCGGGACATCCATCTAGAGGTGTACCCATCAGAAAGTAGTCCCTTCACCTGGTCATTTGTATGGAATTCCATTCTCTGATAAGTGCCTTCGGACTTGATTGTAAACCTAGTATGCTGGTTTTAATCAATGTAACAATCTCAGCTAAGATTAATAAGTTTATTTGCAAAAAAATTTCAAAGATTTTCATTAGAAATAATATCAAATGTTTTGATATAAATTTTTTTGGTTATCATAAGGTAAAAACCAATCTGTGTTTATGTGTGTGCGTGGTATTGTGATACTCTTTCTTTTCAAAAGGATTTCATTTAAAGACTGATATATGACATTGCCATTTACTATCGAGTTTTCTCACGCTGGTTTATCAAGCCTGATCCAGGTATTTTCAATACTCGGGTCAGATCCGAGTAGTTTTAGGTTTAGTTGATGGTGGTTGGAGTTTCTAGAGGAGAACTGGAGATATTCATCTACGTATGGACGTATTCTATTATCCTTCAATTGTTTGATGTTTGTCGGCAATTGTAAGGATAGATGTTTATAACTATCCAAGCTGAATTAGGTTAGACTCTGAAATATATATTTAAAATTTTCTGCTGTAAAGATATTATATGTTATTCCATTTGTGTGAGATTCTGGTCTGCCTATTATTCTTTATTACCCTTGATAATCCATTCTTTCGTCCAATTTGGGTTGGACTTGTGTGGTTTACTGTGGCTCAAAGGATACAGAATTATAGGTCGTCACAGATGCGCTCGATCTTTGCAAGACCAGTTATGTTTTTCCTATAATACATCGGTTAGACAGGTATGATGCTTCGAAAGGATAACTCTGATCCTTGTGCAAGAGGACCGTTCTCGAAGTACTGAGGGCACCTCCATGGAATCCTACACAATTAGCGAACGAGCCTTATCGATTTTTTATTTTATACTCGTATTATTGTGATGTACACGACACGAGCATCACAACTACTTGATTATTATTATTTTGACACTTAGACCTTATTATAATATCACCTGATTTTCTATAGAATTATTTTGGTTATCGTAAGGTAAAAACCCATCATATTTATGTGTGGCGTGGTCTTATGAGATACCTTTAATTTTCAAAGGATTTTGATAACACCAATAATTCAAGTTTAGTATGCTTTCTCACGCTGGTTTTCTAGACTTACTCGGATGTTATTTTATTATAATGCTCGGGTCAGACCGAGTATTACAGATTCAAGTTAGGATGCTATAGAGCTCAAGATACGAGCTAGAGGATTTCATACGTATTACTTGCACTTGGTTATATTCCACTGTGGGTGTAGGCTTTATATTCAGCACCTGTGAGGAGATTTGTTATTATAACCGTCCAGATTGATTTTTTGATTGTTATTATCTGATGATGGTCTGTATAAATAACACTTATAGTCCTTTTTGTATAAAGATATGCTATTTTTAATTATATATTGTTCCGTTGTGATTGTGAGATTCTGTGTTATTATTGTTGTTTCTTTGTAATATTCCTGAATTTTGAACAAGATAATTTGACAATTTATTTAATTTTTGGAATTAAATTATGGAATTTTTGTAGTTAATTTTTAATTTTTTAGAATTAAAAGTTGAATCAATTGGAAGATTTACAGAATAAATAATAATATGCATTTTTAGATTGAATTTGGAATTTAAAAGATTTGAGATTTTATTGTGAATTTAATTATGAAAGTTTTAAAAAATAAGTGTTTGTTAATAAGTTGAACATCTTAAGTTTATAAATATAGATGTATTGAAAATAAAAGTTGTATTTACTAACTTATAAATATTTGCTAATAATGTATAATCTAATTTCAAACTATTTTACTTTAATTTGTGTAAGTATAACTACATAACATATATGTGTAAATATAAGATTGATAAGCATGTTTTATAAATTTAAAATCAAATAAGGTTTAAAAACAAAATGTATGAATTAAAATTAATTGAACTAAAGGACCAAAACAAAATTTATAAAATAAATTCAAGACAAGGTTAAAAACATAAATATACAAAATTTTACAAATGTAAACCATATGACATAAAAGAATAACAAGTGTAAACATAAGTAACAAGTGGCAATTGTTTTACTTATTTTTGTTTGAAAAATATTTTATTAAAAATTTATTAAGTAGAAATCTTAGCAATTCATAATTGTTCAAACATTATCTTCAAAAGAAAAACTGAAATCAGATTTAAAGTGAAATTCAAAACCAGATTTTCTCATCAATTACCTGTAACAAAATTTAAGCATAGCAAATCTGGAACAAGCAAATGCAGTTTTCCCTGGTGATAATTGAAGAACCTGTTTTCACAATTCAATTCATCAATGATTCAATACAAAGATTAAAAGGCAAACAAGATCAGAGAAGTAAAACAATCGAGTGAAGTTTTTAAAGCAAACAAGTTGCAATTCAAGTCTCAGATCAAACCTGGAATTAATAAGCAAGCTAATTTAACAATGAGAAGCAGATCAAAATCAAATATGGGAATAGGCTCTGCATGCAAACCTGAAATGGATTCAACTAAGGCAAGCCTGGAATCAAGCAGCATCTGTTTGCAAGCATTTCAGTTGCATATAGATTAGCAATTCAACTTTTAACACAAAGAAGCAAGAGGAAAAAAAAAAAAAAATCAAAACCTGAAGCCAAATGGAAATCAAAGACCTGTCTCTGCTTTCTGGAAAAAAAAGAAGAAGAGATAAGTAAATTTTTCTTAAAGCTTTGAATTTCATATTGTTAATCAGTGATAAAGCATAAGTTAAAACAGTTGAAACAAAAAAAAAATGCAGATTCAACTAGAAAGAAGATGCAAAGTGAAGTCTGCAGCCTGGAAAGAAAAAGAAACAGTTGAAGCTTTAAACAAATTTAAACCTGTAAGTAATTTATTTATTTTTCTTTTGTATTGAATAAATTAAGAGTAACAATGAGTAAATGAAAATATGTAACCAGAGATCAAGTAATTCCCAAACCAGAGCAAAAGCAAGCATCAAGAAACTGGAAAACAACAGTTTGCCTCAAATTAAAAAAAAAAAACTGTAAGTAAATGGAATATTTTTTGTTATTGATGAGTTAAGTAAACAAATATAACTAAGAAATCTTCAATCTGGAAATTATAAATTCAGATTCAACTTGAAAAGCAAGATGTCAAAACAAATTCCAGTTTTGAAGAAAAAGAGACTGTATCTGTTCTTCATCTACAAACAGGTGAGCAAACTTGAAAATCTTCCCTTTGAATCTGATATCTATGAACTTGTGAATTGCTTTGTGATGCTTGCTTGTTGATATTGGGTTACATGCTTGTAAAATTTGAAATGAATGTGTTTCTGCTGTATACATGTCCATTGTATGGTTTCTCTGTATACCTCTCAGTTGCAAGGTTAATTTAAATTCATAAACCCTTTGATTAGTTTAAGATCAAGATTCAAACAAAACTTGTTTGTTTAAATTAAAACTTCATTTTAAAATTTTATATAAGTCAAAATAATATATAAACATCTCTGGAATATATATAAACCAATGATCAATCAGTAATTAGTGAAATCCCAAGTATAATGATTTGGAGTTTCAGGGTTATAAATCTAATCTTCATACAAAATTATGATTTTTCAAAGCAAAATTACGATTTTTAATGCTATATTTCAAGAGCAATTCTGTTTTGACAGTATTATGTATTTTGGGGTATCTCGTTTGCCACAAATGGTTTGAGGTGTCGAATTTGTTTCTGGATGAAGGGGAGTTATCATAGATAAAGGGAAAATTTCCAGTTTGGGTTGCATTTCGTTTTTGAAGTTGTGATTTTGATTTGAATTCTAGAACCGTAGTTTTTGTGGGTTACAGTTTTGGGTAAATTTCGAACTCCTCAGTGAATCGAGTTCGAAGCTGTTTGGGGTATTGATGGATGGTGTAGTGATGAAGCAATCACCGAAGTTTGGTCGAGGATGTTGGTCGGAGATTGGTAGTTAATGGTGTTGACAGGTTTTAGGTGATATTGGGTGAAGGCTGTTTCAGGTTTCAGGGGTATTGGGATTGCAGTGTTTTGACTCGGGTTGGCCTCGGGGGAAGTAGGAAATGACTCGAAGCAGTGAGGCTACTGACTCGAAGTAATTATATGGTGGCTCGGGTGCATGAATGTTTCAGGTAGAAACAGAAACCTGCTTTTTTCCAGGTTTCCAAATTTTGAAGTTAAGGTCAATTTCAAACAAAAATCTGAAGAAACTAGGTTGAATCTGAAATTTTAAATATGAATGCAATTAATTTAGTTTTGGGCTTTGAAATAATTTGAGTTTTGAAGTTTTAATTAGTTTTAAGCAAAAGTTAGAAATCTGTTTCCAGGTTATTGAAATTTAGGTAAAAGAAATTGCAAACTTAAAATTGTTAACTTTGGATTTGAAACTGAATTTAAGAATGGTATCAAATAAGTTTGAATTCTGTTTTCTATGAAATAGTTTAAATTCAGGAATTTTAAAGTTTGGTTTTTTTAATAAAACAGAAACTGTTTCTGTTTAAACGTGAAGATAAGTTTAAGTTTTTTTTTAGGGTGGAGGTTTAAACTGAGTTTTAGTTTGAATTTGAAAATGAATTCAAATTTTAATTATCTGAAATTTGAAACCATATTGTGTTTTTAAATTTAAATTTGATTTGAAACTCTCAAGTATAAAATGCATTGTTGTTTTGCATTTGAAGTAAAAGGTTAAGTATTTAATTTAGGAATTCAAGTGAATTCAAAACTGAGTTTTAAATCTGAATTTAAATTTTAAACTTTAGTTTTTAAAATAAGGATTTAAATTTAAATTGTTTTCAAATGATTTGTATTTGAATTGAAGATGTAAATTATAGAAGAGTTTTAGAGAGTTAAAACTAAAATAAGTTTGAAAGTTATATTTCAAATTTTGAAATTTAAAGATATTTTTAATTTGATTTGAATTGATTTGAATTGAAATTTAAACCCTTTTCAATTAAGTATATGTTTCTTGTAAACATATAAGATTAAGTTGTATTGTTTAAAATCTTATTTTGAATAAATTTGAGTCTTTAAGTTTAAAGAAAATGTTAAATGGAATTTAATGTAAATTTAAAAACATTTTGTTTTTAAATGCATAATTTAAATAAGGAATGTTTATCTAAAGATAAAGAAAAGTTTAATGATTTGTAATTCATTTATTTATTAAGGTAGTACAAATGGATAATTAATATAATTAATTAAGAAATGGATAATTAATTAAAGTAATTAAGGGTTTTAATTTGATTAATTAAAGTTTAAGATTAATTTTTCTTAGAATAATTATTTGTAATTAAGAAATCATTAATTGAATGATATTAGATTTTAAATTAATTGAAGATTTATTAATTGAATAAATATGGATAGTTATTTAATTAGGAATAATAAATGAAAGTAATCATGTAGGTAATAAATTTAAAACCACCCAGTTTATTCATCTTAATTGTAGATGCTGATTGTTATTGAATGTTGTGTGA
Source organism: Allium cepa (assembly GCA_030765085.1). Classification (NCBI taxonomy): domain Eukaryota; kingdom Viridiplantae; phylum Streptophyta; class Magnoliopsida; order Asparagales; family Amaryllidaceae; genus Allium; species Allium cepa. The sequence continues at coordinate 576,126,767 of CM060945.1, read as the reverse complement.
TGGATTGATATTTTGATATGTGATGTGATGCTATTTGATGCCTTATGCTAAGCTGTTATATCTATGATATATATATGATTATATGAATATGCAAATCCTTTGACCCGTAAAACGACATTTGAATTTCGATGCGACAGGGAGTCGGATTCTAGCTGGTTATCCGAAACCCACATCGAATCATATTAGTGAATTTTTTTGATTGATAACTTACTTTATCTATGAATCTGTGAATATAAATAAGCGCTATGGGTTATACCGCTTATCTTTATGATTGAATCTGTGATGATGATGTTGTGCACTATTGTGTTGAACCCCTAGACCACACTTATACACACACAAACATGGATTGCACGTGGAAATGGGTTAAGTCACAGATTTTGAAATTGTTTTAAAATTTGAATTTTAGAATCCAAAATAGTTTTGGAATTAGAATTGAAGTTTTTGAAAAAAAAATGGATTTCAAAAATAAAAGTTATTTTGAATAACTCGATTGAGTTTTGAAATTTTAAATAATTTGATTTAAAATTTGAATTCAATATTTGAAGTTGAATTCTATAATTTGGGAACTAGGGTTTAAAAAGTTATCCAACTTATAAATGGGTTTATATGGGGTTTTTAAACCATTTTAAAAGGTGATGTTTTGAAATTTAAAATTAACCCAAGATTCCAACTTGTATAAATCGGACTTTTCTGAAACGAAAACTGTCGTTTTCAAATAATAGAAGCTTTCATATAAGAAATGGATTTCCAATGTATGTTAAAAGGAATTCAAGTTTTGAAATGAAAATGGTATTCCAAGTTATAAATAAATCTTTGGAACGGGTTTTTGAAAGCTATAAATTAAATCTTTAATTTAAAGATTTATTGAGTTAATCCAATTGGAATGGAAGTTGTTTTGAATCTATAAATAGATCTTTGTGAAACTAGGTGAAACTTTGTGAAATAAATCTTTTTGTTTAAAGATTCAAAAATGGTAATTTGTTTAACCATTGAAAGAAAAGTTTTGGATTTTATAAGTTGTGACTTAACTAAAATCCCATATCCATATGTTTTAAAATATGGCGCTCATTATTCGGTTTAGCCGGGGGAGGACCTTGTGTCATATAGCCCATTCCGAATAGTGATACGACGTTATGGATAGCAATTGAAGACCGGTGGTGAAGACCGGATATTTCCAAAAACAAAAGGATAACTCATCGATTGTCTCTGCACTGGCTGATCCCCGGTATAGAGATCTTCATATGTGATGGGAAGTCCGGACGTGATTAGGGATTATCCGGATTTGCAAGGGCTTCTTCGGAAGTGCCTTCGGTTCTGTTCGAACCCGGAACAGACTTGTATGGTTGTATGCCCGACATTACACTTTGAGATGTTAACTGATTTCTATCAAATACATTTCTGCCTGGTGGCGGAGAATTTATTCTCTCAGCTTAACACCCTTCTCTGAGACGTACGAGCTCAGAGGTTATGTAGTTGATATTTATCAGTGATATATTCCCAATTTGGTAATGTGGCATGCTGAGTGCTGCTGTGTGATGATCATTGGATGATCATTTGTGATATGATCATTTGTTTGATCATTTATCTTTGTGATCATTGCTTTGGTCATCTGTTGACCCAAAGCATGGCTTTGTGCCAAAGCGTAGCTTTGTGGACGAGACTGCATCAGGACCTCACTCCCCGGAAATGGTCGAAACAGGAAAGATGCGGCAAGGTTATGAGGGTCGCTCCCTTTAGGGTGTGTCATTCCCTTCTGGTAAAGGGTGGTATCAGGTATGGAGCCCTGGTATTTAACCTATGTGGTTGCTCCAATCTCATTTACTGTGTGGTTGTTGCTTTGAGGCGCCTCGGATAAAGGTCCCAAAGGACCGGGGGATGACATATTCGTGTAGTAGTTACCTAGTTACAGAGGTAACCCGGCCTTGTGTTGGCAGAGATCTAACCGTAACGTTAGTTCTCGGGACGTCCCACCAGAGGCGATCCCATGTGGCAGTAGGAAGTTCCTTAGCCTGACCATTTGTTGGAAATCCATTCATCCAATACGTGCCTTGTACGGTTTTAGTTGTAGAACCTGCCATTTAACATGGCAGCTATAGTAGGCATAGTATCATGGTACCTATGCTGGCTAGGATTTATATTATACTTTCGAAAGATTTTCCACTATGCACTAGTAATAATATCAAAGGATTTTTCTCGTAGTAAGCATGTTTGACTATCATAAGGAGAAATCTCCCCCATGTGTGCGTTTGCATTGTGTGTGTGCCGGGAGGCCTTATGGTAGTTTCATTTTTCAAAAAGCATTGCGGATTTCAAATTTAAATTCTGTTGTTTGTTTTAAAAGACCAAATGTTTTTGTTTGCTCATACCAGTCCCATGACTGACCTGGAGTTTATTGTTCCTTTCCTAAACTCTGGGTGCCCACTATTTTCCCACACGGGCAGTCTAGAGTTGGGGTTTTCAGATAATCAGTAGTAGGTGTAGATTCGATAGCTTTCAGCCTTAGGATTTGGCAATTACAATTGGATCGAGTTGCTTCTCTTCATCTTGATTTGGGAGTTCGAGCTATTTCTGGATTGGTGCTTTGAAGATGGAGATTACTAATACTGGAGATCTTTCTTGAAGGCCATTTTGGAGATTTGTTCCGCTGCTGTGTTATCTTTTCTTTCCGCTGCTATTTCTTGTATCTCTGATGTATGTTCATTGTATCATTCTGTTGTATCAGTTATTGTATCAAATGCTGTATATGATATATATTATTCATTTCTTCCGCTGTGTTATTTACTTAATGTGTTATAAGCTCCGGCGACTCGAATTTGAACGGTCGAATCTGCGGCATTCGAGTACAATGTAAAGTATGGATGTCGATTTTCGAACGCGAAAAATTCGGATCGTTACATTCTTCAATCTTTCTTTCTTCCTCAACTCTAACAATCTGCCTTTTCGTTCAATTTGAGTTGACATGTGTGGTTTATTGTCAGCTTCGACTGTATAGAAAAGTGGGTCATTACACGCAATCAACGGTGGATCATCGACCAATAGACGGTCGGAAGTTGCAGTGCGTAGAGGAGGTCGACCAGAGTGCATCCATGATCTCCATTCATCTTATGGACGTGCATGATCACCAGGATTGGCGATCAAATGGCAGTAGCGGTAGAGCCAAGTCGTGCGATCGGAGGTGATGGCTTGGTGGCGGGGGTGCGATAGGTGACGAGCTTTGCGATGGTGTTCTCTTATCTGGGTCAGCAATTCGAATGCGAAAGACTACAACTATGGGTTGCTATTGCTCGAGAATGTACAGTACGGGTTTGGGATGGTAAACCTATTTACGAGTTTGCCCCTGAGCGTGAACAATAAGGGTTTGGTTGAATTTGGAGACTGTTGGAATTTTAGGCTTTTACTGGATTTTAATTTGTCATTAAATCAAAGGTGGTTTAACTCACTCGCGCAATATTAAAGCATCTTATGTTAGTTGAATCAAATTTATGAAGTGATAAGAATTTTATTACTGTTTAATAGTTTAAGTTGACTTTTAAATTAATTTGAATTGCATACTGAATTAAATTGACATGTAAATGAATATTTGATTTAATTTCTAGTTAAATACCTAATACCGATAACCAATAAATTATTTTGAATTACTGGTTGATTTGGATGTTGATTATAATGGATTTTATATGTTGACATTTTGGATGATTGGATGTTTATTTATTTTTATATATCTCTGCTATCACTCTTTGTATTAAGTGACACAGCATATAAACTATTATGTGAATTATTTTGAATAAATTAAGAAATAGGTTGAAATGATATAAACCTATGACACTTTGATTTAGATTGAAATGATATATATCCATCCTAATAATTAAAATTAAAATAACTGTTCATTTGGCCATAGGGAAGAAAATTACATACGAACACCGGATTGGTTAAATTAAATGGTTTTATAATCTCGAATTTGGATTTTGATTAAATGATATTGTTTTAAAGGAAATAAAATGTGGATTATATGAATTGAATCATTTCTAATTCAAGCTTTGAAATGTTGAAGCTGAAATTGGTTAAAATGGAAATTGTTTTAAAGAATTGAATTGGAAATGTGAAGTCGTAATTAATATATAACTTCAATTTTGGAAATTGAATTATTTTAAAGATTTGGATCTTAATATTGAACAATGAGGTTTAATTTGATTTAAGTGTTTTAAATCATTAAATTAAAATTAGACTTAAAATTGATATAAATTAAAATGGTTTAAAACAAGAATTGATTTGAAATTTAAATCATTGAATTGAATTATTGAATTGAATTTGAAATTAAAAATGAACGTTTCGAAAATTGAAGTTGTTCGAACTGAAATTGATATCAAGTCGATTTGACATTGAATCTAAAAAGAGTCAATTGAATTGAAAGGTTAGAAATTGAGTTTTGTTGATTTGAAGTTGGACATGGGTCCAGATTTGTTGAAATGGAAGAAATAGTTGATTTGATACTATTTTCAAAATAAATTATTTTAATATAAACTGTTAAAATCTACCTTTTTAATATTTAAATTATTTAGATCCAAACTATTTAATATGTAAACCACTTCCAATATCAAACCATTTTATATCAAACTGTTTTAAACTAATCAAACTATTTAAACTATTTTAAAATGTTTAAACTATTCGAACTATTTTCTAAAAAATTCAATCCGTACAAAGTTAGAATGTTTATATTTAAATCATCGACTTAAATGTGAATGTGATTAAAAAAGAATATAACCTATGTTGGATTTTGAAATGGTATTTTCAAGTGAAATGACATATTTTAAGTAAATATGTTATTATGTAATGAAGTGATATTTTTGAAGTGAATATGATAATTTGATACCAAATATGAATCGGTTTCGAAATGTATATGAACTAACCAGCATGAACAAAGACATTTGGTTGTTAAAGAGACCAGGGTCTCTTAGTGGCATACTCTCTGTCAATATTGGAACCACTTTAAAAACTATGTACGTGGTGTGTCATGACCCACTTTTCTGTAGGATTTATATTGATAATTTTCTACACTTGTCCAGCCCATATTGCACGGGAAGGCGGATAGTTAAGAAAAGAAAGTAGAAAGAAGATAGAAAGAAAATTAAAAAATGCAAAATCTCACAATGGAACGAATAATCTATATTATTTAATAAATCTTTACACAAAAACAAAACTGTAATTTATATTTGCAGACATCAATCAGAGTATGCTAACCTATTCAGCACGGATAAGTATAACGACATGTCCTTACAACTACTGATAAACACAAATAAAATGCAACGGAAATATAATCATTTACGTGAATACGCTTTGGGCCTCCAGCTCCTCCTCTGAAGCTCCAAAATATCCAAGTGAACCTAGAAAAAATGCTCGGTCTGACCCAAGCATATAGGAAAAAACCACGCCCGGATCAGTCTGGTTAAACCAGCATAAGAAACATAATCAACTTGATTCTTGAAGTTTAATAACCTTTTCAAAAAAAGGTATCTCGTAAGACCATACCACAAATAAACATGGACGGATTTTTACCTTACGATAACCAAAACCCTTTTATTGAAAATCATCTGGTATTATAATAGTGTCCAATCGCCAAAGTAATAATAAAAAATAGCTGTGATACATGTACTGTGTACATCACAACAATACTAGCCATAAAACCAAAATCCAATAAAGCTCGTTCGCTAATTGTGTAGGATTTCCACAGAGGTGCCTTTAGTACTTCGAGAACGGTCCTCATCCACAAGGATTAGAGTTTTCCTTCCGAGGGTCATTACCCGTCTAGCCGAGGTATAGGAATACATAAATAGCCACTAAGGTCGAGTGCATCGCTTCTAGCTTGCATAAAATAAGCGATAGGGACTTGCTAGAAAGAGAGACGACTGCATCCTCATGGGTTAGTTAGACCCCTTGGCTATGCATCTTATCTATGGTTTTAGTCATCTCCACTGATGAGGCTATGTCCGGCATTCCAACTCATGCACCGCCTCCAAATAAATTACGGAATCCCACATGGACTCCCACACCTTAACACGTCACGGGATCACACCTGATTTTCACATTTCTATAGATCTTGGAATCTTACATAGATTCCCACACTCCAACGAGTCACGGAAACATATATGGATTTCAACATCCTAAAATATAATGCATCTTCTCCATTTAACCGTATATGGTTTCAGGGTAGGTCATGTGTTCCATATCATCTCTTACGAGTACACTCTCCATTTCCTGGATGCTCCAAAACAACTCATCGATTTTTGGAATGCTCAAACCGGTTCTTTAGGAAATAATTTGACAGGACATAAGATCGGGGATCGCCCCCTAACCATTTAAGTGGAAGGATCTCCTTATCATTTGTCCTAAAAGATCCACAAGTTTATACGTGCAGTATAACACCCCGATAGTAACCATATCATATAATTCTCGCATTTCTCCTAGATATTTCTAGAGTTAAAATCCTTCGGTGTTAAGTGGGGAATGATTCCGTACCACCAAAATTAAGAAGGATTACATATTTGGCCATGATTTGATAGTCAGTTATTTAACTATCAAATTAAACAAACATTCAAACAAAGATTTCATTTCCCACTGAAATCACTAAGCCTCATTTAATTTAATTTAAATAAATTAAATCTCTTTATCAAAAACAGTCATATACTTATTTCACCTGAACAAGTATACTAACAAATCATATATTCCAAAAAAATACTTGAAACCTTTTAAAATAAATATGGAAAGCACCATTCCGTATTGACCATGGATCATAGCTCAATGATTACGTCTCTATCCTAGAGAAATCCAAACTTAACTTAGGCAATCTCTGCATCCCGATTTCCGCCATGCAATCGATCATAGATCGCAGTGTGCACAATGGTTACGTCGCTATCCCAGCGAAAGCATTATAAAACCAATTCTTTAGAACAAAAATGTTATTTAATTATAGTAAAATAAGCTTTAAATATAAAAATAAATTTAAATATTTTAAATTAATGAACTTCAAACAATATAAATATAGTATATTATTTTTAAAATGATATTAATATTTGAACAATTTATCTTGAAATAATAATAATATATAATACTAATTACCTTTTAAATCAAATCATTATAAAACAACTTCAATTAATAATTAATATATAATTTAAAACAAATTGAATAAATAACTTTGAAATAATAATTAATTATTATTAAATAACCTTTAAGCATCATGAAATTATTAACTTTAAATCATTATTAAGTAATTATTAATTATGTTTAAAATGTTATTAATAAATAATAATTATTCTTAAAATAACTTTGATTTGAAATTTTACTTTAAATTTGGAAAGAGGCTTAGTAATTTCAATGGTACTTAAGCAAGCCACCATTAATTCCATTAACGATCCAAGTTATAATTCCAGTATTTACATAACATCACGTATGTAGATTAACTCCCAAATAACAATTAACTGTTAATACAACACTTATCCAATACTAGTCAATTAGAATGTAATTAAGTGTCAATACTAACGTATTAGCAGAATGGGTTTTGATTCTGATAATTAAATTTTCAACTTTAACTTATCCAATTAATAATAGCAGAATGGTGATTTATTCTACTAATTTATGTCCCATTAATTCAATTAGCAAAACGGTGTTTTATTCCGCAAAACAGATGTCTAATTAACATATTCAATTCAATTAAACTCAACAGTATTTATTTGGCCAAATAATCGTCCATAATTAAGTTATATATAAGCTAAAGCGACATTATTAATTGAAATGACATAATTAAATTCTATCCGTTTAATATATCATAATTTTATACATATCCCAAAGCTGTCAACAGTTTTCACCAAAATGCTTTACTCGTCCATATGAGTACAGTGCAAAAATCTGCACATAAAATGGATGTCATATGAGCAAGTTAGGATGGTTTGAACCTACCAGATATATTTAACAATTTAATTGATATGAATTAAAAAATTTATAACCAACATAAATGGACTAAGCCCAACATGCTAAAAGCCTACTACCGATCCAATGTGCATCACCTTCTTCTTCTCCCTCGTTCCTCCCAAATGCCAAGCTCCAGTAAACTCGTGCGTGAACACGCATGCATATGCACATGCAAACCCCTCCACAAGCCTATGAACCAAGACCACATGCAAGATTATTTCCTTGAGTCCACCACGTTGGCATCGCCACCATGACCTCCAGCCCCATGCCTCGCATTTTGACCATCACGACCGAGCCAAGAAAACGCGACCATCCCATAAAAATCGCGACACAAATTCTCTCTGAATCCCACCAAAATTTCTCCTCCGACCACCCCACTTCCACTAACACAACTGCGAGCTCCAAATCTCCAATCATTGCTCAAATCAAAAAATAACTCGAACCATAACAATCGACCACCGTCCATCGTCCATCGTCGACACGGAATCACGCTGAAACTCCACCAAAAATACTACATCCTCATATGACCCTAAAGACGCCTATGACGTGTTCAATTCTCAGCAGATTGTGAGATTTAATTTTTGAAATTTCAAGCACATTTTTCTCCCTTTCAAACTATTTTCGATTTCTTCCTCTATACTCGATACAATTGAGTGAAACCAATTTTAAAAGAAAACTAGGGATTGAAACACACAACTTCCGTGTTAGTCGATTGGGTTGAAACTGGATAGATTGGGAGTTGTCAATTTTTAAATGAGGGAAAACTATATTTTCTTGGCTTTCAAATGTTCAGTTTCAGCAAACTAAGAAGTAAACTCCATTCCTCTCTTACTCACCTAGGTTACTAATTTTATAACATGACCAAAGAAAATATCAAGGAACAAAGAACCCAAAAAGAAGGAGATGTGAAAGGAAATGTGGCGCGTCAGGTAGAGGAAATGTAATAAGACGGAGGCTGAAGGTCAGGTTTTTGTACAGTACATACTTGTATTTATTTTTTTACTATGTGGCTAATTTGATACTACAACTCAATTTGATTTCATGTGTGCTTGATTTGATTTATTATGTGTTTGATTTGAAATTGCCATAATGCAGTTTATATGTATATATATATACCTATATATGTGTACACACACACATATATGTATATATATATATTTGCATACACATATTTTTACTGCATGCATATTTACATATTTACATAAACACTATTTTTAAAAATACACACACACACACATATATATGTGTATATATATGTGTATATATATATATATATATATGTGTGTGTATGCATACACAAATTTTTACTGCATGCATATTTACATATTTACGTAAACACTATTTTTAAAAATACACACACACATAGATATATATGTATATATGTATATATATGTATATATATACTTATTTATATATATCCTTGTCATTTGTAACGCCCAAGAATTTTGGTTATTTGAAATTGGAATATTTAATTGATTTTAAATATATAAAAGTTATTTTTTAATTTAAATTTCAAATATAACGATTTATTAGAAGATTTAATTATTGGATTGAACAATTGGAAATTGGTGGATTCCTAGCCATTCGACTATTCCAATAGCCTGAACTCTGGTGGATTCCTAGCCATTTTGATATCACAGATAAACGGACTCCTGTTTACTCCTTCCAACTCTCCATTTGCTAAACCTCCATGCATAGTTCGCTTGATAATTTCAGCTAATCTAGTGTTGTCCACCAAGGGTTACCCTCCGAATCCCCGAGGGAATTTTGGTACATACTCTTCATCACGTACTCTTGCGCTCCTACCGGCATCCTGCTGTGTGGTGTCACCTAGAATTCCTCCATGAATTGGTCTACATTGCATGGTGGTATGCCCTTGAGTCAGGATCGATCCAAATTGCTAACTGTGTGCTGATTGAGGGCCGCACCCTATTGAGCTGCTCCATCCGATTGCTTGTTGAGTCCTTCTATTCAAGCTCCGTGGATCTGAATTCCAGCAGCTCCAGCTTGATAAAATAATGCAATAGATTATTAAATTTATATTAATAAGAATGAAGGTAACAGAACTTTTAAATTAGATTTAAAAGTGATCCCGTTTAAATTAACGAGTAAAAATAGCCTTCTAGGGACACAGCCTTGAATTTCGACGTAACAGATTCCAGCGGATCCGTAATAGTGTATTATTATCGGATTTCAAATTTCCTAGTGTTTATAGTTATCGTTTGGTCGTACGAGATAGAAACGCGTTGAAACTAATATCGAAAATTCAATATAATAATTGAGTCCAAAAAGCTATCATCTCCATACGACGAATTAGGATTCGAAAGCTTTTCTATTGCGTTCGGAATAGAGGTATAACATCACGAATGCCTAGCGGCATGCCTTGATAGGAGTTTAAAATTTTAAGCACGTTTAAACAAGACAGTTGAAATTAAAATAACTTTTTTGTTAAGTCAAAACAGCCATATTCTATTGGATCAGAAGTGACCGCCCCTTTTCCTTTTCATCACGTAATCCCCTTCTTTTTAAAACAACACGCAACCTATACCTATCCTTTCTCCTTTCCCATCTCCCTCCTTTAATTTAAAAACCGAACTTACCTTTATTTCTCTTCAAATTAAATCGTTTAGAAGAAAAAATTGGCCGAATAAAAGAAAAAAGGATAGACGCACGCGATGGCACTAGGCTTAGGTAGGCAACTCGATCATCTTCATTGGGAAGGGTAGCTCGATAGATAGTCGAGTAGCAGTTTCAATCTAGGGCACCTCGTCTTTGTGATGACTCGGATTTTTAACGGTCGTTAATTGGTAATTATCCGGATTAAATAATTAGAAATACGGATTTACAAGTCGAACAAATACAATTCTGATGATTAAAATTATCTGGATATATAAATTGATTTAAACTATAATAAATGTTGAGTTATAAAATCTCTAGAGATGATAAATCTTATAGTAAATAAGTAAATAATATATTTCACCATTTAAATTCAAGATAAAATGTCCATAAATATACAAATAAATTTTGATAGTTAAAATATCGGGACATATATAAATAGACTTAAAAACTATACAGGATGTTTAATTATGAAATCCTTGGACATATATATATATATATATATATATATATATATATATATATATATATATATATAATGAATGGAAGCTTTAAGATGTTAATAATATATATGAGTATATAATGTATATACATGTATATATATGCCCTATGAAATGAAATGTAGGAAAGTTTATAAAAGTGTGGATATATATATAATAGAAAAAATTAACATAAGATATTTTAATTGTTCCAAAGTTATATTTTTATTTTCCAATTCTAAAAAATAACTTATATCTAAACTCTACATTTTAAACACTGGATATAAGTATATATGTGGTTATTAACTAAAATATTAATAACTTAAGTTTAAAATTTAAAATAAGAATAGATAGAAAGCTTTTATGATATTAAATCCTTTTGAGGTATACATAGTTAATATAAATATAAATATAAATATATACATATAGACACTTGTAAGCTAAGAGGAGACATATGGATTCGTCAAACATACAAGTGTCAATTTCATCTTTTAATACATTTCTTCATAAAAAAAAGAAAAAAAAGAAAAAAAATATGACAACCCGGAATTTTTGAGCATTTGAAATCGAAATATTTAATTGATTTTAAATATTCAAAGTTAATTTCTTTACTTGAATTCAAATATCACTATTTATTTGATAATTAAATTATTGAATTAAATAATTTGAAGTTAGGTAAAATGTTGAATCTGGAGTTTTAAGCCTGTTAAAAATAATTTGAAGGCTTGTTTAAACTTATATTGATAGTCCTGAAGATAATAAAAGCTTTTGAAGTTGAATTTGATAGTGTTTTGTTTAGTTTTAAAAATATATCGTTTAAATCCACGTTTAAAATAGCCGACCGAGCCACAATCTCGCAATTCGATGGGATTAGTTTCATTGGATCCATAATATTGTATTATTATCGGATTTCAATTTCATAGCATTTGGAGTTGTGTGAGCGTACGATATATAAACGCGTAGAAATTTATATCGAAAATTCAATATAATAACTGAGTCCAAAAAGCTATCTTCTCCATACGATCGAATTAGAGCTCGAAACCTTTTCTATTGCGTTCGGAATAGGGGTATAACATTATAAACGCCTAGCAGTGCACATCAATTGGAGGTCGAGATTTTTAGATACGTAAAATGAGACGATTTAAATACAAATATAATATATCTTTGACTAGTCAAATTTTGTTCAGTCGACTAATATTTTCCACGTAAAAATCAAATCACTGTCGCCTATCTTCCCCAACAGCCATTTCCTTAGCTTTAACTCGCGTACCTTTCCCCTTTCTTTTTCAAACCAATCCAGAGCGACAGAAAAGAAAAGGAAAAAAGAGGGACTGCAGAATTTAAAATTTCGTTCGTTTCCTTCTTTTCCCCATTTCCGAAAGTAATGCACGAAAATCCTTCTCTAACTCTTCAATATCAAATCCATGTCCGAAAGAAAGAAAAAAAATCTCTAATCGAAAAAAATGGCGTGCTCGAATTCGAGGTCAAGGGGAGGCACATGAGTGGAGGGGCATTTGCAATCGCGAGCTTCTATGCACGAAGTCGAGGTGGGAGTGGCGGCTCGAAAAAAAAGATGGACGACTTCGAGTATTGGCAAGGGGGAGTTCGAATTGAAACTCGATGGATGCGGCAGTAAAGGGGCTTGGAATTTGGTTTGCTCGATTGCGAGATGGAGGCGATAGTTTGGGATTTCGACGGTTGCTGGAGTTCGAGTTTGGGTGGATCACGTGTGCGTGGATGACGCGAGGGTAGAGGCAGGTCGTATGCGATGGCAGCGCGCATGAAGGTGAGGCTAGGCCGAGGCTAGGGTTTTTTCTGGGTATTCGATTAGGATATGAGTTCGTCGACGTGTGGGTGCTGCTCGTTTGCAGTCAGGGGTGGCTGAGGTGATGTCGTCATCGTTGAGGCAGCGAAGGGGGGTGGTTTCGGCTGTAAGGTATATAAATTATATCTTTGATTTAATTCAGTATATATGTAGATTGAAAAGAAAAAAAACAGACGGAGAAGAAAAATTATAGATGCACATTTTTTTTTCTAATTTAATATATGTATATGCGTATATATCTGTTAGAAAATAATATAAATATGAAGTTTAAAACAGACATTTGTCTATTTTTGGAAAGAAATTTTACAGTAAGATTATATTTTATTTTCCTTGTTATTTACTGGAACTGGAAAGGAAATTATATATATATATATATATATATATATATATATATATATTTGTGTGTGTGTGTGTGTTTGTGTGTCTGTGTGTACATTTTTAACTTACGGTTAAGTCCAATATATATATATATATTAAGGTAATTTAATCTTTTCAAACATTTTAAATCAAGGTTAAGTAAGCTAAAAACTTTTAATTTGGTTCGTTTATCAAAAATAAATTTTTAACAGTAAAGTAAAATTTATAATTTTATTAACCCAATAGATTTGAATTAAAATGAGAATATTAACGGTGGTTTAAATTTAATAAATAGTAATTGATTTCGATTAGTCCAAATATTAATAAAACCATACGATGTTTGTACAAGGTCGGAAATCGTGAAGAAAACAAGTCGGTTTGGAATGGGCTGCAAATAAAATCAAAGGTGAGTTAATCTCAGTCTTATGGATTTTTATTTAAATTTAATGGTTAAATTTAAATAATTGGTCGAATGGTTGGATTGATTTGGTGTGCTATATTATATATAGTAGTATATAGTATATATTGGAGTGATTGATTTCTCGCATTATAAAGCGGATGAGACCCTATGCGCTGCATAATAGAGGATGATATTATATTTAAAACCCATATACCGCGATATTCCACCTCGAAGTGGAATTGGTATTGTGCTAACATCTGTGGATGCAGGGAAACAGGTTGGAGGGATCCAACTAGATTCCTCAAAATTATTTAGATTATTTAACATTCTGTGTTATGAATATTTGATATTCTGTGATGAATTATATTGATAATTGGAATATTGAATGTTATGGTTTGTTTGAATATATTTCGGTACACTGAGTTATCAAAATATATAGAATTGGATTTTTTTTTTGAAAAGAAAATAAAAGAGGAAATTTTTAGGTAAAATAATTGTTATCCCGCCTTTTTAGCAAGGCCGTGATATCAAAAGATCGACCGAGAAAAGCAAGATAGCTCGTCTCAAAGATTGGTCAACTCAGCATCTCAACAAAGCAAGTTCCGTTGAATGATTTCTCATCTAAGACCCCCTACGGAGGAGGGGGGACCGGGGGGGTGCCAACCCTCCAAGGTGGGGGTGCGGGGGCAACGCCACCGCTACGGTGTTCGACTTGACCGGTCAGGTCACAGGGGTCCAAGGGCAGCGCCCTGTCCAAAACGGTATGCAACTTAGAGCATGGAGTATCCAACAACCTAGAGAATGCAGCGAGTTAGCGACCTAAAGAGCCCACGACCTAGCGACTTAGCCATGTATCCGACTTAACGAGTTAAGGTTTCCAGCGACCTAACATTCTCCAGGTCTCAGCGACCTACTTCCTGCCGACCTAAGCGGCTCAACGACTTAAGGCGTCAAGTAACCCAGTGGTCCAACGACCTAAAACTAAACGAGTTAACAACTCACAGGAAGTCGCGACCTAAGGCTGCAGCGACCTAGGAGATATCACGGCCTAAAAGTGGGACGACCTAAAGAGTTCGCGACCTGAAAACTTAGCGACCTAAGACATCACGAGTTAGCAATCTATCCCTCCAAGTTAGGTCGCTCGCGACCTAACTCTAACCCGTAGCTCGTGACCTAACCTTAACCCGTAGCTCCCGACCTAACCTTAACCCGTAGCTCGCGACCTAACCTTAACCCGTAGCTCGCAGCCTAACTCTAACCCGTAGCTCGCGACCTAACCTTAACCCGTAGCTCGCGGCCTAACTCTAACCCGTAGCTCGCGACCTAACCTTAACCCGTAGCTCGCGACCTAAAGCATGCCCCGCCATTTTAGGTCGCTCCAGGCCATACATTCTAACGCCGTTATCCCTTAGGTCGCCTTCCTTCTTCTGCCGTTCCACTAGGTCGCCAACGACCTACGACCCACCATAGGTCGCTCCAACCAACCTAGACCTGATTTTCACCTATAAATACTCCACCAACTCCACATTCGAGGAGGACTTTTTCTGGATTTCAAGGCGCCTACACTCTGCTGATTTCTCGACTCTCCGAGCACCTCAACCATTGAAGATTCTTCATCAATGCATCTACTCCAACCAGCATGGATCCAAGAAACAATCTATGATCAATGTCTAATCTCCTTCTTCAATTATGTTGTAAACTCGAAAGTGAATTGTAAAAGTGTTGTAATCAATCAATCGTGTTGTGTAAAGTGGATGTAGGCTTGCTAGAAGACGAACCACTATAAATATCTCTGTCCCTTTTACTTTTCTTCTATTTTTTATTTACTTTGGTTCCCGTGCAAGCGGGTGGTGCTTTCACTTCATCACGATATACACCAGGTGCTAGCGTTAAAGCTATTTTTATCGTTAACATTTTGGTGCTTTCACTGAGAACTGAACTCAGGAATCCTGTTAATCAAGAGTTGGATCTGAGAGATTGAGACTGAAATCCAAAGAATCATGGTAAGGCGATCAAGTAGACTACAAAGACCGGAGAATAGTGAGCACGGAGGAAGTCAAGAGGCTTCTTCGAAAGCAAGCCACACTTCAGCCTTCGTTACAAGAGAGGAGATGGAGGCAATGATGAAAAGGCAAGAGGATTTGATCTAGAATTTGTTTCATTAGATTGAGCAATTTGGAGCGCAGAATCAAAAAGGAACAGAAGCCCAACTAGAAGAACAAATTCCACCGTCCCCTCGTGAACTCGGGGGGCAAGACGAAGGCAATGGGCGAGGATTATCGCTCAGTGACAACGACAGATTAGTGGAAATGGTCAAAAAGGCTATGAGAGGTGGTTTGGTAAACAAGGACTTGGAGGATGTGAATAGGAGTCCTTTTACCATAACAATCAGGCGAGTTAAGAACCCACCAGACTTTAAGCTACCATCGCTGGACATGTATAATGGAAGGACAGACCCTACAGTTCATCTGACAAAATATATGAGGCATATGAAAGTGCTGGGGGCATCAAAGGAAGTTATGGCCCGGTGCTTTCCATTGTACTTGACAGATATTGCCGCACTATGGTTCAGACAGTTGGAGAATGGATCGATTGAAACATGGAATGATTTGACTGAAAGGTTTATGAAATAATTTAGGGTCCACATCTCGAGGCCCAAGAATGTTATGAGTTTGACAGTACTAAAGAAAAGAACCGGAGAATCTTTGAGGAGCTTTCTGACGCGATTCAACGCAGCTGCGGCATCGGTGGATCGACCAGATCCATCCATGGTTCTTATGGCAGCCATGTTGGGCATAGCTGACGGTACAGAGTTCAAGAATTCATTGACCAAAGACCCTCCTATGGATTTGGGAGAATTTTTCCATGAGGCCGAAGGCTTCTTACGATTAGAGGACACAAAGGCTGATATAGAAGAAGAAGAAGGAACCAATGTCTTTGTGGTCAAAGGTGGGAATCCTCCTGAGAAAGGTGTAGAAACCAGCAAAGGTAAACGAAAAGCCGAGGATAACAATGAAAAATCAGCACGACAACAAAGGGGATCAAGATCCACCTCGTACACAGAATTGAATGAGACTTTGGAGCGAATCTACCAGGACACTAAAGGACAGATTCCTTATCGAAAGCCCTTGAGGAGAAATCCAACCAATAACGAGAAAAAGTCGGACAAGTATTGCTTGTTCCATGAGCTAAATGGCCATAGCACGAATGACTGCAGACACTTGAAAGACGAAATTGAGGGGCATATCCGGGATGGTTTGTTATCCCAATATGTGAAAAAGAAGGCTGCAACGGTGGAACAAGAACGACCACCTACACCAACTAGAGACGCCTCAGGATCAAAGCGTCGACCTATCATCGAATAATTGAGGTTATGACGAATGAGTGGAAAATCTACATCAACACAATTAAGTTGTTCACACATGTATGGGACCACGATCGATTCCCAGGCATGCTCTGATACAACAATAAATCATACTGATGTAGATGTTTACACTCGGACGTCAATTCTTTGCTTTTGAATTTTACTTCTGATGGTTGACTACTTTACTTTTGTATTTTACTTCTGATGACTGATTACTTTGCCTTCAGTGTTTGGACTATGCTTGACATTGTTTTCATGATTTGTTTCTGATGATTGAGTTTGACTCTACATGGCTTTCATGTTTTTCTTCTGATGTTTGAGTTTGACTCTACTGTGCTTTCATGATTTGCTTTCGATGTTTGGATTTGATTCCACGTTTCTTTCACGATTTGCTTCGATTGTTCGGATTTGACTTTTTCAGACATTTCTACTTGACAACTTTTCAGTTGAATATTTAATTTTTCATGATTTCAAAATGTGTAAGCCTTACGAACAGGCATCATCAAGCCCTACGAACAGGCACCCGATTTCGAACAGTCTCAATGATTAAGTCCTATGAACAGGCACCCGACTTTGAACAGTCAAAAACTCATGAATTTAAGTGCTTGACCGCCAACAGTCGCTTGACTGTGGTCGACCGAGCTTCAATTCATAACTCGATCCTAAGCGATCGTCACATAGATTTAAGTGCTTGACCGCGCAGGGCCGCACTTGACCTCAAATGACTAGATCATGAATGGTTGTTGTTTGAAGTTAAGAGCTTGACCATGAACGGCCGCGCTTCACACCGCCAACAGTCGCACTTTCACCTCAAATGGCCCGACTCCGAATGGTCGTCGTTTGAAGTAAAGCGCTTGACTGTGGACGGTTGCATTTCAGCTCACTTCACCTGATCCTGATCATCATACAAAGTTGAGTGCTTGACCACGGACGGCCGTGCTTCACCTCGATTGGCTCGATCCCATACGGTCGTCATTTGAAGTTAAGCGCTTGACCGCGAGCGGCCGCGCTTTACCACTTGATCGCTCAGGGTCGCACTTTACTACAAATGACTCGACCCCGAATGGTCGCCATTTGAAGTAAGGCGCTTGACCATGAGCGGTTGAGCTCTACCACTAGACCGCACAGGGCCGCACTTTACCACAAATGGCTCGATCATGAACGGTTGTCATTTGAAGTAAAGCGCTTGACCATGAACGGTTGTCATTTCGATTGCGCAGGGCCGCACTTTACCACGAGTGGCTCGACCCCCGAATGGTCGTCATTCGAAGTAAAGTGCTTGACCATGAATAATCACATTTCACTACAAATGACCCGATTCCGAACGATCGTCGCATGGATTTAGACGCTTGACTGCGCAGGACCGCACTTCACCTCAAATGACTTGACCACAAATGGTCGTCACTTGAAGTTAAGAGCTTGACCATGAACGGCCGCGCTTCATCCCAAATAGCTCGATCTCGAACGGTCGTCATTTTGGGGCCATATAAAACAGTCAATTTCTTTACAGGTTGTCAACAGGATATGAACGTACGGATTATGTCATTACAAAACACATCTTCCTACCGCAAGGCATGTTTTTGGGGGCAAGTGTTATCCCGCCTTTTTAGCAAGGCCGTGATATCAAAAGATCGACCGAGAAAAGCAAGATAGCTCGTCTCCAAGATTGGTCAACTCAACATCTCAACAAAGCAAGTTCCGTTGAATGATTTCTCATTTAAGATCCCCTACGGAGGGGGGGTCCGAGGGGGTGCCAACCCCCCAAGGTGGGGGTGCGGGGGCAACGCCACCGCTACGGTGTTCGACCTGACCGGTCAGGTCGCAGGGGTCCAGGGGCAGCGCCCCCGGCGGGGTGGGGGGCAGCGCCCCGTCCAAAACGGTATGCAACTTAGAGCATGGAGTATCCAACCACCTAGAGAATGCAGCGAGTTAGCGACCTAAAAAGTCCACGACCTAGCGACTTAGCCATGTATCCGACTTAACGAGTTAAGGTTTCCAGCGACCTAACATTCTCCAGGTCTCAGTGACCTACTTCCTGCCGACCTAAGAGGCTCAGTGACTTAAGGCGTAAAGTAACCCAGTGGTCCAACGACCTAAAACTAAACGAGTTAACAACTCACAGGAAGTCGCGACCTAAGGCTGCAGCGACCTAGGAGATATCACGACCTAAAAGTGGGACGACCTAAAGAGTTCTCGACCTAAAAACTTAGCGACCTAAGACTTCACGAGTTAGCAATCTATCCCTCCAAGTTAGGACACTCGCGACCTAAATCTAACCCGTAGCTCGCGACCTAACCTTAACCCGTAGCTCGCGACCTAACCTTAACCCGTAGCTCGGAACCTAACCTTAACCCGTAGCTCGCGGCCTAACTCTAACCCGTAGCTCGCGGCCTAACCTTAACCCATAGCTCGCGACCTAACCTTAACCCGTAGCTCGCGGCCTAACTCTAACCCGTAGCTCGCGGCCTAACCTTAACCCATAGCTCGCGACCTAACCTTAACCCATAGCTCGCGGCCTAACTCTAACCCGTAGCTCGCGACCTAACCTTAACCCGTAGCTCGCGACCTAAAGCATACCCCGCCATTTTAGGTCGCTCCAGGCCATACATTCTAATGCCGTTATCCCTTAGGTCGCCTTCCTTCTTCTGCCGCTCCACTAGGTCGCCAACGACCTACGACCCACCATAGGTCGCTCCAACCGACCTAGACCTGATTTTCACCTATAAATACTCCACCAACTCCACATTCGAGGAGGACTTTTTCTGGATTTCAAGGCGCCTACACTCTGCTGATTTCTCGACTCTCCGAGCACCTCAACCATTGAAGATTCTTCATCAATGCATCTACTCCATCCAGCATGGATCCGAGAAACAATCTATGATCAAAGTTCTAATGTCCTTCTTCAATTGTGTTGTAAACTCGAAAGTGAATTGTAAAAGTGTTGTAATCAATCAATCGTGTTGTAAAGGTGTTGTAATCTTGTAAAAGTGTGCTCGAAAAAGGTAATGGAGGATGTAAAGTGGATGTAGGCTTGCTAGAAGCCGAACCACTATAAAAATCTCTGTCTCTTTTACTTTTCTGATATTTTTTATTTACTTTGGTTCCCGTGCAAGCGGGTGGTGCTTTCACTTCATCACGATATACACCGGGTGTTAGCGTTAAAGCTATTTTTACCGTTAACAATAATCATAGAGAATTTGAATAAATTTAAGAATGAACTGAATAAGAATAAAAGTGATTTTAAATTCTAATAATAATTCCGAGCATGGAATGAGGGTTTTGAATAAACAGAGAAATAATGAATTTTAAAACGTAAGTGATATTATTTAAAGGAATAAAGAATTTATTTTAAAATTCAAGGTTTGAATTTATTTAAAAGGATTTGAAGGAATTGGGAAAATATGAAATTAGTAATTTCAGTTAAAAAGATTTTAAATAATAATTAAGAAATAAAGTCTGAAGTTAATGGAATTTTGAAAATAAACGAGTAAGTAAAGAAATTTATTTCAAAATGGAGTAATTTGGAAATCAATTTGGAAATTGATTTGAGTGTTTGAAATTGGAATTTTAAAGGGGCTTAGGAATTTATGAAACGAATGATAAAATTTATTTAAAAATACATAGTGATTTATTTTTAAAAAGGATGTGAAGAGAAGTACTTTTCCCTGGATAGCCAAGTACGTTTCAAAGTAAATTTTTGAATATAAGTTAAAGTTTTAATGTTGTATTGAAAAGCATATTTTAAAAATTTTATTATTTCTAAATGTTTGAATTCTAAAGTAAATATTTTTCAAATCTATTATTGTAATAATTATTTAAAGGTGACTTGGTATTTTGTTTTAAAAAGAGAAAATCTAATTTTATATTTATAAGTAACCTCATATATTCCTATAGTATATATTTTTAATAAAGTATTGAAGTACTGTTCAATTTAAATGTTAAAGTATATTTTAAAATAAAGTATTTTTAAATTATTTTAAAAATCTAAAGCTTTGTACTTGGTGTTTTTAGTAGAAATAAATATTTGGGAATTCATTCCATGAGAAGAATATGGTTTGAAAACAGTAACGACCCAGATTTTCTGTCATTTGAAATTCGTATATTTAATTGATTTTTAATATTTACAAGAAAAAATTTATAAGTCGAATAAATTTTATTTCGAATATCTAGGCTTAATTGGATAATTAAATCGATAATTTAATATTCAAATTTCTAAAAAAAATTGGAAATCGGGTTTAATGTGATTGAAATTGATTTATAAAGTTGTATTAAATCATATTGGAGTTAGAATGATGTTATAGAACTTTTAAAATTGAATTAAAAGTTAAACTATGGAAATTAAATATTTTAATATTTAATTGACGAGTAAAAATAGCCATTTTTCAAACGGTCTCGGATTTTAGACGAAACTAGTTTCATCGGATCCGTAATGTTATATTATTGTATGGTTTCAAATTTCGTGTCAATCGGATGTACGGGTTGTCCGGGGCAAGCTAAAACGCACTGAAATCGATTCGAGTAAATTTTTAATTTAAATAGTCGATTCAAAAACTTATCTTCCAAATACGATCGAATTGGCTCCCGACATATATTCCATTGCGTTCGAAATGGGGGTAAAACATTATAAGCACCAGGCGGCACGCTTCATTTGGAGTTCGAAAAAATTTCGGGTGAATAGTGTTTGAGAATTTTCTATAAAAGGCCACCAATATTCACAATTTACACTCAAACCCTAGTTCTAACCCTAGTGCCAGCTACAATTCCAATGGCCGAGAATTTCACTTCCTCCTCCTCCAATATCTTCCAATCTATCGACATTTATCAAAAACTCTCAACTACAAAGTGATAGATCTCGTCGAGGTCTTCAATCTCAACGGTGGTGATCGAAAATGGAGCTACGGATTGGCGACAAATTGGGTTTGAACATGTCGCGTTCATGCGCGTTTTCCAAGAGCATGGCTCGACCGAGCTTGGCATGCTCACGGCCAAAGGTAGCTTGCGTAGGGGGCTTCGACTTGGCGGTGTTTGATCGTGTTCAAGTTGGTCGTATTGGTCGCGACAATTAGGGTTTCGGGTGGCTTCTATGGGTTCATCGCGTGCGTCTTTTACTGATGGGAAGAAGAAAAAGGCTATGATCTCGTGAAAAAAAGGGCCAGATGCAAGAGGTTATAAAATAAATAAAGAAAATTGTAAATTTATATTATATAAATTCGTTCAAATTTGTAACGTCATAACTTGTTCATACGAGGTCGAAAAATGACGAAACGAATTGCGTTAGGTTCGTATTCGCGAATACTAAGCGATGGAGCTGGATTGGAATCATTTGGAGATAGTTTGAATTTTAGATAAAATTAAACGCGCGTTCAATTTTATTCAAAATAAAACACTACGACTATTATTGAAAGCAAGGTGAGAACTTTTCACTCAATCGAATTATTTTTCGATTTAAATTTTAAATAGTTAGATTTAAAATTGCTTGATTGTGTGATTGAATGATAAATTACTATTTGTTGTATTGAAATAGACCATATACGCCGTATATTAAGCGGATGTTATTTATTAAACACATATACCGCGATATTTCACCTTGAAGTGGAATTGGTATTATATATGTACTTGGAGTTGATTTCCCGCATTATATAGCGGATGAGACCCTATTGCGCCGCATAATAGAGGATAATATTATATAAACCCATGTACCGCGATATTCTGTACTGAAACGGGATTGGTATTGTGCTAACATCTGTGGATGGAGGGAAATAGGTTGGAGGGATCCAACTGGATTCCTCAACAGTATTGATTTATTTACAGATATTGGAGATATATTCTGTTATCATATGATATATGATGTTTTGGATGCCGTGATTGTTATATTTAGTGCTATTGCAACATTGGGCCTATTTTGGAAAATTTAAAAGTGTTAAAGCGGTGTTTTCCAAATTTTAAAAGATTTTTAAAGTGATTTTTGAAAGTAAACGTTTTATTAATTTTGGAGTTGATTCGTTTTAAATAAATAAACGTTATAATTTTAATGTTATAAAAATTAAGAATTTTGAGAAATATAGTTAAATAGATTTTTGAAAATATGGAGTTAATGATTTTATACAATTGTTTAAATAGAGATTTTTGAAATTATTATAAAAGCTTTATTATAAAAGCTTTATATATATAATTTAAAAAATTGGATTTTTTTAATAAATCAAAGTAATGGAATTATAAAGGAGTTTTCAAAATGTTTTAAAATAATGTTATAAATGGATTTTAATAAAATAATAGAATCTATGATTTTGAAGTTATAAAATGAATGAATTTGTAAATAGAGAATTATAAGTAATTGCTTATAATTTGGATTTTGGGTGTAAATGGGATATGGATAGAATTTGTTAATAAATTGAGTTTATAAGTTGAAGTTGTTATAAAATATGAATGGAATTTACAAATAATTGGTTTATAAATCCGAAATCGACTTATTTTGATAAATTAATTATTATAGCTTATTGAAGGAGATATATTCACGATTTTGGATAGTGGACAATCCTTTAAATAAAATGGGTAGAGATGTTGACTTTGGTTAACGAAGTATATTCACGATTTTGGACAATGATTAATATATTAAAGAAATGTTTTGGGGAAGTGATATTTTAAATAGAATTAAAACGATTTGAAGTTGTTTTAAAATGTGTTAAGGATCGAAACCATAGATTTCAACATTCATTGCTGAAATAGACGTTTTCGAGAAATAAGGAAATTGTGGACTATAACACCGTTGTTATAGTAAATGGTTTCGAAAGGAAATGTTTTATATAGTATTAGGATTTATATATCTATCTAAATGTTGAATCCCTATACTTGTGATTTTGGGTTGTCGTATCGATGTTTTACGCAACATTCGTTTTGACTCAAATGAATGTGTTTAAGAGAACGTTTTCCTTAAAAGAATAAAATATATACTTAATCGTGTTTTAAGTATATTGGATATTTTCTAAGTATTGAAAATAAATAGATTTGTGAATTACTTATTGTTAAATAAGTATGGGAATGTTTTCCAATACGAAGTGAAATGATTTGAGATTATATCTTTTAAAGATAAATGAAGTGAATATTTGGAAAGTTATTTAATTTATGGAAGATTAATAAAAAGGGCCTAGTGATTGTTATGGTGCTGAATATCTGTTGGTTTGCTTTGATAGTTAAATAACCGACTATCAATATTTACCTTTAAATGGGTATTTGTTGTGAATTGCTTGAATTTGAATGCTACACTTATTATAAAATAAGCGCTTGTTATTCGATTTAGCCAGGAGAGGACCTTTGGGTCATAAATCCGATTCCGAATTGTGATATGTCGTAATGGATGGCACTGGAAGACCGGTGTTGAAGACCAGGTATTTTCGAAAACGGAAGGATTACCGTCGAATGTCTCTACATCGGCTGATCCCCGATATAGAGATTTTATCACCCTTTGTGATGGGAATTTCGGACGTGATTAATGAATATCCGGATTGCAAGGGCTTCTTTGGAAGTGCCTTCGGTTCTGTTCGATCCCAGAACGGAATTGTCTGGTTGTGTGTCTGACGTTACAATTTGATATG
Source organism: Allium cepa (assembly GCA_030765085.1). NCBI lineage: Eukaryota > Viridiplantae > Streptophyta > Magnoliopsida > Asparagales > Amaryllidaceae > Allium > Allium cepa. The sequence goes on along the minus strand of CM060945.1, from coordinate 576,102,175 downwards.
TAAAGCTGGTTTCTATCAAATATATTTCCGTTGGTGGCGGAGAATTTATTCTCTTAGCTTAACACCCTTCTCTGAGACGTACGAGCTTAGAGATTATGTAGTTGATGATTACTAGTGATACATTCCCAATTGATAATGTGGCATACGAAGTGCTGCTGAGCATTTGTTGATCAAAGCGTGGCTTTTATTAAAAGCGTAGCTTTGCGGACGAGACTTCGTTGGACCTCACACCTCGGTAATGGTCAAAATAGGAATGATGCAACAAGTTTATTAGGGGATAGCGCCCCCTTAGTGTATGTCATTTCCTTCTGGATAGAGGTGGTATTATGGTATGGAGCCTCAATACTTAACCTATGTTGTTGCTGCAAAATTATTATTTTGTGGTTGTTGGTGAATCCCGGGATTTAGGTCGGTTGCGACCGGGGGATGGCATATTCATGTCAGTTGTTACCCAGCTAGGGGTAACCCGGCCTTGTGTTGGCAGAGATCCAGTTAGGTTCTCGGGGCGTCCTTCCAGAGGCGTATCCATGTGGCAATGGGAAATTCCTTGGCATGACCATTAGTTGGAAATCCAAAGAAACAATAGGAGCCTTGTACGGTTTTAGTTGTAGAACCTGCCATTTACTTATGGTGGTGCCCCACTGTTTAGATGGTAGCTCTAGTAGGCATAGTTTGGAATGTCTATGTTGGCTAAGATTTATATTATACTTTCGAAATGTTTTCCTACACTTTGAACTTACAATAATAATATCAAAAAAATTTGTGTATCAATCATATTTGACTATCATAAGGAGAAATCTCCTCCGATTCTGCGTTTGCATTGTGTGTGTGTGCGGGAGGCCTTATGGTAGTCTCATTTTCTAAAAAGCATTGCAAATCTAATTTAAAATATTTCTCTATTTTTTTTAAAGATATAAATTTTTAAGTTCTCACACCAGCCCCATTACTGGCCTGGAGTTTATTATTTCCTTCCTAAACTCTAGATGCCCACCAATTTTAACACGGGCAGTCTAGAGTCAGGTTATCAGGTCATCCTGCAATTCAGGAGTTGCTGTGGAGACAGGAGCAAGCTGGATGGCATGGCGTATCAACTAATATATAGTATTTCTTTTTCGCTGTTTGTTGTTGTAAACACTGATAATGTAATGATAATGTGATGTAATGTGATAACTGATATAGTTCTTTGTTTCAAAGATATTCATTTATCTATTATATGTTGTTCCGCTGCGATTGTGAGATTATGATATTGTTTCTGTTGCTTTTTCTTTCTTCTTCTATCTTCTACCTCTTCTTTAACCCTAATAGTACGGTTTTCCGGCCTTCGATTTTTCGGCAGTTGATACAGTGGACGTATTAATGTCGACTTTCGTGAGTCGAAAATCCCGTTCCTCACAACTGGTATCAGAGCATATGGTTAAGTGACAACCTTGGCTCTGCTGGGACTTACTGATTAGAGATAGAGTTAGTAGTACTCTAGAATGAGTGTGAGTGTAATAATAGATATGAGCATGTATTTGTTAGTGAATATAAAAATGTTTTATATTGTGTTTGCTTATCCGTTGAGCTGTTTATGAATTCTGGTCGGTGTCGATAGGGGTTTCTAAAGTCTTAAACGAGATAAACCGACATAGTATCATTTTAAATTGGGTAAATGAAATAATTTTACCACGATTATATTTTACATATAAAGGAATAATTTTTTAGAAATTAGTAAAGTGTATATAAATTGATTGTTTGGTCGTTGAAAATGTAAGAATATATGCAAGTTAATGAAAGTTGGTTGAATAAGTTAAATAAAACAATTGTAAAAGAATAAACTGTATAAGCGAAGAATTATAAGTGTGGAATTATGATTAATATGATTTACAATTGTGAAATGATCTTATATAAGCAAAGAGAAAATAGTGAAATTATATAAGTAAAAGATTGGTAAATGAGATTTATGAATAAAAAGAAATTTTTTTGAAATTCTATAAACCACTGAATTCACTACTGTTGCTGGGAAATAGTAAGGGTGATGACTGCAGCATCATCAGTATCATTTTCGAGTTTCTGTATGATGGATTTCTTTCGTCGACGAAAATTCTATCGGTTTAGAAAACCGTCGAACGAATTTTGAAATAAAAATAACCGCAAGCGCACGGTGTACGAATGTAGCACGTGGCGAATACGGGTCGATCCACAGGGAATTGATGATTTTAAAATTCTATTCAATCAAATTATACCGAAGTCGAGAGTGAATAGCTAGAAATGTAAGAAACTAACAAAAACTAGCAAAAGAAAATGATAAAAATATGAGAGTTAAGAGAACAATTTAGAGATAAATCCACTCTCTAGATCATATAAATCAACAAAATGAAGTTATGATCTCTCTTTTCTTGTCATTAGTGAATTAGTTGATGTGCTTATCATAAGTATGATATATTTGTACTATTAATTAGCTCAATATAAACCATCAAACTATAACACAACCACTAATACACATTTAACTCTCATGAAATATGACAACAAAGTTGAAATAAAAATCTATTTTAAGCATAGCCTATTAACTATTGTTTAGAAATATAGGCTATCAAATTTCAATTTCAACATTCACTTCTTTGCCATAATCATATTTAGATGAAGAGGCAATTTGTGTTATGTTTGTTTAAGCATAGCCTATTTGTTATGAACAACATAGACTATCAAATTCAAAGCTAAACAACATCATCAAACCACTTCAAGTGTTTCCATTAAAGCACAAAAAGAGAGCATAAACATCAAAATGTTGCATCTACATACTAGAGAGCTTCATTACCCCTAAATTGTAGGGATTAAGCTCTCATATTAGTTATCAAATCAACAAATGTAGAAAGCAACATGAAAGAAAAAAAGAAAGGAAAATGAAAGCTAATTGAAAAGACAACTAATCTAATTGCATAAAGGTAGATCTACACTATTACATAAGAAGAGAAGAAGCATGTAAATAAAAGAGAATTAACATTGCATAAAAGAAAAGAAAATTACATGAAATAAAATGGCTAATTAGCCATGGAAAGAAAGAGAGCTTTGATTTATTTTCTAAACTAAAACTAACTAACTAAGAGGGGAGGAAGATGGCTACATGAAACATAAGGGGTATTTATACAAGTTAGAAACCCTAATGCATATTTTTGGGGAGTACCCAAAATGCCCCTTAGGAAGTGTGGAGGCCAAGTAAACATTAACATGTCTTAATCCCCCATTAAATGTACATGAAACCATTAGCTCCATAAGCATGTGCATTAGCCTTTAATTTGTACATTAAGGTAGGTGGGTAGGTGGGGTCCTCCATTATCTTCACTTTGAATTATTTCCATCTTCATTCCTTTATATTCATGTTGTGCATGCATGTGTCTTTATGAAACCACTCCTATTTGAGACCAAATTCCTACAAAAATATATACAAATTTTCAATTAATTTTTCTCAAAGAAATATATGCACATAAATGACCGTTTTGCCCATATATGAAGATGAATATGTGACAATTTGGAATAATTTGAATTTTTGGTTTAAACAAGTTAAAATACCCAATATGATCATTTATTCAATTTAAATAGATTAAATATGGTGGTAAAAATATGCATATTTACGTGCACATCAATTTGTTACCATAGTAATTGAAAAAAATTTGAATGGAAGTCAATTTAATATCAACCAATTGGAATTAAAAGTGTTAAACCAAATTGAATGTGAATTTAATAATTTGGTTGTGTTGGTTATGATTTGGTTGTTATATGATTGTTAGTTGATTGTATAGAAATTCATATGAAGTTGAATTGATAAAAATTGGAAGCTATGAAATTTGATTTGAATGTCGAAGTGAACTAACTTAAATGTAAATTAGTGAATATAAACTAATTGAAATTGAATATGAATGAATGCTAGTAAATCCAATATTAATGAATCAAATGTGATTAATTGAAAAGCCAATTCAATGAATATTAATAGAAATATGAATGAATATTGATTTTGTTATGGATGTTAGTTGGATGATAGTTGGTTGATGGTTGAATTTATTGCTTTTGATTGCATTTTCTATATTAGCACATATAGTTGTTGGTATATGTTGTATATCGATATTATTTTCTATATACATGTTTCTCATTGTTGTTGAGTGTTTAGTAGGTGTGGATTGCGCTTGCTTCGCTTTTGGAGCTCTCTTTCGCGCTGTATTAGCCGTATATGCTCGCTAATAATATATAAGGTACATATCTCGGATTACATATCGTACTTTTACACTTTTTCCCTGCGGGATGCCTCATTACTTTGATGAGATGTATATTTGTGATATATATTGCCCTTTTTTTCGGATCGAGCCGCACAAAGGAGACGCTAGCGAAATTTTCAAAAATTTAAGGCGTTAGAATATTTTTGAGAAAATTGTAATTTTTTTGAAAACTCTAACTTTGATTTTGTAATGAAAAGTTATACGATATAGTTGGTTTTGAAAAGATAACTATGTATGATTTGAAAACTTAGTAAAGTTATTGTAAGAAGTTTAACTATGGATTTTGAAAATGTTAAAATGTTTAAATGAATTTGAAATTTAATTTGAAAAAATGGTTTTGAAAAGTTAAGGGATTCTGTAACTTTTTCTTACTTGGTAATTTCGAGGACGAAATTCTTTTAAGGGGGGAAGTTTATAACGACCCAGAATTTCTGTCATTTGAAATTCGTATATTTAATTGATTTTTAATATTTACAAGTAAAAATTTGTAAGTCGAATAAATTTTATTTCGAATATCTAGGTTTAATTGGATAATTAAATCGATAATTTAGTATTCAAAATTACTAAAAAAAAAGGGAAATTGGGTTTAATGTGATTGAAATTGATTTATAAAGTTGTATTAAATCATATTGGAGTTAGAATGATGTTATAGAACTTTTAAAATTGAATTAAAAGTTAAATTGTGGAAATTGAATATTTTAATATTTAATTGACGAGTAAAAATAGCCATTTTTCAAATAGTCTCGGATTTCGACGAAACCAGTTTCATCGGATCTGCAATGTTAAATTATTGTAAGGTTCCAAATTTCGTGTCAATCGGATATACGGGTTGTCCGTGGCAAGCTAAAACGCACTGAAATCAATTCGAGTGAATTTTGAATTTAAATAGTCGATTCAAAAACTTATCTTCCAAATACGATCGAATTGGTTCCCGATATATATTCCATTGCATTCGGAATGGGGTAAAACATTATAAACGCTAGGCCGCACGCTTCGTTTGGAGTTCAGAAAAATTTCGGGTGAATAGCGTTTGAGAATTTTCTGTAAATGGCCACCAATTTTCACAATTTACACTCAATCCCTAACTCTAACCCTAGCCACCAGTTACAATTCCAATGGCCGAGAATTTCACTTCTTCCTCCTCCCGTATCTTCCAACATATCGACATTTATCAAAACCTCTCAACTACAAAGTGATAGATCTCGTCGAGATCTTCAATCTCAACGGTGGTGATCGAAAATGGAGCTACGGATTAGCGACAAATTAGGTTTGAACGTGTCGTGTTCGTGCGCGTTTTCCAAGAGCATGGCTCGACCGAGCTTGGCATGCTCACGGCCGAAGGTAGCTTGCGTAGGGGGCTTCGACTTGGCGGTGTTTGATCGTGTTCAAGTTGGTCGTATTGGTCGCGACAATTAGGGATTTGGGCGGCTTCTATAGGTTCATTGCGTGCGTCTTTTACTGATGGGAAGAAGAAGAAGAAAGCGACGGCCTTGATCTCGTGAAAAAAAAAAAGAATGGCTAGATGAAAGAAGTTATAAAATAAATAAAGAAAATTGTAAATTTATATTATATAAATTCGTTTAAGCTTTGTAACGTCATAACTTGTTCATACGAGGTCGAAAATGGCCGAAACAAATTGCATTGGGTTCGTATTCGCGAATACTACACGATGGTGCTAGATTGGAACCATTTGGAGATAGTTTGAATTTCGAACAAAAATTAAACGCGCGTTTAATTTTATTCGAAATAAAACACTTCAACCGTTATTGAAAGCAAGGTGAGAACTTCTCACTCAATCGAATTATGTTTCAATTTAAATTTTAAATAGTTAGATTTAAAATTTCTTGATTGTGTAATTGAATGATAAATTACTACCTGTTGTATTGAAGTAGACCCTATACGCCGTATGTTAAGCGGATGTTATTTATTAAACACATATACCGCGATATTTCACCTTGAAGTGGAATTGGTATTATATATGTACTTGGAGTTGATTTCCCGCATTATATAGGGGATGAGACCCTATTGCGCCGCATAATAGCGGATAATATTATATAAACCCATGTACCGCGATATTCTGTATTGAAACGGGATTGGTATTGTGCTAACATCTGTGGATGGAGGGAAATAGGTTGGAGGGATCCAACTGGATTCCTCAACAGTATTGATTTATTTACAGATATTTGAGATATATTCTGTTATCATATGATATATGATGTTTTGGATGCCGTGATTATTATATTTAGTGCTATTGCAACATTGGGCCTATTTTGGAAAATTTAAAAGTGTTAAAGCGATGTTTTCCAAATTTTAAAAGATTTTTAAAGTGATTTTTGAAAGTAAACGTTTTATTAAATTTTGGAGTTGATTCGTTTTAAATAAATAAACGTTATAATTTTAATGCTATAAAAATTAAGAATTTTGAGAAATATAGTTAAATTGATTTTTGAAAATATGGAGTTAATGATTTTATACAATTGTTTAAACAGAGATTTTTGAAATTATTATAAAAGCTTTATATATATATATAATTTATAAAATTGGATTTATTTTTATAAATCAAAGTGATGGAATTATAAAGGAGTTTTGAAAATGTTTTAAAATAATGTTATAAATGGATTTTTATAGAAGAATAGAATCTACGATTTTGAAGTTATAAAAAGAATGAATTTGTAAATAGAGAATTATAAGTAATTTGCTTATAATTTGGATTTTGGGTGTAAATGGGATATGGATAGAATTTGTTAATAAAGTGATTTTATAAGTTGAAGTTGTTATAAAATATGAATGGAATTTATAAATAATTGGTTTATAAATCCGAAATTGACTTATTTTGATAAGTTAATTATTATAGCTTATTGAAGGAGATATATTCACGATTTTGGACAGGGATAATCCTTTAAATAAAATGTGTAGAAATATTGAATTTGGTTAACAAAGTATATTCACGATTTTGGACAGTGAATAATATATTAAAGAAATGTTTTGGGGAAGTGATATTTTAAATAGAATTAAAACGATTTGAAGTTGTTTTAAAATGTGTTATGGATCGAAACCATAGATTTCAACATTCATTGCTGAAATAGACGTTTTCGAGAAATAAGGAAAAGGTGGACTATAACACTGTTGTTATAGTAAATGGTTTCGAAAGGAAATGTTTTATATAGTATTGGGATTTATATATCTATCTAAATGTCGAATCCCTATACTAGTGATTTTGGGTTGTCGTAACGATGTTTTACGCAACATTCGTTTTGACTCAAATGAATGTGTTTAAGAGAACGTTTTCCTTAAAAGAATAAAATATGTACTTAATCATGTTTTAAGTATATTGGATATTTTCTAAGTATTGAAAATAAATAGATTTGTGAATTACTTATTGTTAAATAAGTATGGGAATGTTTTCCAATATGAAGTGAAATGTTTTGAGATTATATCTTTTAAAGATAAATTGAAGTGAATATTTGGCAAGTTATTTAATTTATGGAAAATTAATAAAAAGGGCCTAGTGATTGTTATGGTGCTGAATATTTGTTGGTTTGCTTTGATAGTTAAATAACCGACTATCAATATTTACCTTTAAATGTGCATTTGTTGTGAATTGCTTGAATTTGAATGCTACATTTATTTTAAAATAAGCGCTCGTTATTCAGTTTAGCTGGGAGAGGACCTTTGGATCATAAATCCCATTCCGAATAGTGATATGTCGTAATGGATAGCATTGGAAGACCGGTGTTGAAGACCGGGTATTTTCGAAAAAGGAAGGATTACCGTCGAATGTCTCTACATCGGCTGATCCCCGATATAGTGATTTTATCACCCTTTGTGATGGGAATTCCGAACGTGATTAGTGAATATCCGGATTGAATGGGGCTTCTTTAGAAGTGCCTTCGGTTCTGTTCGATCCCGGAACGGACTTGTATGGTTGTGTGTCCGACGTTACAATTTGAGATGTAAAGCTTGTTTCTATCAAATATATTTCTGTTGGTGGCGGAGAATTTATTCTCTAGCTTAACACCCTTCTCTGAGATGTACAAGCTCAAAGGTTATGTAGTTGATGGTTACCAGTGATACATTCCCAATTTGGTAATGTGGCATACGAAGTGCTGCTGAGCATTTGTTGATCAAAGCGTGGCTTTTATGAAAAGCGTAGCTTTGCGGACGAGACTTCGTCGGACCTCACACCCTGGTAATGGTCAAAACAGGAAAGATGCGGCAAGGTTATTAGGGGATATTGCCCCCTTAGTGTATGTCATTTCCTTCTGGATAGAGGTGGTATTATGGTATGGATCCCTGATACTTAACCTTGTTGTTGCTGCAAACTTATTATTTTTGTGGTTGTTGGTGAATCCAGGGATTTAGGTCGGCTGCGACCGGGGGATGGCATACTCGTGTCAATTGTTACCCAGTTAGGGGTAACCCGGCCTTGTGTTGGCAAAGATCCGGTTAGGTTCTCGGGGCGTCTTTCCAGAGGCGTATCCATCTGGCAATGGGAAGTTCCTTGGCCTGACCATTAGTTGAAAATCCAAAGAAATAATACGAGCCTTGTACGGTTTTAGTTATAGAACCTGCCATTTACCTATGGTGGCGCCCCACTGTTTAGATGGTAGCTATAGTAGGCATAGTTCAAAATGTCTATGTTGGCTAAGAGTTATATTATACTTTCGAAATGTTTTTCTACACTTTGCACTTATAATAATAATATCAAAGAAATTTGCGTATCAAGCATATTTGACTATCATAAGGAGAAATCTCCTCCGATTCTGCGTTTGCATTGTGTGTGTGTGCACGGAAGGCCTTATGGTAGTCTCATTTTCTAAAAAGCATTGCGAATCTAATTTAAAATATTTCTTTGTTTGTTTTTAAGGATATAACTGTTTAAGTTCTCATACCGGTCCCATGACTGACCTGGAGTTTATTGTTTCCTTTCTAAACTCTAGGTGCCCACCAATGTTAACACGGGCAGTCTAGAGTCAGGTTATCAGGTCATCCTAGAATTCAGGAGTTGCTGTGGAGATCATGAGCAAACTGGATGGCATGGCGTATCAACTATTATATAGTATTTCTTTTCGGCTGTTTGTTGTTGTAAACTCTGATAATGTAATGATAATGTGATGTAATGTGATAACTGATATAGTTCATTGTTTTAAAGATATTCATTTATCTATTATATGTTGTTTCGCTGTGATTGTGAGATTCTAGTATTGTTTATGCTGCATTTTCTTTCTTCTTCTATCTTCTACCTCTTCTTTAACCCTAACGGTACGGTTTTCCGGCCTTCGATTGTTCGGCAGTTGATACAGTGGACGTATTAATGTCGACTTTCGTGAGTCGAAAACCCCGTTCCTCACAAAAACTGTTTTCAAAAGGGTTTGAAAATGGAAATATATCTTGTAAAGATATTTTGAGGTTGATAAATAATTCGGTGAAATTATTTATGTTGGATGGTTGCTGTGAATGTTAATTGATAGTTAAACAACCGACTATACATATTGGCCAATGCGCTGATGGTTTCGAAGAGACCGGGATCGGGATTTATTATCTGAAAACCACTTCGATCCGGTTTGTATGTTTTCATGGAAAAAAGAGTTCAGAGTCGAAGGTGGAGCAGTGACGTGAAAGGGCTAATCGCTACTAATCCTGAGGATGATTCCAAAATGGATGTAGTAGGAATAGTGCCTTCGGTTCCGTTTGAACCCGGGACGTGTAACGACCCGCAATTCATCTCCACAGAATGACGCATCATTAATAAGAAAGAAAGGAATAGAAAGAGAAAGAAAGAGAAGAAAGAAGAAACAACACATCAGAATCCACACAGCGGAACGAATAAATTATATTAATAACATAAGTATTACATAGTATACAACCATTACCAGAGTTACACAGATAATACAACACATACTAGACAGTTATAAACACCTGTCTAGTTATACAACACAATACAAAACAACTCAAACAAACGACTCAGAGATACCAACACAGCGGAATGCAAGATAACTACAACGCAGAAGCCTCCTGCTCCATTGCTCCTCCACAACTCGTCAAAGCTAACCTGAATCCCTTGGCTACACGTAAAAATTTGAGTACCCAAGAGGTTATGAAAAACAAAAATATAAACTCCGGGTCAGACATGGTTCAGGTGTGAGTAACAGATTAAAGTTGCTTAACTTTCAAAAACTTTTGAAAAGAAAGGTATCACGTAAGACTTCCCACATATAAACATGGAAAATTTTATACCTTACGCTAACCAAAACATTTGATAGGAAATCCGGTGATATTATAATAGGTCTAGGGTTTTCAATTAAATAAGAAATAGCCGAAATTGTAACATTATTAAATTCCAGCTACTAGCCACAAAAGTGGGTAATACAATCAAAACCGTTGGCACTTATTGGATTTTTGATTCCATACAATGGCAGGGCTACTGGGGTACCGCCCGTCACAGTACGTAGCCTAGATCACCGTACCGAGGAGTACGCCCACTCCTCTACAACATAAGGCTGGAACCATCCCTTACTGGACAGTCTCGAACAAGACAACCCAGGCAGTTGTCACGAATCAACCGCCCCACACAGCAGAATAAAAAGGGACTTCTAAACAGGGGAAAATCTTGTCCTAAAATGGGCGTACCCACCTAGCCTTGCTGCACCTCCCCTATTTTAGCCATTCCCGGTTGATGAGGCTTAAGGCTACGATTACCTTTAGAGAACACATCTCTTAGAATGCTCATCGTCCACCTGACGATGTTCTGAAAGCATTCAATCCATACAAGTTCGTTCCGGGTTCGAACGAAACCGAAGGCATAATCTCGTTACACTCATTTTGTAATCACCCTCAGAGTTAACGACGATAACCCTTGCACTCTGAATCTTCATCTTCACTTGAAATTCACGACCTATCGTTAATTTGGATCGATGTGGTTTTCGGATTTCCAAATCTGGAAACCCGATCCCGGTCTCATCGAAATCCAAAGCGTATCTTTTAGGTCCAATGTAACGACCCAGGATTTTTAATAATTAAAATTTGAATATTTAATTAATTTTAAATATTAATAAGTGAATTTATAAGTATTTTTATTTGATTTATTGGATTTAATTGAATAATTAAATCGATAATTTAATATGTTAAATTATGGAAATAATTGAAAATTGAGTTAAATATGATTGAAAATGATTTGTAAAATTTTATTTATCATATTGGAGTTAGAATGATATTTTAGAACTTTTAAAATCGAATTTAAAGTTAATTTGTGAAAATTGAATATTTTAATATTAAAATCGACTAGTGAAAATAGTCAATTTTTGAACAGTCTCAGAATTGAACGAAACCAGTTCCATTGGATCCGTAATAGTTAGTTATTACCGGATTTCAATTTTCGTGTCAATCGGAGTTGTCGTTTGATCGTGGCAGCTCGAAACGCATCGAATTATTTTTAATTTTAATTTGGCGAGTTAAAATAGCCATTTTTCAAAAAGTCTCGGATTTCAATGAAACCAGTTTCATCGAATCCGTAATGTGATATTATTGTAAGGTTTCAAATTTCGTGTCAATTGGAGTTACCATTTGTCCGGTACAAATTAAAACGCCTAGAAATCGATTTAAATTAAATTGAACGTTTATAGCCATAACTCGCACAGATGTCCGAATTAGCTTACGAAACCTGTTCCATTGTGGCCGGAACGCGGGGTAAACCCTAGAAACGCTGGTTACGGCGCGTAAATCGGAGTTCGGAATTTCCGGATGAATAGTGTCGATCGGTTTTCTCTATAAATAGCCCTTCACTCTAAAAAAATAATAAAAAAATATAACTAAACCCTAATTCAACATGTAGCCGCCACCCCCACTGTCAACGGCCAGAAAATCATCAACTTCTCCTCCTTTTTTCTCTTCATCCACTCAACGATTCAAGGAACTTACAACTAGAGAATTGTAGAGCGTGATGAGATCCATAAGTTCAACGGTGATGATCAAGTTTGGTGAGGCGAATCAGCGGCAAAAAGGGCTCGAACGTAACCAAGTCGGCCTCGGTTTTCGTGAGCTAGGCTCGACCGAGCTTCGCCATATTTTTGGTGATGGTGGAGACAAGCATGAGCTACAAAATGGTGGTTGTTGATCGGCTTCAAGATGATGGAATTGGTCGCGAAAATTCGAACTAGGGTTGCGGCTATGGGTTCGGTTTCCTGTAGTTGTGCGCGTGAATGGGGAAGATAAACGTGAGGCCTTGGATCTGAAGATGGACGGCCATGATCTTGTTAGGTTAAAATTAATTAAAAGTTGTTGTAATTTATGTTTATAAAATTCGAGTAAACTTCAAAAATTCATATCTTTTTCATACGAGGTCGAAAACGCGCGAAACCAGTTGCGTTGGAATCGTATGGACGAGCACTACGCGATGAAATTGGATTGGAGTCGTTTGGAGTTAGTGAAAATTTTGGGTAAAATTAAACGTCCGTTTAATTTTATTCGAAATAAATCGCTAAAACGAAATTGAAATCAAGGTGAGAACTTCTCACTCAATCGAATCAGTTTCGATTTTATTTTAAATAGTTAGATTTAAAATATTTGAATGCATGTTTGAATGATGATTGATATCTATTGATTGTTAAAATAGACATTATACGCCGTTAGTAAGCGGATGTTATTTATTAAAAACATATACCGTGAATATTTCATAAACAGTGAAATTGGTATTATATATAATAGCAATATATATATATTGGCATATGTATATATTGGAGTTATTGATTCCCCGCATTTATTTGTTTAGCGGATGAGACCCTATTGCGCCGTTATTAAGCGGATAATATTTTAAATCCCATATACCGCGATAATTTCGTACTGGAGCGAAATTGGTATTGTGCTAATGTTTGTGGATGCAGGAAAACAGGTTGGAGGGATCCAACTGGATTCCTCAACAGTTTTATTTGATTTCAGATATTTTGATATTTGATGGATTATCATATCGATATATGATATCGTTGTTGTCGTGATTGACTATTTGGTGTGTAGCATCATTGGACCAAGTTTTGGAATTTTAAAATGATTTATAAAGTGATTTTTGAAAATATACTGTATGTTTGGAATTTGATCTATTTTAAATAAATAAACGTTATAATTTTTAAAGTTATAAAAATTATGATTTTTGAGAAAAATAGTTAAAAACTGATTTTTGAGAATATGATGCTAATGATTTTATAAAATAGTTTAATCGGGATTTTAGAATTTATTGTGAAAAGTTTAAATATGGGATTTATAAAATTTAATTATTTTATGAATCAAAATGGTGAAATAATAAAGGAGTTTAAAGACGTTTTAAAAGAATAATATAAATTGAATTATATTAAGAGATTTATAAATGGATATTTATAAATTGAAATATTGACATTATAAAACGAGTTTTTATAAGTGTTTGAATGAAGCGAAAATGAATTTCATAAATTGAATGAAATTTATAGAATTATAAACGGTGAAATTATAAATGGAATTTTATAAACAGTAGGTTTATAAAATTTATAAAGTTATTAAAAGAATATATTTGGACGAATAATTGAATCTTATAAGTTATAAGATTTATAATTATGAAGTTCAAAGGAACGATTTTGCAAACGAATAAATTATAAGTATTTCACTTATAATATGAACCTTTGTTTTATAATTGAGTTATAAATCGAATAGGTTAATAAAGGAATTTATAAATGGAAGTTGTTATAAAATAAATAGAAATGGAATTTATAAACGTTGTTTTATAAATTCACAAACGACTTATTTTGATAAGTAAATTGTTATGATTTATTTATGGAGTTATATTCACGTTTTTGACTGTGAATAATCTTTTAAAATAAAATGAATAAAGGATGAAATTGATTAACGTAGTATATTCGCGTTTTGAATAGTGAATAATATGTTAAAGAAATTGTTTTGAATGTGATAATTTAGACAGAATTAAAACGATCTAACGATGTTTTAAAATGTGTTGAGATTGAAAACCATAGACTTCAACATTTATTGTTGAAATAGACGTTTTCGAGAAATAGAAGGAAATGGTGGACTATAACACTGTTGTTATAGTAAATGATTTCCGAAAGGAAATGTTTTGTATAGTATTGGGATTTATATATCTATTTTAATTTCGAATCCCTATACTAGTGATTTTGGGACGTTGTAACGATGTTTTACGTAACATTCGTTTTGGCCCAAATAAATATGTTTAAAAGAATGATTTCCTTAAAGAATGAAATATATACTTAATCTCGATTTAAGTATATTGAATATTTTCTAAGTGTTGAAAATAAATAAAATTCGTGAATTACTTATTTAATAAGTATGGAAATGTTTTCCAATATAAAGTGAATATTTTGAGAATTTATCTTTTTGAAGATAAATTGAAATGAATAATTGAAATCATATATGCATGGATATTGTGAAATATAAATTCACTATGGAATTTATAAAAGGAAGTGGAACTTGTCTAAAAAAATAAATATTGATTTATTTTTGAAGTATTGAAAATTATATATCTAGTGAAGATATTTTGGAAAATAAATAATTTGAAAAATTATTTGGAAACTGGTGATGTGTGCATATCAATTGATAGTTCAATAGCTGACTATCAATATTTCCCTTTGAATGGGTATTAGATGTGATTTGTTTGAATGTGAATGCCACACTTATTTTTGAATAAACGCTCACTATTCGGGTTAACCGGGAAAGGACCATGGGGTCGTATAACCCATTCCAAATATGTGATATGTCGTTGTGAATTGCATTTGAAGATCGGTGTTGAAGACCGAGTATTTGCGAAAGCGATAGGATGACCTATCAATTGTCTCTGCACTGGGTAGCTCCTGGTATAGAGATCTCCTAATTGATGGGAAATTCGATCGGGATTGTGAATACCCGGATTGCAAGGGCTTCGTAAGAAGTGCCTTCGGTTTTGTTCGAGCCCGGAACAGACTTGTATGGATTGTATGTCCGACGTTACAAATTGAGATATAAAGCAGATTTCTTTCAAATATATTTCTGTTGGTGGCGGAGAATTTATTCTTTTAGCTTAACACCCTTCTTTGAGACGTACGAGCTCAGAGGTTATGTAGTTGAATGTTATCAGCGATATATTCCCAATTTGGTAATGTGACATGCTGAGTGTTGCTGTAAATGATCATTGTGTTGATTATTTGTGATAGGATCGTTTATTTGATCGTCTATCTTTGTGATCATTTCTATGATCATTTGTTGACCCAAAGCATGGCTTTTGTATAAAGTATGTTTTTGTGGACGTGACTTCGTCGAGCCTCACACCCTGGAATGGTCAAAACAGGAAAGAAGCAGCAAGGTTATGAGGGGTAGCGCCCTTTAGGATGTGTGCATTTCCTTCTGGAAAAGGGTGGTATCATGGTATGGAGCCCAGATACTTACTCATGTTGAAAACACTTTGTTATGATTGTGTGAATTGATTACGAGCGCTCGGTTAAAAGGTCCCAAAGGACCGGGGGATGGCATATTCGGTCAGTTGTTACTCAGTTAGGGGTAACCCGGCCTTATGTTGGTAGAGATCCGGTTTGGTTCTCGGGGATGTCCATCCAGAGGCATTCTCATGTGGCAATGGGAAGTTCCTTGGCCTGATCATTCATTGGAAATCCAAAGAAACAATACGTGACTTGTACGGTTTTAGTTGTAGAACCTGCCATCTAATATGGTAGCTATTAGTAGGCATAATATAATGGTACCTATGCTGGCTAAGATTTATATTCTACTTTCGAAATGAATTTTTCCTACACTATGCACTAATAATAATATGAAAGGTTCTTTTTAAATGCGTATCAAGCATCTTTGACTATCATAAGGAGAAATCTTCTCCAAGTCTGCGTTTGCATTGTGTGTGTGGCAGGAGGTCTTATGGTAGTCTCATTTTTAAAAGCATTGCGAATTGACTTTAAAAATATTCCTCTATTTTGATTTTAAAGATAAATAAAGTGTTTTGAGTTCTCACACCAGTCACATGACTGACTTGGAGTTTATTGTTTTCCTTCCTAAACTCTGGGTGCCCACCAATTTTCACACGGGCAGTCAAGAGTTAGGTTTATCAGGATATTCTGGATATTCTGGAGTTGCTGGAGGCAAGCTAGATGGCATGGCGTATTACTAGTATATAGTATTTCTTTTTCCGCTGCACTGTATGTTGTTGTACACTCTGATGTAATGTTATGTGATGTAATAACTGATATAGTTCTTTGTTTAAAGATTATTCATTTATTATTATATGTTGTTCTGCTGCGAATTGTGAGATTCTATTGTTGTTCTGTTGTTTTCTGTTCTGTTCTATGTTCTCTATTCTCTTTTTCTTCTATTTTAAAAATTTCTATTTTCTATTTTCTCTCCTCCCTATTTTCTATCTTTTTCTCTCTTTTTCTTCTTTTCTTCTTTCTTAAAACCCTCAGTGGTCGGTTTTCCGTCGTTCGATTGCTCGGCAGTCGATAAAGTGAGTATCGATGTTGAATTTTCGGAAGTCGAAGAATCGGGTCCTGACAATGTGGTATCGGAGCTTATGGTTAAGCGACAACCATGGTTCTGTTGGGTATTATGCATTAGAGATAGAGTCAGTAGTACTCTAGAATGAATTTGAGTGTAATAATAGCTATGAGGGCGTATTTGTTAGTGAATATATAAAATTGTTTTATATTGTGATGATTGGTTTATTGAGTGGCATATGAACTTTCGTCAGCGTGGTCCGCAAGACTATGCCGAAGGGGTTTCTAAACACTTGAATAGAACAATTCGACACAGTATTGTTTAAAAAAATGGGTAAATGAAATAATTTTACTTGAGTATATTTTATATATAAAGGAATAATTTTTCAGAATTATTAAAGTGTATATAAGTTGATTGTTTGGTTATTGAATAAGATGTTTGAATAATCTAAATAAAAGAATAATTGTATAAGCAAAAGAATTATAAGAATTGAATTATAATTAAAGTGATTTACAATTGTGAAATAAACTTATATATTTATGAATATGAGTTGTAAATAAAAATGAAATTCAACTTTAGAAATTGAATTGAATTAATGGATTAAATGTTAATCAATTGAATGTAAATTAAATTGATATGAAATAATGAATGTAAGTGTAATTCATTAAAATCTAATGTTATTGGAAGTTGAATAGTTGAATGAAAATCAATTAATTAAACCAAATTGAATGAATATATGCAAAGTGATTTGGTTGTTATATGGTTGTTAGTTGATTGATTGTATATAATTCATTAAGTGTTAATGAAATTGAGTTAATGAAATTGGAAGCTAAAGTAATTGGAATTCGATTGGAAGTTAAGTGAATCTTAAATAGAATTGAATTTTATTTGGAAGTGAACCAACTTGAATATGGATTAGTGAATATAAACTAATTGAAAATGAATGTTAGTAAACATCCACTGTTAATGAATCAAATATGATTAAATTGAAAACCCAATTCATTGAATATTAATGAGAATATGAATGAATATTTATTGGTTATGAATTAGTTGGATGATAGTTGGTTGATGTTTGCATTTGCTATGTTAACATATATAGTTATTATGTTGCTATATGTTGTATATTGATACTATTTTCTATATGCATGATTCTCATGTTGTTTGTTGAGTGATTAGTAGGTGCGGATCGCGTTTGCTTCGCATTTGGAGCTCGCTTTCGTGCTATATTAGCCGTATATGCTCGCTAATAAAATATAAGGTACATATCTCGGATTACATACCGTAGTTTTATGCTTTTTTCCCTTCGGGATGCCTCATTACTTGATGAGATGTATATTTGTGATATATATACTGTCATTTTTTTCGGATCGAGCCGCGCAAAGGAGACTATGGCGAATTTTTTCGAAAATTTAAGGCGTTAGAAAATTTGAGAAAATTGGAAAATTTTGAAAACTTTAACTTTGATTTTGAATTGAAAGTTAAACAATAGTAGTTGTTTTTGAAAATATAACTAAATATGATTTGAAAACTTAGTAAAGATTTGTAAGAAGTTTAACTATGAATTTTGGAAAGTTAATGAATTCTATAACTTTCTTACTTAATAATTTCGAGGACGAAATTCTTTTAAGGGGGGAAGATTGTAACGACCCAGGATTTTTAATAATTAAAATTTGAATATTTAATTAATTTTAAATATTAATAAGTGAATTTATAAGTCAAATAAATTTTTATTTGATTTATTGGATTTAATTGAATAATTAAATCGATAATTTAATAAGTTAAATTATGGAAATAATTGAAAATTGAGTTAAATATGATTGAAAATGATTTGTAAAATTTTATTTTATCATATTGGAGTTAGAATGATATTTTAGAACTTTTAAAATCGAATTTAAAGTTAATTTGTGAAAATTGAATATTTTAATATTAAAATCGACTAGTGAAAATAGTCAATTTTTGAACAGTCTCAGAATTGAACGAAACCAGTTCCATTGGATCCATAATAGTTAGTTATTACCGGATTTCAATTTTCGTGTCAATCGGAGTTGTCGTTTGATCGTGGCAGCTCGAAACGCATCGAATTATTTTTAATTTTAATTTGGCGAGTTAAAATAACCATTTTTCAAAAAGTCTCGGATTTCGACGAAACCAGTTTCATCGGATCCGTAATGTGATATTATTGTAAGGTTTCAAATTTCGTGTCAATTGGAGTTACCATTTGTCCGGTACAAATTAAAACGCCTAGAAATCGATTTAAATCGGTTTAAATTAAATTGAACGTTTATAGCCATAACTCGCACAGATGTCCGAATTAGCTTCCGAAACCTGTTCCATTGTGTCCGGAACGCGGGGTAAACCCTAGAAACGCTAGTTACGGTGCGTAAATCGGAGTTCGGAATTTCCGGATGAATAGTGTCGATCGGTTTTCTCTATAAATAGCCCTTCACTCTAAAAAAATAAAATAAAAATATAACTAAACCCTAATTCAACGTGTAGCCGCCGCCCCCACTGTCAACGGCCAGAAAATCATCAACTTCTCCTCCTTTTTTCTCTTCATCCACTCAACGATTCAAGGAACTTACGACTAGAGAATTGTAGAGCGTGATGAGATCCATAAGTTCAACGGTGATGATCAAGTTTGGTGAGGCGAATCAGCGGCAAAAAGGGCTCGAACGTAACCAAGTCGGCCTCGGTTTTTGTGAGCTAGGCTCGACCGAGCTTCGCCATATTTTTGGTGATGGTGGAGACAAGCATGAGCTACAAAATGGTGGTTGTTGATCGGCTTCAAGATGATGGAATTGGTCGCGAAAATTCGAACTAGGGTTGCGGCTATGGGTTCGGTTTCCTGTAGTTGTGCGCGTGAATGGGGAAGATAAACATGAGGCCTTGGATCTGAAGATGGACGGCCATGATCTTGTTAGGTTAAAATTAATTAAAAGTTGTTGTAATTTATGTTTATAAAATTCGAGTAAACTTCAAAAATTCATATCTTTTTCATACGAGGTCGAAAACGCGCGAAACCAGTTGCGTTGGAATCGTATGGACGAGCACTACGCGATGAAATTGGTTGGAGTCGTTTGGAGTTAGTGAAAATTTTGGGTAAAATTAAACGTCCGTTTAATTTTATTCGAAATAAATCGCTAAAACGAAATTGAAATCAAGGTGAGAACTTCTCACTCAATCGAATCAGTTTCGATTTTATTTTAAATAGTTAGATTTAAAATATTTGAATGCATGTTTGAATGATGATTGATATCTATTGATTGTTAAAATAGACATTATACGCCGTTAGTAAGCGGATATTATTTATTAAAAACATATACCGCGAATATTTCATAAACAGTGAAATTGGTATTATATATAATAGCAATATATATATATTGGCATATGTATATATTGGAGTTATTGATTCCCCGCATTTATTTGTTTAGCGGATGAGACCCTATTGCGCCGTTATTAAGCGGATAATATTTTAAATCCCATATACCGCGATAATTTCGTACTGGAGCGAAATTGGTATTGTGCTAATGTTTGTGGATGCAGGAAAACCGGTTGGAGGGATCCAACTGGATTCCTCAACAGTTTTATTTGATTTCAGATATTTTGATATTTGATGGATTATCATATCGATATACGATATCGTTGTTGTCGTGATTGACTATTTGGTGTGTAGCATCATTGGACCAAGTTTTGGAATTTTAAAATGATTTATAAAGTGATTTTTGAAAATATACTGTATGTTTGGAATTTGATCTATTTTAAATAAATAAACGTTATAATTTTTAAAGTTATAAAAATTATGATTTTTGAGAAAAATAGTTAAAAACTGATTTTTGAGAATATGATGCTAATGATTTTATAAAATAGTTTAATCGGGATTTTAGAATTTATTGTGAAAAGTTTAAATATGGGATTTATAAAATTTAATTATTTTATGAATCAAAACGGTGAAATAATAAAGGAGTTTAAAGACGTTTTAAAACAAATAATATAAATTGAATTATATTAAGAGATTTATAAATGGATATTTATAAATTGAAATATTGACATTATAAAACGAGTTTTTATAAGTGTTTGAATGAAGCGAAAATGAATTTCATAAGTGAATGAAATTTATAGAATTATAAACGGTGTAATTATAAATGGAATTTTATAAACAGTAGGTTTGTAAAATTTATAAAGTCATTAAAAGAATATATTTGGACGAATAATTGAATCTTATAAGTTATAAGATTTATAATTATGAAGTTCAAAGGAACGATTTTGCAAACGAATAAATTATAAGTATTTCACTTATAATATGAACCTTTGTTTTATAATTGAGTTATAAATCGAATAGGTTAATAAAGGAATTTATAAATGGAAGTTGTTATAAAATAAATAGAAATGGAATTTATAAACGTTGTTTTATAAATTCACAAACGACTTATTTTGATAAGTAAATTGTTATGATTTATTTATGGAGTTATATTCACGTTTTTGACTGTGAATAATCTTTTAAAATAAAATGAATAAAGGATGAAATTGATTAACGTAGTATATTCGCGTTTTGAATAGTGAATAATATGTTAAAGAAATTGTTTTGAATGTGATAATTTAAACAGAATTAAAACGATCTAACGATGTTTTAAAATGTGTTGAGATTCAAAACCATAGACTTCAACATTTATTGTTGAAATAGACGTTTTCGAGAAATAGAAGGAAATGGTGGACTATAACACTGTTGTTATAGTAAATGATTTCCGAAAGGAAATGTTTTGTATAGTATTGGGATTTATATATCTATTTTAATTTCGAATCCCTATACTAGTGATTTTGGGACGTTGTAACGATGTTTTATGTAACATTCGTTTTGGCCCAAATAAATATGTTTAAATGAATGATTTCCTTAAAGAATGAAATATATACTTAATCTCGATTTAAGTATATTGAATATTTTCTAAGTGTTGAAAATAAATAAAATTCGTGAATTACTTATTTAATAAGTATGGAAATGTTTTCCAATATAAAGTGAATATTTTGAGAATTTATCTTTTTGAAGATAAATTGAAATGAATAATTGAAATCATATATGCATGGATATTGTGAAATATAAATTCACTATGGAATTTATAAAAGGAAGTGGAACTTGTCTAAAAAAATAAATATTGATTTATTTTTGAAGTATTGAAAATTATATATCTAGTGAAGATATTTTGGAAAATAAATAATTTGAAAAATTATTTGGAAACTGGTGATGTGTGCATATCAATTGATAGTTCAATGGCCGACTATCAATATTTCCCTTTGAATGGGTATTAGATGTGATTTGTTTGAATGTGAATGCCACACTTATTTTTGAATAAGCGCTCACTATTCGGGTTAACCGGGAAAGGACCATGGGGTCGTATAACCCATTTCGAATATGTGATACGTCGTTGTGAATTGCATTTGAAGATCGGTGTTGAAGACCGAGTATTTGCGAAAGCGATAGGATGACCTATCGATTGTCTCTGCACTGGGTAGCTCCTGGTATAGAGATCTCCTAAGTGATGGGAAATTCGATCGGGATTGTGAATACCCGGATTGCAAGGGCTTCGTAAGAAGTGCCTTCGGTTTTGTTCGAGCCCGGAACAGACTTGTATGGATTGTATGTCCGACGTTACAAATTGATATATAAAGCAGATTTCTTTCAAATATATTTCTGTTGGTGGCGGAGAATTTATTCTTTTAGCTTAACACCCTTCTTTGAGACGTACGAGCTCAGAGGTTATGTAGTTGAATGTTATCAGCGATATATTCCCAATTTGGTAATGTGACATGCTGTGTGACGCCCCACCTCTATACCCACGCTAGCCAAGAACACTACGGTGGAGTGCTGTCAACTAGCACGGAGAATAAGGCTGTTGAGGAGCGACCATCAATAGTTAGGCCTTATACTAGTATTGGTTATCTCAATGGGAGTGGTATATAAATATATTTTCTTTCATTTTCCATCTCTGATTTATTTTCTCCCATCGACATACCCCAATTCCAGTATAAAACGAACTACGATGGTTCGTACTAGTTTAGAACAGTAAATATAAAATATCAACACAGATAATATAGATGCGGAACACAGATGAAACAGAAAGTCTCATATATATATATATATATAATAACTGATGTCAGTTACAATACATTCACACGGTACATATGATACAACTACAACAGTCGACTCAGGAAGTTACACATACAAGTACATTAACGTATATAATATACATGAATACATATCTTCCTATACAATCATACATACTACTACAAGTAACGACGACTACTCCAAAAGATATGAAAGAACTTCATAGCTCTAGCAGCAACCCAAAGCAGAATATCTACAACCTGAAATACTCGGTCTGACCCGAGTACTAAATTCAAAAGAAAATAATACTCGGGTCAGTCTAATTCAAACTCAGTTATTAGTGCACAGAAGCAATAATAATCAAATAATGAATAGACGACAGTAATTAAACCAAATCAGAATGCAATTCAGAATATTGAATTGAAATAAACAGAACGGTTCAAACCATTGAAATATCAATTAAAGTATTAAGATGAGTAGGGCTGCAGTACACGCACGCGTGTACTGCCTCGCCACTACAGCACATGAACTACGCAAAAGATTAATAAATCAAAACAAAATAGAATATCACAAAACCATACCGTGTGGCTGCAGTTCACGCTTGCGTGCACTGCCTTGCCACTATAGTGACGATGTACCCAATGAATACCGTGTGGCTGCAGTTCACGCTTGCGTGCACTACCGTGCCACTACAGTGATGATGTACCCAATGAATACCGTGTGGCTGCAGTTCACGCTTGCGTGCACTGCCGTGCCACTACAGTGATGATGTACACAAGTGAATGTAAGAATGTACACAAGTGAATGTACATAACCAACTCAAAACAGTCGCAATACGAAGACAGCAAGTAAAACTGCAACGCTCAAAGTAAAAACATGGATGCAACTAATACCAGTACCTATATGAAGTACAACAAGGCTCAAGTGCAGTCACAACATAACTGCAAGAAAGCTACAAAATGACCAGAACAACCAAATAGTGAATTAACAATGTCAGAGACCAAAGAATGGCCTGAGACAAGACTCAAGACGAAATACACCTATATACATACATGAGTGAGGAAATGTAACAGCATATAACAAGCCAACACAGTGAAATTGACTCGCAGCAATATACAGTGACAATATGGTAAAGTGAAGACCAACATGAAATGAAGTCTGTGTGAAACTATCTCAAGTCTGGTAACATGATACTACATAGTGCAAACTATCCCACCCAGAAATAGGCAACAAGTGCAAAAGTTTATGTAAATGAAACTGCAACCAAAACTCAGATGCAAGCCCATATAAAGGAACAACAGCAAGTCAGGGTCAAAGCACTAGTGCAGACAGACCTGAAGACCCTATGAAGGATAAAATATGAATGGCAATGCCTCAACAACCATTGCATCATATACATGAAATACAACTAAATTCGCTTGGATAAAATAGTGCAGTGAAGAACTCAAAAAGCCAAATGTATTCGAATACATGAAACCGAAAGGGGAGCAAATACACCATGCAAATGATACACAGTGTGTATGATCAGAGGTGATGCAGCATGGAAATTAGATCTCACTAGGCAGAATACCCAGATGAACAACACAATTTCAAGTTCAACCAAGTGCGAGAGTAAAAAGGAAACGCACACTAATATATACATATGAACACATACGTATACAATAGTGGCAGTCCAAAATATTTACATAAATCAACATACTCAATTCAAATGACCAAAGTCACAGTGAAACAATAATTGCAGAATCGATGCATCAGTGGACATAAGCACAATGCAAATCATCACAATATCATATAATCAAATACCAGACACCACAATGCATCAACCACTGACTCCGGTAATCAGTAAACAGCAAGAGGGATGCAAGCATCAAGCTGCATTTTGAAAACAAATGACCATGGTCGAGTATGATACAAAAATAACCAAATTATGGAATCGCCTAAACAAAGTCAAGTGTCCAGTAAGAGATCGTCACAGCAGAGTTCAAAATTGATGCTGTGAAAATCCAGTAATCAAGCATCACAAAATACATACGAATCGGAAAAGATCAGAGATAGTGCAAGTGGAATCAACAGTGAATCGAAGTCAGTGAGAACCCTGACTCAAACTCGGGACCAATTACAACAAAACCAGTTAAAGATACAGAGGCAGTAGTAACTGCAAATTCCAAATCAGTACACATAACTAAAGATGCAAAAGCCCAAAACTTTTAAACTTAAATCAACAAGAATCCAAGTAAAAAGGGTGCACATTCCAGCACTTGAACCACTGACCAACACCAAGCAACACCCGTGCACAAATATGAAAATACAACATAATGTATATCAGTGGGCATAAATAATCACTGAACAAAGGAGCAGCCTCAAAGACTAGATAAACAAGTCCGGATGTAATGCATACAAGTGCACAAGAACAAGGTTGAAAATTATCTCCTAAACGAAGGCAGTAAAACAGGTGTGCACAGGGAAGATTCAAGACCGAAGATTAAACAAGTCAGCGCCCAAAATCGAACCAAATCAACTTCAATAAAAAAAATCAAGTTGAAGCATAGTATGGTCCATCAGACAAAAGTCCCCAAAATCAAGTGACTGAAGTCACAAAAAAATCAACAGCTTCAACTAAATTCTATGGTACAGATTCTAACCAAAACCATAAATCAATCAAGTCGATTACAAAATCAACATCGTAAATTCAAGCAGCAAAATACACAGATAACTCGAGACATGAATTAGATGTGAGCAAACTCACCTTGTCGACGAATTTAGGAGAAGCCGAGCACGAGATCGTCGATCGACGTAGCCACGAACAAGATGAAGGGGCGAACGAGAAACGAAAAGGGGCCGCCATTAATTTTTCTTTGTTCGATTATGATGTAGGGTTTCGAATGAAAAGGGGGAAGAGGGGGACCGGTTGAATAAAATAAAATAAAATAAAAAAGAATCGTGGGCCGAGAATTTATATCAAAGCCCCTCAAACTTAATAACCATATGTAATTTTAATTTTAATTTTAATTTTAAAAACTTCAAAATGGCAATTGACCAAAATATAAATCGTTTTAACGTCGATTATGAATTGACGCGAATATCGGGTTGTTACAGACTCCCCTCGTTAAAAAAATTGCGTCCTCGCAATCATAAGGAATAAATGGACAAATGGTAACAACCATAAAGAACATCATCACAAGATGAAGAAATTAGAAATAGAAAGTTCACCATATAGAGCATGAAAGAGAAAGCCTGAACGTGTTTGCTCGATGAATTCTCTGGATTCCTAGGAGAAGTCCATAGAATTTGAGAACCATTGAGAATCTCCACAAGAGAAACATCTTTATTTCGAAGGTGCTACACCCCCGAAGCAATGATGCGAATATAAGGTTGCTCAAGAATAGAAATCGGGAATCCCTAAGGCATTTCCGTAATTTGAAGACGTGGAAAACATCATGAATAGTAGAAAATTGAGTCTGTACACCGGCGTAATACAATATAAACGCCAAAGAAATCTTTTAATTTCATAAAAGAAATTCACAATTTATCAACAAAATCTAATTATCAATAGATAATTCAGAAATCTCAAATCACAAATATTCAATTATCAAAAACGATAATCAAATCAACAAGTATTCGATTATCAAAAATCGAAAATCAATCTTAAATCACAAATATTTAATTATCACAATTGATAATCAAATCTCAAATCGCAAATGTTTAATTATCACAAACGATAATCAAACCACAAATATCTAATTATCACAAACGATAATTAGAAACAATAAATATCTGATTATAAAAAAAAACGATAAATCAGAAATCATAAACATCCAATTATCAAAACGATAATCATAAATTACCACAATGGTAATCAAATTTCAAATCACAAATATTTAATTATCACAATTGATAATCAAATCTCAAATCGCAAATGTTTAATTATCACAAACGATAATTAAATCTCAAATATCTGATTATCACAAGCGATAATCAGAAACAGCAAATATCTGATTATAAAAAAAAAACGATAATCAGAAATCACAAATTTTCAATTAACGAGTCCGAAATTAACCGAAATAGCAAACACACATGACCCATAACCACGAGTTTTACTAAATCATTTAATTCACTTCATCGTTTCCTTGAAAGTGCAAAATTGTGTATTGTAAATAAATAACATTTTACATTCTCAAACGGACAAGTCCGGAATTAAGCGAATCAGTAAAAGAAAGGGGTCATAGTCCTCGATTTTCCTGAAACGTTTAAATCGCTTCCTCATTCTTTTGAAAGCGCAAATCGTAAAAATTTTGAAAACAATTTTGATTTATATTTTGAAATATTTTGAAGAATAACAAATTTCTAAAACACGTGATTAAAATAGCAATGTCAGTAGCAACTTCGACATACGTCAAAATTTCATCGGAATAATTGGCATCAAAATGTAATACCAATGAATTTTTGTTCATCAAAAATGTCACAAGAATCTTCTCAAAGATAGAAAGGGATATCATACCCTAAACTTGTATTCATAACAAGTCAATAACACACGAATTCACCAATGCACAAGAATTGATAAAACTTATCAATAGAAATCACGAAAATTGGTGAAGCACAAATTCTAGAAATCTACACAAGAAATCCAGAAATCACAAGATAAGAATATAAGAACTCGAACGGGAGTATGAAAACTCGAACGGAGTATGAAAACTCAAACGGAGTATGAAAACTCAAACGGAGTATGAGAACTCGAACGGAGTATGAAAACTCGAATGGGAGTATGACATAGAATAAAAGATATGGCATAACATAAAATATCCATAATGACATACTACTATAAGTATGTAAATAATGATCAACAGGAGATCAACCGATAAGAGGTATGGCATAAAT
Source organism: Allium cepa (assembly GCA_030765085.1). Taxonomy (NCBI): domain Eukaryota; kingdom Viridiplantae; phylum Streptophyta; class Magnoliopsida; order Asparagales; family Amaryllidaceae; genus Allium; species Allium cepa. The sequence continues at coordinate 576,074,485 of CM060945.1, read as the reverse complement.
ATGAAATACCCATACTGACATACAACTATAAGTATGCAAATAATGATCAACAGGAGATCAACCGATAAGAGATAATCAATATCACAAGAATCTTCTCAAAGATCCAAAGAGGTATCATACCCCAAATTTGTACTCATGACAAATGAATAACATATGAATTCACCAATGCACAAAAATAGGTGAAGCATAAAATTTCCAGAAATCAACATAAGGAATCTAGAAATCACAGAAAAAGGGAAAGAGGCCTATCACATGACGGTCCGAAGACCAAGGGGAGCTACCCCACATGTGTGAATGGAATCACACAGATTGAGGTCAAGACTAACCAAAAAGCAGAAAGGTATGTGTGAATGGAATCACACAAGTGGTGTCTAGTCTGACCATCAGAACGATCATCATGATCAACGAGGAGTGTCAATTACACTAAGCATGTGTGAATGGAACCACACAGATTGAGGTCAAGACTAACCAAAAAGCAAAAAGGTATGCGTGAGTGGAATCACACAAGTGGTGTCTAGTCTAACCTTGCAATGAAAGAGACATCGCGCAATTGCTAGTCTAATTCATAAAGCGATCATCAAGATCAACGAGAAGTGTCAATTACACTAAGCTAGTGAATATAAAAGTTTAGCTTCATGTCCCATAACCACTAGCTTAACTTAAATATTTACGAACAAATTGTAGATCTTCACTAGAAAAATGTCACAAGTGGTTCAATCGAACAAGTCCAAAAATTAACCGACGAAGTAAACGCAAGCGTTTCATACCACTTGTTTTGCTAAGCCGTTTAATTAGATTTCTCATACGAGTGAAATAAAGGTTTGTATATACTAATAGATTGGAAAACGGTTTAGGAAAAGATTTTTGATATTGAAAATAGAGTTGAAAACATTTTGATAAAAGAGTTTTGATATTTACTACTAGTATTAAAACGTTTATATATATATATATATATATATATATATATATATATATATATATATATATTTTAAGTGACAAATCACAAAATGATTGTAAAATCAATCAATCACAAGAATTCACATACGAAGACGTGAATAGAATCCAAAGAAATCGATACTGAATTCATCGAAAGGTATGTTCACAAAAATTCCCGAAGAAATGGTCATCAAAGTTGCTAATAAATGATAGCAACAAATCGGGAAATTAACAAGAATCGATTAAATTTGGAAACCAAATCAATTCACTAAAATTCACATTCGAAGACGTGAATAAAATCCAAAGAATTCGATTCTTAAATCCATCAAAGTAGGAATATCCAAAAATTCCAGAAATAGAAGTTATCAAAGTCGACAAAGAAGATAACAACTAATCGGAAAAGAAGAATCGATTAACAATTGGAAAAACAAAGCAGAACGAGCATAAATGCATAAATGACTTCAACAAAAAATAAAAATCGAGTCAATGTCGAAGTCAACAATTAATGGCCCTAATAGAGTACAAAACGATTCAACATCATCATAAAAGGACTCAACGGCAAACCAAATCAGAGTCTTGGAAATCACGAATTTGAAATTTCTCAAAAACAAAGTGACCGAAGTCGAATGGAATTCAAGCAGAGGAAAACATAAAATATCAAGTTCGGAATCGTTGAGATTCGAACAAAATCAATCATCGGCTAAATCAAATCAAAGCCGAAAACACAAGAATCAAAATCAAATGCATATGAATAAGCGTTAGGAATTCATACCTAACAATCAAAGACAATCATATGCAAATACGAGAGATAAAACGTCGACAAACAGTTGTAACACATGTACTATCTAAGTTATGTTTTATATTTGTTCTAAACCCCAAGCTCTGATACCAAGCTGTGACGCCCCACCTCTATACCCACGCTAGCCAAGAACACTACGGTGGAGTGCTGTCAACTAGCACGGAGAATAAGGCTGTTGAGGAGCGACCATCAATAGTTAGGCCTTATACTAGTATTGGTTATCTCAATGGGAGTGGTATATAAATATATTTTCTTTCATTTTCCATCTCTGATTTATTTTCTCCCATCGACATACCCCAATTCCAGTATAAAACGAACTACGATGGTTCGTAATAGTTTAGAACAGTAAATATAAAATATCAACACAGATAATATAGATGCGGAACACAGATGAAACAGAAAGTCTCATATATATATATAATAACTGATGTCAGTTACAATACATTCACACAGTACATATGATACAACTACAACAGTCGACTCAGGAAGTTACATATACAAGTACATTAACGTATATAATATACATGAATACATATCTTCCTATACAATCATACATACTACTACAAGTAACGACGACTACTCCAAAAGATATGAAAGAACTTCATAGCTCTAGCAGCAACCCAAAGCAGAATATCTACAACCTGAAATACTCGGTTTGACCCGAGTATTAAATTCAAAAGAAAATAATACTCGGGTCAGTCTAATTCAAACTCAGTTATTAGTGCACAGAAGCAATAATAATCAAATAATGAATAGACGACAGTAATTAAACCAAATCAGAATGCAATTCAGAATATTGAATTGAAATAAACAGAACGGTTCAAACCATTGAAATATCAATTAAAGTATTAAGATGAGTAGGGCTGCAGTACACGCACGCGTGTACTGCCTCGCCACTACAGCACATGAACTACGCAAAAGATTAATAAATCAAAACAAAATAGAATATCACAAAACCATAACGTGTGGCTGCAGTTCACGCTTGCGTGCACTGCCTTGCCACTATAGTGACGATGTACCCAATGAATACTGTGTGGCTGCAGTTCACGCTTGCGTGCACTGCCGTGCCACTACAGTGATGATGTACCCAATGAATACCGTGTGGCTGCAGTTCACGCTTGCGTGCACTGCCGTGCCACTACAGTGATGATGTACACAAGTGAATGTAAGATATGTACACAGGTGAATGTACATAACCAACTCAAAACAGTCGCAATACGAAGACAGCAAGTAAAACTGCAACGCTCAAAGTAAAAACATGGATGCAACTAATACCCAGTACCTATATGAAGTACAACAAGGCTCAAGTGCAGTCACAACATAACTGCAAGAAAGCTACAAAATGACCAGAACAACCAAATAGTGAATTAACAATGTCAGAGACCAAAGAATGGCCTGAGACAAGACTCAAGACGAAATACACCTCTATACATACATGAGTGAGGAAATGTAACAGCATATAACAAGCCAACACAGTGAAATTGACTCGCAGCAATATACAGTGACAATATGGTAAAGTGAAGACCAACATGAAATGAAGTCTGTGTGAAACTATCTCAAGTCTGGTAACATGATACTACATAGTGCAAACTACCCCACCCAGAAATAGGCAACAAGTGCAAAAGTATATGTAAATGAAACTGCAACCAAAACTCAGATGCAAGCCCATATAAAGGAACAACAGCAAGTCAGGGTCAAAGCACTAGTGCAGACAGACCTGAAGACCCTATGAAGGATAAAATATGAATGGCAATGCCTCAACAACCATTGCATCATATACATGAAATACAACTAAATTCGCTTGGATAAAATAGTGCAGTGAAGAACTCAAAAAGCCAAATGTATTCGAATACATGAAACCGAAAGGGGAGCAAATACACCATGCAAATGATACACAGTGTGTATGATCAGAGGTGATGCAGCATGGAATTAGATCTCACTAGGCAGAATACCCAGATGAACAACACAATTTCAAGTTCAACCAAGTGCGAGAGTAAAAAGGAAACGCACACTAATATATACATATGAACACATACGTATACAATAGTGGCAGTCCAAAATATTTACATAAATCAACATACTCAATTCAAATGACCAAAGTCACAGTGAAACAATAATTGCAGAATCGATGCATCAGTGGACATAAGCACAATGCAAATCATCACAATATCATATAATCAAATACCAGACACCACAATGCATCAACCACTGACTCCGGTAATCAGTAAACAGCAAGAGGGATGCAAGCATCAAGCTGCATTTTGAAAACAAATGACCATAGTCGAGTATGATACAAAAATAACCAAATTATGGAATCGCCTAAACAAAGTCAAGTGTCCAGTAAGAGATCGTCATAGCAGAGTTCAAAATTGATGCTGTGAAAATCCAGTAATCAAGCATCACACAATACATACGAATCGGAAAAGATCAGAGATAGTGCAAGTGGAATCAACAGTGAATCGAAGTCAGTGAGAACCCTGACTCAAACTCGGGACCAATTACAACAAAACCAGTTAAAGATACAGAGGCAGTAGTAACTGCAAATTCCAAATCAGTACACATAACTAAAGATGCAAAAGCCCAAAACTTTTAAACTTAAATCAACAAGAATCCAAGTAAAAAGGGTGCACATTCCAGCACTTGAACCACTGACCAACACCAAGCAACACCCGTGCACAAATATGAAAATACAACATAATTTATATCAGTGGGCATAAATAATCACTGAACAAAGGAGCAGCCTCAAAGACTAGATAAACAAGTCCGGATGTAATGCATACAAGTGCACAAGAACAAGGTTGAAAATTATCTCCTAAACGAAGGCAGTAAAACAGGTGTGCACAGGGAAGATTCAAGACCGAAGATTAAACAAGTCAGCGCCCAAAATCGAACCAAATCAACTTCAATAAAAAAAATCAAGTTGAAGCATAGTATGGTCCATCAGACAAAAGTCCCCAAAATCAAGTGACTGAAGTCATAAAGAAATCAACAGCTTCAACTAAATTCTATGGTACAGATTCTAACCAAAACCATAAATCAATCAAGTCGATTACAAAATCAACATCGTAAATTCAAGCAGCAAAATACACAGATAACTCGAGACATGAATTAGATGTGAGCAAACTCACCTTGTCGACGAATTTAGGAGAAGCCGAGCACGAGATCGTCGATCGACGTAGCCACGAACAAGATGAAGGGGCGAACGAGAAACGAAAAGGGGCCACCATTAATTTTTCTTTGTTCGATTATGATGTAGGGTTTCGAATGAAAAGGGGGAAGAGGGGGACCGGTTGAATAAAATAAAATAAAATAAAAAAGAATCGTGGGCCGAGAATTTATATCAAAGCCCCTCAAACTTAGTAACCATATGTAATTTAAATTTTAATTTAAATTTTAAAAACTTCAAAATGGCAATTGACCAAAATATAAATCGTTTTAACGTCGATTATGAATTGACGCGAATATCGGGTTGTTACATGCTGAGTGTTGCTGTAAATGATCATTGTGTTGATTATTTGTGATAGGATCGTTTATTTGATCGTCTATCTTTGTGATCATTTCTATGATCATTTGTTGACCCAAAGCATGGCTTTTGTATAAAGTATGTTTTTGTGGACGTGACTTCGTCGAGCCTCACACCCCGGAATGGTCAAAACAGGAAAGAAGCAGCAAGGTTATGAGGGGTAGCGCCCTTTAGGATGTGTGCATTTCCTTCTGGAAAAGGGTGGTATCATGGTATGGAGCCCAGATACTTACTCATGTTGAAAACACTTTGTTATGATTGTGTGAATTGATTACGAGCGCTCGGTTAAAAGGTCCCAAAGGACCGGGGGATGGCATATTCGGTCAGTTGTTACTCAGTTAGGGGTAACCCGGCCTTGTGTTGGTAGAGATCCGGTTTGGTTCTCGGGGATGTCCATCCAGAGGCATTCTCATGTGGCAATGGGAAGTTCCTTGGCCTGATCATTCGTTGGAAATCCAAAGAAACAATACGTGACTTGTACGGTTTTAGTTGTAGAACCTGCCATCTAATATGGTAGCTATTAGTAGGCATAATATAATGGTACCTATGCTGGCTAAGATTTATATTCTACTTTCGAAATGAATTGTTCCTACACTATGCACTAATAATAATATGAAAGGTTCTTTTTAAATGCGTATCAAGCATCTTTGACTATCATAAGGAGAAATCTTCTCCAAGTCTGCGTTTGCATTGTGTGTGTGGCAGGAGGTCTTATGGTAGTCTCATTTTTAAAAGCATTGTGAATTGACTTTAAAAATATTCCTCTATTTTGATTTTAAAGGTAAATAAACTGTTTTGAGTTCTCACACCAGTCACATGACTGACTTGGAGTTTATTTTTTTCCTTCCTAAACTCTGGGTGCCCACCAATTTTCACACGGGCAGTCAAGAGTTAGGTTTATCAGGATATTCTGGATATTCTGGAGTTGCTGGAGGCAAGCTAGATGGCATGGCGTATTACTAGTATATAGTATTTCTTTTTCCGCTGCACTGTATGTTGTTGTACACTCTGATGTAATGTAATGTGATGTAATAACTGATATAGTTCTTTGTTTAAAGATTATTCATTTATTATTATATGTTGTTCCGCTGCGAATTGTGAGATTCTATTGTTGTTCTATTGTTTTCTGTTCCGTTCTATGTTCTCTATTCTCTTTTTCTTCTATTTTAAAAATTTCTATTTTCCATTTTCTCTCCTCCCTATTTTCTATCTTTTTCTCTCTTTTTCTTCTTTTCTTCTTTCTTAAAACCCTCAGTGGTCGGTTTTCCGTCGTTCGATTGCTCGGCAGTCGATAAAGTGAGTATCGATGTTGAATTTTCGGAAGTCGAAGAATTGGGTCCTGACATCCAAGTTGTTTTAAAATAATTCAATTTAATTATCTATATACACACAGATAGATAATTCACATCATCACAATAGATAATCAACATTATCATCATAAACAGGTAATCCATATTATCATCACAAATTGATAATCTCCATTATCATCACCAATAGATAATTCATATTATCATCACAATGCAACCAATGTATCCATATCACACAATATTACTAATCTCATATCTGAGATTCAAACCATTCAAAGAAATCCATGTATAAACAAGGATTAATAATCACACCATATATAATTAATTTAAAATGAATTAAATTAATTACATCATCTCTAATTAATTTAAAATAAATTAAATTAATTACCTCAATCTATAAATCCTGCTTATATAACCATTAATTACAAACCAATCATCTAATTAATTCCCTTGATTAATTGCCCTTGATTAATCATTCTTTAATTACATTCAAGTAATTAATTCCATAAATTCATTATTCTTAATCAAATACAATAACTAACCTTTAATTACTTCATTAATTAATTAATTATAATTAATTACATTAATCCTTAATTAATTACACTAATTAATTACCTCATTAATCACTTATCATTGATTAATTAATCTTAATCAAATCATTAATTTAATTAATTAATGATTCCTAATTGCATTTAAATTAATTAGCTTCATTAGGCAATTAACCTTAATTATTAATCACTTTTGATTAATTAACTTCAGTAATTAACTATTCTTAATTACTTCATTGAGTAAATTGATTACCCCTAAATTAATTATATTCAATAATTAATTATATTTATTAATCAGCCTTGATCAATTTTATTAGTAATTAATTACCCTTAATTAATTACATTACATAATATTTTCCAAATGACTTAATCAATCAGTGCTTAAATTAATTACACCAAGTAATTAATTATTAATTACTTTCATAAAGTAGTTATCCTCCATAATAATTACACAAGCAAATAATCCCAACTCTTCCATACTTCAATAATTTACATTCAGTAATTACTCATCTTAATTACTTCTCTAAGTAGTTATCCTTATTAATTACTTATTAACCCTTCAAATGATTATTCTAAATTAATTAAACTTAATTAATTAATTTAAACTAATCAAATTAATTAATTAATTACAATAAGTAATTAATAACTTTAATTACTTTCATAAAGTAATCATACTTAACCAAATACCATAATGATTATCTAATTTAATTAATCTAATTAATTATCAAAATTAATCATTTAATGACCTTCATTAACTTATCAACAATTTCCTTAATTACCTTTCTAAAGTAATTAACTTAAATTAATCATTATTACTCACAAATTTATTAATCTTTAATAATTATTTAATTAATCACTAATTGTTTAATTAATTTAGTTTTAGCTTAATTAATCTTAATCTCTTGATAAATTAATTTCTAATTGTAACGACCCATAATTTTCGATTATTAAAATATTAATTAAATAATATTTTATAATTTTGTATTGAAATAAAACTAAAAAAAATTGATGTTACAAGGAGAAGAATAACTAGAATGTAATGTTAGTAATGTTAATATAAGGTAATTGCTAACTATTTTAATCTAATTTCTAATTAATTGAAGTGACTTTAAGGTTATAATTAGTTATAACTAAAATAAGGAAATACATTGAACGTTGAAATTATATGTAATCAATTAGAATTGGCTAATATTGAATATGAAATCAGTGGTGATGTCTGAACGCTACTGATAAATATTTAAAGTAATTTCAAACTAATTGAAATACATTATAGGTTGACTTGGTTATGATTGTAAATAATGAAATAAATTAAATGATGCAGATGGTGAACTTGTATGTAGTTAATTGAAATAGGTTAATATTGAATATAAAACCTTTTGGGTAAGCAAATTATAACCCTTGGTTGTAAAGAATAAGATAAGGGGTATGAATTATTATTATAAACGATTGTATTAACTATTTTCTCATTAATTTATCATTTTAATATTGAGTGGATAATTAATTGAATTAAGGCAATTGAATGTTGGGTTTAATGTTGGAATTGTATGATAGTGATTAAAATAATTGTAACGTTATTTGATGATAAGTTGAAATAAGGAAATGAATTAAATGTTATATACAAACGGAAATTATATGAAATTAATGGAAAATTGAGTATAATTAGGATTGTTTAAGTAGTCATAGCATTTGTTGTTAATAATAATCTTGTAAATGCGATTAAGTAAGTAAAAGGTAACATTTGTCATTCATCACCTATTTATTTAATCTATTGAAATTAAATTGAAAATCAATTGCAGTAAATCTAATTACCTACTACAGTTAATATGAACTAAAGTGATAAATATAGAAGATTGAGGTAATGAAATGGTAAACCAACGTTAAGTATATATATAATATGATAATTGATTGAATAATAAGATTAAAAAAAACAAAATAAGTATATGTTGGAATTTAAATTAATTAATGAATTTATTGCCGTTAATTTGACTTGGAAGCTTCTAATAAAAGGGAAAGAGAATTTATTTGAAATTAATGGCGTTTATTGAAAGAAATGTACGTTTGTTATAATCCGTTATGAGTGTAATTTTGAAATTAATTACAATTATGTCGATTTGGGATCTTTCAATTTTTAAAAAAAAGAAACATTAATATTAATTTTTGGATTTAACGAAAGAAACATACATTATTGTAAAAAAATAAAAAGAACATTTTAATGAAAATAAAACAAACATTTTCATTTTTAAGGTAAAAATAATTCTATATAGAGAAGAAAAAATGAATTTTAAAACAATATTTTACACTCATTAAGTATACATTTGAGGCTGTATATAAGTGATTTTAACACTAATCTTGAAGTTTAAATTTAATTGACTTTTTAGGTTGTGCAATTCCCCAATGAGAAAAACATTATTTGAGAGGCAAAAAACTTGAATTTGAGTTCTAGATCATCTTTTATTTTTTTGTAACGTTACACTGGTTATTGTATTCAAATTTATTTACTATATGTTAATTATGTGTAAACGAGTGTGAAAAAGGGTATATTCAGTGATAATATATTTAATTGAATGGATCATGCAATTAACTAGATCCTAAGTGGTCCCTTCATTTCCTTATTATTTAATACACCTACCACCATTTCCACATTTGGTTTTATTGCAATTCTTTGATGTAATTGAAACGTGAATTTATATCCTTTCTTATTCTTCCGTTTTGTTTATTTGTTTCCCAAAGCATCTACTTAGATCATACAGTTTTGTTTTATTTGTCCCTTCCATACATATTTCATTTGTCACTTCCCTTTCTTCTTTTGTTTTATATCATATATCATTCTTTCCTCTCGAAATTTCTTATTTTTCAAACATCAGACCTCTATTTGTTTCCCTCAATGTCTCAATGTCAACATAACTTTATACCTCTACTTAATTGCTGCTAATTCATTTTACTGAAGCTATGTTTAGAAAAAGAAAAGAATAAAAAAGTGTGAGCATCCATTTCTTCCTTAACCACATCCGTACCTTTCCTCATCGCCTTGCCTTCTTTTGCAAGAAGCCTTCAAAAAAATTGAACAATGAGAATTAGCCTTAATGGTTTTGGCTTTCCACTTCTTGCCTTTTTTTTGGGTACATCAAATTGGAAAACGTGAGTTATTAAAGTTTCTTATTTTAAGAATTAAATATGTATGTATTTTTATTTTATTTTAAATCCTTATAACCTGAATATCTTCCTCATACGAGCTTTGATACATGCGTAGTTTCTTCCCTTGGACTCGTATTGGAATTCCTAATAACATAAAATAGGTTTGGCTGAGTTTGGAGACTATTGGAAAAGACATCTTTGTTTGGATTTTTGCGTTCTAAATATCAAAGGTGAGTGTTTTGACCCACTCACGAATACTAGATTATCTTATGCTAGTTAAATTAAATTTATAATGTGATTAGAAATTTATTAATTGCTTTTGGTATTATTAGATTGTTATTTAAGTTAAATTTGAATTTATATTGAATTGAATTTGCCATTTATTTAATAATGAATATAAATTGCAAGTTATACACCTGATAATGATAATCAATTGATTTTTGTGATTTATTGGCTGATTTGGATGTTGGATTGTGATGGATGTTATTGGTTGTCATTTTGGATGATTGGATGTTTATTTATGTGTATATCTTTGTTACCACTATGGATTGAAATGATAACTCGAGCGGTTTCCATTGATTTGGAAATTTTGATTTGGATACTGGTTGAAATGACATATAACCGTGTAATTTCTTTAATTTGGATTATTTATTAGAATTGAATTATTTGAAAGATATAAGTTTTAAATTTAAAATTCGGATCTATTTTAATTAAAATGATTAAGATTGGTATTTTTGAATCGTTTGAAATCTTTTAAATAATTAAATCCACATCGTACACTTGATAGGAGATGAAATTCCTGTTATACATCTCTGAATCCATTATAGTAATATTTCTACTCTACTTATTTTGATTTGACTTACATAAGACCTTTTAGTCCTGACTCGAGTGTTTTGTCTTTTTATTACGCTCGGGTCAGTCTGAGCTTTTAGTGTATTGAAGATCATTATATTTTGGAGGATGAAGACGGGGATGAGTCTAGTATTTATTATTAATTATTCCACTACATCATGTGTTCTGCTGCATTATTTATTTATTTCTACTGTATGTATAACTCTGATTTGTATTGTATAGGTGTAATCAAGCGTTATTTGTAAAACAGCTTCATGAACTGTTTATTTGATTTTTATATTTTATCATTCCGCTGTGAGATTCTGTGTTTTATCTTTCCTAATTTTCTATTATTTTCTTATTTACCCCATTAACAGTCTTACCTTTTGAATGATTTTAATTGACATGTGTGGTTTATTGTCGATTTAAATCGTCCAAAAGGGTGGGATGTTACGGTTGGTATCAGAGCTTTGGTTTAGACATACCTTAGCCTGTTGGGGTTAACTCATTAGAGATAAGGTAGTAATACCCTAGAATGAGTTGTCTAAGTGTATATATGAGAGCGTGTATTTGTTAGTTTTATAAAAGTGTTTTATATAAGTTTTGAAATTAATTTTTTTCCTAATATTATATGATATGCAGAGGATTAAATTTTTATAACTAATATAGTTATTTGTAATGTGTTTGATTTATGAAATGGTAATATTTAGTTATTATCATTTGTTGTTGATTAGTTGCGTTTTATCAGTTTAAAAGCATTGGCTAATTATTGTTGTTGTGAATTTTGTTGTTTTTGACCGTAGTTCAACTATTGAAAAACAAAATATTTAGATATTTTGGATAATCAAAACCTTCTGAATTAGTATGAATTTAATGTGAATTGATTATAAATAAAACCATGACTTGTAAATTGTTATGAAATAAATGGATGTTATAATAAATGGTTATAAATAAAGTTGTGATAACTTTAAACCTGAACAATGTCTTATAAAAGGAATTATGTTTTTATAATTTAGTTATAAACTTAAGAAAATTCCTTATGAAATGATTTGGTAATAAATGTAATACTAAATGAGAAATATTACATGTGGAATGAATGTAATTTAAATTGAAGAGAAATATAAGCAATATTATGAGAATGAATAAATTAATGTTATATGTTAAATGGAGAAATTATGTGAAACAAATATTAAAGTATGAAATGGTACTTTCATTAATCAATGAGATTAATAATGAATTTAGTTGAAGTATAGTTGTGATGAATCAAATTGAAATAAATACGTAAGTTGTGCGTATATTATTTTATTCGCATAATTAATTTGATCCGTATTTGAGTACGTAAGTTTGAGGTGAATTACACCATTTCGCATTAGAATTTTTCATTCGATTCTTGATGGTGAATATTGATGTGGATTTTTGGTTTGATTCTAGAGTTCTCTATCATAGTATATGGCTATGCAAGGAGAATGATGGTTTCTAGTCAAGAAACCATATCGAAGTCCGCATTAGGGAAGTTGAATGGACAATACTAGTTCGAAAGCGAACTTGTGTGATCGAGCGAACGATCGAATGTAATGTTGCGAAATGATGACATGTGTACATCTTATGTTCTAATATTATTGATATGCTTTGGCATTGAAATTGAAAGTTGTTGGGTTGGATATCTTTGTAATTTAAATTGGGATTTTCTTTTATGAAAAACTACTATTAATTTAAAACCATTTTTCAAACTACTTTCTTTTATTTTCCTTATACAAACTATTTTCTTTAATTTTTCTTATATAAACTATTTTACAAACTATTTTATTTTCAAACTATTTTACAAACTATTTTATTTACAAACTATTTTCCACAACCATTTTATATACCAAACTATTTCACAAAATGATTGTATATAAAAAAAAGAACTATTCTAAATTCAAAACCTTTTGCAAAGCAAAAATGTTCAATTCCATATGGATCTTCATGCAGCGTAACTGATTTGCAATTTTTTTTTATTCTTGCATAAGACAGACTTTATATAAGTATAAGGTGATTTTTAAAAATGTTGATTTTGGAAGGTTTTTGATCTGAAGAGATAAATCTTATATATAACGGAATTTATATAAGAATGATTTGATATATTTGAGACTATTGATTTTGGAAAATACTCTATCTGAAAATGAAATCTTATATATGATGGAATTTATATAAGTGCGATATTTGAAGCTATGATTCTGAATGGTGACTATATATGGTATGATATATTTTGAAATAAATGATATGAAAAGTACCTTCCATCGGACCCCTTTGGTGGGTCATTTGTGGGATCCCTTTGGTGGGTCATTTATCGGATCCCTTTGGTGTGTCATTATCGGATCCCTTTGGTAAGTCATTAACGTTGAAACAGGTCTGCTAAGTACTTGGAGAATTCTAGCCATGCGTCTGATCAACGCATGGCCAGAGTCTGCAAGAACAAGGATAAACCTGTTACAACATCGAGTTATAAAAGTATTTTGATAAAGTATTATATAAAAGATATTTTGATCATTTTTCCTTTCTAAATACTTTAAAATGTTTAAATATTGTTTATTTATGTACAACATGGTTTAGTAGTAAATTATTTGTGTTCTAAATATTGTCAGAAGTTATTAATTAAACAAAACATTTTAAAGTTAATGATTATTGATTTATTAATGATGTTTAAAAGTATTTTGATATTTAAAACTAATAAAATTTAAACATAATGGATTTAAGGTTTTCAATAGCATCTTTTTAAATATAAGTAATGATGTAAGTAATTGTTTTCAAATAATTTACATATATTTAAAAAGATGTTATTTAAAATTACTGAAATGGTATTAATAAATGAAGCAAGAAAATTTATAGAATTTTTTTTTTTGTAAAGTACTAAAACATTAAAGATGATTGATTTGCAAATGAAGTTTTCAAATGAATTTTTTTTTGTAATTTTTTTTATAAGTTTCTTTGAATGTATAATTTGAAGATATATTATATAAATGGAAAAAATGATTTGCGAAGTTTTAAATATACTTGGAAAATAAATTAGAATCTCAATTTTGGAAGTATGGTTTTAAATAATTACTTGATTTCGAAGTACTAGTAGTAAATTTATAGGTTTAGTTACTATTTGAATTTTGTATTAAACCATGATAAATGTTTTTCCCATGATTTGAACATTCATTTTAAACTAAGTGTGTAAAATTAATCATGAATCTATGAAAATTTATACTTTTATTTAGATATTTAGTGCAAGATTTGAGTATGCTATTAGTTTCACTTTAATAATCTAGAGTTTATACTTACTTTGGAATATTGAGTCTAATAATTTATCAGATTTAAGGAACTTTATTTTTAAAATCTTATCATAATGTTTTAATATAAATTTTTGATACAAATTTCTAACATTGTTTAAACTTTGGGAAGGTCCTTGCATAATGCTATAAAGACGTTTTAAATTTATCTTATATTCCTACTAAGTGAATGAGGTTAAATGTTTTAATTGAATTTTTAGATATATTGAAGTATTTCTTTTCTCTTCAAGGGCGAACACCAAAAACTTAAATTTTTATTCTATAACTAAATTAAGGTATAAAATTAAGTAAGGCTGTAGAAGCTTAAGTAATATTTTGTGAAATGATTCATTAATGGCTTAAATCTTTAATGGAAAACAAATTATGTAAGTGATTGGCCTTTATATAAATAATAATTAGTTAAATAAATAAGAATGGAATTTTACGAATAAAATATATAAGAAATTAGAAATTTGTAACTTGTAAATCAAAAGATATAAAAATTTAGAATATGTAATCATTGAATATTTTGTTAACTAACATGAATAAAATAAACTTGTATAACACTCAATTACATTCTTAAAACACATATATTTACCAAAAATGTTTAATAAGTTGAAATGTTAATAGAATATGTAATAGAATATTATACAGGTAAAACTTAACTAATGGAAACATTCAATGAAATTATTTCTAAATAAGAATTTTGATGAACAAGAAATGTTATGTATGTAAGTTAATATTGTGAAATAATTTATATATGTACATGTAAGAAAAAGAAAAGGACGTTATATGAGGAAAAAAAATAATAGTAATGATGTAAAAAAAACCAATTGAATAAACTTAAATATTGTGTTGAAATTATTGGTTTGGCTTTTGAGATGACAGGGAAGGATACTTCTAACTCTATAAGGATGTATAGATAATATATCAAGTATTTATCTAAGGCTATTGAGCATAGGGTACACTTAATAGTCTATTTATCATCTTGTACGACTAAAATGTCTGAACCTGAACAAATCATCAGTTTGGTTGCTATGGACATATGATTGATTCCTTTGTTACATATGATGGTCAAGTTGTTTGTTTGCATGTGACTATTATTATATTGTGTTGATTTGTTTGTTATTAATTGAAACAACTTAAATATATTTCTTTTCACGTATTATTAACTTCTTTGGATTTTACAAGTGAAGTACAAGTTTATGGAAATAATAGCTACTGCTTTTGGTTTCATAAATTAAGCATTCTTTTCCCGACTAATAGGTATATTTTTGGATTACAGGTTTCTAGCAATATTATATTGTTTCCCATAGTTTGGGATGTTTATTTTTTAATATGATATATATATGATGATTATAGATATCATTATTTCTCCGCGACCTCTCCGTACAAAGGAGACTCTGCCGAAATTTTTCGTAAATTTTAGACTTAGAATGTGAAATGTGAAATATTTTCAAACTTTGGTAGACTTGAATATGAAGAATTACTTGTAATTAATTGTATATTCTATTTAAATTAATTAGTTATGAAAATTAATTGTTTATAAATTGAATACTTTGAATAAAATATAATGATTCCTTATTTTCTCCTTTTCCTAATTTCCTCCTTTTCCCTTTTCGAGGACGAAAAGTTTTGAGTAGAGGAGAGTGTAATGACCCATAATTTTCGATTATTAAAATATTAATTTTATAATATTTTATAATTTTATATTGAAATAAAACTAAAAAAAATTGGTGTTACAAGGAGAAGAATAACTAGAATGTAATGTTAGTAATGTTAATATAAGGTAATTGCTAACTATTTTAATCTAATTTCCAATTAATTGAAGTGACTTTAAGGTTATAATTAGTTATAACTAAAATAAGGAAATACATTGAACATTGAAATTATATGTAATCAATTAGAATTGGCTAATATTGAATATGAAATCAGTGGTGTTGTCTGAACGCTACTGATAAATATGTAAAGTAATTTCAAACTAATTGAAATGCATTGTAGGTTGACTTGGTTATGATTGTAAATAATGAAATAAATTAAATGATGTAGATGGTGAACTTGTATGTAGTTAATTGAAATAGGTTATTATTGAATATAAAACCTTTTTGGGTAAGCAAATTATAACCCTTGGTTGTAAAGAATAAGATAAGGGGTATGAATTATCATTATAAACGATTGTATTAACTATTTTCTCATTAATGTATCGTTTTAATATTGAATGGGTAATTAATTGAATGAAGGCAATTGAATGTTGGGTTTAATGTTGGAATTGTATGTTAGTAATTAAAATAATTGTAACGTTATTTGATGATAAGTTGAAATAAGAAAATGAATTAAATGTTATATAAAAAGGGAAATTATATGAAATTAATGGAAAATTGAGTATAATCAGGATTGTGTAAGTAGTCATAGCATTTGTTGTTAATAATAATCTTGTAAATGCGATTAAGTAAGTAAAAGGTAACATTTGTCATTCATCACCTATTTATTTAATCCATTGAAATTAAATTGAAAATCAATTACAGTTAATCTAATTACCTACTACAGTTAATATGAACTAAAGTGATAAATATAGAAGATTGAGGTAATGAAATGGTAAACCAACGTTAAGTATATATATAATATGATAATTGATTGAATAATAAGATTAAAAAAAACAAAATAAGTATATGTTGGAATTTAAATTAATTAATGAATTTATTGCCGTTAATTTGACTTGGAAGCTTCTAATAAAAGAGAAAGAGAATTTATTTGAAATTAATGGCGTTTAATGAAAGAAATGTACGTTTGTTATAATCCGTTATAAGTGTAATTTTGAAATTAATTACAATTATGTCAATTTGGGATCTTTCAATTTAAAAAAAAAGAAACATTAATATTAATTTTTGGATTTAACGAAAGAAACATACATTATTGTAAAAAAATAAAAAGAACATTTTAATGAAAATAAAACGAACATTTTCATTTTTAAGGTAAAAATAATTCTATATAAAGGAGAAAAAAATGAATTTTAAAACAATATTTTATAGTCATTAAGTATACACTTGAGGCTGTATATAAGTGATTTTAACACTAATCTTGAAGTTTAAATTTAATTGACTTTTTAGGTTGTGCAATTCGCCTATGAGAAAAACATTATTTTGAGAGAAAAAAAACTTGAATTTGAGTTCTAGATCATCTTTTATTTTTTTTGTAACGTTACACTGGTTATTGTATTCAAATTTATTCACTATATGTTAATTATATGTAAACGAGTGTGAAAAAGGGTATATTCAGTGATAATATATTTAATTGAGTGGATCATGCAATTAACTAGATCCTAAGTGGTCCCTTCATTTCCTTATTATTCAATACACCTGCCACCATTTCCACATTTGGTTTTATTGCAATTCTTTGATGTAATTGAAACGTGAATTTATATCCTTTCTTATTCTTCCATTTTGTTTATTTATTTCCCAAAGCATCTACTTAGATCATACAGTTTTGTTTTATTTGTCCCTTCCATACATATTTCATTTGTCACTTCCCTTTCTTCTTTTGTTTTATATCATATATCATTCAAAAAAATTGAACAATGAGAATTAGCCTTAATGGTTTTGGCTTTCCACTTCTTGCCTTTGTTTTGGGTACATCAAATTTGAAAACGTGAGTTATTAAAGTTTCTTATTTTAAGAATTAAATGTGTATGTATTTTTATTTTATTTTATATCCTTATAACCTGAATATCTTCCTCATACGAGCTTTGATACACGCGTAGTTTCTTCCCTTGGACTCGTATTGGAATTCCTAATAACATAAAATAGGTTTGGCTAAGTTTGGAGACTATTGGAAAAGGCATCTTTGTTTGGATTTTTGCGTTCTAAATATCAAAGGTGAGTGTTTTGACCCACTCACGAATACTAGATTATCTTATGCTAGTTAAATTAAATTTATAATGTGATTAGAAATTTATTAATTGCTTTTGGTATTATTAGACATTAAAGTTAAATTTGAATTTATATTGAATTGAATTTGCCATTTATTTAATAATGAATATAAATTGCAAGTTATACACCTGATAATGATAATCAATTGATTGTTGTGATTTATTGGCTGATTTAGATGTTGGATTGTGATGGATGTTATTGGTTGTCATTTTGGATGATTGGATGTTTATTTATGTATATATCTTTGTTACCACTATGGATTGAAATGATAACTCGAGCGGTTTCCATTGATTTGGAAATTTTGATTTGGATACTGGTTGAAATGACATATAACCGTGTAATTTCTTTAATTTGGATTATTTATTAGAATTGAATTATTTGAAATATTTAAATTTTAAATTTTAAATTCGGATCTATTTTCATTAAAATGATTAAGATTGGTATTTTTGAATCGTTTGAAATCTTTTAAATAATTAAATCCACATCGTACACTTGATAGGAGATGAAATTCCTGTTATACATCTCTAAATCTGTAAAGAACCGTAAATCCGTACTCCTTGAATAGACACTAATCTCCATTGATTAACTCAAGGTGAACGAAAATACGAACCCTTATGGTTTTTTTTTTAAGAAAGAAGAAAGAAGAAAGAAGAGAGGAAAGAAATAGATAAATAGAGAATAGATAAGGTAGAAAAGATAGAGGGAATAGAGAACAGAAAATAGAGAAGAGATAATGGAAGATAGAACATAGCAGAATAGAACAGAAAGAAAATAGAACGGAACGGAAAACAACAGAACAACATCAGAATCTCACAATTCGCAGCGGAACAACATATAATAATAAATGAATAATCTTTAAACAAAGAACTATATCAGTTATTACATTACATTACATTTCATTTCATTTCATCATATCATCAGAGTGTACAATAACAACATACAGTGCAGCGGAAAAAGAAATACTATATACTAGTAATACGCCATGCCATCCAGCTTGCCTCCAGCAACTCCAGAATATCCAGAATATGCTGATAAACCTTAACTCTTGACTGCCCGTGTGGAAATTGGTGGGCACCCAGAGTTTAGGAAGGAAAACAATAAACTCCGAGTCAGTCATGTGACTGGTGTGAGAACTCAAAACAGTTTATTTATCTTTAAAATCAAAATAGAGAAATATTTTTAAAGTCAATTCGCAATGCTTTTAAAAATGAGACTACCATAAGGCCTCCCGCACACACACACAATGCAAACGCAGAATCGGAGGAGCTTTCTCCTTATGATAGTCAAAGATGCTTGATACGCATTTAAAAGAACATTTGATATTATTATTAGTGCATAGTGTAGGAAATATTTCGAAAGTAGAATATAAATCTTAGCCAACATACGACCATTATCGTATGCCTACTATAGCTAACTATGTTCAATAGCAGGTTACCGCCACATTCCATAGCAGGTTATACAACTAAAACCGTACAAGTCTCGTATTGTTTCTTTGGATTTCCAACGAATGATCAGGCCAAGGAACTTCCCATTTCCACATGAGAATGCCTCTGGATGGACATCCCCGAGAACCAAACCGGATCTCTACCAACACAAGGCCGGGTTACCCTTAACTGAGTAACAAATGACCGAATATGCCATCCCCCGGTCCTTTGGGACCTTTCACCGAGCGCTCGCAATCAATTCACACAATCATAACAAAGTGTTTTCAACATGAGTAAGTATCTGGGCTCCATACCATGATACCACCCTTTTCCAGAAGGAAATGCACACATCCTAAAGGGCGCTACCCCTCATAACCTTGCTGCTTCTTTCCTGTTTTGACCATTCACGGGGTGTGAGGCTCGACGAAGTCACGTCCACAAAAACATACTTTATACAAAAGCCATGCTTTGGGTCAACAAATGATCATAGAAATGATCACCAGGATAGACGATCAAATAAACAATCCTATCACAAATAATCAACACAATGATCATTTCACAGCAACACTTAGCATGTCACATTACCAAATTGAGAATATATCGCTGATAACCTTCAACTACATAACCTTTGAGCTCGTACATCTCAGAGAAGGGTGTTAAGCTAAAGAATAAATTCTCCGCCACCAACAGAAATATATTTGAAAGAAATCCGCTTTATATCTCAATTTGTAATGTCAGACATACAATCCATACAAGTCTGTTCCGGGCTCGAACAAAACCGAAGGCACTTACAAAGAAGTCCTTGCAATCCGGATATTCACAATCCTGATCGGATTTCCCATCACTTAGGGAGTCTCAATACCGTTGCAACTCAGTGCAGAGACAATCGACAGGTCATCCTATCGCTCTCGCAAATACCGGGTCTTCAACACCGATCTTTAAATGCAATTCACAACGACGTATCACATATTCGTAATGGGTTATACGACCCCATGGTCCTTTCCCGGTTAACCCGAATAGTGAGCGCTTATTCAAAAATAAGTGTGGCATTCACATTCAATCAAATCACATCAAATACCCATTCAAAGGGAAATATTGATAGTCGGTTATTGAACTATCAATGGATATGCACACATCACCAGTTTCCAAATAATTTTTCAAATTATTTATTTTCCAAAACATCTTTACAAGATATAAAATTTTCACACTTCAAAAATAAATCAACATTTATTTTTAAATCCAATTTCCAATTTCATTTATAAATTCCATATTGAATTTATATTTCAAAATATCTATGAATATATGATTTCAATTATTCATTTTCAATTTATCTTCAAAAAAGATAAATTCTCATAATATTCAATGAAATATTAGAAAACATTTCCATACTTATTTATTCATAAGTAATTCACAAATCTTTTTATTTTCTACACCTGGAAAATATTTAATATACTCAAATCGAAATTTAGTATATATTTCATTCTTTAGGGAAATCATTCTCTTAAATATATTTATTTGGGCCAAAACGAATGTTGCGTAAAACATCGTTACGACAATCCAAAATCACTAGTATAGGGATTCGAAATTAAAATAGATATATAAATCCCAATACTATACAAAACATTTCCTTTCGGAAATCATTTACTATAACAACAGTGTTATAGTCCACCATTTCCTTTTATTTCTCGAAAACGTCTATTTCAACAATAAATGTTGAAATCTATGGTTTCGAATCTCAATGCATTTAAAACATCGTTAGATCGTTTTAATTATATTTAAAACATCAAATCTAAACATTTCTTTAACATATTATTCACTATTCAAAAACGTGAATATACTACGTTAACAAATTTCATCATTTCCATACATTTTATTTTAAAGGATTATTCACAGTCAAAAATGTGAATATAACTCCATTAATAGGTTTCAACAATTTACTTATCAAAATAAGTCGTTTGCGAATTTATAAAACAACGTTTATAAATTCCTTTTCTATTTATTTTATAACAACTTTTTATAAATCTCCTTTATTAATCTATTCGATTTATAACTCAATTATAAACTAAAGGTTCATATTATAAGTTAAATACTTATAATTTATTCGTTCACAAAAAAAAGTTCCTTTGAACTTCATAATTATAAATCTTATAACTTATAAGATTCAATTATTTATCCAAAACCATTCTTTTAATGACTTTATAAATTTTATAAACCTGCTGTTTATAAAATTCCATTTATAATTTCACTGTTTATAATTCTATAAATTTCATTTAATTTATGAAATTCATTTTCACTTCATTCAAACACTTATAAAAACTCGTTTTATAATTTCAATATTTCAATTTATAAATACCCATTTATAAATCTCTTAATATAATTAAATTTATATTATTCTTTTAAAACGTCTTTAATCTCCTTTATTATTTCACCATTTTGATTCATAAAATAATTAAATTTTATAAATCCTATATTTAAACTTTTCACAATAAATTCTAAAATCCCGATTAAACTATTTTATAGAATCATTAGCATCATATTCTCAAAAATTAGTTTTTTTACTATATTTCTCAAAAATCATAATTTTTATAACTTTAAAAATTATAACGTTTATTTATTTAAAATGGATCAATTCCAAACATATAGTATATTTTCAAAAATCACTTTATAAATCATTTTAAAATTCCAAAATTTGGTCCAATGATGCTACATACCAAATAGCCAATCACGACTACAACGATATCATATATCGATATGATAATCCATCAAATATCAAAATATCTGAAATCAAAAATAAATACTGTTGAGGAATCCAGTTGGATCCCTCCAACCTGTTTCCTGCATCCAAAAAAAACATTAGCACAATACCAATTTCGCTCCAGTACGAAATTATCGCGGTATATGGGATTTAAAATATTATCCGCTTAATAACGGCGCAATAGGGTCTCATCCGCAAAACAAAAAATGCGGGAAATCAATAACTCCAATATATACATATGCTAATATATATATATATTGCTATTATATATAATACCAATTTCACTGTTTATGAAATATTCGCGGTATATGTTTTTAATAAATAACATCCGCTTACTAACGGCGCATAATGTCTATTTTAACAATCAATAGATAACAATCATCATTCAAACTTGCATTCAAATATTTTAAATCTAACTATTTAAAATAAAATCGAAACTGATTCGATTGAGTGAGAAGTTCTCACCTTGATTTCAATTTCATTTTAGCGATTTATTTCGAATAAAATTAAACGGACGTTTAATTTTACCCAAAATTTTCACTAACTCCAAACGACTCCAATCCAATTCCATCGCGTAGTGCTCGTCCATACGATTCCAACGCAACTGGTTTCGCGCGTTTTCGACCTCGTATGAAAAAGATATGAATTTATGAAGTTTGTACACGATTTTATTTATAATAATTACAACATAAATTTTATAATTAAACCCTCATCCATTCAGAGCTGCATGATTCCTAGCCTCCAAATCACGACCGTTCACTGCATCTCCTTCATCTTCACACACGTTACAGAGCTCGGCCGAACAAAACAACCCAACAACGCATATTAGGGTTTCGAACGCACCCCTCTCCTCTCCGCTATAGCTCGATCAGGATACACCGTATCGAAGGCCTTGGAGCAAGCTACCTTCGGCTGGAAGCTAGTGAAGCTCGGCCACCTCCTGCTCCTCGTTTTGCGTGCGAAACCGGCCCCCTTTCCACTCATTTTCTGGCCACCACGTCGCTCTAAAACTCATCTCCACCGTTGGATATGTTCGCCTCGCCATGCTCTACATCTTTTATTTAGGAAGTTTGTTGTAATAGGGCTTGGATTGGAAGAAATCGAGGGAGGAAGGTTGCGAATTTCTGGCCTTAGATTGGGGGGGGGGGGGTGGCGGCGGCCTGTATAGATTAGGGTTTTCTTTTTCTAATTTACGAAAACTTATGGTCTATTTATAGGAAAACGAACGACACTATTCATCCCGGAAATTTCGAACTCCGATTTACGCGCCGTAACCAGCGTTTCTAGGGTTTACCCCGCGTTTCGGACACAATGGAACAGGTTTCGAAAGCTAATTCGGACATCTGTGCGAGTTATGGCTATAAACGCTCAATTTAAATTAAACCGATTTAATCGATTTTCTAGGCGTTTTAATTTGTATCGGACAAATGGTAAATCCAATTGACACGAAATTTGAAACCTTACAATAATATCACATTACGGATCCGATGAAACTGGTTTCGTCGAAATCCGAGACTTTTTGAAAAATGGCTATTTTAACTCGCCAAATTAAAATTAAAAATAATTCGATGCGTTTCGAGCTGCCACGATCAAACGATAACTCCGATTGACACGAAAATTGAAATCCGATAATAACTAACTATTATGGATCCAATGAAACTGGTTTCGTTCAATTCTGAGACTGTTCAAAAATTGACTATTTTCACTAGTCGATTTTAATATTAAAATATTCAATTTTCACAAATAAACTTTTAATTCGATTTTAAAAGTTCTAAAATATCGTTCTAACTTCAATATGATAAAATAAAATTTTACAAATCATTTACAATCATATTTAACCCAATTTTCAATTATTTCCATAATTTAACATATTAAATTATCGATTTAATTATTCAATTAAATCCAATAATTCAAATAAAAATTTATTTGACTTATAAATTTCACTTCTTAATATTTAAAATTAATTAAATATTCAAATTTTAATTTCTAAAAATTCTGGGTCGTTACAATCTTCCCCCCTTAAAAGAATTTCGTCCTCGAAATTATTAAGTAAGAAAAGTTACAGAATCTATTAATTTTCCAAAATCTATAGTCAAACTTCTTACAATAACTTTACTAAGTTTTCAAATCATACTTAGTTATCTTTTCAAAAACAACTACTATTGTTTAACTTCAATTCCAAAATCAAAGTTTATAGTTTTCAAAAAATTTCCAATTTTCTCAAAAAAATTTCTAACGCCTTAAATTTTCGGAAAAATTCGCCATAGTCTCCTTTGCGCGGCTCGATCCGAAAAAAAATGACAGTATATATATCACAAATATACATCTCATCAAGTAATGAGGCATCCCGAAGGGAAAAAGTATAAAAGTACGATATTTAATCCGAGATATGTACCTTATATTTTATTAGCGAGCATATACGGCTAATATAGCGCGAAAGCGAGCTCCAAATGCGAAGCAAACGCGATCCGCACCTACTAAACACTCAACAAACAACATGAGAAACATGTATATAGACAATAGTATCGATATACAACATATATCTTCATAACAACTATATATGCTAACATAGCAAATGCAACAAAACAACAAATGCAAACATCAACCAACTATCATCCATCTAATATTCATAACCAATAAATATTCATTCATATTCTCATTAATATTTCATGAATTGGTTTTCAATTTAATCACATTTGATTTGTTTACATTGGATTTTATCAATATTCATTCTCAATTCAATTAGTTAACATTTACTAATTTAAATCCAATTCACATTCAATTCTATTCAAATTTCAATAACATTAGATTTTAATGAATTAACACTTACATTCATCATTTCATATCAATTATTCACATTCAATTGATTATCATTCAATTCATTCATTCAATTCAATTGGTAATTCATTTAACCATTTCAAGTTGAATTTTATTTACATAACTTAAGTTCATATCTATCACTTAACTTTATTATTTTACTTTGATACTAATATAAACTTCATTCAATATCACTTAAGTTATATTCCATTTAACTTTAAATTCATTTTTATTTACAACTCATATTCATAAATATATTCATATAGTTTCACTTCTTATATATATAAGTTTATTCACAATTGTAAATCACTTTAATATAATTCAATTCTTATAATTCTTTTTACTTATACAATTATTCTTCAATTTAGATTATTCAAACAACTTAACAATCATCTTATATACACTTTAATAATTTTGAAAAATTATTCCTTTATATATAAAAATATAATCAAGTAAAATTATTTCATTTACCCAATTTTAAAACAATATCGTGTCGAATTGTTCTATTCAAGTGTTTAGAAACCCCTTCGGCATAGTCTTGCGGACCACGCTGACGAAAGTTCATATGCCACGCAATAAATCAATCATCACAATATAAAACAATTTTTATATTCACTAACAAATACGCTCTCATAGCTATTATTACACTCAAACTCATTCTAGAGTACTACTGACTCTATCTCTAATGAGTAATACCCAACAGAACCATGGTTGTCGCTTAACCATATGCTCTGATACCAAATGTAAAGAACCGTAAATCCGTACTCCTTGAATAGACACTAATCTCCATTGATTAACTCAAGGTGAACGAAAATACGAACCCTTATGGTTTTTTTTTTTAAGAAAGAAGAAAGAAGAGAGGAAAGAAAAAGATAAATAGAGAATAGATAAGGTAGAAAAGATAGAGGGAATAGAGAACAGAAAATAGAGAAGAGATAATGGAAGATAGAACATAGCAGAATAGAACAGAAAGAAAATAGAACGGAACGGAAAACAACTGAACAACATCAGAATCTCACAATTCGCAGCGGAACAACATATAATAATAAATGAATAATCTTTAAACAAAGAACTATATCAGTTATTACATTACATTACATTTCATTTCATCATATCATCAGAGTGTACAATAACAACATACAGTGCAGCGGAAAAAGAAATACTATATACTAGTAATACGCCATGCCATCCAGCTTGCCTCCAGCAACTCCAGAATATCCAGAATATCCTGATAAACCTTAGCTCTTGACTGCCCGTGTGGAAATTGGTGGGCACCCAGAGTTTAGGAAGGAAAACAATAAACTCCGAGTCAGTCATGTGACTGGTGTGAGAACTCAAAACAGTTTATTTATCTTTAAAATCAAAATAGAGAAATATTTTTAAAGTCAATTCGCAATGCTTTTAAAAATGAGACTACCATAAGGCCTCCCGCACACACACACAATGCAAACGCAGAATCGGAGGAGATTTCTCCTTATGATAGTCAAAGATGCTTGATACGCATTTAAAAGAACATTTGATATTATTATTAGTGCATAGTACAGGAAATATTTCGAAAGTAGAATATAAATCTTAGCCAACATACGACCATTATCGTATGCCTACTATAGCTAACTATGTTCAATAGCAGGTTACCGCCACATTCCATAGCAGGTTATACAACTAAAACCGTACAAGTCTCGTATTGTTTCTTTGGATTTCCAACGAATGATCAGGCCAAGGAACTTCCCATTGCCACATGAGAATGCCTCTGGATGGACATCCCCGAGAACCAAACCGGATCTCTACCAACACAAGGCCGGGTTACCCCTAACTGAGTAACAACTGACCGAATATGCCATCCCCCGGTCCTTTGGGACCTTTCACCGAGCGCTCGCAATCAATTCACACAATCATAACAAAGTGTTTTCAACATGAGTAAGTATCTGGGCTCCATACCATGATACCACCCTTTTCCAGAAGGAAATGCACACATCCTAAAGGGCGCTACCCCTCATAACCTTGCTGCTTCTTTCCTGTTTTGACCATTCATGGGGTGTGAGGCTCGACGAAGTCACGTCCACAAAAACATACTTTATACAAAAGCCACGCTTTGGGTTAACAAATGATCATAGAAATGATCACCAGGATAGACGATTAAATAAACGATCCTATCACAAATAATCAATACAATGATCATTTCACAGCAACACTCAGCATGTCACATTACCAAATTGAGAATATATCGCTGATAACCTTCAACTACATAACCTCTGAGCTCTTACGTCTCAGAGAAGGGTGTTAAGCTAAAGAATAAATTCTCCGCCACCAACAGAAATATATTTGAAAGAAATCTGCTTTATATCTCAATTTGTAATGTCAGACATACAATCCATACAAGTCTGTTCCGGGCTCGAACAAAACCGAAGGCACTTACAAAGAAGTCCTTGCAATCCGGATATTCACAATCCTGATCGGATTTCCCATCACTTAGGGAGTCTCAATACCATTGCAACTCAGTGCAGAGACAATCGACAGGTCATCCTATCGCTCTCGCAAATACCGGGTCTTCAACACCGATCTTTAAATGCAATTCACAACGACGTATCACATATTCGTAATGGGTTATACGACCCCATGGTCCTTTCCCGGTTAACCCGAATAGTGAGCGCTTATTCAAAAATAAGTGTGGCATTCACATTCAATCAAATCACATCAAATACCCATTCAAAGGGAAATATTGATAGTCGGTTATTGAACTATCAATGGATATGCACACATCACCAGTTTCCAAATAATTTTTCAAATTATTTATTTTCCAAAACATCTTTACAAGATATAAAATTTTCACACTTCAAAAATAAATCAACATTTATTTTTAAATCCAATTTCCAATTTCATTTATAAATTCCATATTGAATTTATATTTCAAAATATCTATGAATATATGATTTCAATTATTCATTTTCAATTTATCTTCAAAAAAGATAAATTCTCATAATATTCAATGAAATATTAGAAAACATTTCCATACTTATTTATTCATAAGTAATTCACAAATCTTTTTATTTTCTACACCTGGAAAATATTTAATATACTCAAATCGAAATTTAGTATATATTTCATTCTTTAAGGAAATCATTCTCTTAAATATATTTATTTGGGCCAAAACGAATGTTGCGTAAAACATCGTTACGACAATCCAAAATCACTAGTATAGGGATTCGAAATTAAAATAGATATATAAATCCCAATACTATACAAAACATTTCCTTTCGGAAATCATTTACTATAACAACAGTGTTATAGTCCACCATTTCCTTTTATTTCTCGAAAACGTCTATTTCAACAATAAATGTTGAAATCTATGGTTTCGAATCTCAATGCATTTAAAACATCGTTTGATCGTTTTAATTCTATTTAAAACATCAAATCTAAACATTTCTTTAACATATTATTCACTATTCAAAAACGTGAATATACTACGTTAACAAATTTCATCATTTCCATACATTTTATTTTAAAGGATTATTCACAGTCAAAAATGTGAATATAACTCCATTAATAGGTTTCAACAATTTACTTATCAAAATAAGTCGTTTGCGAATTTATAAAACAACGTTTATAAATTCCTTTTCTATTTATTTTATAACAACTTTTTATAAATCTCCTTTATTAATCTATTCGATTTATAACTCAATTATAAACTAAAGGTTCATATTATAGGTTAAATACTTATAATTTATTCGTTCACAAAAAATCGTTCCTTTGAACTTCATAATTATAAATCTTATAACTTATAAGATTCAATTATTTATCCAAAACCATTCTTTTAATGACTTTATAAATTTTATAAACCTGTTGTTTATAAAATTCCATTTATAATTTCACCGTTTATAATTCTATAAATTTCATTTAATTTATGAAATTCATTTTCACTTCATTCAAACACTTATAAAAACTCGTTTTATAATTTCAATATTTCAATATATAAATACCCATTTATAAATCTCTTAATATAATTAAATTTATATTATTCTTTTAAAACGTCTTTAATCTCCTTTATTATTTCACCATTTTGATTCATAAAATAATTAAATTTTATAAATCCTATATTTAAACTTTTCACAATAAATTCTAAAATCCCGATTAAACTATTTTATAAAATAATTAGCATCATATTCTCAAAAATCAGTTTTTTTACTATATTTCTCAAAAATCATAATTTTTATAACTTTAAAAATTATAACGTTTATTTATTTAAAATGGATCAATTCCAAACATATAGTATATTTTCAAAAATCACTTTATAAATCATTTTAAAATTCCAAAATTTGGTCCAATGATGCTACATACCAAATAGCCAATCACGACTACAACGATATCATATATCGATATGATAATCCATCAAATATCAAAATATCTGAAATCAAAAATAAATACTGTTGAGGAATCCAGTTGGATCCCTCCAACCTGTTTCCTGCATCCAAAAAAAACATTAGCACAATACCAATTTCGCTCCAGTACGAAATTATCGCGGTATATGGGATTTAAAATATTATCCGCTTAATAACGGCGCAATAGGGTCTCATCCGCAAAACAAAAAATGCGGGAAATCAATAACTCCAATATATACATATGCTAATATATATATATATTGCTATTATATATAATACCAATTTCACTGTTTATGAAATATTCGCGGTATATGTTTTTAATAAATAACATCCGCTTACTAACGGCGCATAATGTCTATTTTAACAATCAATAGATAACAATCATCATTCAAACTTGCATTCAAATATTTTAAATCTAACTATTTAAAATAAAATCGAAACTGATTCGATTGAGTGAGAAGTTCTCACCTTGATTTCAATTTCATTTTAGCGATTTATTTCGAATAAAATTAAACGGACATTTAATTTTACCCAAAATTTTCACTAACTCCAAACGACTCCAATCCAATTCCATCGCGTAGTGCTCGTCCATACGATTCCAACGCAACTGGTTTCGCGCGTTTTCGACCTCGTATGAAAAAGATATGAATTTATGAAGTTTGTACACGATTTTATTTATAATAATTACAACATAAATTTTATAATTAAACCCTCATCCATTCAGAGCCGCATGATTCCTAGCCTCCAAATCACGACCGTCCACTGCATCTCCTTCATCTTCACGCACGTTACAGAGCTCGGCCGAACAAAACAACCCAACAACGCATATTAGGGTTTCGAACGCACCCCTATCCTCTCCGCTATAGCTCGATCAGGATACACCGTATCGAAGGCCTTGGAGCAAGCTACCTTCGGCTGGAAGCTAGTGAAGCTCGGCCACCTCCCGCTCCTCGTTTTGCGTGCGAAACCGGCCCCCTTTCCACTCATTTTCTGGCCACCACGTCGCTCTAAAACTCATCTCCACCGTTGGATATGTTCGCCTCGCCATGCTCTACATCTTTTATTTAGGAAGTTTGTTGTAATAGGGCTTGGATTGGAAGAAATCGAGGGAGGAAGGTTGCGAATTTCTGGCCTTAGATAGGGGGGGGTGGCGGCGGCCTGTATAGATTAGGGTTTTCTTTTTCTAATTTATGAAGACTTATGGTCTATTTATAGGAAAACGAACGACACTATTCATCCCGGAAATTCCGAACTCCGATTTACGCGCCGTAACCAGCGTTTCTAGGGTTTACCCCGCGTTCCGGACACAATGGAATAGGTTTCGAAAGCTAATTCGGACATCTGTGCGAGTTATGGCTATAAACGCTCAATTTAAATTAAACCGATTTAATCGATTTTCTAGGCGTTTTAATTTGTATCGGACAAACGGTAAATCCAATTGACACGAAATTTGAAACCTTACAATAATATCACATTACGGATCCGATGAAACTGGTTTCGTCGAAATCCGAGACTTTTTGAAAAATGGCTATTTTAACTCGCCAAATTAAAATTAAAAATAATTCGATGCGTTTCGAGCTGCCACGATCAAACGATAACTCCGATTGACGCGTAAATTGAAATCCGGTAATAACTAACTATTACGGATCCAATGGAACTGGTTTCATTCAATTCTGAGACTGTTCAAAAATTGACTATTTTCACTAGTCGATTTTAATATTAAAATATTCAATTTTCACAAATTAACTTTTAATTCGATTTTAAAAGTTCTAAAATATCGTTCTAACTTCAATATGATAAAATAAAATTTTACAAATCATTTACAATCATATTTAACCCAATTTTCAATTATTTCCATAATTTAACATATTAAATTATCGATTTAATTATTCAATTAAATCCAATAATTCAAATAAAAATTTATTTGACTTATAAATTTCACTTCTTAATATTTAAAATTAATTAAATATTCAAATTTTAATTTCTAAAAATTCTGGGTCGTTACAAAATCCATTATAGTAATATTTCTATTCTACTTATTTTGATTTGACTTACATAAGATCTTTTTGTCCGACTCGAGTGTTTTGTCTTTTTATTACGCTCGGGTCAGTCTGAGCTTTTTAGTGTATTGAAGACCATTATATTTTGGAGGATGAAGATGGAGACGAGTCTACTATTTATTATTAATTATTCCACTACATCATGTGTTCCGCTGCATTATTTATTTATTTCTACTGTATGTATAACTCTGATTTGTATTGTAAAGGTGTAATCAAATGTTATTTGTAAAACAACTTCATGAACTGTTTATTTGATTTTTATATTTTGTCATTCCGCTGTGAGATTCTGTGTTTTATCTTTCCTTCTTTTCTATTATTTTCTTATTTACCCCATTAACAGTCTTACCCTTTGAATGATTTTAGTTGACATGTGTGGTTTATTGTCGATTTAAATCGTCCAAAAGGGTGGGATGTTACACTAATCATTAATTAAAATCTTAACTTATTTAATTAATGAACTTATTTCCAAATTAATTAATTTTAATTAATTAACTTCAACCTTAATTAATTAATTCAAAATTCTTACTTACTTAATTAAATAAATTAAATAATTACCCATCTAATTACCTTACTAATTTAAAAAAATCAAAATCATTAGATATTTGATTTATTTTAAAATAAAAATTTCTTATTAATGATTTCATTATCATTGACAAAGCAAATTTAAAACACTTACTTTAAAATTTGTTTCCAAATTACATTTTAAATTTTAAATTTAAAATGAAATCAAATTTTACTTTAATAAAGATTTAAAAACCTTTTTAAAACCTATACTAAATAATTTCTTATTTTATAATAGTTATCTAAAGGAAATCTAAACTCACATTCATTTTAAAATACAAATTCTATCTAAAATATGTTTAACGTCTAAAATTGTTTAAACATTTAAATTTGTTAAAACTTCCTTTATATTCAAAATATTGATTCAAATTGGATTTTGATTCCATATTTAAAACTTATGTTTAAATCTCTACTTTTTATTTAAAGCTTAAATCTTAAATTCAAATATTTAAACTTCTTTTAAAGTTGTTTAAACATTTTAATTAATAAAATTTAAATTAGATTTTAAAACTTGGATTCAAACTCAGTTTGAAAACCATACTTTAAATCTAAGTTTTAAATTCTGTTTTAAAACTTGCTTCAGATTTTTAAAACCAAACTTTGAATTTGGAAATAAACATGTTTCTCTAGAAACCTGTAACAAATAAAAATACCCGAGTCACCCCTCTTCTTGACTTCGAGCAAAAGCCTCTACCACTTCGAGCAAAAACTCGGATTACCCGAGTGTGACTCGAGTGCAAAGTTACTGCAAAATCCCAAACATTCACCTGACACCATTCTTCACCGTGCATATGCACGTTGGTCTTGGCCACCTCCGGCCACCACCAAGGCACCAAGCAAGTCGACGTTCAACACAGAAACAAATTCCGATCATCCAAAACTCATCATCTACTCGAAAATAATTTTGAGTACCCAAACCTAAACCTGGAAAAATATTGGAACAGGTTCACCATCAAACCCAAACCTGGAAAACCCCCATCCACTCTTCTCCGGCCATCGGAGGCTTTGGAACTCCGTCCAACATCTCTTCGACACCCTAGCAACCGTCTCCCTAAATATAGAAGCACTCGATCCTCTGTAGCCACCGTGCCGATCAAAACTACTCCACTGCCCAATAACTAGGTTTACAAATCAAATCTAACGATCACCATCACTATGGCGAACTTCCACCACCAACACTATTTTTCTCATCACCACTGATCACCCATCCATCACCAGAAGAAAACCCAACCTTCCAGAACCCCGAGATCATATGAATTTCCTCCATTCACAATTTCCAGTAAAAACAGCAATGCCCTCAAATCTCAATACTAAAAATTGAAATTTTTGTTTCGAAAAACAAATTTAAACTTTAGTTTTTAATTCATGCACCTGAAACTAAGAAACTATTAAATTGAATTTCACTTGTTTTTAATTTATTCCGTTGTTTCATTATTTTCCAGTAAACTACAGGTTCTTTTTAACTTAACAAAATTTTAAACTAAATTTGTGATAAATTATTCATACTTTGTTCAAGATTCATATACTATTAAAGATTGATTCAAGAGCACTTGAGTTTTACTAAAATTTTAAACTGGAACTTAGAAAAGAACTGTAATAACATAAAACAGTATCGATACTCAAATCAATTTACATACAGAAGATACACAATACAATTTTAGCACAGGAAACAAGCATGCATTTCATAACCATTCTTAGGATTTTAAATTTATGAGGTTACTTACAAACATACTTGTTTTTCATAGATGATTTGGCAACAAAAGTATTTACTTAAATTTTATACTGTAATGTTACTTACAAACATACGAATCAACATGCTACCAAGTATATAAACACAAGGCATACTTATTTCAGTCATAAATCAAGCAACAGATTATACTTAAGTTTTATTTTAAAAAAAGAAGTTACTCACCTGATATTTTTGAAAGACAGAGCACTAAATTTCCAGAAAAGCTTTTACTCCTTTCACCTGATTAAGAAACTTGAATTGCTTTTACTTCCTAATTATAAACTGAGTTGCTGTTGATTTAAACTTGAGTTGCTTTGCATTTAGATTTGCATGCAGGCTATTTGAAACTTTGTTGAAGACATAAGACTTGATTTTGAACTTGCATGCAGGCCTGATTCCAGATTCAATTAACTTAAACTTGAATTACAGATTCCACTTATTCCTAGATTAAAAAATGCATGCAGGCATATGCTTTGATTTTGCATTTGAATGGAATTACAGGTTTAACATGCAGGCTTTTCATTTTTATTTTTGAAGAAGAGTTTCAGATTGGATTTTGAAAATAAATTATAGGATATTGATTTGGTTTTTGAGAGTTTTGGAAATAAATTGTTTCAGCTGAAATTTTCTCTTCTTAACTTTGAAAAAAATGGAGATTAGAAAAGGAAAAATTGAAGAAACATGTTTTTATAAGTGAAATTGATTTATTTAAAAATTAAATAAAAATAAAATAAAAATAAAAGGACACTTGTAAGAAAACAACATTTGTCACATTAGTTATTTAATTCAACTACACTTGTCATTATACCACTTAATATAATAACATATGTCTTGAGAATTATTTTATTTGTTTTTATTTATTTTAAAAGTAAATGAAGCCCTTTTTCTTTATTTATTTATTAAATACATACATTCATACATACATACATACATATATATATATATATATATATATATATATATATATATATATATAAAATAATATCATAAGTAAATGCATATGCATTTCTTTTTAAAGAAAATGAAATGAAACAAATTATAGAAAAAATGAAAGCTTACTTATATAATTTAGATATGTTTATTCTTTTGACAAAATTAATTCAAATATACATTTAAAAAAATCCAATTTAAAACTAATTTATATTAACATATTTAGTTTAACAATAATAATCTTGTCTTTTAAAAATCTATCTATATTTATACATTTATTATTATTTGAAAATAACATATTTATTAATTTAAAATAATTTAGAAAAACAATAATAAATTACTTATCACTAATCTAACTTATTTAAATGCATAAATGTTTTAATATATAAATGGTATTTTAAATTTTCATATATATAATTCCAAATTATATTTATTAAGCTATATTCAAAAAGAAATAAAATAAACCTTTGTTTATCTTATTTAAAATTTAAACTATGCTTTAAAATATATTTAAACAATTTAAAACATTTTCTTTAAGTAGTCTTAAAACCAAATAGTTATTTATTAAATAGTTTTAAATAGTTATATATTAAATAAAATAATAATTTCCAAATTATCAAAATGATATTAAAATTTAAAAACAAGATTTTATTTGTTTATTAAACTTCAATCAAAACTTATCTATCTACTATATATATACACACATTATAAATAGAAAGCAATTTATTAGCTTTTTAAAAGATAAAATTCATCAATTAAACATTAATTTAATTGGATTATTAAATCAAGTTAATTTTATTAACAGAATTTGTCAAATCCATTTAATTTTAAATACAGATTATTAAATTGATATTGCCAAAATTTCCGGGATATCACAGGACGGACTTGTACGGATGAATGCTTTCAGAATATCGTAAGGTGGACGATGAGCATTATAAGTGAAGTGTTCTAAAAAGGTAACGCTTAGCCTCAAGCCTCATCAACCAGGAATGAATGAAATCAGGGGTTATGCAGCAAGGCTAGGTCGGTAGCGCCCATTAGGGTGAGGTCATCCCTGTCTAGATGTCCCTTTTTATTCGGCTTAGTGGTGCGATTACTGATCCTAACCGTGGGGTGATCTTACTTGGGATTATCCAGTAAGGGGTAGTCCCGTACTTATGTTGCAGGGGGTCGAGAGTGATCCTCGGTATGCTGATCAAGACAGGTACCTTGACAGGTGGTACCCCAGTGCCTAGTCATTAGTTAGAAATCCATTCTCCCTACGCGCCTGTACGGTTTTGATTGTGCCCAACTATTTCTGTAATGTGAGATGTAAGCATTTCAGCTAGATTCTATTTTACTTTCTATAGACACTGTTATAATATCGGAGAATTTTGATAAAAAGTGTTTTACCTATCGTAAGGTAAAAACCCGACATGTTTATTTGTGGCGTGGTATTATGAGATGCTTTTGTTTTCAAAAGAATTTTGAAACTTTAACAATCAATTTAACTGTGGTTTTCTAACGCTGGTTTTCCAGACTGACTTAGGTGTTATTTAACTATAATGCTCAGGTCAGATCGAGTATTATAGGATACAGAAAAGGATGCTGTGGAGCTCAAGAGACGAGCTGGATGGCGATACGTACTTCCGTACTTGATTATTATTCCGATGTGTATTCGGTTTTGAGGACAAGTTTATATGACTGTCCAGTTGTATGTTATTGATGTTGTTGAACTTTGATGATGTATTCTGATGATGCATGAATAAAACAGATATAGCTTTTTTTTTTGTGTAAAGATCTGTTATTATCTATTATATTCTATTCCGATGCGATGGTTAAATTCTGATGTTGTTTCCTATTTTCTTCTTCTACCTCTTCTTCTTTAACCCAAATGATTCGTATTTCCGTTCATCTTGAGTTGATTAATGGAGAATAATGTTGACTCAAAGGGGTACGGATTTACGGGTCATTATACTTGGTATCAGAGCAGAAGGTTGGAGATAACCTTGACTCTGGTGGGGATTACTCATTAAAAATAGAGTTTGTAGTACTCTAGAATGAGTTGAGCGTATTAATAATTATGAGTGCGTATTTGTTAGTGGATATCAAAATGGTTTTATATTGTTTGCACAAAAAATGGGCAAACACCTCCAAGTCGTATGATTTAGTTGATTATATGTTGTTCTGAGTGATTTGGGTGATTTATGTAAATATATAAAATAGATGGACTAAACTGTAAAAGACGCATAGATTTATAGTGGTTCGGCCAGAATGTGCCTACATCCACTTTATATGTTATTCTCCTTTTCTCTTGGGATTACAAGTACAAAGCTTTTATTACAAGAGTATGAAAGCTGTTTGAAAGTTCTATGCATGCTTGAGCTCTCAAACTTGTCCGCCATTGTTGTACCCCTGCCCCTTTATTTATAGAGTGAGGCTGGGGGCAGGGGTCTTGGAGGTATATAGCTGCTGGTGGGCCTGGGCTGATGCTATCTGGCATGGCAACGTTGGTTCGGCAAAGCCTTGGTTCGGTGATGCATGGAAGTGGGTTGGTCCGGTAGAGGTTGGTCCGGTGGTAGGTGAAGTGGGTTGGTTCGGTCGTTCCTGGAAGTGGAGTTGGTCCGGTGGGACGTTGGTCCGGTAGTGGCTAGGTGGATTTTGGTCCGGTGATGGAGGAGAGGGGGCATGGTTCGGTAGGTATTGGAGAAGCATTGGTTCGGCAGGGAAGTGGTCCGGTGACGAGTGTGTTGGTTCGGTGGTGGAAATGCACACAACACTTGCCCCCTAAAGTAGGGCATGTGCATGCGCATGGTGTGCTTTGTTTTAACTTGGGTGTTTCCATCCGGTCATATAGGACGAACCACCCGGTCCGGTCATCCTGCGTTCGTCTATAAATAGGGGTGTTAGGCCTTCGTTATTCCCTACCAAGTGAAATAGCCGAATCAAATTCCTAACTGCCGAACCGATTAGTGCCGAACCAGCTCTGACTGCCGAATCTTAATTGCCGGACCAGGTAAACTTACTTCTGCCGAACGATTTTTTAAGGTTGAACTTCCGAGTGAACCCATGGGGTTTTAAGTACCGAATGCCACTTTCATATTTGAGTTGCCGAATGAAACTTGTGCTCGAACCACCTGAATGAGAATGGAAAGTGCCGAATGAATTATACTTGAACCACCGGATGAAGCCTGAGACTCCGAATACCGAATGAACTTTTGTATTTGCTTTACCGAATGACACCAGGAGTTTGAGTGTTTTGAATTATGAGTGAAATTTAAGACTATATACACTTGTTTTTATATCCTCTGTTCTAACGATGTACTTTCTTGTGATGCAGATAAATGTCTTGTAAAGTGGAAACTCGATCAAATAAGAAGAAATCCAAGGATGAAAGAGAGTCCACCGTAGTGCCCCCAGCTCAGCCAGGAATGGAACATCATGGACCCATCCCGAGATCGCTAGTAGATGGGTATGGTCCTCAAGAGCTTCTGAATTCTCCGCCTGACTGCTTTCCTGGCTCTCTCAATGAAGAGCAGCTTGATGTTATCTCCCGCTCCTTTAGGATTGATAGAGCACGCATGCTGTTGCCAGGGAAGGGGTCATTCCATATAATCCCCCTGAAGGATTCTTCGCTTATAGTAGGTACCACTGCATGTGTGGGGCCATTCCTCCAATCAATGCTTGGATAGTTAGCTTCGTCACCTATTTGAAGGTGGCCCCTTTCCAGCTCCAGCCCAACTCCTACGCTATCTTGGTGTGCCTATTCGTGATTTTCCAGAGAAAGTACGGGCGCCCCCTTCCAACCGGGAGATTCGGTACCTATATAACTTGAGAGGTTACAAGAAGTGGTCTCCGAACATCAGCTTGGAATCGGCCGTGTCCTTCAAGCCGGTCCTAGACTTTACTCAAAGTTCACCATGTTTAAGAAGGAATGGTTCTTCGTCCAGGATGACTCTGTTTCTATCCACCGCTTCACCTCTGGCTGTAAGTTGAAGCTTATTTATAATTTCCGTTCTGACTGAAATACTTCTTCTTATGTGTTTTTATTTCTTGCTAGCGACACGTGGCTTTGCGGTCGTAAAGAACGATCACCTGGTTTAGATGGCCGTGGAGATAGAAGTCATTTTGGGAAGGGATATGTCAGCTTCTTACCTGATCAGGAATGCCACTCTCCTGGGACACAACTTGATTCTACCACATCAGTCTGTGGTCAAGCAGAGGGATACGGCTGAGGAAGAGCTGCCAAAGCCAAAGGAGGGGCCACGGCGAAGAGCAGCAAGAGGAAACCTTTCTCGATACCTCCCGTCGTCGGGGAGAAGAAACTCAAGAAATCCGATGGACCCTCTCCCAGCAAATGCCCAGATTTTCGGAGGAGGAGAGCGCGGAGGGAAAGAGGCGAGGGTGAAGGAGGTGAGGCGGAGAGAGGAAGTGGTAGAGAAGGTGATGGTGGTGGTGATGGACAGAGTGGTAGTGGCGTTGGTGCCTTGACCTCTGGGCAAGCAGGTGAGATTCAAGAGTGGATGGATGAGGCTTTCCGCCTAGCTTTTGAGGGGTTGGAGGGAGGACCGGCTCCAGTAAAGGAGTCCGAGAGAGCTCACAAGGCCGGGGCTGGTGCCGGTTCATCTTCTTAGAGTATTCCGGCTAAGGCGACTCCGGTGATTCAAGGTGAATTTTTGACTTCTGCAGACTCCCTTTATGATAAGGACTTCGGAATATTTTATGGCCAGCTCCCGTCCTGGAATGAGTTCAGGACTTATTGCAGTATCCCACTCCCCCTCAGGGTTTTTATAATAAATGCGTCTTCTTACTCCTTTTAACATAACATATTTCTTGAATTATGGATTAGTGTATGCTCGTAACACTTGTTCTTTATTCCAGGGGCAGGCGAGGTGGCCAAGACATCAGATGTTCGACACCGCCTCGAACAATACAAGCTACTCAGAGCCTCTACTAGACCGAAGCCTCCTACTAGCCGCCCCGGGGACGTAGTCGGCTATCGTCCTCTTCTCGGGATCATTGAAGAAGATATCCAAAGGAAGAAGAGGAGCCGCTCCTTGTTCGAATCTCCATCTTGTCCTCAGCCTCCAACTCAGCCGCTTCAGGATATTACAGAGGAGACGACTGATTTTGTACCCTCTCCGCATCCATCTGAGAACCCTACCGTTACTCCGATAGATCGTCCCAGCTTGGCTCGCAACCCATTCGCGGGTCATCCTGACCTGGATCCGAACTTCCATGATATTTCCTTCGATGAGGTTACCGGTGAGCACCTCCTACCCCGCAATCCTATGGTAAGGGTGCTTGATGAGGCTAAGTCTTTGGATCTCGACTTGTTGACCACTTGGATTGTGACTATGGGGGATGAGGCCAAGGCAAACATCGATCGAGTGGCTGAGGATACCAGGAAGCTGATGGCGCATCATGCCCGACTGGTCAAGGCAGGAGAGGAAATCGGAAGTGCTAACATTTGGTTGAGGCTAATGGTTTCCGATCAGGCCAAGCAGCTTGCCGATAAGGCCATCCAGATCTCCCAACATGAGGCGGCCTCCAAACGACTAAAGAAAACCATGGAAGAGGCTAGCAAGGCAGAGTTGTGAAAAATAGAGGCTGCTTGCAAGGAAGGAATTGACATGGCCATCGCAACGGTGGATGAGGTTCGGAGAGCGGACCTTGAGCAGGTAGAGGAGTTATCTGGAAGGCTTAAAGCCGCAGGGCTTGCTCAGGCCAAGCTAAAGGAGGAGATGAAGGCGATGAGGAGATCCCTTCAGGCTGACTACTCGCGATACCGATTGGAGAGGTATGCTGCCGTTGCAAGGTTGTCGGCTTCTGAGGCCCGTATGAGGGAGTTTGAGGAGAACGAGGGGATGAAGGATGATATGCTGCAGGATATGTAATTTCGTACTTGGAAGCAGGGCAACCTATCTTGGATGGACGATTACCCCCGGGTCATGGCTAGGATATATCTCCGGGCATTGGAGGAGGCCAAGGCTGATGCGGATAAAGAGGGTGGCGTGGCCTTCAGAATGGATGTGGTTACCGCTCAGTTCGCCAAGGAGGAGAAGGTGGCGGTAAAGGAGGGCATGCGGCTGATTACCGCCAAGGAAGTGGGTGTGCGGTTGGAGGATGATGATCAGGGAGCAGACGCTGGTAAGTCTTCCCTTTTAATCTTTTCTTCACTTGATTGCTTATCGTTTATCTAATAGATTCTTCACCTGAATTGGACAGGTGGGACCTCTGGTCAGCATGCTGAGAGTTCTGATCCTGCGGTCAAGTAGATCTTAGGGGGTCGGAAGGATAGAGATGAAGTGTCAAGTAGATCTTGGGGGGTCGGAAGGATAGAGATGAAGTTCTGATGCTGCCGACTATTTTGGCTTGATCCGGACATTTTTGGTTTTACTTGACATTCCTGTATATACTAGTTCCAAAACATTAATGTACTTTCAGGTTGTAATTATGTCATTGCAATGAATGACTTTATTCTTAACATGTAATTTTATAACATAAGCTGATTCTGTCATATTTGGATGCTGTCATTATTTGATGTGTTGCATAAGAAATATAGCTGTGCATGTGCTAGTGATTCGACTGTGCTTGATGTCAAGTTCTTGCTTAAAATATAATTTCATGTCTTGCAATGTTAATGTGATGTGTGAATATATTAGAGCTACTTATTTGTATACAAGAGAAGAAAGTACCGCCCTTTCGATTTTTAGTTGTAGATGGTAGCTTTGAATGCCTTGCGTGATCGAATACGGAATGCAGTTGAGTGACCCGTCATCCAGTTGAGAGTTCTCATTCCCATTAGCGAGTGCATCTTATTTGGTGTCCTGTACTTTAAGGATTGTTATAGAGGATAGGAGGAATGTTTTTAAATAGAATGGAAATACCAGAAATAGTAAAATTTCCAATCACGGAAGGCCTTCGATGTGCTTAAGTTCGTGGCAAACGGGTTTTGTAGTCACTTTCCCTAGCTGTGGGTCTTGGAGACATTTGTCACCCATCTTACGCCTCTGCGGGGAGTTTTCTTTTTTACCACAGCCGCACTTAAGACACATAGGAGCCGAGATCGCGCACGGTAACTACCCGGGCCATTATGACCCGTAATCGTGGGTATTATTCGATTTACCGTGGCCGGCTAGCGCGGGTGTCGATCGTCAACTGTGAACTGCCCCTGGCTGGCCACACCTTATGTTGGGGCTTATAATCGGTTCACGGTTGTCGGCGAGCCGAACGCCGTAATGAGCTGCCTCGGCTATAGTCGGCCTTCTCGGTGGCTTATAATCGGCTCACTACAGTTGGCTTTGAGGGCCGTCGCGAGCAATGAGTTAACCCGCAGCAGAGGGATGCTGGAGCAAAAGTGTCTCATTGGCGAGGGCATAGATTCGTATAGTACCTGTTAGGTCTCGTCCAGGTGAGGTTGTGCCGTGAAGTGTCCAGAATGGAAATGCCATTACATAGGATTTTGTTCAACAGAAAAGGATAAAGCTTAACAAGCAGCCAAGATATAAAGGAACAAGTTAAAAAGAGACAAGATTTTTAAAGTGGTTCGGCACGAAAATGCCTACGTCCACTGATTCTCTTTGTTAATTCACTTCATATGGGAAGTACAAGTTAAGAAAAGTATCGACGAAGGTGTTAGATGTTCCATGCCCTCTGGAACACCTCTCTGTCCACTTTTGACAAAATATAAGCTCCGTTGTGGAGATCTTTATGAATTACATAGGGTCCGTCCAAGATTGGATCTAGCGCTCTGGGGCGTGGGAAGATCCGTTTGAGGACAAGATCTCCTTCTCGTAAGCTGCGGTGCTTGTCTTTGGAGTTGTATCGTGCTGCCACTTTTTGCTTGTGAGCTGCGGCTTTAAGTGCTACATCATTTCTTCTTTCTTCAACTAGGTCCAAAGACATATGTAGGAGTTCTTCATTCTCTTCTGAGTTGTAGTGGAACCTACGGTGGGAGGGCACTACAGTTTCAACTAGGAGCATGGCCTCTGATCCGTATGCCAAAGAGAAAGGAGTATGCCCTGTTGATGTTCTGAAAGACGTGCGGTAGGCCCAAAGTGCCGTGGGAAGTTCATCCACCCAAGCGCCTTTTGACTTTTCAAGCTTCTTCTTGATCAGAGTTTTGATAATTTTGTTGACAGCTTCGACTTGTCCATTTTCCTGGGGATAAGCCACAGATGGGAAGCTTTTGAGAATTCCGTGCTCTCGGCACCAGTCGGCGAACTTCTCGCTGTCAAACTGATGTCCATTGTCCGATATGATTTTGAGCGGAACCCCGTACCTGCATAGAACATTTTTGATCAAGAAGTTAATAACTTTTGCCGAAAAAATTTTATTTAAAGGTTACGCTTCCACCCATTTGGTGAAATAGTCGACTGCCACTATAGCATATTTGGCTCTGCCTCGGCCCATCGGCAGTTCGCCAATCAAGTCAATTCCCCATACCGCAAATGGCCAAGGACTGGTCATTTGAGTAATCTCATTTGTTGGTAGTCGAGGAATCTTAGCAAATTTCTGGCATCTGTCACATCTTTTGATGAAGTTTAGGCGTCTTTGTTTAAAGTGGGCTAGTAATACCCATATCGGAGTATTTTCTTTGCTAGAGTCTGCCCTCCAGTGTGATCTCCACAACTTCCTTGATGGATGTTGTACAGGACTTCTTTGGCTTCCCTTCCAGCGACACACCTTAATAAGGGGTTAGAGAAGCCGCGCCGATAGAGGATGCCTTCTTGTATTGTGTAGCGGGAAGCTTTCCTTAAGATTTTCTTAACTTCGCTACGCCCATCGGGCAGTGTGCCACTTTGTAAGTACTTCCGGATGGGAGTCATCCAAGTTTCCTCTTCGATTGCAGCTATCAGATTCACTTTCTCGAAACTCGGGGCTAGTTGGTTTGAGATGGTTATTGTTCCAGAAGTGGTGTCGTCCTTCATGCTAGCTTGCTTTGCCGGTTCGTCGGCCTCCTGATTCTCTCCTCGAGGAATGTGTTTGATTAAATAGCGATACAATTGATTGAGCAGCAGCTTGGTCTTCTTTAGATATGCTGTGAGTCGTTCTCCTCGAGTATGGAATTCTCCCAGTATTTGATTTACAATAAGTTGAGAATCACTATGGAGACATAAAGAACCGACTCCAATCTCTAGTGCAAGTTCTAATCCGGCTATTACTGCTTCATATTCTGCATCGTTGTTGGTGGCAGCGAATTCCAACCTTAGGGCATAGTGCAGCTTCCTTCCCCTGGGGGTGATTATCACAATACCTGCCCCGAGCCTTGTTCGTTTGATGCTCCATCTACAAAGAGATTCCACTTGATA
Organism: Allium cepa; assembly: GCA_030765085.1. Taxonomy (NCBI): domain Eukaryota; kingdom Viridiplantae; phylum Streptophyta; class Magnoliopsida; order Asparagales; family Amaryllidaceae; genus Allium; species Allium cepa. The sequence goes on along the minus strand of CM060945.1, from coordinate 576,030,242 downwards.
TCTTTTGTTATTTCAGATCGATCTTCACCTTCGTTGTTAGTGAATTCAGCAATGAAATCGGCCATGGCTTGTCCCTTGATGGTGGTGCGAGGATGGTAGGTGATATCATAATGACTCAGTTCAATGCACCATTTAAGTAGTCGCCCAGAAGTGTCGGGGCGATGGAGTACCTGCCTTAGCGGTTGATCGGTTAAAACTCTGATGGAATGAGATTGGAAATAGTGTCGCGGTTTCCGTGACGTGATTAGCAAACAGTATGCTAGCTTTTCAAGTTTAGGGTATCTGGCATCTGCCACTGTAAATCTCTTGCTTACAAAGTATACGGGCCGCTGCACGCGATTGTTCTCTCTCACCAAAGCGGCGCTTAAAGCATGGGACGATACAACAAGGTATAGGTATATTTCTTTGCCTTCATTTGGAGTTGAGAGTATTGGTGGTCTCCGAAGGTGTTCGATTAGGTTAAGGAAGGCTGTCGAGCATTCATCAGTCCATTCGAACTTTCCTTTGTCTTTCTTTAGAGTTTCGAAGAAAGGGATGCATTTGTCGGTTGCTTTAGAGATGAACATGCTTAGGGCGGCCACTTTCCCGTTTAGGCTTTGCATCTCTCTTCGAGTGGATGGTATCTTGATATCTTGCAAAGCCCGGACTTGTTCGAGGTTTGCTTCAATCCCCTTGGCATAGACGATGAATCCCAAGAACTTTCCCGACGATACCCGAAGGAGCACTTTAGAGGATTCAGCTTCATTCCATATTGGCGAAGTACTTGAAACATCTCGTCCAGGTGGTTTATATGATCGTTGGCTTTCCTCGATTTTACCAGCATGTCATCCACATAAACTTCCATAGTTCGTCCTATTAGTTCCGCAAACATCTTGTTGACGAGGCGCTGATAAGTAGCTCTAGCGTTTTTAAGTCCAAAAGGCATTACTCTGTCGCAGTACAATCCCCGGTCAGTGATGAAACTAGTGTGGTCTTGATCGAGGGCGTGCATAGGGATCTGGTTATATCCTCAGTATGCGTCCATAAAGGATAAGAGTTCGTGTCCGGCTGTGCTGTCCACGATCGTGGGAGTAGGAAGCAGTCCTTCGGGCAAGCGTCATTTAAGTTGGAGAAGTCGATGCATGTTCGCCACTTCCCATTAGCCTTCTTTACCAGTACCGGGTTGGCGATCCATTCTGTGTAGATGGCTTATCGTATGAAGTTATTGGCAAGTAGGTTCTTTACTTCTTCCTCGAGGGCTGCTGATTGTTCTGCCCCTATGCTTCTCTTTTTCTGCTTTACTGGCACCCTGGTGGGATCGATGTTCAGTACGTGGCATACTACGTCTGGGGAGATTCCAGACATGTCAGCGTGCGTCCATGCAAATACATCCAAGTTGTGGCGAAGAAAATCGACGAGTTGATCCTTCAATTCCGCTCTTAACTGGGACCCGACTCTCATCGGTCTACTTGGGTCATGTTTGTCTGCAGATACAAATTCCATGGCCTCTGCAGGCTCGGTGGTGGCCTCCTCCTCCTTGTCCCTGGAGTCTAATTCGTTGAAAGGATCACTGGTATACCGAAGAGGAGGAGCTTTCTTTAATTGCTATGCTTCCAAGTTTTTCTTGCAGAGAGAAGTCTCTGCATCCTTCCCTTTATCCTTCCTGCGGTTATTGCGAAGTTCAGTTACATAGCAATCTCGAGCGGCGTCTTGATCTCCCTCTATTTTTCCTATTCCGTTATCTGTTGGAAATTTCATCTTCAGGCACCATGGGGCTAGGACAATTTGGAAGTCAGATAAGGATGGTCCTCCCAAAAAGGCATTGTAGGCCGAGTGGTTCTCTATTAGCACAAATATTTGTTTTCGCACAATGGAGCGGGGATGACTTCCTATTTCGACAAAGAGGTCCAGTTGCCCGAGGGGCATCTTCGCATCTCCAGTGAAACCATGTAGCGGTTTGCTGCAGGGAGACACATCCTTCATTGACAGCTTCATTTTGTCGAAAGCATGCTTGAATAGGATATTTACTGAGCTTCCAGTGTCTACTAGAATTCGGAAAACTTTGGTTGGACCGAACCAGGAAGAGATGACCATAGGATCCATGTGAGGGTACTGCCTTCCCTCTAGATCACGCCTACTGAATGTGATGTCATCATTCTCTTTCCGTTTCGGGTGGCGTTCTTCTGTAACAGAATTAACGCAGCCTTCATTGTTTCTAAGTGACTTACCGTATCTTTCCATCTCTGCCCAGCTTCCGTCGGCGATGTGTGGTCCTCCTGATATAGTAATGACCACTATCTTCTCTTGATTGGAGCTGCTGGTGTTGCGATTTCCTCTGCCTACTTCCGGGTGGGGTAGCCCTGGGTTTTCATTGGCAGGAGTTGAAGTCATGTTCTGACTTTTCACATAGCGCTCCAGTCTCTTCCTTCTGATGTGTTCTTCAATCAAGTCCCGGAGATGATGGCATTCATTGGTGCCATGCCCATGAGATTCGTGGAAGCGGCAGAAATTTCCAGACTTAATTGCATTATTTGATTCCTTCTTGTGTGGGGGCGCTTGTATCTAACTTCGTCTTGGGTGGCCAAGAAGATGTTTTCGATTGTTTCATTTAAAGGAGTGTAAGAGTCAAATCTCGGTCCTAGCCTATATAAACGCTTTTCTCCCTTCTTGCCCCCAGCACTATCTCTGGAGTCATTTCTTCGAACGTCCTTTGCTACTGCGGGTGTGTTGCCATGAGCTACCTTAGTTGTTGCTCTGTCTGCCTTTCAATGGCAGCGTCTTCAAGTCTCATATATTTTCCGGCTTCGTGGAAGAAATCGGGTAAGGTAGCTGGCTTTTCTTTCGTTAGTCTCCTAGCAAATTTATTATCCAGATGCACACCACTGCAGAGGGCCATTAGGATAAGTTTCTCATCAGCATCTTGGACTGCGGCCGCCGCGACATTGAATCGGGTCAGATATTGTTGCACTGTTTCCCCGGGATTTTGTTTGATATTGGATAAGGAATATGTAACGACCCAGAATTTATATTAATTAAAATTTGAATATTTAATTGAATTTAAATATTAATAAGTGATATTTATAAGTCGAATAAATTTTATTTCGAATAATTGGATTTAACTGCATAATTAAATCGATAATTTAATATGTGAAAATAGAGAAATAATTGAAAATTTGGGTTAAATATGATTGAAAATGATTTGTAAAATTTTATTTTATCATATTGGAGTTAGAACGATATTTTAGAACTTTCAAAATTGAATTAAGAGTTAATTTATGAAAATTGAATATTTTAATATTTAATCGACTAATGAAATTAGCCAATTTTTGAGCAGTCTCAGAATTGGACGAAACTAGTTCCATTGGATCCGTAATAGTTTGTTATTATCGGATTTCAATTTTCGTAGCAATCGGAGTTTTCTTTTGATCGTGGCAGCTCGAAATGCATCGAAATTGTTTTAATATTAATTTGGCGAGTTAAAATAGCCATTTTTCAAACAGTCTTGGATTTCGACGAAACAAGTTTCATCGGATCCGTAATGTGATATTATTGTAAGGTTTCAAAATTTGTGTCAATCGGATTTATAGTTTGTCCGGGGCAAGCCAAAACGCCTAAAAAATTCGTTTAATCGGTTTAATTTAAAATCGATCGTTTATTGCCGTAACTCGCACAGATGATCGAAATGGCCTCCGAAACATGTTCCATTGCGTTCGGAAGGGGGGTAAACCTTAGAAACGCCAACCGACACGGTTCGTTTGGAGTTCGAATTTTTTTCGATGAATGGTGTTTTCGTCAATTTTCTATAAAAGCCCTCCATTATTCCTTCTTTTCACAAACCCTAGGTCAAAAGGCTCCAGCCGCCGTTTTTCAATCAATGGCCAGGAAAATTCGAAATTTTATCCCTCAATATTTCTCAATCCATAAACAATTAGTAAAAGCTACCAACTACAATGTTGTAGAGATTCTCGAGGGCTTTAATTCTATACGGTGATGATCGTGCGAAGTCGATCGATGGGGCGGCAATTCATGCTCAAAGTTGCTGTAGTTGCATACGTTTTTTGAAGCGTATAGATAGCCAAGCTTCATGGTACTTCGGCCTTGGGGGTAGCTCGTGTAGGCGCAAGGATGGGTGGTGGCTGATCGATGTTGATGTGGAAGAAAGGGTCGCGTAGTTGAGGGTTTTTGAACGTTTATTTGGGTTTCACGTACGCGATGTTGAACGATGGGGAGAAGATAAGGACGTGCGACCAGATCTGGTGTTTGCAAATCAAACGGCTCTGATTGGTTAGGGCTTAAAATTATAAGAGAAATTGTAAATTAATTATAATTTAAATCGTGTAAAGTTTAAAATGTTGTATCTTTGTCATACGAGGTCCGTTTTGGATGAAACAAATTGCGACGGGTTCGTACGGACGAGCACTATGCTATGGAATTTGATTGGAAGTGATTGGAGTCAGTGAAAATTTCGGGTAAAATTAAACGTCCGTTTAATTTTATTCGAAATAAAACGCGAAAACTGAATTGAAATCAAGTTGAGAACTTCTCACTCAATCGAATTGTTTCGATTTAAATTTTAAATAGTTAGATTTAAAATTGTTGATTGTATGTTGAATGATGATTGTTATCTATTGATTTTTAAAATAGACATTATGCGCCGTTAGTAAGCGAATGTTATTTATTAGAAACATATACCGCGAATATTTCACTGCAAAGTGAAATTGGTATTATTTATTTATGTGCTTGGAGTTGATTTTCCCGCATTATATAGCGGATGAGACCCTATTGCGCCGCCTATTAAGCGGATAATATTTTTATAAATCCCATATACCGCGATAATTCCATACTGGAATGGAATTAGTATTGTGCTAACATCTTTGAATGCAGGGAAACAGGTTGGAGGGATCCAACTGGATTCCTCAACTATATTGATTTATTTACAGATATTTTGATATTTGTTGATTATCATATCGATATATGATATTTGGATATCGTGATTGACTATTTGGTGCTGTTGCATCATCGGATCCATTTTTGAAGTTTTAAAATAATGATTTTGGTTTTTAAAAGAATTTTTAAAGTGATTTTTGAAAGTATACGTTTTGTTAAAATTTTGATTTGATTCATTTGAAATAATTAAAACGTTATAAATTCTTATGTTTTAAAAATTAAGATTTTTGTGAAATATAACCAAAAGGTGATTTTTGAGATAAGTAGTTAATAAATTTATAAAATAGTTAAATTGGGATTTTTGAATTATTTTAAAACGGGTTATATGAAAGATGTATAAATTTGATATTTTAAAATTAAAAATATTGGAATTATAAAACGAGTTTTTATAAGTGTTAAAATGAAGTATAAATGGATTCATAAGTGAATGAAAATTTATAGATTTATGAATTTTGAAGTTATAAAATGAATAGATGTTGTAAGACAAAAGAATTTAAGGAATTAACTTATAAATCGGAATTTTGCATTTAAATTGAAATCTATGAAGAAGCGAAAATGGTTTATAGTTGAGATTTATAAAATATATATTTTATAAATCGAAATAATAGAATTTTAAAAAGAGTTCTATTAATGTTGAAAATAGGGTTATAAATGAAATCTTATAAGTAATAAGATTTATAATTTGTGAAGTTTTAAAAGAACGATTTTGTAAATAAGTGGATTATAAGCATTTAACTTATAATATGGACTTTTGGTATATAATTGAGTTATATAAATTAAATTGGATTAATAAAGGAGATTTATAAATCGAAGCTTATAAATAAAAATGGAATTTATAGACATTGTTTATAAATTCGAAATCAATGGAATTTGATAAACTAAAAGTTGAAATTGGTGAAGTATATTCACGATTTAAGTATAGTGAATATATTATCAAATTAAATGGATATGCTTGGGAAAATGAATATTATAAAATGAAGTTAATCGTTTTAACGATGTGTTTTAAAATGTTTATAAACCGAATACATAGATTTCAACATCCATGTTGAAATAGACGTTTTCGAGAAATAGAAGGAAATGATGGACTATAACACTGTTCTTATAGTAAATGGTTTTCGAAAGGAAATGTTTTATATAGTATTGGGATTTATATATTTATCTTAATTCTGAAACCCTATACTAGTGATTTTGGGTTGTCGTAACGATGTTTTATGTAACATTCGTTTTGACCCAAACAAATGTGTTTAAGAGAATGATTTCTTAAAGAATGAAATATATACTTAATTTTGATTTAAGTATATCGAATATTTTCAAATGTTGAAAATATATAGTTTTGTGAAATACTTATTATTAAATAAGTATGGAAATGTTTTTTCCAATATGAAATGAAACGTTTTGAGAATTATCTTTTTAAAGATAAGTTGAAAGTGAATATTTGAAATCGATTTGAAAATCGTATATCAGTAGATATTTGGAAATTTAAATTCACTATGGAATTTATAAAGGAAAGGGGAAATTGGTTTAACAATAAACGTTATTTTATTTTTGAAGTGTGGGAAAATTATATATCTTGTAAAGATATTTTTGGGAAATAAATAATTTGGAAAATTATTTGGAATCTGATGATGTTGCGCATCTTTATTGATAGTTAAATAACCGACAATCAATATTTACCTTTAAATAGGTATTTGTTGTGATTGCTTGAATTTGAATGCCACACTTATTTTTAAAATAAGCGCTCACTATTCGGGTTAGCCGGGAAAGGACCTTGGGGTCGTATAACCCATTCCGAATATGTGATACGTCGTAATGGATTGCATTTGATGACCGGTGTTGAAGACCGGATATTTTTGAAAACGGAAGGATTACCGTTGAGTTGCTCTGCATCGGCTAATCTCCGATATAGAGGTTTTATCACCCTTAGTGACGGGAAGTCCGGACGTGATTAGAAATTATCCGGAATGCAAGGACTTCTTTGAAAGTGCCTTCGGTTCTGTTCGAGCCCGGAACAGACTTGTATGGATTGTATGTCTGACAATACAAATTGAGATATAAAGCTGATTTCTTTCAAATATAATTCTGTTGGTGGCGGAGAATTTATCCTCTTAGCTTAACACCCTTCTCTGAGACGTACGAACTCAGAGGTTATGTAGTTGAAGGTTATTAGTGATATACTCTCAATTTGGTAGTGTGGCATGCTGAGTGTTGCTATGGGATGATCATTGTTTGATCATTTGTGATATGATCATTTGTTTGATCATTTATCTTGAAGATCATTATTTTGATCATTTGTTGACCCAAAGCACAGCTTTTGTATAAAGCGTGGCTTTGTGGACGAGACTGCGTCGGACCTCACACCTCGGAAATGGTCAAAACAGGAAGGATGCAGCAAGGTTATTAGGGATAGCGCCCTTTAGTGTATGTCATTCCTTTTGGATAGAGGTGGTATCATGGTATGGAGCCCAGTTACTTAACCTATGTTGTTGCTCCAAATTTATTGCTTTGTGGTTGTTGGAAATCGAGGATCCTCGGATAGATCGGTTACGATCGGGGGATGACATATTCGTGTCAGTAGTTACCCAGTTAGGGGTAACTCGGCCTTGTGTTGGCAGAGATCCGGTTTGGTTCTCGGGACGTCATTCCAGAGGCGTTTCCATGTGGCAATGGGAAGTTCCTTGGCCTGATCATTTGTTGGAAATCCAAAGAAACAATACGATCTTGTACGGTTTTAGTTGTAGAACCTGCCATCTAATATGGTAGCTATAGTAGGCATAATATAATGGTACCTATGCCGGCTAAGATTTATATTCTACTTTCGAAATGTTTTCTACACTATGCACTAATAATAATATCAAAAATGATTTGATTTTGCATAGTAAGCATCTTTGACTAACATAAGAAGAAATCTCCTTCGATTCTGCGTTTGCATTGTGTGTGTGGTGGGAGGTCTTATGGTAGTTACATTCTCAAAAAGCATTGCGAATCTATTTTAAAATTATCCTTGCTTTGTTTTAAAAATAAACTGTTTTACTTCTCACACCACTCCCATGACTGACTCGGAGTTTATTGTTTTCCTTCCTAAACTCTAGGTGCCCATCAATTTCCACACGGACAGTCAAGAGTCAGGTTTATCAGGATACTCTGGAATTCAGGAGTTGCTGGAGGCAAGTTGGATGGCATGGCATATTCACTAGTATATAGTATTTCTTTTCCGCTGCTTGTTGTTGTTTTTTGTTGTACACTCTGATGATGTAATGTAAAATGATGTAATGTAATAACTGATATAGTTCTTTGTTTAAAGATTATTCATTTATTATTATATGTTGATCTGCTGCGATTGTGAGATTCTGATATTGTTCTGTTGTTTCTTTCTATTCTGTTCTATCTTTCTCTCTCTTCTTCTATCTTCTACCTCTTCTTTAATCCTAAAGATTCGTAAATTTGTTTCTCTTTGGATGGGTTGTTGTGGAATGTTGCCAGCTCAAAGGAGTACGGATTTGCGGTTCTTTACAGAATAAGCGTCCTTGGGTTGTTCCACATGAATGCGGAATTGGCTGATGAACTTTTCTTTCAACATTTCCCATGAGCCGATGGACCCTTGGGGTAGATGGCAGAACCAAGAGGTAGCTAGATCGGCCAAGTAGAGAGGAAAGCATTTACAGAATACTCCTTCAATCACTCCGCTCATGAGCATATGCTGTGTGTATCTTTGTAAGTGTACGACGGGGTCAGAGGTTCCCTTGTAAGGCTCCATTGTTGGCATTTTCCATTCTCGAGGGGTGACGACAATCTCGATATTGCGGGTGAAGGGGCTGGTTACTCTAGCGCCTATTCCTCGATCTCTTTGATCCCGTCATACGCACTCTTTGAACAATCGCGCCATCCTTTCATCAGAATTTGGAGCAGATAGAATTGAGTTTGGTTCTTCCCTGGGGGATTGATTCCGTCCAGATGACCTGCAGGGATGGTATCGTCTATCACTTCTAACATTCTCCAATGGCTGCCTCTGGTCTTCCGGGGGCACGCTGGGGTCAGCCATAGTTGGCCCTTTCCTTGATCTTCCCCAGCTGGGTTCTGTTCTCAGCACTCCCTTGGGTCCAACTTCGGGCTGGACTCCAGCTCGGCCCCGTCTATTGGTGTTTCCATGGTTAGGTAGCATGGCAGGCTCAGCTACATTCGTGTAAAGATCGCGATTTTTCGTTGTCGAAAAACCGAAATGTTATGGTTGAAGAAGAAGAAAGAGGTAGAGGAAGAGAGAAGAAGAGAGGAGTAAGAAAACAGAACAACAAATACCAGAACAGGAAAGAACAACAGACAATATCAGAATCTCACAATCGCAGCGGAACAACATATAATAGATAAATGAATATTTATTAAAACAAAGAACTGTACATTTTATACATTACATCACATTCATTATCAGAGTTTACAACAACAAACAGCGGAAAAGAAATACAATATACAATAGGTAATATGATATGCCATCCAGCTCGCCTCCAGATATCTGTAGCAATACCTGAATCCAAAATGACCTGATAACCTAACTCTAGACTGCCCGTGTAGAAATTGGTGGGCACCCAGAGTTTAGGAAGGGAACAATAAACTCCAGGACAGTCATGTGACTGGTGTGAGAACAAATAAAAACAGTTATTTATTTTTTAAACAAAGAACTGGAGAAATTTTAAAAGAAAATTCGCAATGCTTTTTGAAAATGAAACTACCATAAGGTCTCCCGCCACACACACAATGCAAACGCAGACTTGGAGGAGGTTTCTCCTTATGATAGTCAAAGATGCTTACTACGCAAAATCAAATCATTTTTGATATTATTATAAGTGCATAGTGTAGAAAACATTTTCGAAAGTAGAATATAAATCTTAGCCAGCATAGGTACCATTATATTATGCCCGCTATAGCTACCATATTAGATGGCAGGTTGTACAACTAAAACCGTACAAGGCGCGTATTGAAGAATGGATTTCCAACAAATGGTCAGGCCAAGGAACTTCCCATTGCCACATGGAAACGCCTCTGGAATGACGTCCCGAGAACCTAACCGGATCTCTGCCAACACAAGGCCGGGTTACCCCTAACTGGGTAACAACTGACACGAATATGTCATTCCCCGATCGTAACCGATCTATATCCGAGGATCCCCGATTTCCAACAACCACAAAGTAATAAATTTGCAGTAACCACATAGGTTAAATATCTGGGCTCCATACCATGATACCACCTCTATCCAGAAGGAATGACATACACTAAAGGGGCGCTACCCCCTAATAACCTTGCTGCATCTTTCCTGTTTTGACCATTTCCGGGGTGTGAGGCTCGATGAAGTCTCGTCCACAAAGCCACACTTTTAAACAAAAGTCGTGCTTTGGGTCAACAAATGATCAAAGCAATGATCATCAAGATAGACGATCAAACAAATGATCCTATCACAAATGATCAATACAATGATCATTTCACAGCATCACTCAGCATGCCACATTACCAATTTGGGAATGTATCACTAGTGATCATCAACTATATAACCTCTGAGTTCGTACGTCTCAGAGAAGGGTGTTAAGCTAAGAGAATAAATTCTCCGCCACCAACAGAAATATATTTGATAGAAACCAGTTTTACATCTCAAATTGTAACGTCAGACATACAATCCATACAAGTCTGTTCCGGGATCGAACAGAACCGAAGGCACTTCCAAAGAAGCCCTTGCAATCTGGATATTCATTAATCACGTCCGGACTTCCCATCACATATGGAGTCTCTATACCTGGGACCAGTCGATGCAAAGACATTCGACGAGTTGTCCTTTCGCTTTCAAAAATATCCGGTCTTCAAATGCAATTCATAACAACGTATCACTATTCGGAATGGGTTATACGACCCCATGGTCCTTTCCCGGTTAACCCGAATAGTGAGCGCTTATTTTAAAAATAAGTGTGGCATTCAATTCAAGTAATCACAACAAATACCCATTTAAGGGTAAATATTGATAGTCGGTTATTTAACTATCAATAGAGATGAGCAACATCATCAGATTCCAAATAATTTTCCAAATTATTTATTTTCCCAAAAATATCTTTACAAGATATAAACTTTTCCACACTTCAAAAATAAACAACGTTTATTTTAAAAACCAATTTCCTTTCTCATTTATAAATTCCATAGTGAATTTATATCTTCAAAATATCTATTGATCTATAGTTTCAATAGGTTTTAATTATTCAATTCCAATTTATCTTCAAGAAGATAAATTCTCATAAACGTCTCATTTCATATTGGAAAAGCATTTCCATACTTATTTAATAATAAGTATTTCATAAATCTTATTTATTTTCAATAATTTGAAAATATTCAATATACTTAACCCATAGTTAAGTATATATTTCATTTGTTTAAGGAAAACGTTCTTTTATTCACATTTATTTGGGTCAAAACGAATGTTGCGTAAAACATCGTTACGACAACCCAAAATCACTAGTATAGGGATTCGAAATTAAATAGATATATAAATCCCAATACTATACAAAAATATTTCCTTTCGGAAACCATTTACTATAACAACAGTGTTATAGTCCATCATTTCCTTATTTTCTCGAAAACGTCTATTTCAACAATGAATGTTGAAATCTACGACTTCCTTTCCTTCTATTTCTCGAAAACGTCTGTTTCAAAAATGAATGTTGAAATCTATGTTTTCGATACTTGATGCATTTTAAAACATCTTTAAATCGTTTTAAATTCTATTTAAAACATCCTTTCCCAAAATATATCCATTTTCTTTAATAATATATTTACTGTTCAAAATCGTGAATATATTTCCTTTAATAAATTTCAATATTAAACTTATCAAATTCAATTGATTTCGAATTTATAAACAATGTCTATAAATTCTATTCTTATTTATAAAACTTCGATTTGTAAATCTCCTTTATTAATCCAATTTAATTTACATAACCCAATTTTGTACCAAAGGTTCATATTATAAGTTAATTACTTATAATCCTTTTATTCACAAAATCATTCTTTCTTAACACTTCACAAATCATAAATCTCATTACTTATAAGATTTTATCTACAGCCTTATTTTCAACATTAACAACCCCTTTTTAAAATTTCATTATTTCGATTTATAAAATATATGTTTTATAAATCTCATCTACAAACCGTTCATGCTTTATCAAGGATTTCAATTTAACTGCCAAGATCTGATTTATAAGATAATTTCTTATAAATTCTTTATTTAATAAAATCTACTCATTTTAGAATCTTCACAATTTGTAGATCTATGATTTTCAATGAAATCCATTTTTTACTCCATTTAACACTTAATAGACTCTTTTTAAAACTCCAACATTTTTAATTTATAAATGTAAATTTTCAAAATCATTTATACACATCCTTTATAATAGTTATTCAAAATTCCAATTAAAACCATTTCATAAATTTATTAACTACTTATCTCAAAAATAACATTTTGGTTATATTTTACAAAAATCCTGAATTCTATAACTTTAAAAATTGAAATTTGAATTTATTTTAAAATGAATACATTCCAAATTTTAAATAAAAACATATACTTTGAAAAATCACTTTAAAATCCTTTTCAATTCAAAATTGTTATTTTTAACTTAAAAAGTGGATCCGATGATGCAACAGCATCCAATAGTCAATCACGGCAACAAATATCATATATCGATATGAAAATCAACAATCATCACAATATTTACAAGCAAATAAATATTTGTGAGGAATCCAGTTAGATCCCTCCAACCTGTTTTCCTTGCATCCAAAGATGTTAGCACAATACCCATTCCACTTCGAGGTGGAATATCGCGGTATATGGGATTTATAAAATATTATCCGCTTAATAACGGCGCAAATGGTCTCATCCGCTATACAATGCGGGAAATCAATCAACTGCAATATATACATATGCCAATATGTATATATATTGCTATATATAGATATATATCCTACTATATCTAATATCACAATCAAACAACAATCCATCAATCAATAAATTTTAAATATAACTATTTAAAATTCAAACACCCTTTTGAGTGAGAAGTTCTCACCTTTGCTTTTTATTTGCTATCCATTTCCATCTTGACTCGATTTTCTTGACAATTTTTGAACCTTGTATCAAACAATTATATAATTTATCAATATTCGAACCAATCGAACAATTGAAATTTCATTTGAAATTTTAAATTAACAATTTGATTTTATAGGAATAATTTGATTTCAATTAATTTTAACTGTTCCCGATTTTTTAAACCTTATATATCATTTATTTATTTATTTATTTTTTTACTAATTCCTTCTTTCTTTCCTGGTTTATTATATATATACATTTTTAAAGTAAAACTTATTTACTGTAAATTTTATACAAACTGAAAATTTCTAAACTATATATATTTTCTTCTACTTGCATATATATATATATATATATATATATATATATATATTAAAAATCTATTGTATTATCTTTCTGTAAATCTATAAATCTTCATTTAATTTTTTTTTTTACTGCAATTTATTAATTTCAAATCAAGATGTTAAATTTTAACTTACTGTAAAAATCAAATACTGGCACTTTTATATTTCATAAAATAAAACAATACCTCTCTGTCATCGCGATCCCACCACGTCGCCGATCGAACGCCAACCCAGCTCGATTGCCGTTGCAACCCTAACTATGCTCCAAACTGCATCAACGATTCTTCGCGAACCCACCTTCAACACGAACAACAGTAGACCCTTCACTCGCCACTGCCTCGACTACCCCAAATTGCACGCATCCCCAGTAACACGCTCGCCTCCGCCACGCCTCGAAATCACCAGGCATCGTGAAATTGAATCGCCTCTACCATCGGACCATACTGCCCAGATCCACCCAGTCGAACGAACCACCATATCACGCGGCCACACTCCCATCGCGACGAAATCACCCACTGGCTCGCGGGAGCGCACGCCGCCCCTATCCCCTCGCGCGGCCGCCGCTTCGAACGCCACGAAAACCCCTCCTCTTGTCGCGCGCGATCAAGTTCGATGCATATGGATTCACGATGTCGAGCTCCCCCCTTTTTTTCTTTCCTTCGAACGACAGTGGCTTTGGCCATTTCCGTTCGTTTTTTTGTTTTCTTTTGATTTGTGGGCTTCGGCCATTGATTGAAAGAGGGAGAACGAGATAAGTATATTTTAAAATGGAAAGGGAACGAGATTTCAATAGCGGCCATTTGATTTTTTTTTCCTGTTTTGAAAGGATTTTCGTGAGATTTGTAACGAGTTGGGGAGACAAGGAGTACGAGATTTCTTCCTTTGCAGGGAATAGGTCTGCTAAAAAAAAGTAGGGTGGCTGATGTTGACAAAGTTTAAAAATTTAAATTTAAATTGAATTTCGTTTTAAAACTTCAACGCGTTTACTTATCGTGCGCTCACATATCAACTCCGAAAAATACGAAATTTGATATCCGATAACAATTCAATATTACGGACCCAATGGAACTGGTTTCGTCGAATTCCGAGACTATGCCTCGGAAGGCTATTTTTCAATATCGATTCAAACGATATAAATTCGAAACTGAACAATTCACTTTGAAATTCAATTCTGAAGTTTCTATTACCTTCAGTATTATCAATATTAATTTTACAAGCCTTTGAAATATTTTTAATCGGCTTAAAATTGAAGATTCAAATTTTTATTCAACTTTCAATAGATTAAATTCTATAATTTAATCGCCATTTTCAAAGTTATATTGAAAATTCAATCCAAACCATCATTCAAATATTTAAAATTAATTAAATATTTTCAATTTAAATTGTTCAAAATTCTAGATCGTTACAATCTTCCCCCCTTAAAAGAATTTCGTCCCGAAATTACAAGTTAGGAAGAAAGGTCCTTAACTCGTCTACTATTTTTTCAATTCAAATAGTTTTATCAGCTTACCAACCTAAATCTTTTTATTAAAGATTCACTATTATTTCAACAAGCTTTCCAACTTCAATTACAAGGTTTCAAACAACATTGTTTACTTCAAAATTCAAATTTAAATTTAAATTCAAATTTCAAACTTTCAAAATTTTCTCAAAAATTTTCTAACACTCCAAATTTTCGAAAAATTTCGCCAGCGTCTCCTTTGCGCGGCTCGATCGGTATGACTACAAAATGGCACCACGGCCCCTCAGAATCAAAAAGAAAAGAGAAAGGCAAGTGGCTGGAGAAGAAAATCATCAAATCTCATACTAAAATTGAAATACGTACCTTTTTGTCGAGCAATTCAATTTTTAACTTTGAAATCAAAATCCCAATTCCATTTCTTTTAATACACCTGTATAACCTGCTAGTAGTAATATCTAATTCCAACATTCAAGTATCATTTTGCACATTTCCTTTACAAAATTTCGATATATACTACTTATACCATCTTTTGCTCTATTGAAGTTACATATCCAATTTCATTCATTTTCAATCAATTTTACATTTTCAATTACATTTGGAATTCCTAAAGTTTCAATTCATCTTTAGTTGCTTACGACCAATTCATATGCCATTTTCCATTTAATTCAATAGTTTACAATTCATTTTCTTCATTCTATTCATTTTTAAGCAAAACGAATTCATATTCATTCTAGTTTATAACTAATTTAAATTGATACCATTTCAATTCATCTTAGTTTTCCAATTGATTATATTCAATTTTATTTACATTCCATATTCATATTCATTCCATTTGAAATTATTTCACATATTAATAAATTATCAAGTTAATTTACTTGAATTCAATCCATTTTATTTTATTTTCCAAGTTTGGGTTTTATTCAACTTGATTCAAATCAAATCTCATTCCAATCAAATTTCAAATATTCTATAAGTTATCAACTTATTTTCATTCCAAAACAATTTAAAGAAATCCCAGAGTCTTTTAAACAATAACTCTGGCACTTTATTTTAATTTAGAGAACTCATTTATAAATTCTCATTTACAATTTATTTTACAAATCCCAATTGTATATGAATTCATTTCCTTATACTTTTAATTCATATTTATAAATTTCATTTGTTAAATGAATTTTTTTCAAATCTTCGGTTATCCCATTATTTCTTATTAAATTTTCATATGATAATATTTCAATGTTATTACTAACAACCAAGCATCCATATACTATCATAATTTACAGAAAATCATTTCTTTTCTATATAAAAATAGTTTTGGGCAAAATTATTTCATTTACCCTA
This sequence comes from Allium cepa, assembly GCA_030765085.1. Classification (NCBI taxonomy): domain Eukaryota; kingdom Viridiplantae; phylum Streptophyta; class Magnoliopsida; order Asparagales; family Amaryllidaceae; genus Allium; species Allium cepa. The sequence continues at coordinate 576,014,068 of CM060945.1, read as the reverse complement.
TTTTTAAAACAATACTGTATCAAATTGCTCTACTCAAGTGTTTAGAAACCCTTTCGGCACAGTTGTGCAGACCGCGCTGACGAAGGTTCATATGCCACTCAATAAATCAACCAACACGATATAAAATCATTTTATATTCACTAACAAATACGCACTCATATCTATTATTACACTCAAACTCATTCTAGAGTACTGATGACTCTATCTCTAATGAGTAATACCCAACAGAGCCATGGTTGTCGCTTAACCATATGCTCTGATACCACTTGTAAAGATCGCGATTTTTCGTTGTCGAAAAACCGAAATGTTATGGTTGAAGAAGAAGAAAGAGGTAGAGGAAGAGAGAAGAAGAGAGGAGTAAGAAAACAGAACAACAAATACCAGAACAGGAAAGAACAACAGACAATATCGAAATCTCACAATCGCAGCGGAACAACATATAATAGATAAATGAATATTTATTAAAACAAAGAACTATACATTTTATACATTACATCACATTCATTATCAGAGTTTACAACAACAAACAGCGGAAAAGAAATACTATATACAATAGGTAATATGCTACGCCATCCAGCTCGCCTCCAGATATCTGTAGCAATACCTGAATCCAGAATGACCTGATAACCTAACTCTAGACTGCCCGTGTAGAAATTGGTGGGCACCCAGAGTTTAGGAAGTGAACAATAAACTCCAGGTCAGTCATGTGACTGGTGTGAGAACAAAAAAAATAGTTATTTATCTTTTAAACAAAGAACAGGAGAAATTTTAAAAGAAAATTCGCAATGCTTTTTGAAAATGAAACTACCATAAGGTCTCCCGCCACACACACAATGCAAACGCAGACTTGGAGGAGGTTTCTCCTTATGATAGTCAAAGATGCTTACTACGCAAAATCAAATCATTTTCGATATTATTATTAGTGCATAGTGTAGAAAACATTTTCGAAAGTAGAATATAAATCTTAGCCAGCATAGGTACCATTATATTATGCCCGCTATAGCTACCATATTAGATGGCAGGTTCTACAACTAAAACCGTACAAGGCGCGTATTGAAGAATGGATTTCCAACAAATGGTCAGGCCAAGGAACTTCCCATTGCCACATGGAAACGCCTCTGGAATGACGTCCCGAGAACCTAACCGGATCTCTGCCAACACAAGGCCGGGTTACCCCTAACTGGGTAACAACTGACACGAATATGTCATTCCCCGATCGTAACCGATCTATATCCGAGGATCCCCGATTTCCAACAACCACAAAGTAATAAATTTGCAGTAATCACATAGGTTAAATATCTGGCCTCCATACCATGATACCACCTCTATCCAGAAGGAATGACATACACTAAAGGGGCGCTACCCCCTAATAACCTTGCTGCATCTTTCCTGTTTTGACCATTTCCGGGGTGTGAGGCTCGATGAAGTCTCGTCCACAAAGCCACACTTTTAAACAAAAGTCGTGCTTTGGGTCAACAAATGATCAAAGCAATGATCATCAAGATAGACGATCAAACAAATGATCCCATCACAAATGATTAATACAATGATCATTTCACAGCATCACTCAGCATGCCACATTACCAATTTGGGAATGTCTCACTAGTGAACCATCAACTATATAACCTTTGAGTTCGTACGTCTCAGAGAAGGGTGTTAAGCTAAGAGAATAAATTCTTCGCCACCAACAGAAATTTATTTGATAGAAACCAGTTTTACATCTCAAATTGTAACGTCAGACATACAATCCATACAAGTCTGTTCCGGGATCGAACAGAACCGAAGGCACTTCCAAAGAAGCCCTTGCAATCCGGATATTCATTAATCACGTCCGGACTTCCCGTCACATATGGAGTCTCTATACCGGGGACCAGTCGATGCAAAGACATTCAACGAGTTGTCCTTTCGCTTTCAACAATATCCGGTCTTCAACATCGGTCTTCAAATGCAATTCATAACGACGTATCACTATTCGGAATGGGTTATACGACCCCATGGTCCTTTCCCGGTTAACCCGAATAGTGAGCGCTTATTTTAAAAATAAGTGTGGCATTCAATTCAAGCAATCACAACAAATACTCATTTAAGGGTAAATATTGATAGTCGGTTATTTAACTATCAATAGAGATGAGCAACATCATCAGATTCCAAATAATTTTCCAAATTATTTATTTTCCCAAAAATATCTTTACAAGATATAAACTTTTCCACACTTCAAAAATAAACAACGTTTATTTTAAAAACCAATTTCCTTTCTCATTTATAAATTCCATAGTGAATTTATATCATCAAAATATCTATTGATCTATAGTTTCAATAGGTTTTAATTATTCAATTCCAATTTATCTTCAAGAAGATAAATTCTCAAAAACGTCTCGTTTCATATTGGAAAAGCATTTCCATACTTATTTAATAATAAGTATTTCATAAATCTTATTTATTTTCAATAATTTGAAAATATTCAATATACTTAACCCATAGTTAAGTATATATTTCATTTGTTTAAGGAAAACGTTCTTTTATTCACATTTATTTGGGTCAAAACGAATGTTGTGTAAAACATCGTTACGACAACCCAAAATCACCAGTATAGGGGTTCGAAATTAAATAGATATATAAATCCCAATACTATACAAAAATATTTCCTTTCGGAAACCATTTACTATAACAACAGTGTTATAGTCCATCATTTCCTTATTTTCTCGAAAACGTCTATTTCAACAATGAATGTTGAAATCTACGACTTCCTTTCCTTCTATTTCTCGAAAACGTCTGTTTCAAAAATGAATGTTGAAATCTATGTTTTCGATACTTGATGCATTTTAAAACATCTTTAAATCGTTTTAAATTCTATTTAAAACATCCTTTCCCAAAATATATCCATTTTCTTTAATAATATATTTACTGTTCAAAATCGTGAATATATTTCCTTTAATAAATTTCAATATTAAATTTATCAAATTCAATTGATTTCGAATTTATAAACAATGTCTATAAATTCTATTCTTATTTATAAAGCTTCGATTTATAAATCTCCTTTATTAATCCAATTTAATTTACATAACCCAATTTTGTACCAAAAGTTCATATTATAAGTTAATTACTTATAATCCTTTTATTCACAAAATCATTCTTTCTTAACACTTCACAAATCATAAATCTTATTACTTATAAGATTTTATCTACAGCCTTATTTTCAACATTAACAACCCCTTTTTAAAATTCTATTATTTTGATTTATAAAATATATGTTTTATAAATCTCATCTACAAACCGTTCATGCTTTATTAAGGATTTCAATTTAACTGTCAAGATCTGATTTATAAGATAATTTCTTATAAATTCTTTATTTAATAAAATCTACTTATTTTAGAATCTTCACAATTTGTAATTCTATGATTTTCAATGAAATCCATTTTTTACTCCATTTAACACTTAATAGACTCTTTTTAAAACTCCAACATTTTTAATTTATAAATGTAAATTTTCAAAATCTTTTATACACATCCTTTATAATAGTTATTCAAAATTCCAATTAAAACCATTTCATAAATTTATTAACTACTTATCTCAAAAATAACATTTTGGTTATATTTTACAAAAATCCTGAATTCTATAACTTTAAAAATTGAAATTTGAATTTATTTTAAAATGAATACATTCCAAATTTTAAATAAAAACATATACTTTGAAAAATCACTTTAAAATCCTTTTCAATTCAAAATTGTTATTTTTAACTTTAAAAATGGATCCGATGATGCAACAGCATCCAATAGTCAATCACGGCAACAAATATCATATATCGATATGAAAATCAACAATCATCACAATATTTACAAGCAAATAAATATTTGTGAGGAATCCAGTTGGATCCCTCCAACCTGTTTTCCATGCATCCAAAGATGTTAGCACAATACCCATTCCACTTCGAGGTGGAATATCGCGGTATATGGGATTTATGAAATATTATCCGCTTAATAACGGCGCAATAGGGTCTCATCCGCTATACAATGCGGGAAATCAATCAACTGCAATATATACATATGCCAATATATATATATTGCTATATGTAGATATATATCCTACTATATCTAATATCACAATCAAACAACAATCCATCAATCAACAAATTTTAAATATAACTATTTAAAATTCAAATACCCTTTTGAGTGAGAAGTTCTCACATTTGCTTTTTATTTGCTATCCATGTAAAGGCCCGAAAATCCGTACTCCTTTGAGCTGGCAACATTCCACAACAATCCAGCCAAAGGGGAACAAACTTCCGAATCTTTATGGTTGAAGAAGAAGACAGAGGTAGAAGAAAAGAGAAGGAAGAGAGAAGAAAAGAACAGTACAACAACAGAAACAATATCAGAATCTCACAATCGCAGCGGAACAACATATAATAAATAAATGAATAATCTTTAAACCAAGAACTATACATTTTATACATTACATCATTATCAGAGTTTACAACAACAATAGACAACAAAGTAATACATCAATGGACAGTTATATAAACTTGTGCTCATACAGAATACACAGCGGAATAATACATAGTATAATATAATATACAAGTAGTACGTCTCGATATGCAGCTCGCCTCCTGAGCTCCATAGCACTCTTAAATCCAGGATGACCTGATAAACCTTAATTCCGACTGCCCGTGTGGAAATTGGTGGGCACCCAGAGTTTAGGAAGGGAACAATAAACTCCAGGTCAGTCATGTGACTGGTGTGAGAACTAAAACAGTCATTTATCTTTAAACAAAGAATAGGAGAAATTTTAAAAGAAAATTCGTAATGCTTTTTGAAAATGAAACAACCATAAGGCCTCCCACACACACACACAATGCAAACGCAGAATCGGAGGAGATTTCTCCTTATGATAGTCAAAGATGCTTGATACGCATTAAAAAGAATCATTTGATATTATTGCTAGTGAATAGTGTAGAAAAATCATTTCGAAAGTAGAATATAAATCTTAGCCAACATACGACCATTATCGTATGCCTACTATAGCTACTATGTTCAATAGCAGGTTACCGCCACATTCCATAGCAGGTAATACAACCAAAACCATAGAAGGCTCGTATTGTTTCTTTGGATTTCCAACAAATGGTCGGGTCAAGGAACTTCCCATTGCCACATGGAAACGCCTCTGGAATGACGTCCCGAGAACCTAACCGGATCTCTGCCAACACAAGGCCGGGTTACCCCTGACTGGGTAACTACTGACACGAATATGTCATTCCCCGATCGTAACCGATCTATATCCGAGGATCCCCGATTTCCAACAACCACAAAGTAATAAATTTGCAGTAACCACATAGGTTAAGTATCTGGGCTCCATACCATGATACCACCTCTATCCAGAAGGAATGACATACACTAAAGGGGCGCTACCCCCTAATAACCTTGCCGCATCTTTCCTGTTTTGACCATTTCCGGGGTGTGAGGCTCGATGAAGTCTCGTCCACAAAGCCACGCTTTACAAAAGCAGTGCTTTGGGTCAACAAATGATCAAAGCAATGATCATCAAGATAGACGATCAAACAAATGATCCTATCACAAACGATCAACCAATGATCATTTCACAGCATCACTCAGCATGCCACACTACCAATTGGGAGTATATCACTAATAACCATCAACTATATAACCTCTGAGCTCGTACATCTCAGAGAAGGGTGTTAAGCTAAGAGAATAAATTCTCCGCCACCAACAGGAATATATTTGATAGAAACCAGCTTTACATCTCAAATTGTAACGTCAGACATACAATCCATACAAGTCCGTTCCGGGATCGAACAGAACCGAAGGCACTTCCAAAGAAGCCCTTGCAACCCGGATATTCACTAATCACGTACGGACTTCCCGTCACTAAGGGTGATGAACCTCTGTATCGGAGATCAGCCGATGCAGAGTAACTCGACGGTAATCCATCCGTTTTCACAAATATCCGGTCTTCAACACCGGTCTTCAAATGCAATTCATGATGACGTATCACTATTCGGAATGGGTTATACGACCCCATGGTCCTTTCCCGGTTAACCCGAATAGTGAGCGCTTATTTAAAAATAAGTGTGGCATCCAAATTCAAGCAATCACAACAAATACCTATTTAAAGGTAAATATTGATAGTCGGTTATTTAACTATCAATAAAGATGCGCAACATCACCAGATTCCAAATAATTTCTCAAATTATTTATTTCTCCAAAAATATCTTTACAAGATATAAAATTTTCCACACTTCAAAAATAAACAACGTTTATTTTGAAAACCAATTTTCCCTTTCCACTTATAAATTCCATAGTGAATTTATATTTCAAAATATCAACTGATCTACACTTTTCAATAGTTTTCAAATATTCAATTCCAATTTATCTTTAAAAAGATAAATTCTAAAAAAAAACGTTCCATTTCATATTGGAAAAACAATTCCGTACTTATTTAAAAATAAGTGATTCACAAATATTATTTATTTTCACAATTTGAAAATATTCGATATACTTAAACCATAGTTAAGTATATTTTTTCATTCCTTAAGGAAAAACGTTCTTTTATTCACATTTACTTGGGTCAAAACGAATGTTGCGTAAAACATCGTTACGACAACCCAAAATCACTAGTGTAGGGATTCAAAATTAAAATAGATATATAAATCCTAATACTATATAAAACATTTCCTTTCGGAAATGATTTACTATAACAACCGTGTTATAGTCCACCATTTCCTTCTATTTCTCGAAAATGTCTATTTCAACAATGAATGTTGAAATCTACGTAATCATTTCCTTCTATTTCTCGAAAACGTCTATTTCAACAATGAATGTTGAAATCTATGTATTCGATACTCAATGCATTTTAAAACATCTTTAATCGTTTTAAATTCCATTTAAAACATTCCTTTCACAAAATGTATCCATTTTCTTTAATAATATATTTACTATTCAAAATCGTGAATATATTTCCTTTAATAAATTTCAATATTAAATTTATCAAATTCAATTTATTTTCGAAATTATAAACAATGTCTATAAATTCCATTCCTATTTCATAACTTCGATTTATAATTTTCCTTTATCAATCCAATTCAATTTATATAACTCAATTTTATACCATAAGTCTATATTATAAGCTAAACACTTATTATATCATTTATTTACGAAGTCGTTCTTTTTAAAACTTCACAAATTATAAATCTTGTTACTTATAAGATTCTTTTATATTCCATGACAATTTCAACTTATAAAAAAAAATTCCTTTATTTACAATTTCTATAAATATCTCATTTAAATGCCCAAAATCCATTTTATAAGTTAATTACTTATAAATCCTTTATTTTGCAACATCTATTCATTTTATAATAATTATAACACTCGTTTTATAATTCCAATATTTTAAATTCATAAATATCAATTTTTTTTTCTTTTATATAAACCGTTTATAATAATAATTCAAAAATCTCAATTTAAGCCATTTCATAAATTAATTAACTACTTATCTCAAAAATAACATTTTGGTTATACTTTCCAAAAATCCTGAATTCTATAACTTTAAAAATTGAAATTTTAAATTTATCTAAAATGAATCAATTCTTAATTTAAATAAAAACATATACTTGAAAAATCAATTTAAAAATCCTTTTTAAAAATAAAAATCGTTATTTTTAACTTTAAAAATGAATCCGATGATGCAACAGCATCCAATAGCCAATCACAGCAACAAATATCATATATCAATATGATAATCACAATTCACACAATATCTATAATCAAATAAATATTTGTGAGGAATCCAGTTGGATCCCTCCAACCTGTTTCCTTGCATCCACAGACGTTAGCACAATACCAATTCCACTTCAAGGTGGAATATCGCGGTATATGGGATTTTATAAAATATATATTCACTTAATAGGCGGCGCAATAGAGTCTCATCCGCTATACAAGGCGGGAAATCAATCAACTGCAATATATACATATGCCAATATATATATATAATATAATACCAATTCCACTTCAAGGTGGAATATCGTGGTATATGTGTGTAATAAATAACCTCCGCTTACTAACGGCGTATAGGGTCTATTTCAATCCAATATATACATATATATATAACAATCATCATTTAAGTAAACAATCATTCAATCAACAAATTTTAAATCTAACTATTTAAAATTTAAATAAACCCTTTTGAGTGAGAAGTTCTCACCTTAGCCTTTTATTTTGCAATCCAATCCAATCCAGCTTGTTTCTCGATTATAGACCTTGTGTAAATATTATACGAACTAATTAATATTCGAATAAAATCGAACTATTGAATTTCACTTGATAATTTAATTAACCCGTGATTTTATTTTGACTAACAATTTCCTTTTGACAATTTGATTTAACAAAAAAAAATAAAAAAAAATAAATTCAAAACTATTCTTTATAAATTCCAATCTTTATTTTATATAACATTTGGACAAATCGCATAATTTATTTCCATTCGCTATATTTAATTAACCAAAAGTTTAATTTAAAGTAATAATTAAATTTTAAACCCATTTTCTTATATAGACTTATAAATTGAAATCACATACATATTTTTTTTCCACTGCATATATATTATTTTACAATATATATAGATGTATATTTATTCAAATTAAATGAAAACAACGTTTATACCTCACTGCAAATTGAAGAACCCCAGATCGAACAGACTTCTACCCCAAGCGAAACCCTTGCCGCGATCCCAACCTACTGCTCGAACTCAATCCCAGAGACCACGTGACCGCCTACAGCCTTCATCTCTGAACTGCCGAGCGACCCCAGCCAAGCGCGTTGACGAACCCAGATTGCTACACCTGCCATCGCCCTCGAGCTTGAGAATCCTCAAGACGTCATCGCTATCTCGATCTTGCCTTCGACATTGCCGCTGCGGCCGTTTGCTGTTGTTATGCCGTGACCTCGCCTAGTCGCTGCCGCCTCTACGCCCACCTCAACCTTACCGAATGACGACCCTGACTTGAACAGGCACCAAGATTGGATCGCGAGACCCTTGCCTCTCGACGCGCGCGTGACTCTGACGCGATTCATTTTCGATGCCTCCCCTCTCCTACAAATTGACCTCGTGAATTCTCTGATCTAGAACAAAAATGAATCTCGTTTAAATTCGATTTGGTTTTGACAAAGGGAAAGGGGTTTAGATGTGAGTGGCCATTTATTCTTGTCTCTCTCAGAAAATCGAATAGGGGAAGAAAATGGAAGGAAGCAGAAGTGGGTAGTATGATTTGCACGATTTTTCTCTGGGATCTTCTGCGTGTTTAAAGGTGGAAAGGGGGGAACAAGAGAACGTGACTTTGCAGAGGAGAACGTGTTTACCTGATTTAGCCGTGATCCTTGCCGTGATTTTAGGGATGCTGTCGTTTTAAATTTTAAATTTTAAATTTAAATTCACTTTGTTTCGATACAACTTTCAACGCGTTTACTCACCGTTTGCTCACATATCAATTCCGAAAAATACGAAATTTGAAATCCAGTAATAATTCAACATTACGGACCCAATGGAACTGGTTTCGTCGAATTCCGAGACTGTGGCTCAGAAGGCTATTTTTAAATTCAATTTAAACGATATAGATTCAAAACTGAATAAATTACTTTCAAATTAAATTCTGAAGCTTCGATTATCTTCAGTATTATCCATATAAATTTTATAAGCCTTTGAAATATTTTTTTTATCAGCTTAAAATTAAAAATTCAAATTTTTATTCAATTTTCAATAGATTAAATTCTATAATTTAATCGCCATTTTCAAAGTTATATTGAAAATTCAATCCAAACCATCATTCAAATATTTAAAATTAATTAAATATTTTCAATTTAAATTGTTCAAAATTCTGGGCCGTTACAACCCATTTCCATCTTGACTCGATTTTCTTGACAATTTTTGAACCTTGTACCAAACAATTATATAATTTATCAATATTCGAACCAATCGAACAATTGAAATTTCATTTGAAATTTTAAATTAACAATTTGATTTTAAAGGAATAATTTGATTTCAATTAATTTTAACTGTTCCCGATTTTTTAAACCTTATATATCATTTATTTATTTATTTATTTTTTTACTAGTTCCTTCTTTCTTTCCTGGTTTATTATATATATACATTTTTAAAGTAAAACTTATTTACTGTAAATTTTATACAAACTGAAAATTTCTAAACTATATATATTTTCTTCTACTTGCATATATATATATATATATATATATATATATATATTAAAAATCTATTGTATTATCTTTCTGTAAATCTATAAATCTTCATCTAATTTTTTTTTTTACTGCAATTTATTAATTTCAAATCAAGATGTTAAATTTTAACTTACTGTAAAAATCAAATACTGGCACTTTTATATTTCATAAAATAAAACAATACCTCTCTGTCATCGCGATCCCACCACGTCGCCGATCGAACGCTAACCCAGCCCGATTGCCGTCGCAACCCTAACCAAGCTCCAAACTGCATCAACGATTCTTCGCGAACCCACCTTCAACACGAACAACAGTAGCCCCTTCACTCGCCACTGCCTCGACCACCCCAAATGGCACGCAACCCTAGTAACACGCTCGCCTCCGTCACGCCTCGAAATCACCAGGCATCGCGAAATTGAATCGCCTCTACCATCGGACCATACTGCCCAGATCCACCCAGTCGAACGAACCACCATATCACGCGGCCACACTCCCATCGCGACGAAATCACCCAATGGCTCGCGGGAGTGCACGCTGCCCCTATCCCCTCGCGCGGCCGCCGCTTCGAACGCCACGAAAACCCCCTCCGCTTGTCGCTCGCGATCAAGTTCGATGCATATGAATTCACGATGTCGAGCTCCCCCCTTTTTTTCTTTCCTTCGAACGACAGTGGCTTTGGCCATTTCCGTTCGTTTTTTTGTTTTCTTTTGATTTGTGGGCTTCGGCCATTGATTGAAAGAGGGAGAACGAGATAAGTATATTTTAAAATGGAAAGGGAACGAGATTTCAACAGCGGCCATTTGATTTCCTTTTTTTTCTATTTTGAAAGGATTTTCGTGAGATTTGTAACGAGTTAGGGAGACAAGGAGTACGAGATTTCTTCCTTTGCAGGGAACAGGTCTGCTAAAAAAAAGTAGGGTGGCTGATGTTGACAAAGTTTAAAAATTTAAATTTAAATTGAATTTCGTTTTAAAACTTCAACGTGTTTACTAATCGTGCGCTCACATATCAACTCCGAAAAATACGAAATTTGAAATCCGATAACAATTCAATATTACGGACCCAATGGAACTGGTTTCGTCGAATTCCGAGACTATGCCTCGGAAGGCTATTTTTCAGTATCAATTCAAACGATATAAATTCGAAACTGAACAATTCACTTTGAAATTCAATTCTGAAGTTTCTATTACCTTCAGTATTATCAATATTAATTTTACAAGCCTTTGAAATATTTTTCATCGGCTTAAAATTAAAGATTCAAATTTTTATTCAACTTTCAATAGATTAAATTCTATAATTTAATCGCCATTTTCAAAGTTATATTGAAAATTCAATCCAAACCATCATTCAAATATTTAAAATTAATTAAATATTTTCAATTTAAATTGTTCAAAATTCTGGATCGTTACAATTCGACCCCTGCCTGGTACCTCCCCCGTTGGGTTCGATTCCAAGTGTTTCCTCGGGTCGGAATTCGGGCTGAGTCCGAGCTCGGCTCCGACCTTTGCTGTTTCCGTTGTTAGCCTCTTCGAAGAAGAAAGACCTTTGTCGTCTTCCAGATCCTCCAGACCGGGACTCACCCCATGATTCAGTGTTGCGGTTGGATTCTTCAGCATCCCTTAAGCGTGACATGAGTTGATCCACCAAGGCTTCTTGTTGAGATGCGAAGCGGTTAGTTACTTCAGCCACAACCCTGTCCAGATCCGTCCTTGTAATTGGTTGTTCCGTAGCAGGGGCTGTCGGATTTTCCTGATTTCCATTTGCTGTTGGAACCGGACGATAGTCTTGATCCCTGATCATTGGATCTGGGATACTGCTAGTTCGATGTTCTTTCCTTTGTTAGCATCTTTCTTCCATCCGGGAGGCATGTTTTCCAAGCAATGAACGATGCTGATAGGAAAAGGGTTAAGTGGGAGAAGTTGAAGCTTCGAGCTCCTGTTCTCAGTGAAAGCACCAAAAATATTTGCACAAAAAATGGGCAAACACCTCCAAGTCGTATGATTTAGTTTATTATATGTTGTTCATAGTGATTTGGGTGATTTATGCAAATATATAAAATAGATGGACTAAACTGTAAAAGACACACAGATTTATAGTGGTTCGGTTAGAATGTGCCTACGTCCACTTTATATGTTATTCTCCTTTTCTCTTGGGATTACAAGTACAAAACTTTTATTACAAGAGTATGAAAGTTGTTTGAAAGTTCTATCCGTGCTTGAGCTCTCAAACTTGTCCGCCATTGTTGTACCGCTGCCCCTCTATTTATAGAGTGAGGCTGGGGGCAGGGGTCTTGGACGTATATAGCTGCTGGTGGGCCTGGGTTGATGCTATCTGGCCTGGCAACGTTGGTTCGTCAAAGCCTTGGTTCGGTGATGAATGGAAGTGGGTTGGTCCGGTAGAGGTTGGTCCGGTGGTAGGTGAAGTGGGTTGGTTCGGTCGTTTCTGGAAGTGGAGTTGGTCCGGTGGGACGTTGGTCCGGTAGTGGCCAGGTGGAGTGTGGTCAGGTGATGGAGGAGAGGGGGCATGGTTCGGTAGGTATTGGAGAAGCGTTGGTCCGGCAGGGAAGTGGTCCGGTGACGAGTGTGTTGGTTCGATGGTGGAAATGCACACAACATATATCGTGTTGTTTGATTTACTGAGTGGCATATGAACCTTCGTCGGCACAGTCTGGACAATTGTATCGAAGGGGTTTCTAAACACTTGAATAGAACAATTGACAGAGTATTGTTTTAAATGTAGGTGAATGAAATTTTTTTACCCAAGAATATATTTTGATATACAAAAATATTTTCTTAAATTGTTATATAACTTGGATGTTTGTATGATAATATTCTAAACAAATAAGATTATAAAAATTGGAATGACTTGTATAATCAAATGGGAATTTGTATGAGCATAAATTATACAAAGGAATTATTGTTAAAATTCGATTTGAAAATTTAAAACCCCGGAGATTTTGGAAGTGTTTTTCGAAGTGTTTTGAAGACAAATAATAGCATTATTGTTTTAGAAGTATGTTTGAAAGGAAATTGATTCAAATAGATTTTGGGAAGGGATATAGCATTGAACTCACTTCAGTCGCTGGAAAATAACTTCGGTGATGACTGCAGCATCATCGATGTTCATTTTTGAGTTTCTAAGTAACCGATTCTGTAACAACCGTAATTTTTGTTTACTGTCGAAATAAGAATTTAAAATTGAAATTTTAAATAAAAATTTAAAATAGAATTTTTAAATTTTGATTTGAAAAAAAATATAATTGCAAATCAGTTGCAAAGTAAGTTGGGAATTTTCCGGTGGTGCACGTTGGAAATAAATTGCAAATGGCCTTGTTGCATTGAAAATAACAAAGTCATGTTACATTTATTTTGCTTTCACATGCCAGTAAAAATGGGTCCATGTCATAAAAAAAAGACAAGTTGGAAAATTTATTTCGGCTGCAACAAAGTTTTTAAAAGCAATAGTGGAACATTTTTTTTGACCTTGCTGCCACTAAAGTTTGAAAAGGAAGAGGAAACATTTTGCTGTCACACACACAATTTTATTAAAGCAAGGTGAACACACTTTTCTCCATCATCATTTATATGCAGCATGTCCTTTCTTCCCAACTGTGCACGCCTACAATTTAATGCGTTCGTACAAAATTGCCAGCACACTTTTCATTTTTGACTTGTACACATTTTTGAGAAGAGAAAAGTAAAGCTATATCTTCATTTTTTTTAAAATGTATAGTAGCTCGGTAGAAGGAATATTAATGGCAGCTCAAATATTATTGCTCTTTTAGATTTTTTTTGTGCTAACTGATTTTGAAGCAAATCTAAGGTGAGTGTAAAACTCACATTTCTAATTTACTCACCACTTTGTTTTTGGATGCAAATTATATTGCTCTGACCTCTGTGTTGAATTCAATTTACATTTCAAAAGCTGGGTCATTTATTTCATCACTTCATGTATGTTGTTAACTTCGTCCTCTGCATGCATACAAAGCAAGGGGTGCGTGCATGCATTGTGTATTAAGCGTGTGTGCGTGAAATGTTTACGGAAGTTAAAGTATACGAAAAAAAACCTAGTTTTTTGTTTCGTATGCACAAAAATATTGCATGAAAATGAGACATGAAGTTTCAGCATTCGTAAAGCATTATTGGATGTCTGCACATAAGGTTGCCCTGACCATTGTTGCTTTCATGCACGCGTATTCAACCTCAATTTATGCTATATAACGTGTCAAGGCCATATATTTTAAATACTTGCGTGTTATAGTGTTTGCAAGTGTGTTGTGTAGTTGCATTCACAAAAATTATGTTATCCAGATCGTATACATGCGTGCAAAGTTGTGAGCCAGGCCTTGCATTTTATGTATACGTGTAAGTTGTATTACACGAAAATTGTAAAGCCCAGACCCTTGTTATAATATTGAGTGTCTTCATGTAACACACGAAATAGGGACAACATTTTTGCATTATGTAGTGTTGCATAGATATTTTATATACTTCATTTTAGTGTGCGTGTAAAAGTTAAGCCCAACCCTTGTTATAATTCATGCCCGTGTATTATTTCATGCATGCATGTAAATACTCTGGCCTTTCTTTAAATAGTTGCGTGCATGCAAAATTATATCCTGGTCGTGTTAATCTTCTCATAACTTTTGTGTTTACAAATATGTGCTACACGAAGACAGTCCAGACCATTTCATTTTTTTTGCTTGCAAAAATTATATTGCTTAGATCTTTTATATTGTTGCCAAAAAAATTGTTACGTGTTTACATGTATCATTGCCTAGCCATTTTGGGTTCATTTCGTGCAAAGATGTATAGCACAAAGCCTAAGTCCAGTTCCAAATTTATTTTGTTCATATTGCAGTGTGCGTACAAGCATGAGTTGCACATTACTACAGTAATATACGTTGAACCGGTGTTTGGTTGTAAAACGTATTTTGTTGCCGTTACTTTTATAACGGATTTTTACTACGGTGTTAAAATTTTGAAACGTGTTGTTTTGATGACTTTTTTGATGAATAAAAATTACTGTTGTTTTGACTTCAGTAACCGTCAATTTAAAGTGAATTTTCAAGCGGCTATCCCGCAACACTGATTTGATATCCGTTTTTACGGTGTTTTGTGAAGTGCAATTTCCTTGACGAAATTGCTATAGATATTGCAGTTTTAATCACGTGTTTTAAAAAATCGCTTTAAAATAAAATTGTTCCAAAAATTTTACAGTTTACGCTTTCAAAAGAATGAGGGATCGATTTAAACACTTCAGCATAATAAAGGACTATGAACCCTTACTTTTACTGATCCGATTAATTCCGGACTTGTCCATTTGAGAACATAAATTTTACTTATATAAAATACACAATTTGCACTTTCAAGGAAACGATGAAGAGATTTAAATGATTTAGCAAAAATGCGGAGTATGAAACCAAGCATTTACTAATTCGGTTAATTCCAGATTCGTTAATTGAAATATTCGCCGTGGAGTAGCTGTTTGATGATTTTGATGATTTTGTTAGGCTTTCGAGCCACTATGATGGACCTCCGGGTCAATTGCCAGTACTAGACCTTCGGCATATGTTGGACCTTCGGGTCATTTGTTGGGCGCCAAAAATTATGATGACAGTATTTGGTAGGCTTCGGCCATATAAGATGCACGTGCGGCGTAGCTTAGACTCGCCATATGCTGGGATCGATCCACTTTTATGTTGATTTTCTAGTCATCTTATTTTGATTTCTAGATTTTTTGTGAATTGCTGCTTTGAATTCAATTACGAATTTGAAAGTTGATTTTGATGGTGTTTAATGAGATTTTTTCATTTAAACTATGTTGATTATTTATGTTGAATAGTCTCCTTCGAGATTATAATTAATTTGCTTTATGATGCATTCACTTCTAAGTTTAAATTAGACTGATCCATTTATTATTTTCTTTTAAATAATACTTGGGTCAGACCGAGTTATTTCAGGATAATCGCTATCTCTGATTCTGTTGCCGCTTAAGCTTTTGGGATTTCACATCATTTTCGTCTAGACTTCGAGGTGTTACTTTTGGTGTATTGACTCTCGACTCATGTATGTTTATGATATGTATATGTACTTTTGGTTCATGTGAACCATCGATTGTTGTAGCATGTATCCAGACTTATCTTCCGCTATATATCTGATATTTCTGTTCTGATGCGATTATACTTATCTATGTTGTTGTTATTATGAGTTGTTCTGAATTTTTTTTAAGCCACCGTGGTTTCGTTTTAGATTTGGATTGAATGTATATCATTAGGAGCAAAATATACAACTCTTATCGATGTAACCAATTCTCGTCTAAGGCATGACTTACGGATGGTCGCTTCTAACAAGCCTTATTCTTCGCAATAGCAGACGTTATTCCATATAATAACCTTTGTTATTGTGAGCATAGAGGTGAGGCGTCACAGCTTGGTATCAGAGCTGAAATTCAGAACAAATTATAATAAACACAGAACAAAAGCAGAATGGAACTTGCATTACAACTATTTGAGGGTTTTATTCGTGCCTTGCTAATCTATTCCTTCCACTTTAACATGTTGGAATATGTCTAGGAATGAATTTCATATTTCCATAGTATTCCATTTGTTAAATTTCTTATCAATCTTGTATTGTTTTAACTAATCCTTATCTTCCCTTGTTCTCTTAGCTAATGGCTGGAAGAGGTAGATGGAAGTGTTCTTCTACAGGCCCGTCTAGTGGTTCTCATCCGGACGGAGTCTATATGTCAGCTGATCAGTTTATGGAGCTATTTTGGGGGTACTCAGCCTTCTGTTGCTACTCCCGCAGCTCCCTCTCACAAGTCTGCCTTCACCCGCATGTGTAGTGACTATTCCCACCTTGGAGGCAAGCCTTTCAAGGGATCGGAAAATGTATTGGAGGTTCGGACTTGGTTGCGCGCTTGTGAGCGCATATTTTCTCGAATGGATCTTTCAGATCATCATCACGTTCTCGTGGCATCTAGCATGTTGCAAGAGCATGCGCTTGATTGGCATGAGCTTTTTATTGCTGAAGTTGATGAGTCCTCTCTCTTGTGGATTCAGTTTAAGGAACGTTTTGAACTTAAGTTCGTTCCTGAATTAGAAAAGGCTAATCTTGCTCGTAGTTTCCATGAGTTGAAGCAAGGAAAGTCCTCTGTTTCTAATTATGTTACATCTTTCGAGGCCTTGTCCAAATATGAGTTGAGTTCATTAACACTCCGCGTAAGAAGAATCTTATGTTTGTTGAAGGTTTGAAGAAGTATTTGAAGAAAGTTCTTTTGCTTTAGCTTAAGCTTCCTTTTAAGGAACTTGTTGATTCGGCACTTTGCCTTGAAGCTGTTGAGAAGGAACGTGATAGTGGTGATGAGGTTGAGGTTTCTAAGAACCCCAATAAGAAGAGGTTTCCATTTCATAGGCCTAATTCTTCTTCCAACAACAAGAAGAAGAAGCAATCTACCTCTAGTTCTTAGCCTAGTAGTGCACCTTCTATTCAGAGCGCGTGCTATAATTGTGGTTCTCTGGATCATCTTCTCCGTAGCCGTCCTAAGCCTCGCATTTGTCGTTATTGCAAGAAAGAGGGTCATTGGGTTTCTGATTGTCCTATTGCTCCTAAGGGTTTCAAATCTGGAAAGCTTAATGTTGCTAAAGCTTCTGCTGATTATTCTCAGCCCAAAGGTATTACTCCTTCTGTTTTGGAAGGTTTTATTTCATTTCATGGCCGTTCTATTAGAGTTCTTTTTGATACGGGTGCATCGCATTCATTCGTGTCAAAGGAACTTGTTGATGTTATTCCTTTGGATGTTGTTACTCTTTGCGACCCTTTGAGGATTGTAAATCCTATTGGTGGATCCGCTACTCTTGGTTTGTTGTGTGTTGATGTTGAGATTATTCTATGTGGTTTTTCCTTTCATGCGAATCTGCATGTTATGGATCATCTTGGTTTTGATATGATTTGGGCATGGATTGGCTCGTTCGTTATGAAGTTCAAATCCTATGTCCCGAAAGAACTTTATATCTCAAGCGTCCCGATGATATCGAGCACTTATCTATTATATTTCGAAGCATGGATCATACTTTGAATGCTCTCATTTCTTCCTTCGAATCGGAGGATGTCATAGATAATATTCTTGTTGTTTGTAATTTTTCTGATGTTTTCGAGCCTATTTCATGTTTGCTGCCGAAGAGGGCAATTGAGTTCCGTATTGATCTTATCTCTGGTGCTCATCCCGTCAGTCGTCCTCCCACGAGGATGTCCGCAAAGGAAAATGAGGAACTCAAGGAACAATTATCTGAACTGGAAGCCAAACAATTTACTCATTCTAGCTCATCTCCTTGGGGCCCTACCGTTGTCTTCGTTAAGAAGCCATATGGTACTCTTTGGCTTTGCATTAGTTATCGCAAGCTTAACGAGCTCACTATCAAAAATAGGTATCTGCAACCTAGGATCGACGACATGTTCGATCAATTAAGTGGCGCTAAGCTTTTCTCCCAACTTGATCTTGCTACCGGTTTTCATCAGTTACGAGTTACGGAAGATAGCATTTCTCTTACCGCATTGCGTACTCATTATGGTTCTTACGAATGGCTTGTTATGCCATTCGGTTTGACGAATGCTCTAGCGTATTTTGTTGATCTTATGAATCAGATATTCCAGGAATATCTCGATAAGTTTGTTTTGGTTTTCATTGATGATATTCTTATTTATTCCAAATCTGAAGCCGATCATATTCAGCATTTGGAGATTGTTTTAAGCACTCTTCGTCAGCGTTAGCTTTATGCCAAATTCTCCGAATGTCACTTCTGGGAGAATAAGGTGAAATTTCTCGGTCATGTCGTTTCTTCCGATGGTATCCCTGTCGATCCTTCCAAGATCGAATCTATTCAGAATTGGAAGAGGCCCGAGACTGTTACTGAGATCCATAGTTTCTTTGGATTGGGGGGATATTATCGCCGGTTCATTAAGGACTTTTCTCGTATTGCCTTACCGCTTACCACTCTCATGAGGAAAGCCGTTCCTTTTATTTGGTCTGATAAGTGTAAGATTTCTTTCATGAAGTTAAAAGACCTCCTTACTCATGCTCCTATCTTGGTGGTTCCCGAAGGGAATCATGATCTTGTTGTTTATACCAATGCCAGTGGTTATGGACTCGGTGCTGTTCTCATGCAAAAGGATAGAGTGGTTGCCTATGCTTCTACAAAACTATAGCCTAACGAGATTCGTTATGCTACCCATGATTTGGAGTTAGTCTCTATAGTCTTTGCTCTAAAGATTTGGCGACATTATTTATTGGACGAGCGTTTTGTTCTCTTCATTGATCACAAATCTCTGAAATATCTCTTCACTCAGAAGGAACTTAATATGAGGCAACAACGTTGGCTCTAATTTCTTGCTTCATATGATTTCGATATTCAGTATACCCCTGGTAAGGGTAATCGAGTTGCTAATGCGCTTAGTCGCAAGCAGCAAGTTGTTTTTCCATGATGCTAGCAGAGTGCAATATGTTGGAAGCTTTATCTCATTGTGATATTAGAGACCGTCCTTCAGTTTCTGATTCTCCCGTGCTTTTATTTAGCATGAAACTCGTCCTAGTTTGTTGGATCGTATTGTCCATGCCCAGAAACAAGATCCAGATATCTCTTATCTTATTCAGAGTTGTAAATCGGAATTCCGAAGTGATGATCTAAAGGATTTTGATATTGATATTCATGGTTGTATTCGGAAGAAGGAAAGGTTGATCGTGCCTAATGTTTCTAACCTTAGAAATGACATTCTTGAGGACTTTCATCATTCTAAGTATACTATCCATCCAGGTAGTAGTAAGATGTATGCTGACATGAAACGCTTATACTTTTGAGAGGGTATGAAGCGTGATGTTTCAAGTTATGTGAGTCGTTGCATGACTTGTCAACTTATTAAAGCTGAACACCATCTTCCTAGTGGTCTTTTGCAGCCTCTTGAGATTCCATTATGGAAATGGGATCATATTTCTATGGACTTCGTTGATGGTATACCTCGTTCGAGGTCGGGCCATACTAATATTTAGGTGATTGTTGGCAGATTGACCAAATCAGCCCATTTTATTCCTATCAAGTCCAATCGAACTGCTCCTCCGTTGGCTAAGTTTTTTATTAAGGAAGTCGTTCGACTTCATGGTGTACCTAGCTCTATTGTTAGTGACAGAGATCCGCTTTTTACTAGTGGTTTCTAGCAGAGCCTTCAAAAAGCTTTGGGCACTAAGCTCAATCTCCTTACAGCTTATCATCCACAGTCTGATGGTCAGACTAAAAGGGTGAATCAAGTCTTCGAAGATCCCCTTCGAGCTTGCATTCTTGATTTTGGTGGTAGTTGGGACGACCACCATCTCTTGTTGAATTCTCTTATAACAACAATTTCCAATCCAGTATCGGTGTGGCTCCTTTCGAAGCTCTTTACGGAAGACCGTGTCGATCACCATCTTGTTGGTTGGAATCGAGGGAAATGTTAGTTCTCGGCCCCGATTATATTCGTGAATCTTTCGAGAAGATTGATATTATCAGACAGAGAATGAAAGAGGCTCTGAATAGGCAGAAATCTTATGTTGATCATCTTAGTAAGCCTTTGAAATTTTCTGTTGGCGGTCGCGTATTCATTCGTGTTTCTCCGATGAAGGGTGTGATGCGCTTTAGTAGCTTCGGGAAATTGACTCCTCGATATATTAGACCATTTCCTATTACGGAACGCATTGGCCCTGTTGCTTATCGTGTATCGCTACCTTTCCAGTTTTTGGGAATTCATGACGTATTTCATGTATCACAGCTTCGTCGATGCCTTCGAGATTCAGATTCTATTATTGATCCCCATATGTTGCAAGATCTTGAGATCTCACCCGACTTGTCTATGGTGCAAAATCCTATTCGTGTGCAAGCTTCGGAGGTTAAACGCCTTCGGAATAAAGAAGTCCCGCTTGTGAAAATTCAATGGTCCACAAACCCCAAAGATTGCACTTGGAAAACTAAAGAATTCATCGAGCGTTCTATCCTGGTTTTCTCTCCCCTTCGAGTGGGGGTGAGCACTCTAAATCCATCTTTTCTATTTTAATTCTTTGTTGTGAGTAATAATTTGTGTTATAAACAACTTCTAATATGAAAATTGCGGGCAGTTTATTTATAAGGGGAGGCATTTGTAACAACCGTGATTTTTGTTTACTGTCGAAATAAGAATTTAAAATAGAAATTTTAAATAAAATTTTAAATAGAATTTTTAAAATTTGATTTTGAAAAAAATAATATAATTGCAAATCTGTTGCAAAGTCAGTTGGGAATTTTTCGGTGGTGCACGTTGGAAATAAATTGCAAATGGCCTTGTTGCATTGAAAATAACAAAGTCATGTTACATTTCTTTTTCTTTCACATGTCAGTAAAAATGGGTCCATATTATTAAAAAAAAGACAAGTTGGAACATTTATTTCAGCTGCAACAATGTTTTTAAAAGTAAAAGTGGAACATTTTTTTGACCTTGGTGCAACTAAAGTTTGAAAAGCAAGAGGAAACACTTTGCTGTCACACACACAATTTTATTAAAGCAAGGTGAACACACTTTTCACCATCATCAAATTATATGCAGCATGTACTTTCTTCCCAATTGTGCACGTCTACAATCTAATGTGTTTGTACAAAATTGCCAGCACATTTTTCTTTTTTGACTTGTACACATTTTTGAGAAGAGAAAAGTAAAGCTACATCTTTATTTATTTTTTAAATTTACAGTAGCTCGGTAGAAGGAGTATTAATGGCAGCTCAAATATTATTGCTCTTTTGGATTTTTTTGTGCTAACTAATTTTGAAGCAAATCTAAGGTGGGTGTAAAACTCACATTTCTAATTTACTCACCACTTTTTTTTTGGGTGCAAATTATATTACTTTGACCTCTGTGTTGAATTCAATTTACATTTCAAAAGCTGGGTCATTTATTTCATCACTTCATGTATGTTGTTAACTTCGTCCTCTACATGCATACAAATCAAAGGGTGCGTGCATGCATTGTGTATTAAGTGTGTGTGCGTGAAATGTTTACGGAAGTTAAAGTATACGAAAAAAAGCCGAGTCTTTTTGTTTCGAATGTACAAAAATATTGCATGAAAATGAGACATGAAGCTTCAGCATTTGTAAAGAATTATTGCGTGTCTGCACATAAGGTTGCCCTGACCTTTGTTGCTTTCATGCATGCATATTCAACCTCAATTTATGCTATATAACTTGTCAAGGCCATATATTTTAAATACTTGCGTGTTATAGTATTTGCAAGTGTGTTATGTAGTTGCATTGTAACAACCCGGTATTTTCAGCCATTCGCAGCCGCACATGTCGGACTTGAATTGCTCAAAATACCGCATTGTAAATAAATTTGGAGCAAATGAAATACAAATCATAGAATCACAGACACAGAACAAACAGAATATCTCGCAGCGGAATATAAAATACATAGTAGTTCATGAAGCTACTACGGCAGAATCTCAAACCAAATACATAATACAGTCTGAAAACAACATAATAGAAATCCCAAATACATAGAAGTTCACTAATACATGAGATAAACTAGAATAGCTGAAATAGAAAGTAGATATAAATGTAGATAAGCATAAACTCCAGCAAAGCCCAACTCCAGAAAGAGAATCCAAAGCCGTGAATACTCAGGCTGACCCGAGCGTAAAGTAAAACACAAAACACTCGAATCAGGACAATATATACTTATATAATGTAAATAAACTCAAGTGAACTGTAGTAGAAATGCACCATAACTTAAAGGATGCTTAGGATCGCCTATCCTTTAAGGATCAGTTAAACCATAAATTAAATACATCCCGTGGTTAAAATTTCAAAATAGTATTATATTTCGAAACAAATTGCTTCATTTTAAATCATTAAAATGAAGATAGTGTATATATTAATAATTAAATTGTTAAATTTCCAAAATTTTAATCTTTCAAAGTTCATTATTTCACTTAAATTTATTAAAACAATGAAAATTCAACTTTCGTCGCATTTAGAAAATGCTACGGAAAGTCACACTTAAAACAGTTCAATTTAATGAAAGACAACATTTAAAATGCTGTAATTGGGTTCCATTACTTTCAAATAAACTTAGTTAAATTCAACCATTATAACATTCACAAAAATTCTATAATAGCCTCTAATTAAATTGAGCCATTTGGTTCATTATTATCAACTACAGCATTTACAAATGCTGTATTATCTTTTACATTAGAATTAATAGCATTTTAGAAATGCACTAAATTAACTTCAAATATTCAGTATAATTTCACAAACAACTATATTTTTATTTAAATCATTTTTAACTTATAAAATCATATAATTTTACTTTTAAAACAATCATTCAAATGCCCTTATATTCATGATTTTATAAAGTTAAATCTCTATTCAAAAATCAAATTTTAATAGTAATTCACTTATTAAATTCCAACATTTAAATCTTAAATTCACTAAATTAAATTAACTTAACACTTTAGTTTAAATTTTCAAATATAACTCAATTTCATTTTTATTTACTTAACTTAAAATTCACTCTTAAACCAAATTCACAAATTTCCAATTTTAGTTATATTTCAAAATTTCAACTTAAATATTCATTCATTTCACATTTTAACTTAATTCAAAAATCATTAATATATTATAAAATCATTTTAAATTCATTTAATTCGAAATATCTTAAATTTATCATATTTTCATATTTAATTTAAATTCCATTTATCACCAAATTATAATTTCTAAAATAACTTACATTTCAGATTTTCTAACTTTACCATTAATTTATTTCACTTATAAATTTTCAGAGAGTTAATAATGCTTTACAAAAATCATTTTTAATCAAATTTAAATCAAAATATTATAATATTTACATTTCTAAAATATTTTAAAAATTTTAGGAAAACATATTTTAACAATGGGTCTGTATTTCATTTTCTAGCCTAGGTAAAGTGATACGGGTAATATATCATTTCAACCCGTAATTTAAAAAGAAAACCCGGGTTTGATCATTTCAAACCCGCAATCCCAAGTAAATGAAGATAATTGAAAATCATTCAGGCCTATCATTTCAGCCCATAACGATTTTCTCCAATTCTAAAGTCCGTTCGGGTATATATCATTTCAACCCATAGTGATTCTAATCTAAAGGGAACTTGCAGTGTGATAAACTGATAAAAAATAATAGAACAACATAATATAACAGTAACATATTATATAACAGGTGTTTAAGCATCGGTGAACATCATAAAATCATAACATAACAGGTGTAACATAATAATGCATTTTACAGATTCAAAAGGGGTCAATTTACTAGTTATATATGTACATATTGTCTGATGAGAATAACTCACTGGTTTGAGCTGATGACCCAACAACGAATTGCAAAAACGGAATCTACCCAAGCACAAAAGTACGACACAGATTCGAATAGAGGAGCCAAATGTCAAATTCCTTGGATACACATCAAACAAAAACAATATAACAACGATGAGTTTCAAATCAAGTATGATCAAAACTATGCTAGAATAACTGCACAGAATCAAATAGAAATGTTTGCACTTGCTTTTAACCATTACTAGGCTCAGCCATAAGGGAAAATACATGACAATGGCAACTGTTTGGGTCAGATTATGGTGGGTATGGGTCGGCCTAGATGTCATTTGTGATGGTGCCAAAGTGGGTGAAGGGAATAACACACATAAGCATGCATATACACGTGTTTTAGTCATGGATTTGGGCTCCGCCAAGCCTCCAAGTTTCACGACTAGAAGAGTGGGGTTTACTATGATGGTGTGGCCTTGGGTGCTGGAGGTTATGGAGGTGGTGGTGGTGTGGTAGGTGGCGGCTAGAGGGGTGGTGAGGTGATGGAATGAGAGTGGTGCTCGGTTAGGCTAGTATGAAGGGTGTTTTGAAACTTTTGTGGATATGCATCACCAAGGGGGTTCATGGCTTGGGTGGCTGGTGAGGAGGAGGTGGTGGTGGTGTGCAATCAGGTGGTGGAGGCGGCTGGGCAGCAAGGTAGCATGGCCGAACCTAAATGGAAGAGCAAGTGCAAACAAAAATCAAAAGGAATAAGCAATATAAGTGAAAAAAAAAAGAGATAAAAGAAATAAAAAATTTTACCAACTTCCCAAGCATGTGATGGCCGAAATTTTTTTCTTAGGAAGGAGGAAAGGAAGATACTTGAAATGAAAATGAATTAGTCAGCTCAGATGTGGGGAGTTATGCCAAAAGAAATGAAGAGTTGTGAGGAAAATGAAGAGGTGGAATTCAAAAAGGCAAAAGGCAATTCCAAAGTCAAAAACTCTTCATATATCCTTATTTAATTTATATAATTTTATATTTAGGAAATAATAATAATACCAGATAAATTTCAAAATTTATCAAAATATAAAAATTTATATAATATTTATTAATTATATAAAGTTAAATTAAGAAAAATAGCTAAAAATAGTGAACTAGACTAGAAAATTTGAAATTAAATTGAATATTTTTAGAAAATTCATATGAGCTTGTAAACTATTTTTAAAAATAAATAATAACATAAAATAAAAATACGTTCACAAAATAAATATATAAATTTTAATTAAATATAATTTAAATGAAGAAAATAGCAGAAAAATATAAAACAACCTTTAAAAATAGGAAATAAATACAGTAAATTTTGGAAAAATTTATTTATCACTTTAAAAATATTAAAAGACAAAATATACATAAAATAACATATTAACACATATTAAAATAAAATATAACATAGAAAATATTATTTATATAATTTAAAATAGACAAAATTTCAAAATAAAACAAATTATACTCAAAATTGAAATGTACATAACTTTCACAAATTAAATCCGTTTTCAACGAAACGAAATGCAGTATTCAAGTTATTTAATCTATTTTCATAATAAAAGATAAAATTTGAGAATTTAAATATTTAAATTTGAAATTTAGAAGTCAAGGTTTGACCAGTTTGAACAGAAATTCATTTTTCAGTAAAATATCCAATTTATACCGGTTTGAAATTATGATTCACATAATAATCAACACCTATATTTAAAAATGAAAATTTTTAAATAAAATAAGTTTAAAATAATTTCAAAATAAAACAAAGTCAAATATTAAAATATATGAAAAATCTAGGTTTGTTACACTCTCCCCTACTCAAATCTTTTCGTCTTCGAAAAGGAAGGAAGCGGAGAAACAACAAGAAAGAACAATAGGTTGGAAGACATCCTGAAAGAAGGTTGGGAAAAAGTAGCTAGGAGGGAAAGCAGGTTGAAAGACAAGGATGAATCATTATTTTAATTTTTTTATATTTGACATGTTAAACATTTAATATGATAATTGGTTATTTGAGTCAAATTTGATAGTTCGATGTAAACAATATTTAAGACATTTTAAATCATGATTAGAATATCCTTTATACAATACTTTACCAAAATACTTTTATAACTCGATGTCTTAACAAGTTTACTTTCGTTCCTGCAGACTCTGGCTATGCATTGATCAGGCGCAAAGCTAGAATTCTCTAAGTACTTAGTAGACCTGTATCAACAGCCAGTGAAAATACTAAAAAATAGGTATGAGAAGTTCCGCTCAAAATCCAGTGTCAAATGATGATAATACGATAGCAGTGGCCTGCTGTTGATCCAGTATTTACGCGCTGGACACGAAACTTTCTAGAAGATCCTTCTACCTTCCGGATTCCAGAAAAATATCGTAGCCAGTTCGAAAACAAGGGACCATCGACCCTTGCTGCAGTGGTACACTGCTGATTCAATAATTTACGCAATGGATGCACTTCCTTCCCGAAAGACCCATAAACAACAGATCCCAGGATCGAAAGCGCCTCCATTGGGTAAACTAAAGAACCATCTACCCTGAAAAAAATTGAGGAACTCATGAGTTTAAGTTTGGACAACCATATCAGTTCGAATCCATTTCTGAATTCGCCCAAGTTCATTAGGGTTTATTGGTCGAATCCATTCCTGGATTCCCCAAGTCCATATGGGTCGAAGCATATCACTATATTTCTTCCGGAGGGTACTTCCCATACGTCTTACATCGAAATCCCTTCAAAATCATAGCTTCAAATACCGCACTTATATAAATTCCATTATATATAAGATTTCATTTTCAAATCGAATACTTTCCAAAATCAATAGTATATCAAATCATACTTATATAAACTTCGATTATATAAGATTTTAATTTACAAAATGAGTACCTTTTCAATTCAACATTTTCAAATCAACTTCATACTTATACAAATCCATTTTATATAAGTTCGATAACTCCCAAATCAAGTATTTAGTAAAACAAGGTTCTCAATTTTAATTTGTTTTAATAACATTTCAGTTTCAAAATCATATATGATTTCGCCAAATCATTTCTTACAAACTACATATACTCAGTTTCAAAGTTTCTTAAAACAATAGATTTAGAAAATAATCCAAATTTCCAAATCAACAAAAATTTAGGTCAAAGAAATTCATTTCCATTTCAAACATATATTCACTTTCAAAAATCATAATACTTTCAAAGTTATAAATCTTTCGAAACCAAAATACTTGAAATCATTACACTTTGAAAATCATAACTTTTCTAAATCATACATTTGAAGTCATAAAACATCCCTTTAATTCTTTACATTTCACAAATTTATCCAATTTAAACCCAAGTCACCAAGTTCCAGCTTTAATTCAATTCAAACCATCAATTTCAATTCAAATTAGTTTTACAACAAAACCATTTCAAATATTATAAAATTTCAATATAGATTTGATCCACAAAATAAACCTTTCAGTCTTAAATATATTTCAAGGCTTAAATATACCATATTCCAAAACTAAATTTTTATAATTTCATATATCTCAAATCTTACTTCATTATTACTTAGTTTTGAAATATTCATTTCATAAATCCATCATTTTTATTTAAACTCAAATTACAAGTAAACCAAATATCCTTTCATACAAATATAAATTTTAAATTTCATTTATCAAAATCAATTATCATTCCTGATTCACATTCTTTATCAAATAAAGATTATATCATTCAAAGCCTCAATATCAAATCATTATTTGAATTCAATTTCAAATATTCAAATTTAAATATCATTTAAAAAATCAAATATGTCATTCAATTATTATTTCAGATATCATTACAAAATACATTTCAAAATTCCATTCAAAAATTCATTTATCTCATTACATTTCATTCCATTTAACACATAACCAAGTAAACCTTATTTAAATTCAAATTCAATTTAAATTCCTTAAAATTCAAATTATATATTAAATTATATTCAAAAATCCTTAAATTTCACAAATAATCATTTCCAAAATTAAATCATTTAACTTTGTAAAACATAACTCAACAACGTTAAAATCTATGACATTACGAAACATTGTCAAATTATAACAATGACAACATTTGAAAGTGCTATCGTAACTTATAGTTTCCAAAATAGTTTAGTTCAAGAATAACGGCATTTATAATATGCCATAACAGATATTTAGTTAATTCAAACAAAGTTAAATTCAAAATAATAGCAATTTAAAGTGTTGTCATAAAACTATAGCATTTTAGAAATGCTATTAATAAAATTCCAGATTTTATTATACTTTTCAAATACAGTACAACTTCAATTTTAGCAAATTTCAAACTTATAAATCATATTTCTAGACTTTAAAATTTCACATTTAAATAATTTTTAACATATGATTTATCACAACAAAATTTTAAATCAAATATTCAATTTAAAACTTACTTTCATTTGTTAAGTCAAAATTCACTGTTTTTCTTAACTTATAAATTTAACAAAACTCAACATTTTACTTCAAATATCTTTTCAAAACTATATTTCATAAACTATAATTCAAAATAGTCTTATTTATTTCACTTCACAACAGTTTCAAACTTATATAAATCATATTACTTTATACATTAATCATACCAAACTAAACTTATACTTTATCAAATACCTTATACCATTCAAAATATCTTAGCTTTGAAAAGTTAACCTTGATTTGGAAGTGCTCGAATCTTCAAAATAGTCGAAGAAATCATAATTCCAATCCAAGAGTTGGAAATCACCAACAAATTAGTAAATCAATTCCAATAGGTAAGGTTATACCAAAACAAATCTGAATCTCGAGGATTGAACACCTGCTTATTTTAAATCATTTCAATTATATATATACATATCTTTCGAATATCAAACCATACTTCGAAATTGGAAATCAAAATTTGGTTTCATAAAATCACTCGTATAGCAAAGCTACTAGAGTGGCCTCTCCCCCCATTCAGAAACTCAAAAATCAATGTCGATGATGCATGTATTCATCACCGAAATTATTTTTCAGCGACAAAAGTGGGTTCTGGACTTTTATTTCTTGAAACTTCTTTGAAATCTCTTCAAAATCATTGGAATTCATTCGAATACATTTGAAACATTTCTTATTTGGAAAAATAATATTATCATTATATATTTTCCAAAATCTTAAAAACCCATTTCAAAACACCGGAGTTCGATTCCTCAAAATTCAAATTCAAAACCCTTCATTTGTAAATCATTTTTATATAAATCAAATTTATTATAAATTTCAAATCCTTTCAAAGCTTCAAATTTTCATTTTCCAAAGGTAAAAATCCTTATTGAAAGCATTTCACTTTTATATACAAAATAGGGTCATCCTTATCAAAATAATAATTTCGATGTATGCACAAATTCAAAATTCAATCAAACACAAATTTCCAAAGAATGATTCATGATTAGATTTAAAGCAATACGGAGATTCTAATTTAGAAGAACTCTAATCAAATAGAATTCTGGTTCGAAGATAAGCTCGAACGAAGATAAGATAATTTTATTACCGAATAGAAGATGATAAGCCTATATAAATCGAGGGCGACCTTAACCGCCCAACCGTGACTTCAGGTATTATAATCAATTCGAAAATCTAAGGCAAATCGACATTCGATCGGTAGAGATAGAATCCGGGTAGAGTAGGAGATAGATAGCATCGAAAACCGAGGATACAGGAATCTCCGGTGAATCAATGCCAATTATAAAGGATTTTCACCCCTTTACACATCATTCAAAGATTTACGGAATCACCGATCTTTATAGATGTCGTTCCAAAGTGGAGTTATGAAATGCTCTAAAATCAAAATGGATAGAATAGGGAAGAAAAGACTGGATTTCAGAACAAGTGGGAGCATTCCAAAGTTTAAGGAATCCTAATCGATAAGAATCCTAACCAAGAGATTTCTAACAAGATGGATGCTGAAGGGATGAAGTTTTGAAAATCTAGGTTTGAAAATAAGAAAATTTTTATACCAAAATAATCTTTGAACATCCTTTAAAAATCATTTGGAAATTATTTTATACTTCGAAAATACGTTCTCTCACAATAAAGGATTCTGAGATTGATTTCACTCATTCTAGGGTATTTCTATCCTATCTCTAATGAGTTTTGCTTCACAGGCTATGGTTTGCCTAAAACCAAAGCTCTGATACCAAATGTAACAACCCGGTATTTTCAGCCATTCGTAGCCGCACATGTCGGACTTGAATTGCTCAAAATACCGCATTGTAAATAAATTTGGAGCAAATGAAATACAAAACACAGAATCACAGACACAGAACAAACAAAATATCTCGTAGCGGAATATAAAATACATAGTAGTTCATGAAGCTACTACGGCAGAGTCTCAAACCAAATACATAATACAGTCTGAAAACAATATAATAGAAATCCCAAATAATAGAAGTTCACTAATACATGAGATAAACTAGAATAGCTGAAGCAGAAAGTAGATATAAATGTAGATAAGCAGAAACTCCAGCAAAGACATGCTCCAGAAAGAGAATCCAAAGCTGTGAATACTCAGGCTGACCCGAGCGTAAAGTAAAACACAAAACACTCGAGTCAGGACAATATATACTTATATAATGTAAATCAACTCAAGTGAACTGTAGTAGAAATGCACCAGAACTTAAAGCATGCTTAGGATCGCCCATCCTTTAAGGATCAGTTTAAACATAAATTAAATACATCCCGTGGTTGAATTTCAAAATAGTATTATATTTCGAAACAAATTGCTTCATTTTAAATCATTAAAATGAAGATATTATATTTAATAATTAAATTATTAAATTTCCAAAATTTAATCTTTCAAAGTTCATTCATTCACTTAAATTTATTAAAACAATGAAAATTCAACTTTCATCGCATTTAGAAAATGCTACGGAAAGTCAAACTTAAAACAGTTCAATTTAACGAAAGACAACATTTAAAATGCTGTAATAGGGTTTCATTAGTTTCAAATAAACTTAGTTAAATTCAACCATTATAACATTCACAAAAATTCTATAATAGCCTTTAATTAAATTGAGCCATTTGGTTCATTATTATCAACTACAACATTTACAAATGCTGTATTATCTTTTAAGTTAGAATTAATAGCATTTTAGAAATGCGGTAAATTAACTTCAAATATTCAGTATAATTTCACAAACAACTATATTTTTATTTAAATAATTTTTAACTTATAAAATCATATAATTTCACTTTTAAAACGATCATTCAAATGCCCTTATATTCATGATTTTATAAAGTTAAATCTCTATTCAAAAATCAAAATTTAATAGTAATTCACTTATTAAATTCCAACATTTAAATCTTAAATTCATTAAATTAAATTTAACTTAACACTTCAGTTTAAATTTTCAAATATAACTCAATTTCATTTTTATTTACATAACTTAAAATTCACTTTTAAACCAAATTCACAAATTTTCAATTTTAGTTATATTTCAAAATTTCAACTTAAGTATTCATTCATTTCACATTTTAACTTAATTCAAAAATCATTAATATATTATAAAATCATTTTAAATTCATTTAATTCAAAATATCATAAATTTATCATATTTTCATATTTAATTTAAATTCCATTTATCACCAAATTATAATTTCCAAAATAACTTACATTTCAGATTTTCTACCTTTACCATTAGTTTATTTCGCTTATAAATTTTCAGAGAGTTAATAATGCTTTACAAAAATCATTTTTAATCAAATTTAAATCAATATATTATAATATTTACATTTCTAAAATATTTTAAAATTTTTAGAAAAACATATTTTAACAACGGGTCTGTATTTCATTTTCTAGCCTAGGTAAAGTGATACGAGTAATATACAATTTCAACCCGTAATTTAAAAAGAAAACCCGGGTTTGATCATTTCAAACCCGCAATCCAAAGTAAATGAAGATAATTGAAAATCATTCAGGCCTATCATTTCAGCCCATAACGATTTTCTCCTATTCTAAAGTCCGTTCGGGTATATATCATTTCAACCCATAGTGATTCTAATCTAAAGGGAACTTGCAGTGTGATAAACTGATAAAAAATAATAGAACAACATAATATAACAGTAACATATGATATAACAGGTGTTTAAGCATGGGTGAACATTATAAAATCATAACATAGCAGGTGTAACATAATAATGCATTTTACAGATTCAAAATGGGTCAATTTACTAGTTATATATGTACATATTATCTTGTGAGAATAACTCACTGGTCTGAGCTGATGACCCAACGACGAATTGCACAAATGGGATCTACCCAAGCACGAAAGCACGACACAGATTCGAATAGAGGAGCCAAATGTCAAATTCCTTGGATACACATCAAACAAAAACAATATAACAACGATGAGTTTCAAATCAACTACGATCAAAACTATGCTAGAATAACTGCACAGAATCAAATAGAAATGTTTGCACTTCCTTTTAACCTTTACTAGGCTCAGCCATAAGGGAAAATACATGACAATGGAAAGTGTTTGGGTCAGATTATGGTGGGTATGGGTTGGCCTAGATGTCATTTGTGATGGTGCCAAAGTGGGTGAAGGGAATAACACACATAAGCATGCATATACACGTGTTTTAGTCATGGATTTGGGCTCCGCCAAGGCTCCAAGTGTCACGGCCAGAGGAGTGGGGTCCACTAGAATGGTGTGGCCATGGGTGCGAGAGGTGCTGGAGGTGGTGGTGGTGTGGTAGGTGGCGGCT
Organism: Allium cepa; assembly: GCA_030765085.1. NCBI lineage: Eukaryota > Viridiplantae > Streptophyta > Magnoliopsida > Asparagales > Amaryllidaceae > Allium > Allium cepa. The sequence goes on along the minus strand of CM060945.1, from coordinate 575,980,709 downwards.
AGAGGGGTGGTGAGGTGATGGAATGAGAGTGGTGCTCGGTTAGGCTAGTATGAAGGGTGTTTTGAAACTTTTGTGGATATGCATCACCAAGGGGGTTCATGGCTTGGGTGGCTGGTGAGGAGGAGGTGGTGGTGGTGTGCCATCAGGTGGTGGAGGCAGCTAGGCAGCAAGGTAGCATGGCCGAACCTAAATGGAAGAGCAAGTGCAAACAAAAATCAAAAGGAATAAGCAATATAAGTGAAAAAAAAGAGATAAAAGAAATAAATTTTTTTACCAACTTCCCAAGCTTGTGATGGCCGAAATTTTTTTCTCAGGAAGGAGGAAAGGAAGATACGTGAAATGAAAATGAATTAGTCATCTGAATTGTGGGGAGTTATGCCAAAAGAAATGAAGAGTTGTGAGGAAAATGAAGAGGTGGAATTCAAAAAGGCAAAAGGCAATTCAAAAGTCAAAATCTCTTCATATATCCTTATTTAATTTATATAACTTTATATTTCTGGAAATAATAATAATACCAGATAAAATTTCGAAAATTTATCAAAATATAAAAATTTATATAATATTTATTAATTATATAAAGTTAAATTAAGAAAAATAGCTAAAAATAGTGAACTAGACTAGAAAATTTGAAATTAAATAGAATAATTTTTAGAAAATTCATATGAGCTTGTAAAATATTTTTAAACATAAATAATAACATAAAATAAAAATACATTCACAAAATAAATATATAAATTTTAATTAAATATACTTTAAATGAAGAAAATAACAGAAAAATAGAAAACAGCCTTTAAAAATAGGAAATAAATACAGTAAATTTTGGAAAATTTTTATTATCACTTTAAAAATATTAAAAGAAAAAATATACATAAAATAACATATTAACGCATATAAAAACAAAATATAACATAGAAAATATGATTTATATAATTTAAAATAGACAAAATTTCAAAATAAAACAAATTATACTCAAAATTGAAATGTACATAACTTTCACAAATTAAATCCGTTTTCAACGAAACGAAAAGAAGTATTCAAGTTATTTAATCTATTTTCATAATAAAAGATAAAATTTAAGAAATTAAATATTTAAATTTGAAATTTAAAAGTCGAGGTTTGACCAGTTTGAACAGAAATTCATCTTTCAGTAAAATATCCAATTTATACCGGTTTGAAATTATAATTCACATAATAATCAGCACCTACATTTAAAAATGAAATGTTTTAAATAAAATAAGTTTAATATAATTTCAAAATAAAACAAAGTCAAATATTAAAATATATGAAAAATCTAGGGTTGTTACATGCATTCACAAAAATTATGTTGTCTAGATCGTATACATGCGTGCAAAGCTGTAAGCCGGGCCTTGCATTTTATGTACACGTGTAAGTTGTATTACACGAAAATTGTAAAGCCTAGACCTTTGTTATAATATTTAGTGTCTTCATGTAACACACGAAATAGGGCCAACATTTTGGCATTGTGTAGTGTTGCTTAGATATTTTATATACTTCATTTTTGTGTGCGTGTAAAAGTTAAGCTCAGACCCTTGTTATAATTCATGCTCGTGTATTACTTCATGCGTGAATGTGAATACTCTGGCCTTTCTTTAAATAGTTGCGTGCATGCGAAATTATATCCTGGTCGTGTCAATCTTCTCATACCTTTTGTGTTTACAAATATGTGCTACACGAAGACAGTGCAGACCATTTCATTTTTTTGCATGCAAAAATTATATTGCTCAGATCTGTTATATTGTTGCCAAAAAAATTGTTACGTGTTTACATGCATCATTGCCTAACCATTTTGTGTTCATTTCATGCAAAGATGTATAGCACAAAGCCTAAGTCCAGTTCCAACTTTATTTTGTTCATATTGCAGTGTGCGTACAAACATAAGTTGCACGTTACTGCAGTGTTAACTCCTATTCTCCAACGACCTAACGACCTATGGAATAAAGTGACTCAGTGACCTAACGGGTTAAAGGTCCAGCGACCTAACAACCTGAAGAATAAGTGAGCTAACATGGATGCAAGACCAACAGCGATTTAGGGTGGCAACAACTTGGCGATATGCTTGACCTAACGAGTTAGCGACCTAAAGGCCCCTAACGACCTAATAACCCAACGACCTAACAACCTAACGGGTTAAGACAGTGTGAGGCCACGTGCATGCTACCTCTTCATTATGTCGCTCGCGACCTAAATAGACCGAGGTAACTCCATAAGCATAACTTCTTATGCCGCTCCTCTCCTAGGTCGCTACGACCTACCAGTTTGTTCAAGAGATTAAGTCCAACCCTGTTAGACCATAACCCGTATCCCTTAGGTCACTCGCGATCTAAGAGCTACTAACTCGCTCAGATAAGACAAAGTGCAACAAAGATGAGCCATAGCTCGTATCCCTTAGGTCGGTGGTGACCTATGACCTACCCTTAGGTCGTTCGCGACCTACGACTTAGCCTAGAAATTCCCTATAAATACCCCATCTACTCCAACTGAAAGGGGACCTTTTGGCTCATTTTTGGAACGCCTATACTCTGCTCATTTCTCGACTCATTCGACACTTCAAACATGAAAGACACTTCGACGAACTTCAAGAAGAGATCTAATACATTCATCATGAATTTGAAGAATTCTCCTACATCGGAGTTCTAGTTATTTGTCTAAGTGGTGTTGTAATCGAAGATTGTTCTATAAGTTGTAATCAAATCAGCAATAAAGAAGATTAAAGTGGTCGTAGGCTTAACTTGAAGCCGAACCACTATAAAACTGTTGTCCCTTTACTGTTTTTTCTATGACCTTTCTACTTACTTCTAATTCCCGTATTGACGGGTGGTGCTTTCACTTTATCTATACTTACAATGGGGTGTTAGCATTCAATTTTTGCGTTAACATTTTTGGTGCTTTCACCGAGAATTGAACTCAGGCTACTTTCATTATTGCTTCGTAAAAGTTTGTTGAAAGAATCTCTCTCAAAACCAAAAGTCTATCAGAGATTATGGCTCCTGGAAGAAAGCGCAGATCTGTTAGATCCAATGATGTTCATGAGAATACTGCCACTTCTCCTCCGTTAAGTCAAACAGCTCCAAGTGTTGGAATTACACGAGCGGAGTTAGATGCTGCAGTTTCTGGGCTATATCAGCAAATGGAAGCCTAAAACACTTTAATGTTGGAAAGGTTGAACGCTTTGCTCAGAGCTAACCATCAACCGGTGAATAATGAACAAAACTTTGCCGATGATGTTCATAATGTTGAAGCAAGAAATATTCCTCAAAGGGCAGCTGGCCCCGTTGAAGGGACACCTCCCCAAGCTGGAGGATCAGGGCCGCAGCCAACCCTCCGCTAACGCTTGACAAGACAAACTTCCGAGAAAATGGCTAATGTCTGTCCTATAGAGCCTTTAAATGATAAGGAATACTTCTCTGGAATGGTTCGACAAATCATGAAGGAGAGCATGCAGAGGGATGAAGATGAAAAAGAATGGGGATTCGCTCCGAGCAAGACTTCGTTCACCGAGAGGATTCTGAAAGAGGAATTTCCAAGGAAGTTTGCCCCCCCCCCCACAATTCCGGCTTATCAGGGGACAAGCGACCCTAATCAATTCTTATACAAGTATGACTGGCACACGATAGGTGCCAGGGCATCGGATGAGATCAAATGCCCGTACTTTTCGGTATACTTGGAAGGAGTGGCTCTACTTTGGTTTACAAAGCTACCAGTCCGATCTATAGACCAGTTCTCCGACTTAACTCGGAAGTTCAAGGAGCAATTCAGATTGTATGCTTCAAAGGCGAAGGACATAATGCCACTGTCAAGCCTGGAACAAAATCCCGGAGATTCTATTAGATCTTTATTAAACCGCTTCAACATAGCTTTGGCTGAAGTGGATAATGCAGAGCACATATGATTTTGACATACTTGATGAGGGCAATCGACAAATCGAGTGAATTTGGGAAGTGGCTGAAGAGGGAAGAACCAAATTCACTTGAGAAATTCTATAAGAAAGCTGATGAATTCATGCGCTTGGAATGCCTTCAAGCACCGGCCAAGGTGATATCGACAGAGGTTGGGAATAATAATGTTTCTCCAAATAAGAAGGAATCTGGTACTCAGAAGAGGGAAAATGATGGTGGGAAGAAGCAAGGAAATGCGAAGAAAAATCGTCCTTTTAACTTCACTCCTCTAACCGATACCCCAGAAAACATTTTCTTTGCAACCAAGGACACTGTCGAATACCCCACACCAGCTAAATTGAGTCTTGCGAAAAATGCTGAGAAAAGTGGAAGATTCAGCTGATTCCACAATCAACCCGGCCATGATACGAATGAGTGCCGCCATTTGAAGAACTTGATTGAGGAGCTATTGAAAGAAAATAAACTTCAGCAATATGTGAAGAGGAACAGGAACGGCCCAACTTCTTCAACTCAGGGGCAACAAGTCCCTATCCATCAACCCGGCTCGAGTAAGAGGGCGACAACGCATGAATCAGAGAGGCCTATTATTAATGTGATTACGGGAGGTCCTCACCCAGCAGGCAGAAGCTGGGGCGAGATGGAAAGATATGCCCGTACCTTGAAGTACGCACCAGTAGAAGAAAGTGTTTTTGTGTTGGAAGATGCTGCACCTTTGAAGCAGCAGAAAACTTTTAATGATGATATTGTGTTCAGGGCCGGGGACTCTATGGGTGTTGAAGCTCCTACCATGGATCTCTTGGTCATCTCTGCAGGCATTGGGCCGGCTATTGTAAGAAGAGTGCTTGTTGATTTCGGCGATTCTTGCAATATTCTCTTTAAAAAGACGTTCGATCAAATGAAAATTCCGATGGCTGATGTTCAAGCTTCATCGTAGAAAATTGTTGGGTTTATTGGGGAACCGAAGCAGCCAATTGGAAATATTGACTTGTTCGTGGAGCTTGGAGAGGGGCAGAAAAAGGTGGTTCAAAAACAGACTTTTGTAATTGTTAATGAATTTTCTGCCTACAACGCCTTCCTAGGCCGACCAACTCTTGCGGCATTTAAGGCAATTCTCGCCCCGTGGTGCCTCACTATGAAATTCCCCATGGATAATGGAGTTGGTGTTATTAAAGAGGATCAGAACGCAGGGCGAGAATGCTATCTTATAAAGTTGCGTGAAGCAAGGAAGAGAGAGAAAGGAAAATATGCGGCGGCCCCAGTCCGCATCAAAGAATCAACCTTGTAGCAATTACAGGGTGGACCCTACACTGGCGAGCATAGTGGTGCACGAAAAGAAATAGATCCCAGAAAGGCCGGTGCAGGGGAGAATAGAGTGGTGCCAGTAGAGGTAACGGTGTCAGTACCTGTTGACCCGAAAGACCCTAACAAGGTGCTGAATGTGGGTTCGCAACTTAATGCGACGGTTCAGAATATTTTGATATCATTCTTGAAAGAAAATCTGGATGTATTCGCTTGGACTCATGCTGATATGTGTGGAATATCCCCAGAAGTTGCAGTACATACTCTGAATATTGATCCGAAGTTTACACCTGTAAAGCAGAAAAGAAGAACCCAGGGTCCAGAAAGGTCAGTAGCATTGAAGGAAGAGGTAGATCGGCTCATGAAGAATGGCTTCATCAGGGAGTCTACTTATCCGAATTGGTTTTCAAATCCAGTACTGGTTAAGAAAGCTAATGGAAAGTGGGGAGTATGCATCCTTTTCAGATTTAAACGAAGCCTGCCCAAAGACTGCTTCCCGTTACCCAGGATAGATCAGTTGGTGGATGGAATAGCGGGGCATGAATTGTTATCTTCTATGGATGCTTCCTACCGATATAACCAGATCATGATGCATGAGCCAGATCAGGAGGACACGAGCTTCATCACCGATGTTGGTCTCTACTGCTATAGAGTCATGCCCTTCGGACTTAAGAATGCAGAGGCAACTTACCAAAGACTTGTTAATGCTATGTTCAAACCATAGATTGGCAAGACTGTGGAAGTTTATGTTGACGATATGCTGGTGAAATCAAAGAAGGCAGTAGACCATATGGATCACTTGGCAGAAATGTTTGCAGTCCTCCGAGAGTACGGAATGAAGCTTAATCCTTTAAAATGTTCATTTGGGGTGGAGTCCGGAAAGTTCTTGGGTTTCATTGTGAGTGCTAGGGGTATTGAAGCTAATCCTGCTCAGATTGCGCCTAAAGAGAAGTCAATGCTCCTAGAACGAAGAAGGAATTGCAAAGTCTCAATGGAAAAGTCGCTGCCTTCAGTCGGTTCATTTCCAAAGCCACTGATAAATGCATTCCATTCTTTGATGCTCTGAAGAAAGGAAGGAAAAACTTTGACTGGAATCCTGAATGCCAGAAAGCTTTCGATGAGTTGATTCGTCATATGGAAACACCTCCAATACTTTCTAAGCCCGACAATGGTGAAGATCTTTTCGTATATTTGGCAATCTCATTTCATTCTCTCAGTGCAGCGTTGGTACGGGAAGATGCAAAAATTCAGCGTCCGGTTTATTATATCAGCAAAAGATTCACTGGGGTAGAGATGAATTATTCAAAGTTGGAAAAGCTCGCATATTGTCTACTGATTGCATCAAGAAAATTGAGGCCATATTTCCAAGCTCATCCTATCAAAGTCCTCACTGATCAACCTCTGAAGCAAGTACTGTTTTGCCCTGAGACTTCGGGTCGTCTTCTGAAGTGGAATATTGAACTCAACCAATACGACATCACTTATCATCCCCGGAGAGCAATCAATGGACAAGCTTTAGCAGATTTCATCGCAGAATGTACAGATAAAGGTGATAGTGAGGAAGAGGTGATTGATAATACCCCAATTCGATGGAAATTATATGTTGATGGCGCGAGAAACGATTACTGTTCCGGAGCTGGGGTTGTGCTTGAAACCCCTAAAGGGAGGTGATTGTGCTAGCATTGAGATTAGAAATTCCTTCGACAAACAATGAAGCAGAATATGAAGCTCTTATTGCTGGCTTGAAGATTGCTAAGGAACTGAACATCAGAGTATTGCAATTTTTCAGTGATTCTCAGCTTATTGTATGCCAAGTCAGGAAAGAGTTTCAAGCCAAAGGAGGAAATCTGCCTACCTACTTGTCAAAGGCCTGGGAACTTCTTGATGATTTTGACCATTACACGATAAGCCATATACCCCGGGAGGAGAACATGAAGGCAGATTCTCTCGCGAAATATTCCAGCACTGGTGAAGCTCAATTATTGGGATTAGTTCCTGTGGAAGTCTTGTCAGCTCCAAGCACTGATGAGATGGATATTGACTGGATCATGACTATATCTCAAGAGCAAGAATCGTGGAGGAATATTTGCTCAACGGTTCTCTACCAAAAAATTCAAAGAACGACAGAAGCTGCTAAGAAAAGCCTCTATATATATAATTCAAGATGGCCGATTGTATAGACGGGGTTTCTCAACGCCATTACTCCGATGTATGACCAAGGAAGAGACTAAAACAATTTTGGCTAAGGTGCACGGAGGAGAGTGTGGTGATCATTCAGGTGGTCAAACCTTGGCCAAGAAAATTCTCCGTTATGGATATTTTCGGCCAGATATTAACCGAGATGCTGCTAACTATTCCCGAAATTGTGACAGATGCTAGAGATTTGTAAAGATCCCAAGAGCACCTTCCACTACGCTGACGCAGATGGTCAGTCCATGGCCATTTTCTATTTGGGGGATAGATCTCATTGGGCCTTTACCGACTGTCAAATCCGAAATCAAATATGTTATTGTTGCTGTTGATTATTTCACTAAATGGGCTGAAGCTGGACCATTGGCTACTATTACCTCTAAAAAGATGATAAATTTTGTGACTTAAAATATCATTTGCAGGTATGGTGTGCCTCAGAAGATAATCACAGACAATGGTACCCAATTTGAAAGTTAAGAATTCCAGGATTTTTGCAAGCGATTCAAAATCCGAAAAAGCTTCTCAGCAGTGGCTCATCGCAGGCAAACAGGCAAGTGGAAGCAGTAAACAAAATTATCAAATCAACCATCAAAAAACAGCTGGAAAAATCAAAAGGTGGTTGGGTCGATAGGCTGCCACTAGCACTATGGGCATATAGAACTACTCATAAAACTGCGACTGGGCACACTCCATTTTCATTGGCATGTGGATCAGAAGCAATGATTCCGGTGGAAACAGAGGTCCCTTCACACAGAAGAATCCATTTCGATTAAGCTGAAAATGAAAAGCTGCAACTTGAAGCACTTGACCTCCTTGATGAAAGAGGGGAAGCGGCTAAGATCAGAATTGCAACCCACCAGCAAAGGATAGCCAGGCACTTCAATTCCAAAGTTCGCCAACGCAGCTTTGAAATTGGAGATCTAGTCTTGAAAAGAATTATGACAGCAACAGGTGTGTTTGGGCCAAACTGGGAAGGGTCGTATGTCATAGGAAAAAAACTTCTTGATGGCACATTCAAACTCACAACTGTCGAAGGAGATCCAATTCCAAGGACTTGGAATAGCAATCACTTGCGTCCATATTTTACTAAAAAGCTTTGCTGAAATACTGTAAAAGAATTATAGATGTATGATTCTTGTATTGAAAGTCATTGTAAAGCCAGTGCAAGTGAATAATAAGAACTATACAGTGGATATAGGCCTCGTTCTTGGCCGAACCACTATAAATCTTATGTTCTCTACTATTACAAAATGCCTGTTTTATTTCGATATGTAAAGTACTTTAATTGTATTGCTAAAATGTCGATTTAATATTGCAGGCCATTAAAACAAAGCTTGCCCATCACAAGACCACGAGATCCCTGACATCACTCAATAAACGAATGTTAAGCCACAAAAATTCCAGATTCAAATCCTATATAAGAAGTGCTTCAAGCAACAGTTAGTGATTCCGCCGGAGGTGGGCCCTTGCTAACTAATTATGATCGTTTGTGCAAACGAACATCCGATTAAGTAGCCTGTGTCTGCCCCTACGAACTCACTTAACAATGAAGTACACTTCTTTGGATAAAACAAACTACTTGCAAAAGAAAGGAATGTGTGCTTGAAAATGATAACAGGGAATCGCTAATATGAGCAAATGGCGGAAAGAAATGGGCGAGCAGGCAGGAAACAACCAAAGATCTCTTCAGAGGCACAACTCTTCGAAGGATAAAGACCTCTAATGGGGCATGTCGGAAAAAGAAAGTTCTCTTTCTCAACCAAAAAATATTGGTGGAATGACCGAAGGCACCTTTCCAAGTGGAAGGCACAGGGCCCTTGTTAACTAGTTGCGATCGTTTGTGCAAACAAACATCCAATTAAGTAACTTGCGTCCGCCCCGTGAGTCCATCCAACCATGAGAAAGGAACTTCCAGGCTTTGCCCTACTCGGAGGCACACATTTCACCAAGATTTGAAGTGCAAACAGCTCTCTTCGGAGACACACTTCACAAGAGTTGAAATGTGAAAAGCCCTCTTTGGAGGCCCATTTCACTAGAGTCGAAATGCTGAAAGCCCTCTCCGGAGGTACACATTTCACCGAGATTTGAAGTAGACACTTCACAAGAGTTGAAATGTAAAAAGCCCTATTCGGAGGCCCATTTCACCAGAGTTGAAATGCTAAAAGCCCTCTTCGGATGCACACGTTTCACCAGGATTTGAAGTGCAAACAGCTCTCTTCGGAGACACACTTCACAAGAGTTGGAATGTGGAAAGCCCTCTTCGGAGGCCCATTTCACTAGAGTTGAAATGTCAAAAACCCCCTTCGGAGGCCCACTACCCCGCATAAAAAGAAAGAAAGGGAAAAGCCCTCTTTGGAGGCGTACTTCTACTTTCAAGAAAAGATCAATCTCTCCACAATGAGAATATTTTTCTCTGAAGATTGAAGTACCAAATCAAAGCCTTCTTTTGAAGCCCACTTCGCTGCATAGGAGAATTCACTACTTTTCTTTTAAAAAAAGAGAAATAGAGTGATCATCTCCAAAAGTTGAAGTGTAAAAAATTTTCCTAAAAAAAGAGGAAAGAGAAGACTTCTCCAATACAAGGCGCATTCTACTAAATCAGAGAAATATTCCCTTAAAATGGAAAAATTATTCTCTAAAGTACGGATGCAAGCCTCCTTAAAATGGAAAAGTTGTTCTCCAAAGAAAGAGTACAAGTCTTCTCATAACAGAAGAGTTGTTCTCCAAAATTTTGCCAATGTGAAAGAGATTGCAATAAACCGTGGTATGGGGGCAATATAATATAGTTACATTCATAAAAGCAATGTTAAGGCAACATACCACATGCTTACTGCAACATCACACAAAGAAAATAAAGAAACTTGTATGAAAAAGAAGAATAAATGCATTCTCAAATACAGAAAGAAGTTTGTACAAGTAAAAGAATCATTTTATTCCATACTATGAAAATTTTATACATGTGTAGGTTTCAAAATAAAAGAAGGCGGGGACCGGTACCCGCACAATTTTCGGTCAACACAAGCCTTTATATATACAAGCAGAAAGCAAAAAGCAAGACGAAAAACATAGGACCAAACCCATCATTTCTTCTTCCTACCACCTTTGGAGCTCTCACTTGGTCGGATGATTAACTTTTTAGATCGGCTTGTAAGAGTAGGAGAAGAAGGAGAAAGAGGTGCAATTGGATCTTCTTCTGCTTTTTCTTCACTGGCAGAAACTTCCCTCTTTTTCTTTGAGATTCCACGCTTCCCCTTCTTCCTTGAAGAAGATTCACTGCCTGGAGTGAAAAGTATAGAAAACTTTATGTCACCAGAAATAGTTTGCTCCATAGTTCTTTCGCCTTCTTCAGGTTCCTCGGCCTTCTGTTCTTGTGAAGCGACCGGGTCATCCCAGCCTGTAAGAGCTTCTATCTGCTCCTCTTGTGACCCCGGTTGAGAAACGGAAAGAGGAGTAATCTGAAGAGGCGGACAGGGAACAGTTGGAAGAGGGGAAGTCTGAACAACACTTGGCGCTTTCACTACAGGAGAAGAGAAGTTAAAATCAGTATCTCTCATAAAGAGAGGAGAAAGTGGCGCATCAAGATTTAAGTAATAATCAAAAAGTTCATCAAGCTCATGTGAAGTAAACAAGCAGCCCACTTGAGAAAGATCAGCATTGAGGTTACCTGGAGAAGTAGGCTTTATTACGTCAACTTCAAAGTCTTGTGCTTCAGTGCTTTCTTGAGTCTCATCTCCAGTGCGAGCGGTTGCACTTTCAATGACAGCTTTAGCAGGAGGTGGAGAATGTGAACTGGAGCCAACAATATCGATGTCGGCTGAAATCGAAGGTTGAACTGGGTCAGTTGAGGTTGCCTTCCCTAAATGTTCACCTTCCGCCATTTCGGCTCGCTCTTTAGCGAGTTGCTCCTTTCTCCTGGCAAGAGCAGCACGTGCATTGTCATCTAGATAGTGCGCCGCTAAATCTGCTTCAGCGTATCCAGCAGCTCCAAGCATATCAAGTGCGATCCCACACTTCGGCCAAAGTGATTTCGTACTTCGGACCCAAAACGAAAGGCTACCGCGCCCCAAGACACAGTGTGTATAAAACTCGAATGAAGTAGAGATGATATTGGATTTAGTTGCCTTATGAGATTCTTCGACTGCTGCTTTGCCGACGATAGCTTCATCACGCTCTTTTTCAACTTCAGAAAGTCGAGCTTTTAACATTTTAATTTCCAAGTTCTGGGAGCTGGTTTTTTCTCGCAACTGAGCAACGTTTGTTCGGTAGCTTTCTACAACTTGTTGTTGTGCTTTGAATTTAGCTTCATCGTCTCTTTGCCCGGCGTGAGCATCTCTCACCTGTTTTTGAAGCACTTCTTCTCTTTGAGAATAGGAAGTGGAAGAAGTGGCAAGCTCTTCTTTAAGTTTTTCAACTTCCGCTTCAATATTCTCATTGTAAGCGGCGATGCTCTTTATTTTTGCATCATGCTGATCGAGAGTTTTCTGTCACTCGGATTTATCATTTTCCATAGTCAGCATGGCTTCGAGATTTGCGTGGCTTACTCTTTGAATCTTGTCAACAAGTTTTTGCCAACCAGACATTCTCTCAATATCGAGTTTAACAGCATCAAGATTTCGCAATATAGCTTGCTTGTCGATTGGGACCAAATCAAGATCAAAACGCACTCCTTTTAAGCACCAGTGCGGAAACCGGCTTTAAAGAGTAGCCGGACCCTGTCCAACTGGATACGGGGGCCTACTGATGATTGTTTGAATATCAGCTCTTTGAAGGGCATGAGAGCTGGAAGGGATTTCCAAAGAGATGGGAGCAGCGGGCTTTCCGGAAATTCTGGATTCCGGCCTTTCGCTAAGCTTGGCCCGTTTACTTGGATCTTCAGCAATGTGACTTTTGCCCTAGTCATCATGAGATTTTCTTTTGTGGGAATCATCACCTCTCTGGGAAGAATTATGTCGCCCATCCCTTGTCCCATAGCGCTCTTCATAAGCCCGTCTCTCGTGAGCTTTTCTTGCAGCTCTTTCTTCGTCGGTCTCCCTAGGGGCAGGAAGGTACCGCCTGGGATCATAAGAGTCGCTTCTCCTATAACGCTAGAAATCATCATAGTAAGAGCCGCTACGTCCCATTGGAGAACCTGAAAATGAAGAAAAGACAAAACTTAAGAATCTTTGAAGTAAAGAAGCAAAATGCATATAAGTGCCGAAAAATCCTAAGTGTGTGTAACGTGCAAACTACGCGCGTCAAACTACGAACCACTCCTCGGTTGGGGGGTGATGACGGATTTTACAGCAAGTGTCAACTCTTGGGCTGACGGAGTTTGTTGCAAGACAGATGTCACTTCAACTACTAGAGAAACAACTTTAGTAGTAGTGGTATCGTCTTTAAAGAGCTCATGTGAAGTAATCATCAAGTCGCTCAATCTCTCAAAAATGTTGTCACCATCGTGCCCAGCAGGACCCTTCCCCTCAGCTCCTTCATCAGTAGTCTTCCCGGATTGTTGAAGAGGTTCCTCTTCCTCAATGACCGGGGCAAGTGCAAATTTGCCGGATGACCCCGCAACGTCAATAAAAGCAGAACACTTCATCAGTGAAGCCTCGGCAGTAAGTTCTTTCGGTGTAAGTTCTTCAGCGGAAACTGGGGCATCTGAAGTCTCTATTTGAGAATCGGGGGCATCATGAAGCTGAGTAGATCGGAAAAATGCAGAAGTCCGAACTGGTGTAAAAATTCATCTTTCAGCAAAAATTTAATGCTTCTCTCCTCAAACGCCACAGCATTTAGTCTTTCAAAAGTGGGCTTGTAGCTGGGATCTTTAGAGGGAGGAGGAAGTGTTGTAAAAGTAGCACTTAGCAACGCGGACTTTGAAAAGCTCAAATGGAAAGAATGGGGATAAGCAATCTTACTTCCTACTCTTCAGATGGCATAAAATCCTGGGGGGCAGTGAACGAAGAAGAATTGATTCAAAAAACCGTGAGCACTTTCAGAAAGATCGGTGATAAGTTTACGGTTTCTGGCGCTTCTCACGAGAATAATAGAAGGATGATCGTTGTTTTTTGCAAATGTGCATAAGTAACAAATCTCTTCAAAACTCGAAAGACGTTCAAGTGTTCTCCTGAATAGTACGCACAGTCCCATCAGGATGGCGTAGCCAAGGGGATGCAATTGGAAGGGAGAGATGGTTAATCGGAGAAGGAGTTGTTGAAGAAATTCATTAAAGGGAGGAATAGCTCCACTCAAACACATCTGGCGATTAACTGCGATAAAACCGAGAGGTGGCCTGTCAGCAGTATCGTTTGCCCCTGGAAGTAAAGCATCTGCTTCAGCAATACCAAACTGAATGCATAGTTGGCTGAACAGCCGTTGATTCAAGGTAGTTGAAGTCCTCTCCGGGGAATCATCCAGTGGATTGGCTATCGAGAAGGCCTCTCCAGCTTGTCCTACCTTTCTTCTTGTTGAGAAGACATTCTACACAAGGAACTAGATATTCAAATATGAAGGTCCACGTTTCCTAAATATGTGAAGTGTTGTGCAAAACTAATAAAACGACAAGCAAATATAACTGAAATTAAACTAGTAGGCATTTGTCAATTATAAAGTTTCAGGGCTTGTTGCTTTAAGTCCGAATACAAGTGCAGTGTTGATGCAAACAAATCAGCTTTAATTGATTAATATTGCTTTGCTTTAATACTTCACTTGAATTTGTTGATTCATGGCACTTCATATAATTTCTTTAAGTTGATTATCCTTTATCGATTAATCTGTCATTCGATGTGGGCGATCAGTAGCAGTATATTCGTCCCATTTTTTTGCAAATGTTGTGTTTAACAGGTTATTAGCATTAAAGTTAATATAATCTATAAAGAAGTGCAACAAGTTCAAGCAGTTCATCTCGGCAGTTCAAGTTGAAGATTCAAGTCAAATGCTGTCAAATTTTTGCAAGTAATCAAGCTCAAGCGACTTAGCATAGGTCGAAGTTCCATTAAGTCGTTCCGTTCAAGTCAAAAAGTTCATATCCATGCTTCTACAAGTTAAAGTTAGGCTTTAGGTCAAGGCAGTCCAAAATTGTCTAAGTATTAGCTCGTCCACGACCTAAAGGTTGAATGACAAAGAGTTAGCTCGCCCAATCCTAGTGCGATCATTAAAGGTGTATCTCATCTGAAACAGCATACTATACATCTTAGGTCGCCGTCTCTTATGTCGCTCAGAATTTAAAAGTTAGGTCGTTAAGTCAGTTAGGTCGTGCAATTCACATTTAAACCGCTAAGCCTTAGGTCGTTCGAAGCTCCTAAGCCGGTCACTCCCTCACTCACCTTAACCCGCTAATTTCCTTCACTCACCAACTCAATAGCTCGTTAATTTGTGACCCGATAACCCTCTATCATCTCCATAGTAGAATCCATCATCTTTCAACACCACCAAATCACCCAAAACCGATTCAAATCACCTTAGATCCATCATAGATCCAATGCATTACCGCGTTCTCGTGAATATAACATCAACGTGCCCAATGACGACCAAAGATCAATTGTAACATGATTCATGGTAAAATGCAGCACATGAAATTGGATTAAGGCCGGAAAAAGGGAGGATTCACAATTCGGCGATGATCATGGTTGGATAAGTTCGAATTCACTTATGCAATATGATGGTGAAGATGAATTGATGATTGGTTAGATTGAATTCGCCCTTGGAAGCTCGAAGGTTCGTTAATGGCAGAGCAAGTTGTCAAAGCAGTTAAGTAAGGAGGAAGAAACAAGCTAACAGTTTATATAAGGCAAAGAGAAAAAGGCGAATGGGCACGCAAGTAAGCTTATCTCTTGGGTCGCTCATGACTTAGCAGAATTAGATCGAAGTACACGACCTATAGCATAGGCGTGTACTTCGAGGGGCAAGTGTTAGCTTCTACTCTCCAATGACCTAACGACCTATGGAATAAAGCGACTCGGTGACCTAACGGGTTAGAAGGTCCAGCGACCTAACAACCTGAACAATAAGCGAGCTAACATGGATGCAGACCAACATCGAGTTAGGGTGGCAACAACTTGGCGATATGCTTGACCTAACGAGTTAGCGACCTAAAGGCCGCTAACGACCTAATAACCCAATGACCTAACGACCTAACGACCTAACGGGTTAAGACAACGTGAGGCCACGTGCATGCTACCTCTTCATTAGGTCGCTCGCGACCTAAATAGACAGAGGTAACTCCATAAGCCGTAACTTCTTATGCCGCTCCTCTCCTAGGTCGCTACGACCTACCAGTTTGTTCAAGAGATTAAGTCCAACCCTGTTAGACCGTAACCCGTATCCCTTAGGTCGCTCGCGACCTAAGACCTACTAACCCGCTCAGATAAGACCAAGTGCAACCAAGATGAGCCGTAGCTCGTATCCCTTAGGTCGGTGGCGACCTACGACCTACCCTTAGGTCGTTCGCGACCTACGACTTAGCCCAAAAATTCCCTATAAATACCCCATCTATTCCAACTGAAAGGGGACCTTTTGTCTCATTTCCGGAACGCCTATACTCTGCTGATTTCTCGACTCATTCGACACATCAAAAAAGAAAGACACTTCGACGAACTTCAAGAAGAGATCTAATACATTCAACATGAATTTGAAGAATTCTCCTACATCGGAGTTCTAGTTATTTGTCTAAGTGGTGTTGTAATTGAAGATTGTTGTATAAGTTGTAATCAAATCAGCAATAAAGAAGATTAAAGTGGACGTAGGCTTAACTTGAACTATAAAACTTTTGTCTCTTTACTGTTTTTTCTGTGACTTTTCTACTTACTTCTAATTCCCGTATCGACGGGTGGCGCTTTCACTTTATCTCTACTTACACCGGGGTGTTAGCGTTCAATTTTTGCGTTAACATGAAGTAATATACGTTGAACCGGTGTTTGGTTATGAAGTATATTGTTGTCGTTATTTTTATAACGGATTTTTACTCCGATGTTAAATTTTTTAAGCGTGTTGTTTTGATGACATTTTTGACGAATAAAAATTACTGTTGTTTTGACTTCAGTAACCGTCAATTTAAAGTGAATTTTCAAGCGGCTATCCCGCAACGCTGATTTGGTATCCGTTTTTACGGTGTTTTGTGAAGCGCAATTTCCTTGTCGAAATTACTATAGATGTTGCTGTTTTAATCACGTGTTTTAAAAAATCATTTTAAAATAAATTTGTTACAAAATTTTTACTGTTTACGCTTTCAAAAGAATGAGCAATCGATTTAAACGCTTCAGCAAACATAAGGACTATGAACCTTTACTTATACTGATCCGATTAATTCTGGATTTGTCCATTTGAGAACGTAAATTTTATTTATATAAAATACACAATTTTGCACTTTCAAGGAAACGATGAAGAGATTTAAACGATTTAGCAAAAGCGCAGAGTACGGAACCACGCTTTTACTAATTCGGTTAATTCTGGACTCGTTAATTGAAATATTCGCCGTGGAATCGCTGTTTGATGATTTTGATGATTTTGTTGGGCTTTCGAGCCACTATGATGGACCTTCGGGTCAATTGCCAGTACTAGACCTTCGGGCATATGTTGGACCTTCGGGTCATTTGTTGGGCGCCAAAAATTATGATGATAGTACTTGGTAGGCTTCGACCATATAAGATGCATGTGCAGCGTAGCTTAGACTCGCCATATGCTGGGATCGATCCACTTTTATATTGATTTTCTAGTCATCTTATTTTGATTTCTAGATTTTTTGTGTATTGCTGTTTTGAATTCAATTACGAATTTGAAAGTTGATTTTGATGGTGCTTGATGAGATTTCTTCATTTAAACTATGTTGATTATTTATGCTGAATAGTCTCCTTCGAGATTATAATTAATTTGCCTTGATGTTGTTTATGATGCATTCACTTCTAGTTTTAAATTAGACTGATCCATTTATTATTTTCTTTTAAATAATACTCGGGTCAGACCGAGTTATTTCAGGATAATCGTATCTCTGATTCTTTTGCCGCTTCAACTTTTGGGATTCCACACCATCTTTTGTCTAGACTTCGAGGTGTTACTTTTGGTGTATTGAATCTCGACTCATGTATGTTGATGATATGTATATGTACTTTTGGTTCATGTGAACCATCGATTATTGTAGCATGTATACAGACTTATCTTCCGCTATATATCTGATATTTCTGTTCTGATGTGATTATACTTATCTATGTTGTTGTTGTTATGAGTTGTTCTGAATTTTTCTTAAGCCACCGTGGTTTCGTTTTAGATTTGGATTCAATATATATCGCTGGGAGTAAAATATACAACTCCTATCGATGTAATCAATTCTCATCTAAGGCATAATTTACGGATGGTCGCTTCTAACAAGCCTTATTCTTCGCAATAGCAGACGTTATTCCTTATAATAACCTTTGTTATTGTGAGCATAGAGGTGGGGCATCACAGCTTGCTGCCAAATTGATTTGTTCAGAAGAACTAGTTTTGTTTTTGAAATTTCAAAGGAAATTTCTTAAGGATAAAAACTAGGATTGGTTAAAAAATTTGAGAAGTGTGGTTTTGAGATAATGGTGATTTCAAATGATTTGAACCAAAAGCCGGGTGTTTGAAAATCCTGATGAGGTAAGTTATAAACTTTTAAAGTTGAGATGATTTTTAAATAAGGGAGGAAAATATGAGCATTGAATGTTGGAATTAAAATTTAAAGTGAAAAGTTAAAAATGAAATTAACTTGGATTGAGGAAGAAAATTGAATTGAATTGAATTAAATAAATCTGAGTTAAATAGAATTGAATTGGAATAAAATTCAGTTGAGTTATGGGTGATACTGAATGGAATTAGATCCTTACTTAAACAAATGGAAGTAAGTTGGATAAGAAATAAATTGGGTAAGAAGTGGATTGGAATAAATGAATTAGAATAGCTTATAAAAGAATTAAAAATCCATGGAATAAAAATATGCTTGGGGTATAAATAAACGTAAATCTTGAGTTAAAAGTAAAAGATGAATATATTCAAGCCTAGAATGAATGGAAATGTGTAAAATAATAAGTTGCGACCTATAAAATTGAAAGGTGGGATAGAAAACCCAAAATAAATATTGTTTGATGATTTGGAAAATAAAACAAAAACCCAAACTTGAATTATAAAATAAATTAAACTTAAGAAAATTAAATAAAGTGATTTTTGAGATTAAAAATCAAGTATTGAATTATAAATAGGGGAGAACTAATTAGATAATAAATTAGTTAATGAAATATGTAAATGGAACCTTTGGGGCCAAGGAAACTATGTTTGCCCTGGCCTTTGGTTAAGCCGGTTTTATAAGTGGCCGTGCACTATGTCTCATTATTGTGGCCGCTGGGATTCGAACCGGTGCCACTACAACCACATGTAGCAACTCCACTATGTCTTAACCACTGGACCACCAGTGGTTTCGACATAGTGGATGTTGCTACATTGTGTTGTAGTGGCACCAGATCGATTCCCAGCGGCCACAATAATGAGACATAGTGCACGGCCACTTTAAAACCGACTTAACCAAAGGTCAGGGCGACATAGTCTCCCTGTCCCCAAAGTTTTCAACGGAACAAAAGAGTTTTATTAAAAAATGGCGTCCCCTAATCCCGCTTCTACCCAGTCCCATCAGCCATCCCTTGTACCTCCCGCCCATTCCCTATCGCATCAACCATCCCTCCTGCCAGATCCCGTACCTCTATCACTTGTTCCAGACCCTTCGCCCATTCGTCCACCTATTACGCCTTCTATCCCTTGCCAGACTACATTTTCTCTCTCCAACCTTTCAACATCCGGTCCTCCCAAACCTTCTATCCCTTTTGCTTCAGTATCTCCCACTTCATCTTCCTTGCCTTACCAATCGAATGAACATGCTTGGACTTCTCTCTTCAAAAATCTTCCGCGCAATGCGGGGAAGTACACACCTGTTCATATGGATTTACAATTCGAAGGAGACGCAATGATTCCACCAGAAGCTGTTCTATCAGCTGGAACTGATATATGGAACAAATACGTGGTTGGATTCTTTCTCGACAAGCCTCTGTCTTTCACAGCAGTATCTAACCACCTGAAAAAGTACTGGAAACTGAAAGGAAGCTTTTCCATGAAATCTGATGGTACGGTTTTCTTGTTTCTATTCTCAAATGATGAAGACAGGGAAATGATAATTAGTGGTGATCCCATCATCATAAAATCAAAGATGTTTATCACCAAAGAATGGGATTCGGCCATAAGCAATGTTTGTGGCTCCATCAGATTGGTCCCTATATGGGTTCACCTTCATAACATCCCTTTGTTTGCATGGTCTCCATTAGGAGTAAATTGGTTAGCATCCAGACTTGGGAGATTAAAATGTATGGATGAGCTCACTGAAAAACAGGAAAGAATGAATTATGCAAAATGCTTAGTTGAAATAACCCCCTATCAGGAGCTACTAAAATCCTTCTTGGTTAAACTACCAGATGGTAATCATCAAACAGTGTATGTCGAATATATGTGGCAATCTGATATATGCATAGATTGCTCTATGTTTGGACACAAAACAATGGACTGCAGACAGGCTCAAAATGATGACAAAAATGATGGGAAAGCATCAAAGGATTGCGAAGTATTGAAAAGCAGAAAGAATGAACAACTCGAAAAAGACAGAGGGACAAGGATAAATCATGTTGAGAGTAAAGGAAACTGGAAAAAAGTTGTGGGGAGAAAAGATAGAAATGTAATTAATGAGACTGCAATGCATGGAAAAGGTGCTGCTCACCAATCCAAACTGTCCACAATCTCATCATACATAAATGCCCATGCAAATCATCCAACCTCCCATGCCATGAATTCGTCCAACCCTTCTACTGCCAAATGTCCCCACTTTAACCTATCCACCTCCAATAAATTTGCTCAACTGCTGGATCCACATGATGTTACTGACAAATCTGATAAACTTTCTTTTGATTTGGATCATCCTTCTTCCTCCTCGCACAAGTCTAAATCGTCCCAGCCAACTATAAGCTCGAATACTGCGAATATTAATAAGCAATCTCCACCTGTGCATGTTTCCTTGCATGCACATGCTTCCAAAGCATCCAAGCCATCCAACCCTAATCCCAATATCACCATTCCAAATTGTCAAGCCCCCCTATTATCACTACCCCTCCATTGTTATATCATCTATCAAATCAACCGTCCAACAACCTGACCTCTCAGTCATACAACTCCTCCCCTTAATCACCCATTCCCGCCGATAAGATTTTCCAAATTGGCAGCTCTTCTATTTTTTCGCCTCCTCCTTCTCCCACTTATTACTCCCCTCATCATTCATTGTCCCACTCAAAATCAAAGCAACCCAAGAACAATAAAAAATCAAAACCCATTGACATCTCTTCCATCTCTGCAGATTCTTTATCAGTCAAACCCAAGAGCAAGAAGAAGTCAATCCAAACTCTTTCTCCTATTGAATCAGACTGTGAATCGATTCCTGATTCAAGCTCTGAAATTCTCCCACACATTTCATCCATCTCTAAAAGAGATAAGAAAACTGATAAACTAAAACATCCAAGAGTATAATCATGTTGATACACCCTATTGGTGCTTGGAATATCAGAGGTGCTCATTCGTATCATAAACTTGAGCAAGTGAAAACGCTAATACAACATCATAATCTATCCCTTCTATCAATCTCTGAGACTAAACTTGACCTCTCTCTCTCTATCAAGGCTTGCAAAAACATTCGATCTTCTTGGCACTTCATCACCAACCATACTGAAGCTCCCTATGGCAGGCTCCTCATTCTTTATGATCCAGCCATATACAAAGTCTCCCCTGTCATTTCTGACAGGCAATTCATTCACTGCCTCATTCATCACATTCCATCCTCCACTCCTTTTTACTCCACCTTCATCTATGCTGACAACTCCCTGTCATCTAGAGTTAGACTGTTAAATTATCTCCCTCACCTAAGACAATCATCCCACCCATGGATAGTTCTAGGAGATTTCAACTGCTCCTATCTTTCTATCCATAGAAAAGGTGGTAATCCATTAAGTGTTAGAGAATTAACCCCTTTAAAGGATTCTATCTGCAACTCGGAATTGGTTGACATTCCATCATCTGGCTGTGAATTCTCTTGGAACAATAAGAGACATGATGGCCCAAGAACTTTCTCTAAAATCGACCATGCCTTTATGAACAACATTTCTTTCAATCAGTGGCCTTCCATTCACTCCATTCTTCCACCTCCTATCCTCTCTGACCACAGCCCCTTGATCCTATCCTTTGGGGTCGCCAACCTTTTCAAATTTGTAAATTTTAAATATTTTGATAATTGGTGTCATAATCCTCAGTTTATGCAGGTTGTTATTGATGCTTGGGCTGTTCGGATTTATGGTAACCCTATGATGAGACTCCAAAGCAAGCTGCAAAACACTAAAGCTGCCCTCAAACTGTGGTCCAGAACAATATATGGGAATGGCAATAAACTTTCATCTGACATCCATAAGTCTCTTGCAAACTTGCAGGAACAAATAATCGGCTCCCCGCATAACCAGAGCTTTCTGGATGAAGAGAAGATCCTAGTTCATAAACTGGAACAAGCATACACGGTTGAAGCAAACATGGCAAGACAAAAATATAGGGACAAATGGAATTTACATGGCGACAGAAATTCAAGGCTGTTTCATGCTGCTTTAAAAATTAAAAATGCAAAGGCATACATTCATCAAATTGAAGACATACAGGGAAATCTTCATACTACTCCCAATGATGTGGAGAGTGCTTTTCTTACCTACTTTTTTTCTTTACTGGGAAACCCTCCTTCCATTATTGACTACTCCTTCATTCAAAATTTATCCATGCCATCCCTATCCACTGATATCCAGGCTTCATTGACTTCTCCTGTTCTTGATGAAGATATTAAAAATGCTATATTCACCATGAGAAAGGAAGCAGCGGGGGGGGCCGATGGATTCAACGTTGTATTCTTCATAACTTGTTGGAATATTATCTCTCCTGATGTATACGGGGCTGTCCATAATTTTTTCGACAAATCTAAAATGCCCAGTTCTATAAATTCCACAAACTTAGCCCTCATCCCTAAATCATCCAACCCTGCTTCAGTTACCCAGTATAGGCCCATTGCATGTTGTAATATAATCTACAAATGCATAGCAAAAATCCTAGCTTCTAGACTAAAAATGGCATTACCCTCCATCATATCTCCAAATCAAGCAGCTTTTCTTCCCAATAGATGCATCCTTGATAATGTTTTACTATCTCATGAGCTGTTGAATGGTTACTCTCATAAAAACATATCTCCTAGAGCTATGATGAAAATTGACATCATGAAGGCATTTGATTCTATCCAGTGGCCTCCCCTTCTTCACATTATGGCCATAATGAATTTCCCATCTAAATTTGTTAAATGGATTGAACTGTGTATCTCTACAGTCAGATATTCCTTGATTTACAATGCAAAGACTGTGGGGTATTTCAAGGGCTTCAATGGTCTTCGACAAGGTGACCCCATTTCCCCTTACTTATTTATTATCATGATGGGGACGCTGACCATTTCTTTTTAGAACCAAGTTAGACTGAAAAACTCTCAACTTCATCCATAGTGCAGAAACCCCATGGTGACTTCTCTTGCCTTTGCTGATGATTTAATCATCTTCACAAAGCCAACATCAAAGTCTCTGGAATCTATTATGGCAACATTACAATCTTTCTACACATTTACTGGCTTGAAAGTCAACCCTCAGAAATCTCACATTCTAGTGGCTGGACTTCCGACATCTCAAATCCAACACTGCTTGTCTATCACTGGAATGCTACCATTTGAGTCATCTATGTCTTACTTGGGTATTCCAATGGCAACTAAGAGAATCACCTTGTCTCAATGTACTCCTCTGTATGAGAAGATTTCTGCTGTTTTTGATAAATGGCAAATAAATATCTTTCCCAAGCTGGCAGGATCACCCTCCTAAAATCGGTTATATTCTCCATGTCAGTTTACTGGAGTAGGACCTTCTTACTTCCTTCTAAACTTATCTCCATGCTGAGAACTGCTATGATTAACTTTTTATGGTCTGGCTCGATACACACCAAAAAACTGCCTCCTATCGCTTTCAGTAAACTGGAACTTCCAAAATCTAAGGGAGGGCTTGGAATGCTTAACTTGAGAGTATGGAACCTAGCTGCCGTTTCTTCTCATCTCAACAGCCTGCTAAACAAAAACAATACCCTTTGGGTCAGCTGGTGTCTTAAGTACAACTTGCCGGATAAGGAAATATGGACTGTTGCCCCTAAGCAACACAGCAGCTGGGTATGGAAACTCATGCTAAAAGTTAGAGACCTTGTTCTGCCCTTCTCATACGTTCATATGTCCACCTCGAGTAAACTGAAATTCTGGTTTACGCCCTGGTTAGGTGTGGGTCAAATTCTTGGCAAGTCTATGCAGTATGATGACATAATTGCCTCTGGAATCCCTACTAATGCTAAGGCTGTTTCTTACATCAGAGGCAACAGAACTACCCTTCCTGATTCGATCATTCGGATATCTGTAGGTGATTGGGGAAGATACAACCATAAACTTTACCTATGGGGAGATATGGATAAGTACTTGTGGACGGAGAAGAAATCTCAACACTCTATTCAGAGCTTATATGAATCTTTGTCTAATCACACCCTATACCCTAGATTCCCAAGGAATAAAAGAGTATGGCTGTCCCATACTAGTGAGATACATAATTTAGCTTTATGGAAGGTTTTGAAGGATGCTCTGCATACAAAAGAGAAGTTGATAAGGAAGGGGATCAATGTAAATCCGTTTTGTGTATACTGTCAGCTTGATAAGGAGGATATTCATCATCTGTTTTTCAGCTGTCCCTTCACCTATTATATATGGAAGCATGTCAGGCAGAGAGCTTATTATGGTAACCCTAGTATAAACAGTACGTTGGAATGGCATAACATTTATCAAGCAACAAGATGGAAAGTACCTTCAGCATATGCACTACTGTTGTATCTGAAAGTGACGGTGCTTGGAATTTGGAAAGACAGGAATGATAAACTCTTTAATGGAGGTAACAAAAATAGGTTGGACGTCTTCTACACAATCAGCAAGCAGATCCACTATGCATTGAAGAGTTCTCCTTATGCTTTTGTCCCGGGCTTGATTGAGCTTTGGGCATCATAATCCTAGCTCTTTCTTTTTCATTCTCTTTGTTGTATTTAATATTTTTTCCTTTGTTTCCCCCCTTCTCTCTGCTCTTTGTTATCTATGTCTTCAGTTTATGATTGTAAGTTATCTTATAATTATAAATAATATGTAAGGGGCCATTTAACCCCGCTGGCTTTGCCAAAAAAATATGTAAATGGAACCTAATGTAGTTAAATAGAAGCTGAATTTGTGAGTTAATATTGAAGTTTGGAAATAAAACTCAAGTTATAAATCAAATTCGACTTGAATTGTTAGTGAAGTAAATATAATTTAAAATGTTGCCAAATAAAATGAAATTGGATTAAAATGGGGATGGTTTTAGTTGCAATAAAACCCAGATGAGTGGGAATAAATTGAAAATGGCCTTGTAATTAATTAAATGAATCGAGAATGAATTGAATCTGGAAAGTCAAAATTTAAACGAAATAGATGAACTAATCAAATAAATTTGTAGTTTGAAATGAGGTTTGATTGAAATAGAATTTATTTAAATAGAAAAGGAAAATTTATTTGCAAAATGAAAATGAGCTTAAGTATGAAATTTGAATAATTTGAAGTAAATTTATTTAAGTTTAAAATTAGTGGAAGCTTGGCTTCGAGTAAGGGTAAAAGTCCATTAAATAAAAGCTTGGGTAAATTTAAATTGGGAAATGGTTTTTAACATATAAGCATGGAATGGTTCAAGCTTAATAAAATGGTCTCATATGAAATGAAGGCGAATATGGAATGAAATTTTAAGGAGTTGAAATAACTTAAAGACAATAAGAGATATGGAATGCTTTAAAGTTTAGTAGAATGAATTAAAATAGAAGGAATTAAATATAAATTGAGTAGGAATTAATTTAAAATGGTTATAAGCTTAAGTAATTATTTATTCACATAAATATTGTTGAATTGCATAGGAAAATGGGTCATTTCGATGTAAACTTGATTAGATAAATCCTATGAGTTATTAAAAGTGAAATATGATAATTTTGAAATCAATTGGAATGAATATGAGTTTGTTTTGCTTAGAATGAATTAAATATAAATGAGTAAGTTGTAAATCACTTAAACTGATTGGAATGGTTTGAGAATTGATTATAAGCAATTGTAATAAGTGTCGGAACCTTGTATGTGCTTATGGAAATTATGTAGCATGTATTATATGTGAAATTTATGTGTTAGCTATATTAAAATAAGTGAAATATTAGTAAATTGCATATATTTAGCACTTACATGTTTTAGTTGAGTAAGTATAGGTTCAGGGAAGCCGTTGGGCTGGATTTGGTTGCGCTAATTGCTAAAATAATAAGTTGCTTGCTTAAAATGCTAAATAGAGGTACGCCTATGCAATGAAAATAGGAAATATGAACTGTTTTTGTTTTTCTGACCGTGTGGGTCGATGTATATATATTTATATCTCTTGTCAAATTACAAAAGCTCCTCCGTACAAAGGAGACTCTACCAAAAAAGTTCGAAAATTTTGGGAGTTAGAAAAATTTTTGTTAGCGACAAAACGATTTCAGATTGGAAATTGAAATAAATAAGTGGATGAAACTAATTTAAAATAATGATATGAATCAGTTATAAATGGAAGATAAAATTCAATATTCAACGTTGAAGATAAATTGAATTCATATGGAAATGAGAGAACCAATTTAAATAGAAGTAGATATAAACTCAAGTGGTGAAGTGAAAATAAATAAAGAAGCATATAAAATGCTTATATTAAACTTAAGAAAGGAATGGTGAATTCTTAAAGTAAAATTTGGTATTAGAAATATATTCTAAGTTAATATTTGAATGAAGATTTAATAAAAGTGATAATTGTGAATAAGTGAATAGAAATCAAAATGAATGTAAATAAAAAGAAAAATGATATAGTTGATAATGAATTGAGATAAGTACGTAGGATATACGTATATTATTTTATTCGCATAGCAATTTGATCTAGATTCGAGCACAGAATTTCGAGATAGTTATATCGATTCGAGTTAGGATTTTTCACTCGATTTTCGACGGTGAACCCTGGATATGGATTTTGATTGATTCTAGACATTCTCTATCATAGTTATGACTATGCAAGGAGATTGACGGTTTCTGATCAAGAAACCAGATCTGAGTCCGCACTAGGAAGTCGGGTGGATGATACTCGTTCTGAAGTGAAGTTGTGTGTTCGAGCGAGTGTTCGAATTTGATAGTGCGTACGGATGATATATGTACATCGTATGGGCATGAATGAATAGATATTGAACTTTCGTAAGGGAGCTAATAAAATGATTTTGAATGTTGTGATTGGATATTATTGCTATGTAGGATATACAGATATTATGAAGGAAAAGAAAAATTGGTTTTGATTCCAGAAGATAAATTTGAATTGCTCGACAAAAAGGTATGTGTTTAAATTTCTATATGAAATTTGATTAGGTTTTTGATCTAGCCGCTTGGATTTTTTTTTCTTTTGGAATTTAGGGGCCCATAGAGGCATTTTGTAGTTGTACTGAGCTAGTCGCGCAAAGGAGACGTTAGCGAATTTTTTCGAAAATTTAGGGAGTTAAAAT
This sequence comes from Allium cepa, assembly GCA_030765085.1. Lineage (NCBI taxonomy): Eukaryota > Viridiplantae > Streptophyta > Magnoliopsida > Asparagales > Amaryllidaceae > Allium > Allium cepa. The sequence goes on along the minus strand of CM060945.1, from coordinate 575,953,566 downwards.
TAATGAGAAATTTTGAAAATTTAAAACTTGGTTTGGAATTATAATTTGAATGGTTGAATAAGTAAAGTTGTTCGGAAACTATGGAAAAGTTTGGAAAGTTAGTAAGATGGATAGTGTTTCTTTAATAAAGATTGTTTGGTTGTTGTTAAAAGCTGTTTCGTTTTAGGATGGTAAACGGGTATTGGACCATTCTTCTTAACTAGCAATTTCGGGGACGAAATTCTTTTAAGGGGGAAGGAATGTGACGACCCAGAATTTTTGAGCATTTGAAATTGGAATATTTAATTGATTTTAAATATTAAAAGTTAATTTCTTTACTCGAATTCAATTATCACTATTTATTTGATAATTAAATTATTGAATTAAATAATTTGAAGTTGAGTAAAATGTTGAATCTGGAGTTTTAACCCTGTTAAAAATAATTTGAAGCCTTGTAAAATTTATATTGATAGTTATGAAGATAATAAAAGCTTTTAAAGTTGAACTGGATAGTGTTTTGTTCAGTTTTAAAAATATATTGTTTAAATCCACGTTTAAAAATAGCCTTCCGAGGCACAGTCTCGGAATTACATGGAATTAGTTTCATTGGATCCGTAATATTGTACTATTATTGCATTTCAATTTTTGTAGCACTTGGAGTTGTTGTGTGAGCGTATGATATATAAACGCGTTGAAATTTATATCGAAAATTCAATATAATAACTGAGTCCAAAAAGCTATCTTCTCCATGCGATCGAATTAGGGCTCGAAACCTTTTCCATTGCGTTCGGAATAGGGGTATAACATTATAAATGCCTAGTGGTGTGCATCAATTGGAGGTCCAGATTTTAAGATATGTAAAACGAGACGATTTAAATATAAATATAATATATCTTTGGACTAATCAAATTTTCTTCAGTCGACTAATATTTTCAACCCAGAAATCAAATCACTATCGCTTATCTTCCCCAACACGCCATTTCCTTAGCTTTAACTCACGTACCTTTACCCTTTCTTTTTTAAACCAAACCAGAGTGACAGAAATGAAAAGAAAAAAAGGTGAATGCAGTATTTAAAATTTCTTTTGTTTCCTTCTTTTCCCCATTTCCCAAATTAATTCACGAAAACACCTTCTCTAACTCTTCAATATCAAATCCACATCGGAAAGAAAAGAAAAAAAAATCTCTAATCGAAAAAAATGGCGAGCTCGAATTCGAGGTCGAGGGGAGGCGCGCGAGTGGAGGGGTATTTGCAATCGCGAGCTTCTATGCGCGAAGTCGAGGTGGGAAGCATCGGCTGGAAAAAAATAGAGGGGAGACTTCGAGTTTTGGCGAGGGGGAGTTCGAATTGAAACTCGATGGATGCGACAGTAAGGGGCTTGGAACTTGGTTTGCTCGATTGCGAGGTGCGATAGTTTGGGATTTCGACTGTTGCTGGAGTTCGGTTTGGGTGGATCGCGTGTGCGTGGATGACGCGAGGGTAGAGGCAGGTCGTATGCGATGGCAGCGTGCATGAAGGTGAGGCTAGGCAGAGGCTAGAGTTTTGTCTGGATATTCGATTGGGATGTGAGTTCGCCGACGTGTGGGTGCTGCTCGTGTGCAGTCAAGGGTGGCTGAGGCGATGTCGTCATCATTGAGGCAGTGAGGGGGGTTGTTTCGAAATTAATATATGTATATATGTATATATCTGTTAGAAAATAACATAAATATGAAGTTTAAAACAGACATTTGTCTGTTTTGGGAAAGAAATTTTGCAGTAAGATAATATTTTATTTTCCTTGCTATTTACTGGGATTGGAAAGGAAATTTTATATATATACATATGTATAGACATTTTTAACATACTGTTAAGTCCTAAATATATATATATATATATATATCATAATAATCTTTCCAAACATTTTAAATTAAGGTTAAGTAAGCTAAAAACTTTTAATTTAATTTGTTTATCAAAAATAAATTTTTAATAGTAAAGTAAAATTTATAAGTTTATTAACCCAAAACTAAACGAAATTTTAGGATATTATTTATAATTTGGAAATTTAATGAAATTAAGGATTTATATTGAAATTTATAAATTTACCTTCTTTAATTTGACATCTAAACTTGTTGGAATTTTGATTTAAGAAATTGTAAATATGACAAAAGTGGCAATTTAGAATTTAAATTATAAAATTGGATTTAATCAATTTATTTAATTAATTTAAAAATAGCCATTTTGGCCACTGACTTGGATTTCGACGAAACCAGTTTCTTCGGATCCGTATGGGTAAATTATTGTAGGGTTTCAAGTTTCACAGCGATCGGACTTGTCGTTTGATCGTACGAACGCGAAACGCCTTAAAATCGATTTAATTAAAATCAATTTGAATGTTTTCAGCATAACGTCTACATACGATGGAATTTGGGCGTGAAACTTTTTCCATCGCGTTCAAAATATTTTAAAATACCTTTTTCGATATATGGGTTTACCCAATTTCGTTCCAGGGTCAGAACTGGCTTTTTGGGCCATAATTTGTTCCGCACGTTCATTTGTACGGTCCATATACTCTATTTCAACCCAACATATAAATATTCGATTATAAACCCTAGCCTCCATCTATTCTCATTTGTATGTGCGTTCATTTTTCCTCAACTCTTTCTCTTCCTCAATGGAGACAAATTTCAGATCCAATTCTATTCAAAAATCAAATAAAAATGTCAAGTCCTCAGAAAAATCTCAAAAAAATATATGTTGATGCTGTCGACGAGCATAATTCAATGACGTGATTCGTTTTTCGATTCGGGTTTCGGTTTGTTCAAAAATCAAAGTTTCTTCCCGGCCGTTCGTATTGGGTTATCGGTTTCGACGGTGGATCTTCAACTAGGGTTCGATCGGGAAGTGTAGTGGCGTAAGGGTCGATGAGTAGAGCGCATCGGTATTGTAACAACCCGCATATTTAACGATTTTTATATTTAAATGTTTTATTTAAATATAGCATCGTTAGTCGGATTTTAGGTTCGAAATGTTACTTTCTGCAAACGGCCGAATTAGGGCTCGATACCGCTTCCATTGAGTCCAAAATGGCGTTTGCGATCTTTTTAAGTATAAGCTTTGATATGTTTGGAGTAAGTTGAATTTTGCTACTTTTTCTAGTAGGCTTTGGGTTGGGTTCAGCCCACTAACTATCTAATTAACCCTGACCCAGTCCCTCTCCTCTCCACACTTAATTCATTTCATAAAACTTAAGCTAAAAACTGAAAATGGGGGAAGAGAATGGGAATTAGAAATTCCAAGCCCTAGTTTCTTCTTGCAACTTGAATTCTTGCTCCAAAATCAAAGTGAAGCTATTGGTAAGCCTTCTCTTCATCTTCTCCAACTCTTCTCCTCTTCAATTTCTGAAGGTTTCCTAAACCTAACTTAGGAAAATATGTGTTTTATTCTTAGATTGAAGCTTGTAGAGTTGAAGTGAAGAGAAGTTAGTCTCCTTCTTGTGTTTGAGCTGCTACTTCTTTGTTTTGAGATAAAAGGAGAGATTTTTATCTCACATCTATGCTTATATATATATATATATATATATATATATATATCTTTGTTTGGGTGTAAGAAGGTGAGTTTTGAACTCACATCTACTTCTCTTGATCTCATTGATGTTGGGTATGAATTCCTAGCACTTGTTCATATGCACTTGCTTTTGGTTTGGATTGAATTGGTGAATATCCAAATTTTTAGTGTTTGGGTTCAATTTTTTAAAGATCCTAACTTTGATGTTTGAGCATGTTTTTGGTGGCGAATCAGAGAGCTATTGGAACTGGGGTATCTATTGGCTAAGGCTCCTTAGGCCCATTGCTCGACCGATTGCGTTTTGGAAGACTTGGCAATTCGATGAAAAAGGCAGGAACTGCAGAAACTTGCAGTTCGGCCGACCGAGCCCTGTAGCCGGTCGACCGACCTGCTACTCCGAGCAATTTTTCTGCTTCTGGCCAGCCGACCGAGCCCTGTAGTCCGGTCGACCGACCTGCTCCTATTTTGCTGTTTTGCCTATTTTTTCTCATTTTGATTGGTTTTCCAAATTTTATCGATTCAAGTAGGTTTTTAGTGGTTGTCATTGCGTCTTTGGCTTTGATAACTTATTTTTGACTTCATTCACGGGTTTTTATAAATAATCCCTCTAAATCATATTAAAAGTTTCCTTCTCCAATTCTTAAATTCTATTTAAAACGCACATACACAATTTCGCACTTCGAGCGGAGTGGAAGGGAGATTAAATGGTTAGGTAAAACACGGACCATGAATCCATGCGTTTGTCTTTCCGATTAATTCCCGACCTATTCAATTGATCGTTTTAACCTTCAGGTTTGGTTTGCTGATGATATGAGGTGAACTTTGTACTGCTTTGAGTGTGAAATTAACTAACGGATAGTAAACCGGTTAGTGCGGACGAGTGGTTATGGGACTCACGTTACTACTTTTCGGATTCCTTTTTGAGAATTATGACACATTCCGCCAGTTAGTGGTGTTCAGTACTGGGTCTTCGACCTTCACCACTACGGTTTGTTGCCTTCGGGTATGATGCCTTCAGGTATGTTGCCTTCGGGTTTGCGCCTTCGGGTTTGTGCCTTCGGGTTTTTTTGCCCTTTAGTATCGCTTCCGATGTTGGTCGTTATGAGCCGCATGGGTGATATTGGGTTGCCCTTCAGTATCGCTTCCGATGTTGGTCGTTATGATCCGCATGGGTGATATTGGGTTTGGAGTCTTCGGGCTCATGGATCCTTGTTTGTACAGTACTGAGCTCGAGCAAATTTTCTGATGTTTCATTCATTTGTATATTCCCTTGGTATCGCCCTTTGGTGTTGGTCTTTTTGAGCCGCATGATGTGTAACGATTACCTTGTGGAACTTGTGTTACCTTCATTGGTATTTGTTATTTGCCATTATGGCTTGATTTAGGATATTTGTATCCTATGTTTATCTTTGTTGCCTATGATATGAGGCTTGTTTTGTTATCATATGATTCATCTTTTGTTAGATGATTGTGTTATCTCCTTTAGAGATATTTGCTATACCTTGCAACCTTGCAGGTTTATTGTTGTTCAGTTTATCTAACTGATTTGTTTAGCTAGACTGACCCATGTATTTTATACTCGGGTCAGACCAAGATGTTTCATGTTAGGTGCTTTTGGACTTAGCCTATTTTGCTTCCGCATGGACTACTCAGCTTGTTTCTTTTTGTTAAAGCTTTTTGTGTAGTCCTTTTTGTTGTATCTCTGATATGTATTATTCTGGAATCGTCTGTATATTGTGGTTTGCTATACCACTTGACATGTATTATTTTGTATACTCTGTTATGTATCAATATATGTGTATATGATGATCTACTGTTCTGTGATGTATATTACATTTGAGTTGTTATATTTTGTTCTGATAGATCCTCTAACCACCTATGGTTTTGTTTTAAGTATTCATTGGGTATGTCGACCTGCTTGGTATGTCTATTGTCGATATATTCAATAGATAGTTAAAGCAAGGCTATAGATGGTCGCTCCTATCCAGCCTTATTCTCCGTGTTAGTTGACGGCATTACCCTGTAGTGTCCTTGGCTAGCGTGGGTATAGAGGTGGGGCGTCACAGCGTGGTATCAGAGCTGAGTTCAGAACAAAATATGATAAACACAGGATAGATGCAGATATTCCGGTACATCAAAGTATATAAGTGATACCAATCTTTGAACCATCGTGTCTCTCTATTCCTTCTTTTATCAAAGGATAGATAGAATTTGGGGAATACGTCCAGGAATGCATATTATTCCGTAGTACTCCGTAATGAAGTATCTACCTTGTGATAATCTTGTTCTTATCTTACTTTTAGCGTATGGCTGGAAGAGGCAGAGGGCGACGTTCGGATGCTGGGCAATCCGGTGGCTCACATCCGGATGGCGCTTATATGTCTACCGATCAGTTTTTGGAGTTGTTTAGGAGCACTCAGCCTCCAGTTCCTCCTCGAGCTTCTCCACCTCGTAAGTCTGCCTTTGCACGTCTGTGTAGTGATTTTTCTCATCTTGGAGGAAAGCCGTTTAAGGGCTCCGATTCTGTTTTTGAAGTCCAAGCTTGGTTTCGCACGTGCGAGCGTATCTTCTCTCATATGGATCTTTTTGACCATGATAGAGTTCTTGTAACTTATAGCTTATTACAAGAGCGTGCTCTTGATTGGTATGAGCTTCTTGTAGCCGAAATTGATGAGTCTACTCTTTCTTGGACTCAGTTTCGGGAGCGATTTGAACTCAAGTTCGTTCCTGAATCTGAAAAAGTTTTATTGACCCATCGCTTCCTTGAGTTGAAGCAAGGGAAATCTTCTGTTTCTGAGTATGTTGCATCATTCGAGGCTTTATCTAAGTATGGTCTTGAATTCATCAGCACTTCTTATAAGAAGAATTTGAAGTTTGTCTCTGCTCTTAAGAAATATCTTAAGATGTCCTTGCTGCTCCAGCTTAAGCTTTCTTTTGAGGAGTTGGTTGATTCGGCACTTCATCTCGAGACCGTCGAGAAGGAGTGTGATAGTGATGTTGATGTTGAGGTTTCCAGGAACCCCACAAGAAGCAGTTTCCATTTCATATGAGGTCTTTTCCTTCTAAGAAGAAGAAGACTGGTAGTTCTAGTTCTCAGCCTCAGTCTTCTGGAACACCTTTCATTCGGAAGTGTTTCAATTGTGGTTCTCCTAATCATATTATTCGAGCTTGTCCTAAGCCTCTCTTCTGCCGTTATTGCAAGAAGGAAGGTCATCATGTTTCAGCTTGCCCTACTGTTCCGGAAGGTGCCAAGTCTAGCAGGCTTTATGCTGCTAAGGCTTCTGAAGGTCCTTCTCAGCCCAAAGGTATATCTCCATCTATTTTGGAAGGTTCTATTTTATTTCATGATCATAGTATATGAGTTCTTTTCGATACGGGTGCTTCACATTCTTTCGTATCGAAGAAGCTCGTTGATGATTTATCCTTGGATGTTTCTTGTTTGATCACTTCTTTAAGGATTGTGAATCCTATTGGGGGATCCGCGACCCTTAGTATGCTTTGTGATGATATTGAGATTGTTTTATGTGGCTTTTCTTTTCGTGCGAATCTGCACGTTATTTCTTGTCTGGGATTTGATATGATTTTGGGAATGGACTGGCTAGTGAGATATGATGCCAGGATTATTTGTTCGGAGAGAATTTTGTATCTTCGACATCCGGATTCGCCTACTCAGTTATCTCTTGTTCTTCGGGATGTGGATAATTCCGAAATGGCTTTATATTCTCTTGATTTGCGAGATGATGATGATATATCTCATATTCCTATTACTTGTGATTTTTCTGATGTTTTTCAACCTGTTTCGGGTTTGCCACCCAAACGGGCAATTGAGTTCCGCATTGATCTCATTCCAGACGCGCAGCCAGTTAGTCATCCTCCCACGAGGATGTCTACAAAGGAAAATGAGGAACTCAAGAAGCAGCTTTTAGAGCTTGAGTCCAAGCAGTTGATTCAGTCCAGTTTTTCTCCGTGGGGATCCGCGGTCGTCTTCGTGAAGAAGTCTGATGGAACTCTTAGACTTTGCATTGACTATCGCAAGCTTAATGAGCTAACCATTAGGAATAGGTATCCATTGCCTAGGATCGATGATATGTTCGATCTATTGAGTGGTGCTAAGGTCTTTTCTCAGCTTGACCTTGCCATGGGTTTTCATCAGTTACGAGTCGCAGAGGATAGCATACCTCTTACCGCTTTCCGCACTCGGTATGGTTCTTTTGAGTGGCTCGTTATGCCGTTCGGTTTGACGAACGCTCCTGCTTTCTTTGTTGATCTTATGAATCGAGTATTCTGGGAATATCTCGATAAGTTCGTCCTTGTCTTCATTGATGATATCCTTGTTTATTCTAAGTCTGATGATGAGCATGCTAATCACTTGAGAATTGTCTTGAGTACTCTCCGTCATCATCAGCTTAGAGCCAAATTCTCCAAATGCCATTTTTGGGAGAATAGGGTTAAGTTCTTAGGCCATGTTGTATCTTCCGATGGCATTTCTATCGATCCCTCAAAGATCGAAGCCATCCAGAATTGGAAGAGGCCTGAGAATGTGCATGAGATTCGTTGTTTCCTTGGATTGGCGGGTTAGTACCATCGGTTCATTAAGGATTTTTCCCATGTTGTGCTTCCTCTCACCAGCCTTACTCGAAAAGGCATTCGTTTTTTTTGGTCCGACAATGTGAAGCTTCCTTTTAGACATTGAAGGAACTTCTCACTGATGCTCCTATTTTGGTGGTTCCTGAGGGGAATCATGATCTTGTTGTCCACACCGATGCTTGTGGTAGTGGTCTCGGTGCTGTTCTTATGCAGAAGGATCGGGTAGTTGCTTATGCTTCTAGGCAACTGCGTCCGAATGAAGTTCGCTATGCCACTCATGATCTTGAGTTAGCCGCCATTGTCTTCGCCTTGAAGATTTGGCAACACTATTTATTGGGCGTTTCTGTGATGTTGTTTTCGGTTTCTTTTTCTATCTCTTTTTCTTCTTCACCTTAACAGTCTGGGATTTCCGGCACTCGGTTGCTCGGCATTTTGTACAGTGAACGTATTAGTGTCGATTTTTGAGGTCGAAATTTCGGGCCATTACGTATGGTACCAGAGCTGAAGGTTAAGCGAGAACCTTGGCCCTGGTGGGGGTTACTCATTAGAGATAGGGTCAATAGTACCCTAGAATGAGTTGAGCGTACTGCATTAAATTATTACTTTGTACATTTTATGGTGTACGTGCAAATTTAAGTTGCATGTTACTGCATTAAATTTTACGTTGAACCGATGTTTGGTTTTAACGTATTTTGTTGCCGTTATTTTTATAACGGGATTTTTACGCCGTTGCTAAATTTATGAAGCGCGGTGTTTTGTTGACATTTTGACGAATGAAAATTCACTGGTGTTATATTTTGATGCGGATTATTTTGATGAGATTTTGACGTATGAATATTACCGTCGCTTTGGCTTCAGCAACCGTCAAATTTTAAAGTGGATTTTCAAGAGGTATCTCGCAATGCTTATTTTGTTGTCTGTTTTTATGGTATTTTGTGAAGTGCAATTTCCTTGTCGAAATTGTCACTAATGTTGCTGTTTTTATCACGGATTTGCAAATCGTTTTAAAAATAAAAAAAATTTCCAAAATTTTTGTAGTTTACGCTTTCAAAAGAATGAGGAAGCGATTTAAACGTTTCAGCAAAATCGAGGACTATGACCCCTTTCTTTTACTGATTCGCTTAATTCCGGACTTGTCCGTTTGAGAATGTAAATTATTACTTTTATAAAATAAATGAATTTTTTTTCAGAAGTTTTACAGTTTGCGTTTTCAAAAGAATGAGGAAGCGATTTAAACGTTTCAGCAAAATCGAGGACCATGACCCCTTTCTTTTACTGATTCGTCCAGACTTGTCCGTTTGAGAATGTGTAATGTTATTTTTGAAATACAAAATTTTGCACTTTCAAGGAAACAATGAAGATAATTAAATGATTTAGTAAAACTCGTGGTTATGGGACATGTGCGTTTGTTATTTTGGTTAATCCCGGACTCGTTAATTGAAATATTTGCTATTTTGATGATTTTCGTGTGCTTTCGAGCCACTTTGTTGGACCTCCGGGTCATTTGTTGGACCTTCGAGTCAATATCAGTACTAGACCTTCGGTTCATTTGCTGGACCTTCGGGTCATTTGTTGGAGCTTCGGGTCATTGGTTGGACCTCCGGGTCATTTGTTAGGCGCCAAAAATATAGTACTTGGTAGGCTTCGGCCATTTGTTGATGCACGTGCGGCGTAGCTTAAAAAATCGCCATTTGTTGGGATCGATCCACCTTTTATGTTGATTTTCTAGTTATCTGAATTGATTCTGGATATTTGTTGTTTCCAATTATCTGTAGGTAACTGGATATTTGTTAATATGAGTTCTGATTATCGTTTTTGATAATCGGATATTTGTTGTTTCTGATTATCGTTTTTGATAATCGTATATTTGTTGATTCTAATTATCGTTTTTGATAATTAGATATTTGTTGAATTTGATTATCATTTTTGATAATTGAACATTTGTTGATTTGAGATTTGATTATCGTTTTTGATAATTAAATATTTGTTGATTTGAGATTTGATTATCGTTGTTTGATAATTAAATATTTGTTGATTTGAGATTTGATTATCGTTGTTTGATAATTAAATATTATTTTGTAACGACCCGGAAATTTCGATTCCGAAAATTTCAGATAGTTAGTGAAAAGAAGAAAAGAGAAAGAAGTAGAAACAGAAGCCAGTCACAGAAAACCTCACATTCGCAGCGGATCAAAATATAATATCACATAATAATAATTTACAAAAAGAACTGTATTAGTACATTTACATTTTTATATATCAGAGTTACAACATTTACACAACACAAGACAGTTCTAAATCAACATGTCCTAGATATACAACTATATATCATAGCGGGTACGCTCCATACGTTCCAGCCATCCAGCTCGCCTCATGAGCTCCAGAACGTCCTTTCCTGAAAATCTGTAATACTCGGTCTGACCCGAGCATTACATCAAAGTAACACCCGGGTCAGGTTGGAAACCAGCGCGAGTAAACCTATCAAACATGGAATACAAAAGCATACAACTTATATAATCCTGGGGTAACTTATATCAATTTACAACTTCACAAGTTGTTATAGACATCAATCATTTTACACATCAATTTATAAGTGCCAAAACTTAGATTTAAATGGTCCAATTTACTTAAGTCATTCCACTTCAGCCTATTAATTTCACATATCAAATTATAAGAATCGAAGTGGTTTCGGGTATTTCTAATACCCGACTCCGGTCTCTTCGAATTCAGTTCATCTTAACACCAGTCGTTCAAGTGAAATGCAACTCAACTTTAAATTAAAGGTGTCACCCCTTTTTACTCTTTTATTTGTCATTGACTGCTAACCACACCATTATTGTCCACCAAACACAACATATCACGAACCTTTCATATCAGGGTATTAATCAATTCAGGGTATTTAATTATCCTTAATCATACATAAGCAAGTTAAATCAATCACACCATCTCGAATAACTCTAATTTATCATAATTGAATTAAATCAATTACCTTTAAGTTCTGCTTATTAATTAATTACAACCCAATTGAACTACCATCCTATAATCATTCATCTTTAATTATATTAAGATTATCATCATTATCTAATTACTTCCATTAAGTAATTATACTTAACCACATTCCATGAATGATTATCCTTAATTAATTGCATTCATTAATCAACCCCAATTACTCATAAGCAGTAATTACCCCTCTGTATTACTTACTTAAGTAATTAACTTCTTACTTAATTATTAATCCCTTTTTTATTATTAATTACACCAAGTAATTTACCCTTAATTACTTCCATTAAGAAATTACCTTTAATTACTTAAGTTAAATAAGCTAATCCTTAGATACTTTCATTAATTAATTATCTTCTATTTATTCACTCTAAATTATCACATTAATAATTAAATATTCTTTAATGAATTTATTTCAATAATTACTCTTTAATCCCTTATACTTAGTAATTAACTACCTATAAATTTATTTTAATAGTTTATATTTCAATTTCTAAATCTTTAATAATTAAGATAAACCACATACTTAAATTAGTTACTTAGTTCACCAACAAACTTGTTTAAAATCCAAAAGCTTTTTAAATTATTTTAGTCAAATCACTCGTTAGTAAAGTTTCAATATGCTTATATTTGCAACCTGTTGATAATGGCTTTGAAGACTCGTTCATTTTTTTTTTGAAACTTGTTACACATTCCCTTTGTAAACCCTTTATAAATAAATCAAAGCAAAGCCCATTCCTTATGAAATACTCGGCCCACAAAACAAACTGCTCGAAACAAAAATCCAGGCTACTCATGAACCCTATTTTCTTCGAGACAAATGCGACAATGACTCGAGTTTAACACGAAATCAATCTCCTTCCCCAATCCTTCACTAGTACCAGACATCAATCAAAATTCAAATTTAAAACCGACGCCTCCAAACCGGAGTAGACCCTACTCCGATCAACCAACATCCATTGTTCAAACATTGATGCAACCCAAAACCACCTGAATCGCCTCGTCCAATTACACCCAACACAAAGCCTTCTAAGTGCGCGCTATGCACGTGTACAGCATCACCCGCGACGATCTCACTGCCGCGACAGGTCCAACCAATCACCCATCACCCCTCGGCACCAAAACCACGTTGCCAGAGTCTCTCGACCGTCTGATTGAAATATTGATCAACTAGGCAACACATTAGAACTGGAAAAAATATCACAGTCACCATAATCGACCACTACACCTTCCCCTGACCATTATCTCGAACACCACTCATCTCCGATGATTGTCCACCCCAGCAGCTATCTCCGGCCCAAAATTCACACACTGCGATCACGCCTTCAACTTCCAATCGATCACGATTCCATCATTTCTGTGCCACCACAAAAACCTAAATCAACTCGCAAAGCCAAACTAAACCCAAAATCGAAATTCTGCCAAGGTCGCCCTCATCCCTACGACCACCCGCCTCCTCCCAAAAAAACGCAACATCTCTCGTTGACAAAGACAACCATAATAAATTTTTGAACATAAATAAGTCCTTCAACCATTTCTCAAGGTAAGGTACTTCAGAAGTCATAATTTTACTTTTAAAATTCATATTTCTACAAAAGAAATTAGTTTGCATGCTCGGATTCATAATTTAAACATATCAATTTTTCACTGAAAACTGTTGATCACGGTAATTTGTAACTCTGTTGAACTACGCAACATGGTTTACATCCAAACTATTTTTAACATAAGCTATACCAAAAATTAATCACTTCCCTTGTTTATAGCATCCATAATCATCAACTAGATATTGAAATAAGGAAATTTGATTACTGGTATGAGCAGATATTTCATAGTTTAACAGATAACAGAACAATTTACTTTCTGGATTAAATCTAAGGCTTCACACAATCATACTTAATCTTAGTCATAAGAAGTCAAGATTTAACTAATTAAAGTTTCCTTAGGTTTGTTTACTCACCAGTTAGAAGTTTTTAAACAAAAGAAATCAAGATTTGAAAGCAGCAGCTCGATCATCAGAAATTCCATGTGAATGTAAACAGAGAACAGGCCCAAAATCCTGGATTTGGAACTTGTATCTCTACTTAGTTTTGAAGATTTGAACAAATGGAGTTGTTGCTAGAGTTTGTAGTAGATCCGATTGAAGTTGTTGAAACTAATGTTGTCTGTTTGATAAATCATTTCATCATTTTTTTTTTAGTATTTGAAATGGAGGAAGATTGAGAAAGAAAGTGAAAAATGATTTTAAACTGGGAACCAGTTTTTCTCAAAAACATTTACTACATATTTTCAACTACAGGGAACAATAAAAGCTACATGTTAACTTGCAAATTACTTAATTTACACTTGTTAATTTGGATTGTATCCTTCTTACACTTGTATTTTTATAGGTATATGAATGTTTCTATATTACTTCATATTTATATTTTGCATTGACTAACTCATGTATTATGTTTTAAATGTTGTATACATATACAAACTAAATTTTATATTTCCAATTTTAGATAAACACATCTTTTTTTTCTTTTCTTAATCAATTTATGTTTAACAATTTATATTCATATATTTTCTAGTATTTATACATATATAACTTTAAAAGAGAATGATTTTAAAATCTTAGTTATTCACTAAAAATAATCGTATATATTTATTCTTTTGGAATTTCAAAAAAAAAAATTCAAATTCAATTTAAATCAACTCATAAATATATTAAACAAACACAAATTAAATCTTGGTTGAAGATAATATTTTCCCATTTTAAATAATCATATCAGGAGATTATTAAATAATTATCTTCCCAGATATGAATATTAATTATCAAATTTATTTGTTTCATTCTTAACAATCAGTATTTCTATTAATTTACCCAGTTAATTATCAAACTAATAGTTGTTCAAATTCCGGGTTATCACATTCCTCCCCCCTTTGAATCTTTTCGTCCTCGAAAAGGAACAAAACTAGAATTTTTAAATTTCTTAAAATCAGATAAATTATTCTTTAACCATTTTCAAAAACACTCTATATAATATAGCTAAAATAGTTTTTATATATAAAAAAATACTTTTATAACTCGATGTTTCTACCAGCCCATCCTTGTTCTCATAGAAATTCTGTCATACGTTGATCAGGCGTACAACTGAAAATCTTTAAGTAGTTAGCAGACCCGTTTTCAACATCCAGTGAAAATACTTGGAACATTAATTTTATTGAAAATATAGAAAACCGTTTTTTTTTTAATATAGAGGAAATATATTTGGTGAGAATGCTCTGGAAATCATCACCCCCATCCATGGTGACAGTTACATTCCAGGGTTACGTTGCCATCGCAGCAAAAGTCCATGTAACTGAAGGCTCTCCGCGGCCTCTCGATTACGCCATGGAACCAACACAACAGATCACAGTTACATTCCAGGGTTACGTTGCCATCGCAGAAAAACTCCATGTAACTGTAGGCTCTCAGCGGCCTCTGATTTTCGCTGTCGAAATGAAACTTCTCCACTCCTACATAGGTCGCAGTCTACCGATATAAAATCAAACGCAGACTGTTGGCTCTCAGCGGCACACACGACTTTCGCTATGTTATACCATAGGTCGTAGTCTGCCAATATAAAATCAAACGCAGACTATTGGCTCTCAGCGACACACACGACTTTCGCTATGACATACTCTACTCATAATCCCTAGGAACTAGTTTTGTTCGGACTCCTCACAGGATCAACTTTAGAACCCCCTTTTGGGTTCAAAGCAGCACCACCCAGTGGTACTCCTGAGAAGTTCATTTCAAGGGAGCGCCTTTTTCCCCAGAGCCATCATCAAAACATTTTATACTATACACATATAGTATTTTCAAATCATACACCTAGTATGATCTCATACAAAGCTCCTTTACTCAAAATCGATTATTCTAAAATCGATAATTCTCAAACTAAGCTTTCCAAATTCTCATATTGATTTTACCTAAAAATCAAAAGCCTTTCCAAATCCATAGGTTCCCAAAACCTCTTTCCAAAATCCTCATATGATCCTTTATATATATATATATATATATATATATATATATATATATATAATTTTTTAAAACTTTGGATCATTTCAAACTTGTATAAAACTCCTTTTTATACTTCAAACATTTTCATAAACCCTTTTCTTCTGGCAAAAAGATTCAACAAGGGGAGTTTCATTTTATAAAACAAAGATATTTAACTTTGTTTACTCAAAATAAAATATTCAAATTTGATTACTCCTTTACAAAACCACTTACCATATCACTTATTTCCATAAACAAAATTTCAACCATAGAAATATCAAATTTTCCACTTTACTTCATCATATACTTTACAAAGTATAATTTTTACTTCAAAAACCATTTCACATTTCTAATCCACAAATTCCCAGTATCAATTTTATTGAAATCCGTACGATGTACACATATCATTTGTACGCTATACCAATCTGATCGCTTACTCGATCACACAATTACACTTCCGAACTAGTATCGTCCACTCGACTTCCTAGTGCGGACACAGATCTGGTTTCTTGATCAGAAACCGTCATTCTCCTTGCATAGCCTAACAATGATAGAGAATATTCAGAACCAATCAACAATCCATATCCAGTTTCGCCGTCGAAAATCGAGTGGAAAATCCCACTCGGATCGATGTACTATCTCGAAATTCTGTGCTCGAATCTGGATCAAATCACTATGCGAATAGAATAACATACGTACAACCTACGTATTTATCTTTATTGGTTATTAGCCAAATTAATTTCATTTCTATTCACATTCACTTTAATTTCCATTCACTTATTCACAATTGCTTCAATCCATTTGGATTATCACTTCTATTCTTATCTCGATTGGATATTTAACCAATAACAGTTTAAACTCCGACCAGTTTATTTAGAAAATAGCTTGAAAAATTTTAAAATAGATAAGTAGTTGGAAAATAATTACTACTTTGTAAAATAGGTGTAAAATAGTTAGATAGTTAAAATAATTATAGGAATTTTAGATAATTGCAAAATAATAATAAGATAGTAATTAGTTTAGTAAAATAGTTGAAATATAGTAACAGTTGAAAAATTGCTAAACAATTTCAAAAATAATTGTAAAACAAGTATAAGATAATTTGGCTTTTAAAAGAAAGGTTGTATATATAATGAATAACTTGGAAAAATAGGTTTATATTAAAACAATTTATAATAAAAATAGTCCAGAGTCAAACTGCTCACTTCCGAATCTTATTCTTATCAATTCAATTTAAATTTCCTCTACCATTTAAATTGACCCAATTCCAATTTAAATAACTTCAATTTCCATTGAAATCTATTTAACCCAATTCAAGTTGAATTCCTCAGTTCTTTCCAAATTTAACTTTATTCAACTTTGATCTCAAATTCTATTATTTCAAATAAATTTCAATTGAACTAGTTCCACTTACAATTCATTTCAACTCCATCTTGAATTAATCTCAATTTCAAACTCCATTTCCAAATCAAGTTGAATTATTCTTGATTTCTTCCCAAATTCAATTCAAATTCCATTGAATTTAAAACTATTCAACTTTAATTACAATTCCAAATTATTCAAATCAATTTCAATTTAAATTAATTTCAAACCAATCTCACTTTAAATCATCTCGAATTATATAAATTTGAGTTAAACTTCAAGTGTTGGTTTAACCTCTTAAACCAAATTAACCTTTATTTAAAATCTTTAAACACTTTAATTTCTGAGTCCAAATTTCAAATTTCCATTTTTAAATTATCTTTACTTAACTCATTACAAGTTTCAAGTAAGAGTTCAAAACAATTTTAATTTACAAATTCAATTCTTAACATCAAATCTTATATTCAATGGAATTTCATATCCTTAATTTTCGAATTTAAGTTAAATTTTATTTATCTCTATAATGGATATATCACCACACTTCATTTCTTATTCATTTAAACAAATTCAATTTATATTTTAAATATTATTAATAACAACAAGATGGTATCTTTCAAATTATTTCAAAAATATCTACCCATTTTCAATTTCCAGATCTCAAACCCAATTTGAGATCACTCATAATTTCCATTTTAAATCAACCATTTAACTTTCCAAGTTAAATCCCAATTTCATCTTGAAATTTCCAAATCAGATTGACTATTCCAACTTATTTAACCTTTTCCCAAGTTAAACTCAATTCACTTAATCCAGTCAACCTTACCCAATTTGAATTTCCGTTTCAAATTCTAATCTTCACATTAATAATCTCCCCAATTATTAAGTTCAAAAACTCATCACTTTTGGGTATCACATCTCATTCCCAATTTAAAACTCAGTATTTAGAGTTTATTTCAAACCAACTTTGATGTTATGTATATCCATACATATACATATTTATTTCTTTTGCACACCAAGTTATCCATAAATTTTAAACCACATTTGGTTTTAATTCAAAACAAATTCCTATATATTTCAAACAATTCTTGTTTGAAATAGGACCATTTCATTCAAATGCATTAAATAATTTTATTTATTATTTCTATATTACTTCGAAACAAATTTTCAAATTTCTAGAACTAGATTTTAAAACTTC
Organism: Allium cepa; assembly: GCA_030765085.1. Classification (NCBI taxonomy): domain Eukaryota; kingdom Viridiplantae; phylum Streptophyta; class Magnoliopsida; order Asparagales; family Amaryllidaceae; genus Allium; species Allium cepa. The sequence goes on along the minus strand of CM060945.1, from coordinate 575,935,876 downwards.
ACAATTTAGATCATCTTCAGTTCCAGTTTATAAGTCATACTTGGCCAAATGTTTCACTTCTTTGAAACATTTCATTTTGCTTACTCATTAATACACATTTATTATTAAACACAACAATTATTTATGATAATAACCCAGATTATCATACCTGAATTCCAATTTATTATTATCTTATTCTGAAACACTTCTCCAATTCTAGATTTCAATTTTAGTTTGAATCCATTTCAAACTTATCTTTATTCAATTTAAATTTCAATTTGGTTGTAGTCAAGTACTTCTCAATTTAATTTCAATAATTTTAACAACCCATTCCCTTAATATTTATAAGAAAGAAATATTGCTTTATATATATATATATATATATATATATATATATATCAAAATATATTCTTATATAAAATCATTTAAAATCTTTATATAAGAAAATAACAAGTACGCTCTCTCATATATATATACACACACACTCAACTCATTCTAGGGTACTATTGACCCTGTCCTTAATGAGTAACCCCAACAGAGCCAAGGTTCTTGCTTAACCTTCAGCTCTGATACCAAATATAACAACCCAGAAATTTCGATTCCAGAAATTCCAGATAGTTAGTGAAAACAAGAAAAGTGAAAGAAGTAGAAACAGAAGCCAGTCACAGAAAACCTCACATTCGCAGCGGGTCAAAATATAATATCACATAATAACAGTTTACAAAAAGAACTGTATTAGTACATTTACATTTTTATATATCAGCGTTACAACATTTACACAACACAGGACAGTTCTAAATCAACATGTCCTAGATATACAACTATATATCATAGTGGGTACGCTCCATACGTTCCAGCCATCCAGCTCGCCTCCTGAGCTCCAGAACGTCCTTACTTGAAAATCTGTAATACTTGGTCTGACCTGAGCATTACATCAAAGTAACACCCCGGTCAGGCTGGAAACCAACGTGAGTAAACCTATCTAACATGGAATAAATAAGCATACAACTTATATAAACTCGGCGTAACTTATATCAATTTACAACTTCACAAGTTGTTATAGACATCAGTCATTTTACACATCAATTTCTAAGTGCCAAAACTTAGATTTAAATGGTCCAATTTACTTAAGTCATTCCACTTCAGCCTATTAATTTCACATATTAAATTATAAGAATCGAAGTGTTTTCGGGTATTTCTAGTACCCGACTCCGGTCTCTTCGAATTCATTTCATCTTAACACCAGTCATTCAAGTGAAATGCAACTCAACTTTAAATTAAAGGTGTCACCCCTTTTTACTCTGTATTTGTCATTGACTGCTAACCACACCATTATTGTCCACCAAACACAACATATCATGAACCTTTCATATCAGGGTATTAATCAATTCAGGGTATTTAATTATCCTTAATCATACATAAGCAAGTTAAATCAATCACACCATCTCGAATAACTCTAATTTATCATAATTGAATTAAATCAATTACCTTTAAGTTCTGCTTATTAATTAATGACAACCCAATTGAACTACCATCCCATAATCATTCATCTTTAATTATATTAAGATTATCATCATTATCTAATTACTTCCATTAAGTAATTATACTTAACCACATTCCATGAAAGATTACCCTTAATTAATTGCATCCATTAATCAACCCCAATTACCCATAAGCAGTAATTACCCCTCTGTATTACTTACTTAAGTAATTAACTTCTTACTTAATTATTAATCCCTTTTTTATTATTAATTACACCAAGTAATTTACCTAATTACTTAAGTTAAATAAGCTAATCCTTAGATACTTTCAATAATTAATTATCTTTCTATTTATTCACTTTAAATTATCACATTAATAATTAAATATTCTTTAATGAATATATTTCAATAATTACTCTTTAATCGCTTATACTCAGTAATTAACTACCCATAAATTTATTTTAATAGATTATATTTCAATTTCTAAATCTTTAATAATTAAGATAAACCACATACTTAAATTAGTTACTTAGTTCACTAATAAACTTGTTTAAAATCTAAAAGCTTTTTAAATTATTTTAGTCAAATCACTCGTTAGTAAAGTTTCAATATGCTTATATTTGCAACCTGTTGATAATGGCTTTGAAGACTCGTTCATTTTTTTCTGAAACTGGTTACACATTCCCTTTGTAAACCCTTTATAAATAAATCAAAGCAAAGCCCATTCCTTATGAAATACTCGGCCCACAAAACAAACTGCTCGAATCAAAAATCCAGGCTACTCATGAACCCTATTTTCTTCGAGACAAATGGAACAATGACTCGAGTTTAACACGGAATCGATCTCCTTCCCCAATCCTTCACTAGTACCAGACATCAATCAAAATTCAAATTTAAAACTGACGCCTCCAAACCGGAGTAGATCCTACTCCGATCAACCCAACATCCATTGTTTGAACATTGATGCAACCCAGAACCACCTGAATCGCCTCGTCCAATTACACCCAACACAGAGCCTTCCAAGTGCATGCTGTGCACGTGTACAGGATCACCCGCGACGATCTCACTACCGCGACAGGTCCAACCAATCACCCATCACCCCTCGGCACCAAAACCACGTTGCCGGAGTCTCTCGACCGTCTGATCGAAATATTGATCAACTAGGCAACACATTAGAACTGGAAAAAATATCACAGTCACCATAATCGACCACTACACCTTCCCCTGACCATTATCTCGAACATCACTCATCTCCGATGAAAGTCCACCCCAGCAGCTATCTCCGGGCCAAAATTCACACACTGCGATCACGCCTTCAACTTCCAATCGATCATGATTCCATCATTTCTACATCCACCATAAAAACCTAAATCAACTCGCAAAGCCAAACTAAACCCAAAATCGAAATTCTGCCAAGGTCGCCCTCATCCCTACGACCACCTGCCTCCTCCCAAAAAAAGTGCAACATCTCTCGATGACAAAGACAACCGGAATAAATTTTTGAACATAAATAAGTCCTTCAACCATTTCTCGAGCTAAGGTACTTCAGAAATCATAATTTTACTTTTAAAATTTGTATTTCTACAAAAGAAATTAGTTTGCATGCTAAAATTCATAATTTAAACATATCAATTTTTCACTGAAAACTGTTGATCACGGTAATTTGTAACTATGCTGAACTACACAACATGGTTTACATCCAAACTATTTTTAACATAAGCTATACCCAAAATTAATCACTTCCTTAGTTTATAGCATCCATAATCATCAACTAGATATTGAAATAAGGAAATTTGATTACTGGTATGAGTAGATATTTCACAGTTCAATAGATAACAGAACAATTTACTTTCTAGATTAAATCTAAGGCTTCACACAATCATACTTAATCTTAGTCATAAGAAGTCAAGATTTAACTAATTAAAGTTTCCTTATGTTTGTTTACTCACCAGTTAGAAGTTTTTAAACAAAAGAAATCAGGATTTGAAAGCAGCAGCTTGATCATCAGAAATTCCATGTGAATGTAAATAGAGAACAGGCCCAAAATCCTAGATTTGGAACTTGTATCTCTACTTAGTTTTGAAGATTTGAACAAATGGAGTTGTTGCTATAGTTTGTAGTAGATCCGATTGAAGTTGTTGAAACTAATGTTGTTTGTTTGATAAATCATTTCATCATTTTTCTTAGTATTTGAAATGGAGGAAGATTGAGAAAGAAAGTGAAAATTGATTTTAAACTGAGAACCAGTTTTTCTCAAAAACATTTACTACATATTTTCAACTACAGGTGTTAACGTGAAATTCTGACGCTAACACCTCGGTGTGTGTAGAAACAGTGTGAAAGCACCACCCGTGAATACGGGAATCAAGAAATAGCAGTAAGTAACAGAAAATGCAGTAAATGAACATAGAGTTTATAGTGGTTCGGCTTATGATCAAGCCTACGTCCACTTCAATCCTTTTATTGCTGATTGGATTACAACTTACTACAATCTCTTCCAATTACAATTCAATTCCATTCAAAAGACAAGTAGCTAGAGAAAACTTCAATGCAACAAAGTTCTTCGAATCCATGATTGAATGTGTTGAATCTTTGTGTGAAGTTTTATCTAAGCGTCTTGCGTGAGCTTGAAGTGATGGAGCGTAGCTTGCTTTGAAGATAGTAAAGTTCCAATGCCTTAAAGAAAAATGATTCCCCCTCCCCCTAAAAGTCCCTTGAATGTGGGAGGTGGTCACGTATTTATAGGGGTTTTCCTCCTTAAATCGTAAGTCGTGCTTGACTCATGGTTAACTCGTAGCCGAGTCAAGTTGGGTCGTGGACGACTTAACTGGCTGAGTCCAAGCTTGGTATCAGAGCGCCCTCGGTCTCCTGGATATAGCACAAGTCCTAAGTCGTCCACGAGTCAATCCTCTTTGACACAAGTATTGTGACAGCGGGCTACGACTCAGTGGTTTTAGGTTGTAGGCGAGTCATACTGAGTCGTGAGTTGTGAGTCGTGGCCTATGTGCAACTCTAACTTCTTACTGTCTCGAGTCCTTAAGTTGTGAACTTGTTGAGTCGGTAACTAATTAGGTCGTTGAGTCGATAGTCTTGATGAATCGCGTATCAGTTAAGTCGCAATACTTTTTAGATCGTGTACCCACTGAATCGCTGACCTCTTCAAGTTGCTTGGGGCTTCAAGTCTCTAACTCGTTAAGTCAGTGATTCACTGAGTCGGCCCGTCTCATGAACCGTTCCCCCCTTGAGTCGTTTTGTTCCTCTAGGTTGCCTTAAGCCTTAGCTCGTCAGCTCATTGAGTCGCAACCAGTTGAGTCGGTCCATTCTTTAAGTTGCTGAGGCTTATTGAGTTGCAGGTCCACTGAGTCGTTAAGGACCTTGAGTGGATGAGTCGGCCCAGATTTCAACTCATTGGCAGAACGGGGTTAACATTTGCCCCTCGAAATACACGCCTAGGTCGTTGGTCGTGTGCTTCGACTCATCTTTGCTCGTGTGCCGACTCAAGATCTACTGCCCAAAGCTATAAAAACCTGAGTCGCTCCCCTTTTCTTCTCATTCCCTAACCTTTAAACCGTGTCTTCCATTAACGCACCTTCAAGCTCCCAAAGGCGATTTCGACCAGATTCATCTCTGATCATCTCTAACATCATACTGCGTAAGCGATCTCACTTTCCCTATGATTGTCGATCATCTCTAACTTATGCGCCCCATCTTCATCTTCGATTTGCCCCTTTGAGCCCTGCGAACTTGGTTGTTTTGGTCATCAACGGACTTAGGGTTATCTATTCTGATGATCCACGATTCGAAGCGATTCAGTGGTGTGATAGAGCTAGGATTGTTGATCGAGAGTTTATTGGGTTAACGGGTTAGGAATTAGAAGGTTCATGGGATAGGATGGAGACGGTTCATGGGTTAAGAGCTAGAAGGTAGACGGGTTTAGGAATTGTATGGTAAGTAGGCCAATCAGAGTGGAGCATTGCCTCGGATGCGACTCAATAATTCTGGGCGACCTGATATCCTTCGCGGCTCAACTCTGGACTGGCTTACTAATCCTCACGACACAAGTCTTAAGTCGTGGCCGAGATAGGACTTGGAGAATTTTCTCATAACTTTGAACTGAAATCTTTTCTCCCTTCTATGCCTTACGACTTAAGAATTGCCGACTCAAAGGGTTGACGACTTATAGCATAAACGACCTAAGCCGCCTCATAACCTTTAAATCGTGGGCGAGTTAATATATCGAACTGTCTCGGAGCATAATCCTGACTTGAACTTTAACTTGGATTGCTGAAATAAACTGCCTGAATATTGATTTGTTTGGACTTTAACCTGTTAAACTTTGTTGCATATTTTAGTTTTACAGATTGCTTCAATTTGCGAGTCTACAACTTGCTTAATACAATAGTCACAGAAAATTGGGACGAATATACTGCCACTGATTGCCCTCATCCAATGACAGATTAGTTAATAGAAGATAATTAACTTAAATATATTGTGTGAAGGAAGTGCTTCAATTCAACGAATTCAAGTAGAGTATTAAAGCAACATTGAGATAGTCAATTGAAATCGACCGGTTTGCACCAATACTGCACTTGAACTTTTTAAATTAACAAGTCCTGAAATTTAGTAATCGATCAATTGTCGACTAGTTTAACTTCAGTTATATTTACTTGTCATTATTATTAGCTCTGCACAACACTTCACACTTTTAGGAAACGTGCACCTTCACGTTTGAACATCCAGTTAATTATGTAGAATGGCTTCACATCAAGGAGAAGAAGAAACGGAAGCTCAAATGAGAGAGACCTTTCAGGTAGCTGTTCCCGTGGCAAATCCCCCAGAGAGAGTTCCGACTAGCCTTACTCCGAGAGCGTTTATTCAGATACGCACTCATTTTGGCTTTGCTGAAAATGAAGTACTTTTTCCCAGGCCAAATGATAATGCTGACAGTCCTCCCCGTGGTTTTATCGCAGTCAACCGTCAAATGTGCTTAAGCGGGGCGATTCCCCCCTTCAATGACTTCCTTCGAACCTTCCTCTTTCGGCTGACAATTTCTCCGTTCCAACTCCATCCTAACGGCTATGCTATTTTGATGGGGTTGTGCGTTCTGTTTAGGAGAACTCTTGACCGCTTGCCAAGCTTTGAAGAAATCTGTTACTTATGCTCTTTCACAAAAATTAAATATCATCCTTCTATCATAGTTATAAGGAGCGCTAGGAATCGCAAACTCACCACTAATCTCTCTGATAGCGCTCATGGATTCTTAAGTCAATATTTCTTTGCTCGCTGCCCAACAGGGTTTTACGCCATTTGGAGAGTAGGAAGTAAGATTAGCTGCTTTAATTTTTCCATTCCTGAGCTTTTTTGAGATCAGAGTTGCTAAGTGCTAATTTCGCTCTTTCCTTTTTCAGCACTTCCTCCTCCTTCTAAAGATCCAAGTCTCAAACAAATTTTTGAAAGACTAAGTGCCGTGGCCAAAGAGGAGAGGAGTATAAAGTTTTTGTTGAGGGATGAACTTTTGCATCAATATGGGCTTCTACATACTTCTCGCTCTACGCACCCTCACGAAGCCCCGGATTCTGCAGCTAAAACTCCAGATGCCCCGCCTCCTGCTAAAGAGCCTGTGCAGGGAGAAACTACCATTGAAGCCTCACTAGTGAAATGTTCGACTCTGAAAGATGCTGCGAGGCCGTCTGATAAGTCTGCACTTGCCCCAATTATTGAAGAAGAGGAGCCCTTTCATCAAACCGGGGAGCATGTTGAGGAAGGAATCGATGGAGGGAGCCTTGTTAGGCACGATGGTGATGACATCTTTGGGAGTTTAAGCGACATAATGACCACTTCTCAAGAACTCTTTAAAGATGACTCTGCCAGTGTTAAGGTTATATCTCCGGTGGTTGAAGCGACATCCACCCTTAAACAGACTCCTTTATCCCAAGAACTGTCACCGGCGGTGAAATCAATTGCTCTCCCTCAACCGAGGAGCGGTTCGTTAGTTCAGCGCGCGTAGTTTGCACATCACACACGACTAGGATTCTTTGACATCTTATACGCTTAGCTCTTCATACTTTCCAAAAAATTCTAAAGTTGTGTTTTTTTCCAATTTCAGGTTCTTCAATGAAGCGAGGTGGCTCGTATTATGATGACTTCCAGCGATACGGGAGACGCGACCAGTATGACTATAAGCGCTATCTTCCTGTTCACAGAGAGACTGACGAAGAGAGGGCCGCTCGGAAGGCTCGGGAGAGACGTGCCCATGAAGAACGTTATGGAAGACCGGATGACCGATACGATTCTTCCCACAAAGAGGGTGACTCCCACAAACGCAAATCTCACGATGATAGAGGGAAGAGTCACATAACTGATGACCTAAGTAAACGGGCTAAAGTTAGTGAGCAACCAATGCCTGCAACTTCTGAAAAGATTACCGCTCCTATTCCTTCTCAGTCTCCTGCCCCTTCCCGTACTGATATCCAGGCAATCATCAACATGCCTTCTTACCAAGTTGGACCAGGTCCATCCACTCTCCAAAGTTGATTTCCAAATTGGTGCTTAAAAGGAGTTCGCTTTGACCTTGACCTGGTTCCCATAGATAAAAATGCCATGTTACGGAACCTTGATGCCGTTAGAATTAACATTGAGAGGATGTCAAATTGGCAAAAACTCGTTGATGAGCTCCAAAGGGTGAATCGGGCCAATCTCGAAGCTATGCTGACCATGGAGAATGACAAAACCGAATGACAAAAGACCCTTAAGCAGCATGATGCAGAAATGAGGAGCATTGTCGATTATAATGAAAAACTTGAAGCGGAAGTTGGGAAACTCAAAGAGGAGCTTGCCACTTCCTCCACTTCTTATTCTCAAAGGGAGAGTGTGCTCCAGCAGCAGGTGCGGGATGCTCATGCTGCGCAAAGGGATGCCGAGGCCAAGGCTGATGGGCTGGAGCAAATTGTAGAGGGCTACCGTACTGATATTACTCAGTTACGAGGGCAAACTAGCTTTCAGGCTGCGGAAATTGAAAAATTGAAAGCTCAACTATCTAAAGTCGAAAGAGAGCGAGATGAGGCTATTGTTGGTAGAATTGCAGCTGAAGAAGCTCATGAAGCTACCAAAGCTGACATCGGCTCGACATTATTTGAATTCTATTTGCAAAGTGTGTTAGGGCGTGGCGGTCTTGCATTTCTGGGTCCCAAATATGAGGTTACCCTAGCTGAAGTATGGGAAGCCGCGCTTGATATGTTTAAAGGCACCGGGTACACTGAAGAGGAGCTAGAGGCGCACTATTTAGACTTCGAAGCTCGCGCAGCTCTTGCTAGAGGGAAGGAGCAACTTGCTAGATCGCGAGTTGAAATGATGGGGGAAGAGCATTAAGAAAAAGAAGCAACTTTGACTGCCCTTGTCCCTCCTTCAACTTCAGTCGATGTTGACATTGCTAGTTCTAGCTCTCATACACCGATTCCTACTAAAGCTGATACCGGAGCCATAATTACACAAGCCGTAGATGAGCCACAAGAGAGTGCTGAAGCTCTAGACTACGAAATTGATGTGATACCACCAACTTCTCCAGGTAACCCTAATAATGCTCAGGGGGACAACTTGCTAGTTTCTTACGGACTTGACGAGCTTCTTGATTATTTCTTGAATCTCGACGAGCCTTTATCTCCTCTCTTTACTGACTTTAACTTCTTTACTTCTGTAGAGAAAGCACCGAGCATTGTTCAAGCTTCTCCAATTATTCCTCCTCCGTCTCTTCAGGTCACTCCTCCTTCTGCCTCGCAACTAGGATCACAAGAGGAGCAAATAGAAGCTCTCCAAGACTTGGACGATCCCATTGCTTCACAAGAACACATGGGAGAAGAAACCGAAGGGGGTGAGAAGACCCCGGAACCAACTGGCTCCGATGATGAACCGTTAGTTAAACTTCTTTCTCCAGGGAGTGGGTCATCCTCCAAGAAGAGAGGAAAGCAGGGAGTCTCCAAGAAAAAGAAGGAATCTTTAACTGGCGAAGAAAAAACGGAAGAAAGTCCGACTGAGCCCCTTTCTCCTTCATCCCCTACTCTTATAAGTCGGCCTAAGAAGTTGGTTATCCGGCCAGGTGCGGGCTCAAAAGGTGGATGGAAGAAGAAGTGATGGCCCTGGTTCTGTGGCTTCCATATCGCCTTTTTGCTTTTTGCATGTACTGACCGGAGATTGTGCGGGTACCGGCCCCCGCTTTTCTTTTACTTTTTACTTTGAAACCTGTACTTGTACAAAATTTTAACGGTGTTGAATAAAATGATTCTTTTTCTTTGTACAAACTTCTTGTTTGTATCTAAGAATGCGTTTATTATTCATTTTTGTACAAGTTTCTTTGCACGATATTGCAGTGAGCTTGTGGTATATTGTTCGAGCGCAATTTTACCGATGTAGTTATACCATGTTGCCCCTATACCATAAGCTTGTTGCAATATTTTATACGTCGAGGGGACTTGTACTTTTATTTTCTAGAGAATAATTATTCCATACTTGGAGGGATATTATTTCGTTAAAAAACAGAGTACAACTCCCTCCATATAAGCTTTTACGCTTCATCCTTTGAAGATGTCACTTTCTCTTTTGTGCATATACACATTTTACCAAGTGAATTCTTCTTTGTGGTAAAGCGGGCATCTGAAGGGTACTTTAACTTCTTTTTGAGGAAGAGTATTTTCCAGAATAGGTGGATCATTCTTCCTTTAAGAGTTAAAGTGTGCCTTTGAAGATGTCTTCTTTATTTATTTATTTTATTTTTATTTTTACGCCATAGTAAAGGGCTTTTTGATTTTTGCTTCTTTGAAAAGTTGCACCTCTGAGGAGGGCTTTTTCACGTTTCAACACTTGGAAGTTTTATTTCAATCTCAGTGAAACGTGTGCCTCCGAAGAGTTGTGCCTCCGAGGAGGGCTTTTTGCACGTTTCAACACCTGGAAGTTTTATTTCAATCTTGGTGAAACGTGTGCCTCCGAAGAAGTCTTTTTGTTTGATTGTGCCTCCGGGAGGAGGTCTTTTTATTTCTGCCTTTGGGAAGAGGTCTTTTGGTTTTATTGTGCCTCTGGGAAGAGGTCTTTTTTTTGTTTTTACCCCTTGGGGAGGCTTTTATTTTTCCCTGTTCGCTGGGAAGCGGGCCTCCGAAGAGGGCTTTTCACATTTCATTTTACGGGAGTGTATCGACCGATGATGAAATGTGTGCCTCTGAGCTGGGTTACTGCCTGGAAGTTTGGAGTTTCTTTCTCTCGGTTGGACGGATTCACGGGAGTGTATCGACCGATCATTCCGCAACTTTGTATCGTGAAAGATCTCTCTTTTTCTGGTTGGCCCGCTCGAGGTCTTTTAGCATTTCAACTGTGGTGAAATGGGCCTCCGGAGAGGGCTTTTCACGTTTCAACACTTGGAAATTTTATTTCAATCTCGGTGAAACGTGCGCCTCTGAGTAGGGCTCTTGCCTAGAAGTTTGGAGTTTCTTTCTCTCGGTTGGACGGATTCACGGGTATGTATCGACCGATCATTCCGCAACTTTATAACGAGAAAGATCTCTCTTTTTCTGGTTAGGCCCGCTCGAGGTCTTTAATTTGGACTCTAGAGAGTAGCTTTGGACTCTGAAGAGTAGCGTTGGACTCCAAAGAGTAGCATTTGGACTTCTGAAGACTAGCTTGGACTCTAAAGAGTTGCGTTGGGGCTTGTGTCTTTATACCCTGCGCTTCTTAGCAATCCCTCACAATAACTTCAAGTACATGTCCCATTCTTTCATTTGTTCTTTGCTAGAGAAATGTGCCTTATTGCTGAGTGGATCCATGGGGCAGATGCAAGTTGCTCCGCCAGATGTTCGTTTACACAAACGATCGTGGTCGGCTAGCAAAGGCTCATAATCTTCCTATTAGGAAGGTGCCCTCTTTGGTGGAGTTCTCAATCGTTTGCAAATTGCACTTCTTTCGAAATACTTGAATTCGGAGCATTTGTGACTTGTCATTTGTTTACTCCGTGATTTGTAGGGATCACTTCGCTTTGTGGTATGTTGGATGAGCAAGCTTTATTCTGATAGCCTGCAATACTAAATCAGTATTTTTAGTAATATTTGCATATCAAAATGATACAGGCATTTTAACGGTATTAAAGAATATAAGATTTATAATTGCTCATTACTGATTCACATCAAATTTACAGTGGTTAACAGCACAAGAATTATACATCCATGATCATTTTACAAAGTTAGGCAACGCTATTAAGTAAAATATGGGTGTAAATGAATGCTATTCCATGATTTTGTGATTCATATGTTAGTCAATGATCAGCTTCTCGGATTCCTGCTCTGTAGTTCTATTGCCTGAGCTGGATCGATAAGCAGGACATGGTTGCCCCTGAGCGGACGAGGTTGGGTCAATTTCGTCTTTCTTCACATATTGTTGAAGTTTATTCTGTTTCAGCAGTTCTTCAATCACATTCCTTAACTGGCGACATTGATCAGTATCGTGACCGGGTTGGTTGTGAAATCGACAGAATTTCCCATTTTGAACTGCACCTCTCCCCATCTCAGGTGGTTTAGGGAACTTGACAACATCCTTTGTTGCCAAAAAGATCTTTTCCGGTGTATCAGTTAAGGGGGTGAAATCTGAAGGGTTAAAACGTCGAGGTTTTTTCTTATTCCCCTGCCTTTTTCCTTCATCACTCTCCCTTTTCTGGTTTCCAGATCCTTTCTTGTTAGAGATGACATCGTTATTCTTGATTTCGGCCACCACTGCTTTTACTGGCATTGAGAGGTTTTCTAGGCGTATGAATTCGTCGGCCTTTTTATAAAACTTCTCGAGTGAGTTTGGTTCCTTCATTTTGAGCCACATCCCGAATTCACTCGACTTGTCGATGGCCCGCATTAAGTATGTTAGGATCATTCGGGGCTCCGCGTTGTCTACCTCGGCTAAAGCTATATTAAAGCGGTTCAAAAAAGACTTGATGGGCTCTCCCGGTGCTTGTTCTAGACTGGACAGTGACATTATATCTTTTGCCTTTGACGCATACAATCTGAATTGTTCTTTAAATTTTTGGGTTAAATCGGAGAATTGATCTATGGATCGAACCGGTAGCTTGGTGAACCAAAGAAAAGCCACCCCTTCTAAATATACTGGAAAATATCGGCATTTAATCTCATCCGATGCTCGTGCCCCAGTCATATGCCAATCGTATCTGTATAGAAATTGGTTAGGGTCACTTGTCCCTCGATAGGCCGGGAAGGTAGGAGGCACAAATTTCCTGGGAAACTCCGCCTTTAAAATCCTTTCGGTGAACGGAGTCTTGCTCGGAGCGAACCCCCAATTGTTTTCATCCTCATGTCTCCGCATGCTTTCTTTCATGATTTGACGAACCATACCCGAAAAATACTCTTCGTCATTTAGAGGCTCTGGAGGGCACACATCAGCCAATCTTTCTGAATTCTGTCTTGACAACCGTTCACGGAGAGTCGGCTGTGGCCCTGATCCTCCAGCTTGAAGAGGAGTCCTTTCTACAGGATCTGCGGCTCTTTGAGAAATGTTTCCTTCAACATCCTGAACTCCCGCATTAGGGTTCCCATCATTATTACCCGGTTGACGGTTTGCCCTAAGTAGATCATTCAACTTACTCAAGATCAGGGCATTCTGGGCATTCTGGGCTTCCAACTGCGCATTCTGAGCATTCAATTGCTGATTCAATCCCAAAACTACGGCGTCCAATTCTGCTCGTGTAACTCCAACAGTTGGAGCTGCTTGACTTGGAGGAGGAGAGGTAGCGGTATTCTCTTGGACATTATCGGATCTTACAGAACTTCGCTTTCTCCCAGGAGCCATTATTTCCAATAAACTTCTGGTTTTAAGAGAAATCCTTTCAATAGACCTTTGCGAAGTAATGATGGAAGTTTCCTGAGTTCAACTTCTCAGTGAAAGCACCAAAAATGTTAACGTGAAATTCTGACGCTAACACCTTGGTGTGTGTAGAAACAGTGTGAAAGCACCACCCGTGAATGCGGGAATCAAGAAATAGCAGTAAGTAACAGAAAATGCAGTAAATGAACATAGAGTTTATAGTGGTTCGGCTTATGATCAAGCCTACGTCCACTTCAATCCTTTTATTGCTGATTGGATTACAACTTATTACAATCTCTTCCAATTACAATTCAATTCCATTCAAAAGACAAGTAGCTAGAGAAAACTTCGATGCAACAAAGTTCTTCGAATCCATGATTGAATGTGTTGAATCTTTGTGTGAAGTTTTATCTAAGCGTCTTGCGTGAGCTTGAAGTGATGGAGCGTAGCTTGCTTTGAAGATAGTAAAGTTCCAATGCCTTAAAGAAAAATGATTCCCCCCCCAAAAGTCCCTTGAATGTTGGAGGTGGTCACGTATTTATAGGGGTTTTCCTCCTTAAGTCGTAAGCCATGCTTGACTCATGGTTAACTCGTGGCCGAGTCAAGTTGGGTCGTGGACGACTTAACTGGCTGAGTCCAAGCTTGTTATCAGAGCGCCCTCAGTCTCCTGGATATAGCACAAGTCCTAAGTCATCCACGAGTCAATCCTCTTTGACACAAGTATTGTGACAGCGGGCTACGACTCAGTGGTTTTAGGTTGTAGGCGAGTCATACTGAGTCGTGAGTCGTGAGTCGTGGCCTATGTACAACTCTAACTTCTTACTGTCTCGAGTCCTTAAGTTGTGAACTTGTTGAGTCGGTAACTAATTAGGTCGTTGAGTCGATAGTCTTGATGAGTCGCGTATCAGTTAAGTCGCAATGCTTTTTAGATCGTGTACCCACTGAATCGCTGACCTCTTCAAGTTGCTTGGGGCTTCAAGTCTCTAACTCGTTAAGTCGGTGATTCACTGAGTCGGCCTGTCTCATGAACCGTTCCCCCCTTGAGTCGTTTTGTTCCTCTAGGTTGCCTTAAGCCTTAGCTCGTCAGCTCATTGAGTCGCAACCAGTTGAGTCGGTCCATTCTTTAAGTTGCTGAGGCTTATTGAGTTGCAGGTCCACTGAGTCGTTAAGGACCTTGAGTGGATGAGTCGGCCCAGATTTCAACTCGTTGGCAGAACGGGGTTAACAACAGGGAACAATAAAAGCCACATGTTAACTTGCAAATTACTTAATTTACACTTGTTAATTTGGATTGTATCATTCTTACACTTGTATTTTTATAGGTATATGAATGTTTCTATATTACTTCATATTTATATTTTGCATTGACTAACTCATGCATCATGTTTTAAATGTTGTATACATATACAAATTAAATTTTATATTTCCAATTTTAGATAACCACATCTTTTTTTTCTTTCCTTAATCAATTTATGTTTAACAATTTATATTCATATATTTTCTAGTATTTATACATATATAACTTTAAAAGAGAATGATTTTAAAATCTTAGTTATTCACTAAAAATAATCGTATATATTTATTCTTTTGGAATTTCAAATAACAAATTCAAATTCAATTTAAATCAACTCATAAATATATTAAACAAACACAAATTAAATCTTGGTTGAAGTTAATAAGTTTTCCCATTTTAAATAATCATATCAGGAGATTATTAAATAATTATCTTACCAGATATGAATATTAATTATCAAATTTATTTGTTTCATTCTTAACAATCCGTATTTCTATTAATTTACCCAGTTAATTTTCAAACTAACAGTTGTTCAAATTCCGGGTTATCACATTGCCCTTTCCTTAACCTGGTTCTCATATTCTTGAATATTTTCTTCACGATCCCTACGTGCAGCTACTCCTTGCTCTCTGCGTCTAACCTATAAAATTTCCATTTGAAGGTTAAGCGAGAACCTTGGCTCTATTGGGATTTCTCATTAAGGAAAGGGTCAATAGTACCCTAGAATGAGTTAAATGTGTGTGTGTTGATTTGAGATTTAGTTATCATTTTTGATAATTAAATAGTTGTTGATTTGTGATTTAATTATCGTTTTTGATAATTAAATATTCGTTGATTTGAAATTGGATTATCGTTTTTGATAATTAAATATTTGTTGATTTGAAATTTGATTATCGTTTTTGATAATTAAATATTTGTTGATTTGAGATTTAATTATCATTTTTGATAATTAAATAGTTGTTGATTTGAGATTTAATTATCGATTTTAATAATTAAATATTTGTTGATTTGAAATTTGATTATCGTTTGTGATAATTAAATATTTGTTGATTTGAAATTTAATTATCGTTTTTGATAATCTAATATTTTGCTGACTTGAGATTTGATTATCGTTTGTGGTAGTTAAATATTTGTTGATTTGAAATTTGATTATCGTTTTTGATAATTAAATATTTGTTGATTTGAGATTTAATTATCATTTTTGATAATTAAATAGTTGTCGATTTGAGATTTGATTATCGTTTTTGATAATTAAATATTTGTTGATTTGAGATTTGATTATCGTTTTTGATAATTGAATTTTTGTTGATTTGAGATTTGATTATCGTTTTTGATAATTGAATATTTGTTGATTTGGATTCTGATTATCGTTTTTGATAATTAGACATTTGTTGTTTTATGATTACCGTTTGGGTAACTAGATATTTGCGGTTTTGCGATTTGCGATTTGTGTTTTATAATTATCTTTCTTGATAATTTGATTTTGCTGTCTTCTAATTATCGTATCGATAATTAGATATTGTTGTTTTGCGATTTCTGTATTCTGATTATCTTTTTGACAATTAGATTTTGTTGAAAATTTGTGAATTTCTTTTATGAAAATAAAAGATTTCTTTGGCGTTTGTATTCTCTACCTTTATTTTTCTAGCTTAACCAGTTTATGTTAGAATAATAATTGTTAGTGACGACCTTAATTATGAAAATTGCGGGGATGAAATTTTTATAAGGAGGGGAGTCTATAACAACCCGGGGTTTTTTTGTTAATCTATTATCGTCATTGGACGATTAGTGTATCAGCTAATTGCTGTTAAGAGTTTGTAATCGGTTTGAAATTCTTTGAATACTGGTCAAGCGGTTATGCGGGCTTTAGAATTTATTGTAGCCCATGTTTCTTTGTTTTGATGCCGTGATAATCCAAGACCCGGCCCCCATTGCACTTTGATTCGAAAACCCTAATCTAAAATAAACGGAAAAAAATGGCTGTCGTTCTTCTTGTTCGTTCCTCCTTTCAACTAGGGCTTCTGGATGAAGTCGCTGCCATGTCAAATTAATTGCTGGTGCTTCGAGTTCTTCTCTTTGATCGAGTTCGACTTCGTTTTGGAGCTGCATTCGTCGATAAAAGGTAAATGAATTCTCTTCACTCACATTTAATTCGACTTGTTTGAATTCGTTGCTTACTTCGTTTTTGTGGTCTTCGGCTTCGAGCATTTTCTGTTGTCTTTGGTAAAAGAAAATTTACTCTAGTTTGTTTTCACTTTGTCACCGACTTTGGCGATGTTGTTTTATTTGACTTTGGCTATATCGTTTACTGCCTTTGGTAGTACTTTCGATCTTGTTCGAATTTATTTGTGGTTTCATAACTTTGGCCATTAACAGTTACTAGAGTCAGTGGTTCACCGCTGTCGTATTGATATTGCTTTGGATTTGTTTTCCCTGTCCACTGCTTCACTTGAAGTCTAGTACTTCACCATTTAATGTTTCAGTGTACATTTGGATTTTTAGTTCCATTCTTGAGTTCACCTACATTTGAGCCCTAGTTGTGTACATGAATAGTTGTAGTTGCTGTCCACCCATGTACATGCCTCACCGCAGTGTATATGTTTGCATTCATATTCCTGCTTGTGCATCACCTTATATCTATTGCACTTGTGTTGTTAGATCTGGAATACTTATGCACTTCACTTGTACCACTTTGTAGTTCACCGTACCATGTCATCACCCCATGTACCATCTAGAACTCTAGTGCATCGAGCATTGTTCTTTTATCACTTGAGTTTCTGAGTTAGTTGACATTTTGTTGTATTTAGGCTTGCTGCCTGGTCACCATTGTATTCATGTATTTATGTGCTGTTGACATTTTCTCTTGGCACTTGAAACTGGGTGTAGTGGTGATTGCCTCTGGCTTCCCTGGTATTCATATCTGACTATAGTTTTATGGATGAGTTTTGATCTGAGATAAATTATAAATGTTTTTGTGATGTATACATGCTTGTAATGAGTGCCAAAAACCCAGTTGTTCAACCTGGGTGTTCATTGTCTTGCATCATTGATTTGTACCTGCTGTTCCATTTAACCCGAGCATTGCCTTCATGTGTTGTCTGTGCACCGTGTAGCCACATGATCATATACGTGTGACTGGATACACTTGTGTGTTGGTCTTCATTTGCATCGTGCAGTAGCTTGAGCATTGAGCTTGTTGTATTGGTTATTTTCACTTGATCTTGTTAAGCTTGTCCCTGATGTCACTCTGATCTGGTCTGCAATACTTGAAGTGGTCACTGACCTGAGTCTTGTTGCATTGGTTATCTCACTTGATTTTGTGAGCTTGTCACCGTGGTCTCTCTCTGACCTGGTGCCTGTAGTATTGTTGCCTTTGACCTTGTGCTCGCATTTCGAATTCATTTGAATTGCATTTGAGTTGAACCCGACTTTTCTTGGGTTTGACCTTGTGTTCGTTTATGAATTTTCATTGAGCTTTTGTGTATTTCATCACGGTAGTGGCGAGGCAGTACACGCATGCGTGTACTGCAGCCCTACCGGATTTGATGTTTTAAATTGATTGATTTCAATTGATAGAATTGTTTCGCATTGCCAATTCAATATTTTGGTATTGTATTTCGATTTGGTGATTTGACCATTTTGTTGTTGTCTAATTATCTATTTGATAATTAGATTATGAGTTTCTAATTATTTACTTAATAATTAGATTTGGTTTTTAATTGCCAATTGGGCAATTCTGATGTTTTCTAAATTTTCTTCGTTGATATTCTTTTCACTTATCTTTGTTGATGATTTGAATCTGCTGATTTGTTGTTTAACACTGTTACGTGTTATATTTACCGTTATCCGATTTCCTTGTTAAAGGATAGGATAGACGAGATTTATTTTGACTGTCGTCTATTTGCTATTAATTATAATTGCTTGTGAGCATTAATAATTGAGTTTCAATTAGACTGACCCGTGTATTATTTTCTTTTATATTTAATACTCGGGTCAGACCGAGTATTTACAGGTTGTTGATATCTTACTTTGGGTTGCTGCTAGAGCTATGAAGTCTTTTCATACTTTTTGGAGTAGTCATTGTCTTAGTATAGGATGTTGTATATTCATGTATATTATTTACGATAATGTACTTGTATATGTAACTTTCAGAGTCGACAGTTGTAGTTGTATCATATGTATTGTATCACATGTATTGTAACCGACATCAGTTATTATATATACGAGACTTTCTGTTTTATCTGTGTTCCGCATTTATATTATCTGTGTTATTATTATATTTATTGTCCTAAACTATTATGAACCATCGTAGTTCGTTTTATATTGGAATTGGGTATGTCGATGGGAGTAAATAAATAAGAGATGAAAAATTAAAAATATAGACCACTCCTATCGAAATAACCAATACTAATGTAAGGCCTAACTACGGATGGCCGCTCCTATCCAGCCTTATTCTTCGTAATAACAGACAGTATTTCTTTTAATACCCTGTGTTATTGTGAGCATAGAGGTGGGGCGTCACAGTACGGGCTGTAGTAGTGATCGAGTTCAACGAGGTTTTGACAGATGGAAGCTTGGTCGTAGATGAGAGCATGGCCGGAGTTGCAGAGTTACTGGTGGTCGTAGGGTCGTGGACAAGGCGATGGCAGGTTTTGGGGTTAGTGTTGTTCTGTTGTTCCAGGTTTGAGTTTAAATAATCTAACTCGATTTCATGACTGTGTAATTGATCTGATGTTTGGATTTGGCTATGAGGGTGATCGCCGACCTGTGTGAATCATCGTTGATGATCAGAATTAGCTGCGGTGATGGTGCATGTGCACAGTGCACTGCCAATTTCTGGTGAAGTGTGTATTGTTTAGGGTTGTGGCCTCGAGTTTGACTCGAAGTAGAGCTGAGTTTTACTCGGGAATAGGATGGGTTGGACTCGAAGCATAGTAAGCTGCCTCGGGTTAATAATTTGTAACAGGTTTTAAATGAAACCCGTTTTAGTTTTAAAATTTTAAACTGAAATTTAAAGATGAAAAGCAAAGGTTTAAACTAAATTTTAAATCCAAGTTTAAAAATCTGGAATTCAAGTTTAAGTTTAGATCTCGGTTTTTAAAAATAAATAAAGTTTTTAAACTTGAATTGTTAAACTACTTTAAAAATGTTTAAGTAGTTTGAATTTTAAAAATGAAGTTTTAAAAAAGTAAGTAGAGTTTAAAAATATAAAGATTAATCTGGATTCAAATTTAAAATATGCATTTCGGTTTGAAATGAAGGAAAGTTTTTAAATTTAAAATAATTAAAAAAAATTGAATGTTTAAAGTGTAATTTAAATTAATTTGAATTTAAAAAAATTGAATGTGGTTTTAAATTCTTTTAAACTTCTTTATTTAATGAGTATTTCTTTAATTTGTGAAATGAAAAGGTTTTAGAAATGTGTTTAAAACTTTGTTAAAGATAATTTGAATTCATTTCAAATCTTAAATTTAAAATGATATTTGAAAGTAAATTTAAAGTAAATTGTTTTAAAATGCTTTGTAAATGATAACTTGATCCTTAATAAGAATAAAGTTTGATAAAGTAAATTAGAATTTAATGATTTGTAATTCATTAAATTTTTAAGGAAATTAAATGGATAATTTATTTATTTAATTAATTAATGATTTGGATTAATTAAATAGGTAATTAAAGGTTTAATCAATTAATTAATGATTGAGATTAACTAATTAAAGATAATTAATTTGTAATTAAGGATTATCGATTAGAATATTAATTAATGATTAAGGATTAGTTAATCAAGTAATTAAGGATTAATTAAGTTACAATTAACACTTAATTAAATAATAAAAGGTTAATTAATTGATTATTCAAGATTAATTAGTTTATAATTAATAATGATTATTGTAAGTTTAATTACTTTAGAAAAGTAATTAAAGAATGGTTAATAGTTAATGAAGGTCATTAACTAAGGATTATTTAACAATTAATTAATATGATTAATTTTAATAATTAATTAGATTAATTAATTTAAGATAATCATTTGTGAATTGGTTAAATATAATTACTTAATGAAAATAATTAAGGAATTAATTACTTAATGTGATTAATTGAGTTTAATGTGATTAGATTAGATTAATTAATTAAGTTTAAATTAATTTTAAACACTTGATGATTTGATAAATAATTACTTAATGTAATTAATGAAGTATAATTACTTAGTGAAGTAATTAATGATAATTGCTGGATGTAATTAGTGGAAGATGGTTTAATTGCGGAAGTAATTTGGATTAAATTACTTTGTATAATTAATCAAGGGATTAATTAAATTAATTAATTAAGAAGTAATTAATTTGATGAAGTGATTAGGGATAGTTAATTACAGAATGTGATTAATCAAAGGTGATTAATAGTATGGTTTAATTGAGATCAATTACTTAATGTAATTAATTTAAATAAGTAATTAATTTAAATTTAATTGAGGATCATTAATTAATATAATTAATATGTAATTAAAGATTGATTAATTAAGATTAATTAATCAATAATAAGTAATTAAAGGTAATTAATTAATGTAATCAATTAAGGATTAATGTAATTAATTATAGTTAATTAATTAATGAAGTAATTAAAGGCTAATTACTGTTTTTGGTTAAGAGTAATTAATTTGTGAAATTAATTAAAGGATAATTACTTGAATGTAATTAAAGAATAATTAATCAAGGGTGATTAATTATGGTGATTAATTAGAGGATAATTAATTAATTAATTAATCTGTAATCAATTAATGGTTATGTAAGCAAGATTGATATGATGAAAGTAATTAATTTAGTTTACTTCAAATTAATTAGAAATGATGTAATTAATTTAATTCATTTTAAATTAATTATATTTGATGTGATTATTAATCATTGCTTATGAATGGATGATATTTGTTGACTTGAATGGTTTGAAATCTCAACTATAAGATAAGTAATGTTGTGTGATATGGATGCATTGGTTGCATTGTGATGATAATATGGATTATCTTTCGATAATGATAATGTGAATTATCTATTTATGATGATAATGTTGATTAGCTATTGTAAATCTGTGAATTATCTATCTGTATGTATATAAATAATGAAATTGAATTGTTTTAAACTCTAAAACAACTTGGCCTAAAAAGATACGCTTTGGATTTCGATGAGACCGGGATCGGGTTTCCAGATTTGGATATCCGAGAACCACATCGATCCAAATTAATGATAGGTCGTGAATCTCAAATGAAGAGTGAAGACTCAAAGTGTAAGGACTATTCGGCGTTAAATCTCTGAGGGTGATTCCAATACGAGTTTAACGGGGTAGTACTTTCAGATTCGAGATGAAGATTTAGAGTGCAAGGGTTATCGTCGTTAACTCTGAGGTGATTCCAAAATGAGTGTAACGAGATAATGCCTTCGGTTTCGTTCGAACTCGGAATGAACTTGTATGGATTAAATGCTTTCAGAACATCGTCAGGTGGACGATGAGCATTCTAAGATAGATGTGTTCTATAAAGGTAATCGTAGCCTCAAGCCTCATCAATCGGGAATGGCTAAAACAAGGGAGGTACAACAAGGCTAAGTGGGTCATGCCCAAGTAGGATAAGATTTCCCCCGTCTAGAGGTCCCTTTTATTTCGGCTGTGTGGGAAGTTGGATATGCACACCAACTGTGGGGTTATCTTGTTCGGGACTATTCAGTAAGGAATGGTTCCGGCCTTGTGTTGCAGGGGAGTCAGGGTGGCTCCTAGGTACGGTGATCTAGGCCACGTACTGTGACGGGCGGTACCCCAGTAGCCCTGCCATTGTGTGGAATCCAAAATCCAATAAGTGCCAACGGTTTTGATTGTATTACCCACTTTTGCGCCTAGTAGCTGGAATTTAATGAATGTAACAATTTCGGCTATTTTATATTTACTTGAAAAACCTAGACCTATTACAATATCATTGGATTTCCTATCAAATGTTTTGGTTAGCGTAAGGTAAAAACTTTTCCATGTTTATGTGTGGGAAGTCTTATGTGATACCTTTCTTTTCGAAGGTTTTTCAAAGTTAAGCAACCTTTACCTGTTACTTACACCAGACCTATGTATGACCTGGAGTTTATTTCTGTTTTTCATAAACTCTTGGGTACTATAATTTTTACGAGTAGTCAAGAGATTCAGATTAGCTTTGACGAGTTATGGAGGAGCAATGGAGCAGGAGGCTTCAGCGTTGTAGATATGTTTAGTGTTCCGCTGTGTTTGATATCTCTGTGTTTTTTCTGAGTTGTGTTGAGTTTTATAACTAGACAGGTGTTTATAACTGTCTACGTATGTGACGTATAATCTGTGTTACTCTGATAGTTGTTGTATACTATGTAATATCTTATGTTGTTAATATAATTTATTCGTTCCGCTGTTGAGATTCTGATGTCGTTTCTTCATTCTTCTCTATCTTTCTCTTTTCTATCCCTTTCTTTCTTATTAACGATGCGTCATTCTATGGAGATGAATGGCGGGTCGTTATAGTACGGTTTTGATTATGCCCAACTATGCTGAAACGTGAGATGTGAGCATTTCAGCTATTTTCTATTTACCTAGTTTAGACACTATTATAATATCAGACGATTTTGATATAAAGTGTTTTGGGTATTGTAAGGTAAAAACCCATCACGTTTATGTATGACATGGTATTACGAGATACCTTTGTTTTTCAAAGGATTTTGATAACTTTGATAATTAAAATTGAGTGTGTTATCTCACGTTGGTTTTCCACACTGACTCGGGTGTTATTTTATTATAATGCTCGAGTCAGATGGAGTATAAAAGATATAGGATAGGACGCTTCAAGAGACGAGCTGGATGACGAAGACGTATTACAGGTATTTGATTTTATTCCGCTGTGTATTATAGGTTGTATATTCAGTACTTGTGAGGACAAGTTATTATAACTGTCCAGTATTGAGTTATTGATGTGTTGTACTCTGATGATGTAATGTGTAAATAACAGTTGTATTCTTTTTGTATAAAGACATGTTATTATCTATCATATATTGTTCTGCTGCGATTGTGAGATTTTATGTTGTAATTTCTGCCTCTTCTTCTACTTTTTTCTTCCTTTCCCCTAACGATCTGGTTTTTTCAGCACTCGATTGCTCGACATGCTATACAGTGAATGTATTGATATCGATTTTGGAGGGTTGAAAATCCGCATTCGTTACATCATCATAAGTTTTGAATTTTGTATCATGGAGCTTTATATTTATACATATAGATATTTTATCAAAAATTTGAAATGGTGAAACTATATCCATATATACATATATATATATATATATATATATATATATATTTAATCATATTCAGACATTAACGTTTAAAATTTTTTATAATCTAATATATATTCAGATATCTCAAATATCCAAAAAAATCAAATTATACGACTTGTTAAAATTAATATTCCAATATTTAAAATTAGTTAATTATTTCAATAACAGATGCTAAAAATCCTAGGTCTTTACATGGGGATGATCTAGAATGAAGTAGTTGGACGTGGTGAACGTTTGCTGGATTTGAAGAAAGAGAATGATGATGGATGACCCTGACACTTGTGCCAATTTGAAATGCCTAAAATAGGAGCATATGTCTGGCTAAGGGGTTCACAACCTTTAGGGGCCTTTACCTCTTCGTAATATGTTATTGATTTTGGACTTGATCGTGCACCTAGATTAGATTTGGGGTGGTGGAGTGGATGGGCAGTCGTAGTTATGATGCATTACCACCAGTCAGAAAAGGTATTAGTAGGATCCTACCTTGGGCATTGCCTTACATGCCTTGTCATGCTTTTATCCTTATACGCGACTATAACGACCTAGAATTTTGGTTATTTTAAATTATAATATTTAATTGATTTTAATATTTAAAAGTTAATTTTATAGATTTAATAACTTGAATTTCAAATATAATGATTTATTGGGTAATTTAGTTTTTGAATTTAATAATTGAAAATCGTTTAACTAATTTAAATCTTGGATTTTATTTGGTTAAAAATGATTTAAAGGCTTATTTAATTTCTATTAATAAGAATGTAGGTAATAAAACTTTTAAAATTGATTCAAACATTATTTGATTGATTTGAAAAACAACTCGTTTAAATTAACATATAAAAATAGCCATCCGGGCGCGGTCTTGAATTTCGACGAAACCAGTTCCATTAGATCCGTAATAGTGTATTATTGTTGGATATCAAATATTGTAGCGTTTGGTGTTACTGTTTGGTCGTATGGGATAGAAACGCATTGAATTTAATATTGGAAATTTAATATAATAATTGGATTCAAAAGGCTATCTTCTTCATACGATCGAATTAGGCCTCGAAATATGTTCCATTGCATTCAAAATAGGGGTATAACATCAAGAATGCCAGGCAGCATGCCTCGATGGGAGTTTGGAATTTTAAGCTGTTTTAAACGAGATATTTTAGAATTAAATAATATTATAAATTTTAAAAGTCAACCCATCAGCCATTTTTCTATCTCGTCGGTCCACCCTGTCCGCAAATTCAATGACCCTACCCTATCTACATTGTTCATGCTTTATTTAACGGTCAGTAGAAAGTTTCAAAGAAAAAAACGACGAGCCTTCAAAAAAATTATATCCTGAAATCTACTCGTCTAAAAATCATGAAATCAACTTTAAATTCACGTATTGGCAAGAGCTTCGAGTTGTAGCAATTTGGTGATGTTCGAGCTAAACTTGGTGCATGCGGTAGTGAGAGAGACACAAGCAGTTTTAGCTAGGGTTTGGGTTATTAGGAGCTATAGACTTCGATTCGCGAAACAAAGCCTGGATACGAGTATCTCGTGTCGGATAGCAGCCGTGGCTGAAGAATCTTTAAGTGCGATGCGTAGATGGAAGGTGCGTCATCGAGCTACAGTACTTGATTTTGGTCCAAGTCGTGTTTAATTCGGTCGAAGGGTGCTTTGATTTTCGGATATAGGCGAGACGAGACTGTCGAGGGGAGTTCGTCGGCGAAGACGGCATGGCGTCTTATGGAGCGATTTGTTGTATCATTGTGTAGATGTGTACATTAATGGTGTGCTCAGCTTTAATGTGGAATGGAAAGGAGAAGATGGGGAAAGGGTAGAGATGTAATTTATTAAGAGTTATGTATTTATTTTTATTTAAACTATTGTTAACTTATAAAATCTATAACTCCTGCTTACGAGGTCCGATTGGAATGGAACTTTTTGCGTTGCTATCATGGCGATGAAAGCTTCGAAAAATAATTAGTTTAGACGGATTTGAAGCTTGTCAGAATTTCGGGTTAAAATTGAATGTCGGTTCAATTTTAAATCAAGAAAGAAATTTTTTGGCAAATTAAAAATCAAGGTGAGTAAATCTCACTCATTTGGATTGCTGCTTTTAATTTAAAATATTAAAAACTATTTATGATATGACTGGATGAATGGATGATAATTTATCTGTTGGATGTTATATTATTTATAGTAATATATATTAGTAGTTGGGTATATTTCCCGTTGATTTGAGCGGACGATACACTATGCGCCCCACATAATAGCGGATGACCCTATATTACTGTAACGACCCGACATTTTCAACCATTCGCATCCGCACATGTCGTACTTGAATTGCTCAAAATACCACGTTGTAAATAATTTTTTTTGGCAATACTCAGAATATACAGTAAATAAATAATCACATATCACAGACACAGAGTAATATAATGCAGCGGAAGTAGAAGAGATAGTAGTTCATGAAGCTACTATATAAATATATATGTAAGATACATCAGAGTTAAACAAAATACAACATAAGAGTAATAAGGTAAAAATCTGAATACATAAATGGAAGCAACTGGATAACTGAAGTCAACTGAGTATCTGAAGAGAATAGATAGCTGGTTCTTCATGCAAAGCTCCAACTCAAAAGAAGAGTCTCAAATGCTGTATCACTCAGTCTGACCCAAGCGTAAAGCAAAATACAAAACACTCGAGTCAGGACATACACACTTATGAACTGTAAATCAACTCAAGTGAACAGTAACAAATGCATCAGTAACTTAAAGGATGCTTGGGATCGCCCATCCATTAAGGATCCGTTAAACTATTTACTAGGCAGTAATATTTCGCTATCATAATGATGTCTATTAATAAAATAAACTTACCTTTTTCATAGCATTAAGGGTTACCCAACCCTTTTAACCCAATTTTAATAGGGTTGGGTCAAGGCTAATACCATTACTTTTGAATTGGGTCCATACCCACTTAGCTCAGCAAAAACAACACACAAACCCGTGTAATCCTTTTACACTTTGGAACTCCAAAACCCTAATTTTCATTTTCATTTCGTGTTTCCTTAAAAGAATAAACGACGGGCGACTCTCTCTCTCCCCCTAAATCCCTAATCGGTCTGCTCCAATCAAGAGTTCTCTCTCACTGGATTCTTTATGCTCATCTATTATCGCGACTTCTCTCTCTCTCGATTCTTCAAATCTCGCACAATTTAGCTTTCAAAGTTAAAAGCTCCAATCAATCAAAGGTATGATATTTCCGTTTGAAAATTTAATTTATGGTTGCTAATTGGATAAATAAAGAGTTAAAATCCTAAATATATTGCATTTGCAGCAAACCCTTCTTGTGGTGCAGCTTCTGGTATCGTATATACAGATCTAAGCTGCCAACTATTGCACAGATCTAAGGCATGATATTTCTGATTAAACGACTTAAGATATCACACTGAATTTAGCTAGTGTTGATGGTTCTGTTGGATGCTTTATGTTAATTAGCTGGTAATAAATCCCATCAGTTTTGGTACCCCTTCTTTAACTTGTTCTGTTTTCCTACAATCATTAATCCCAGTTCAAATTGGATCTGAATCTTTGTTTCTTCGTTCAATTTGTATTAAACCTTATTGCATCAAAGTATGGAATTGTGTGATATCCTTGAATGTTTAGTGCTGTATATGTCGGGATTTGCTTGATTTTGGAATTTTGCGTTATTTGTTTGATTACTGTAGTGTCCGTGGCTATGCTGTTGTAAGCCCAGTTACTATTTAAACTAGTTACTATATCATAAAGTTATTGCTATTAGTAAGTTGAGTTAAAGAAAATAGCCATTTGAAATGATATGGTTGTTCTTTAGCCATTTATAAGCAAACGTTTGCAAATTAACTTTTATTTTCTAGGCGTTATACTATTGCCTCATTTATTCTTCATTTTGGATCCTTCTCTTTTGTTTCTTGTTTTTTTCCAAATGAAAGAAGAAGGAAATGTCATTCTGTCGGATTGAAATTGATAAAATAAAGGTCCATCACACACTGTTCTAGCATTAACCAACTGAATTTTTTTAAGTAAACAATGTAATATAAACTTTGAAATATTGTAGAATTGGTGGTATATTTTATCTGGTCAGTTAAATGTCTACTATGAAATATTATTTTCTATATGGTCGAAGTACACATGTGTTCGTAGTGATTGACGTAAGTGCATTTTCGAGTTTTATGACACCGCGTTTAATAATAATATTGATACTGCTTATATTTCTCTATATACTTTTGTTGCCTTCTGCTTCAGTGTGTGTTTTGTAGGAATTTTGAAAAGTTGGTATATCAATATATTTGTTTTCAATTTACATTCTAAAGGTAAATTTGAGATAATGAATCAACAAAGATAAAATAACACTGATACAATGATATAAAAGGACAAGAATCACTGATGCAGTGACGCGAATCATTGGTATAGATTATTTTCTCCTCTAACTAAACTCTTTTAAATTACTACATGGAACTTATTGTGTGCTATGTTACTGCTGTCTCATTTTTCAATTCTATAGCGGGATGCAACAATTCTTCGAGATGGACGTCGGTCCATGGTGAAAATCCATAGCCATTTGGAAATATACAACATCTGAAGTAACCACGTCCAATACTACAACCATGACAAAAGTCAGAGCTAATATCGCTATTTTGATCAAATATTTCTATATAAGTTACTATTTAAAATTAGTTAGAAGTTGCTATTGTTACCAAACAGGCCTAAATATTTGCATCACTAAGACGGTTAAAGCTATCAGAGACTTAGATTTTATTCTAGTAAGCAGTGTTTATAAATTACTTCAAAAAGTGTGGACAGAGTCCAATTATTGTTGTGCCATAACCGTTGGATCTAATGATTCTAATAGTAATTATTGTATGCTTGATTATCCTAATTAGTAAACTTGGAATATCAAACTTCAGATGTTTGTGCGATGTATATATGGTTCATAGTTCACTTATATGGATGGTTTAGTTTATGGATCACATGTTTCTTTTAAGTAGGTTTTTGTGCACTTCACATGGCCATTATGTGCGCTTGTTTTTGTGCTGTACCATTATTTGATTTGACCCTTTGCTAACACTCTCTCCTTCCTTTTCCTTTTCTTATTTCACATCTTACGTTCCATTATATATAATGTGTACCCAATTTCAAATAATAATAAGAAGTACATATGCATTTATGTGAAGTAATGTGTCCAGACTCGTTAAAGTGCATACCAACAGTCAAATATTCACCTTGAATACTTGGTTTGTTGGAGAGGAATCCCTACAAAAAATCACTGGTTTCTGAGTATTCAATATAATATTCAGTTGGATATTTAGAATGCTGAGTTGGATCTGTTAACTTAAAACTCAGCTAACCTCCAAGTTATGATATTTGAGTAAATTTAAACTCACCTGAGGGTTAAATTAAGTTCAAGAAGTTTGATAATAGTTGCTAACCTTCATTTTCCTAACTTAGTTGGATAAGAAAGAAAAGAGACTGCATTCCCAATACCAGCTCCACTAATGTGCTATATGAAAATATATAAAAGATTTAATTTTTGGTTGTTATGCTCATGGAACTGCAGTATTGTAACTAATAAATAAATGAAATAAAAAGAATTTGTTGGTTAATTTAAAATTTAGAAACTTAAATAAAATTAGAATTTTTAACATCGAAAACAATTCGTAAAACTAGGAAGGGATTACGATATTGAAAACATAAACTACGAACTGTAATGTACAATTAGACTTCACCAACGTTTTAGACTATGTATAAAGCTGCGGTTGTCATTTCTATTTAGTACCATGGGGTAATGATATTATGATCTTGTACTGAGGAATATTCATCTTCTCATTTCTGTAGTTGTACCATAAAATATCCGAGCTGGTCTTTGCTAGTTTAAATCTCTTATTACTTATCATATGTAACTATGTATGTGCTTTTTAGACTATGCTAATTTGACCCAATAACATATAAAGTAGCAGGTGTGAAGCCTTTTATATGTCTAATGTGTGGTATCACCTGCAAATAAGGAAATAATATGCCTAGTTTGTAGTTATACATATGGCGCTCCAATATAACTGGCGCAGTCTCCTAGAGTAAATTTAAGTCCTACCTTTTAACACTAGCCGTATATGACTCAAAAGAGAGTGTGAGAAACTTATTCTTCTGGTACTTGTAATTTCATGACAATTAGATAATTTGTTTCCAAGCTCTGAACTGAAAAGAAAAACTATTCATTTGTGGTCTTGGTTTTAGTGTAATGAAATAGAAAGTGCATTAATTAGATCAATTGCCTAATTTGTGCTACCTGTTTGTGCCAGATGCATATAGATATCGTATAGAATGTACAACCAGTGAAGCTAAAATAGATGCTAAATTTTGCGGTGTCATTTTTTCCAGAAATCATACATTTAAAATATCTATCAACTACTATAAATTTGAAAAACTTTTGAAGTGTGAACATCTAGTTCTTTTGTAATCATGGATTGTTTAAAGTAATTTCAGATTATGCTATAATACAAGCTTAGACTCTTTTCAAATCTAGTTGTTCTTAAACAATGCATAAAAAGTTTTACGTATTTTTTTTTAGATTATGAATATTGGTGAAGGTGATACCCAAACAAGAGGCATGGTAGGATTGGTGGTTGATCTTGATTCGGTGGGCAGTTTCGTAGGAAGTAAACGGAAAAGAAATTCATATTCCGATGTTTGGAAATATTTTGAGAAACATGAAACCATTGAAGGTGAAAAACGTACATGTTTTTGTAAAAAGTGTAAAAGGAAATATATATGTGGTGATAAGTACGGGACTAATAATTTGAGAAGGCATGTAAAGAAACGCTACGATCAAAATGTGGAAGACATTCATAGAGGAAATTTTAGTCAAACAAAGTATATAGATTTGATGACCAAAGCAATTATTCGACATAACTTACCGTTTAATTTGGTTCAATATGAAGGTATCCGCGAATTGGTTTCTTATTTAAACGATGAAGTGATACATTTATTAAGAAACACTTCACGTTTTGATGTTATAAAACTTTATGAGAATGAGAAAGCTAAACTTAAATAATTTCTGAATTCATGTCGTGGGAAAGTGAACTTCATATTTATGGACTTCAATCAATACAGATGGATACATGAGTTTGACAACACATTTTATTGATAATGAATGGAATTTGCAAAAAAGATGGCTTAGTTTTTGTTTAGTGCCACCTCCTCACTCGGGCTCGGCCATATTTGGGAAGATATCAAGTTTGTTACTTAGTTGGGGAATTTTGATAAAATATTTTTGTAACGACTCAGTATTTTCAACCATTCGCATCCATTATAAGTGTATAGGTAGACACTCATGCCGGAATTGAATTGCTCAAAATACCGCGTTGTTAATAAAATTTTGGCAAATCTCAGAATACACAGTAAATAAAAATCACAGATCACAGACACAGAGTGTTAACGCTAAAATGTGAACGCTAACACCCCGGTGTATGAAGTGTAGTTGTGAAAGCACCACCTGATAGATCGGGAAAGAATTACAAGCAAGTAATAGCAGAAAAGCAGTAAACAACAACAATTTTTATAGTGGTTCGGCTTAAGGGTATAGCCTACGTCCACTCTAAGCACTTTTATTAATAATCCCGTTACAAGCTGATACAATTCCTCTCAAGTACAATATACTTCAAGCTACAAATGATTTGGAACCAGTCTTAAGCTTCAATGTCGATTAAAGTCCTTAGATTCATGTTGAAGATGTGTGGTTTCTTCGTGAATTTCTTTGACGTATTCCTCTAATCTTGAAAACTCTAAGTGTTGACGAAGTTCTCAATGCAGCAAGGTAACGGTGTATGAAGAGAATGTGCCAAAAGTCCTTTGAATGTTGGAGGTGGGTGCCTATTTATAGAGAGTTTCGGCCTGGAATTATTGCCAAGTCCTAAGTCGTGGCCGGTTTAAGTTAAGTCGCAGCCGACTTAATATGAGTCGTGGCCGGTCCATCTGGCCCCTTCATGGCTTCACAGGAGTTCACTTGCACAAGTCCTAGGTCGCCTCCGAGTCAACACCACCCCTCCTTAGTAATACGGCCTCGGGTTTATATTAGGTCGTGGACGAGTTAACTTGGTAGGTCGCAAGTCACGGTCCAAATGATAAGTCCTGGATCGTGTACGAGTTAAGAGGCCACTGTGCCAAGTAGCTGCATTGAACTTACCTTCCTTTGCTTAGGTCGTGACCGACTTAACATTGGTCATAGGTCGGCCGCGACTTAGGTCGGTAGCTATCTTAGGTCGGCGTTCTTGGTAGGGCATTGGATCAGTAACTCGGTCAAGTCACTGAATCGGTATATTCTGAGTCTTAGGCCAGTACCCACGTTAGGTCGGCAACTGTTTTAGCCTTAACTCGGTATTTCTCAAGTTGGTATGCCTCTCAATCCTACTGGGTCGGTAACCCTTCGAATCTTAAGTCGGTCTCCCTTGAGTCGCTGTCCCTTCTGAGTCATTAAGTCGGTAACCATTGAGTCGCCATTCATTTTAGGTCGGCAATGAGCTAAGGCTGTTGGGTCGGTATTTATGTTGAGTCGGTAGCCTCGTTGAAGTATTAAGTCGGCATAACCCTTAGGCCTTAGGTCGGCACCCCCTGTGAGCCTTAGGTCGGCACACTTCTAACTGTTAGGTTGGAACCTCTTGATGCACTTGATCGGTGAGTCATGGTCAAGGCGGAGTTAACATTTGCCCCTCGAAGTATACGCCTAAATATTAGGTCGTATGCTTCGATAGCCCTTAACCCGTCCCCTCTTAGGTCGGTAGGTCGTATGCGACCTAACAGTTAGACCGTATGTGTCGCTCCAAATTTTCACTGCAGGGTATAAGACATCCATCTTCTTCTTCCTTTTCATTACTTACTCCCTTGCTCAATTCTGCCATTAAAATTTCCCAGAGCTCCCAAAGGCGATTTCACTCTAGTCAATCACTGATAACCTTTGCCATCCATCGTAAGTAAACTTGCTTCCTCCTCAATCCAAGATTGCCGTTGATTCATGAATTTTACCAATCAAATTTAAACCGCCTCTTTGTATGATGCTTTATCACGAATCCCGTTATGTCTATAGTTGATGATCCTTAGTTAGTTTGATCTGGCTTTAGGCTATCGATGAAATGATGCCGATGGGTTACTGCTTTAGGCGTAGCCAATTTTGATTCGCGTTAGGATTGTAAGGCGTTGGATTCGTGGTGGTTTTGAACCAGTTTATGGGATGATCCGGTAGTATGAACGAGATGAAGGTTTTTTGGTTGAGGGAGTGGCTAACGGGTTAACGGGTTGAGTGGGGCGAGGTATTGATTTAGATGCGACCCGGTGATTTGAAGTGACTTATCTTTTGGCCGACCCAATCCTTAAATCGTGGCCGTGTTAGCACTTGGGGGAAATCTGCCAACCTATTCTTCTGCCGATCTAAGCCTTATACCGTGGCCGAGTTAATCTTTGGGAAATCTGCCGATTTAACCTTCTACTGATTTAACCTTGAACCGCAGCCAAGTTAACCCCTAAGTCGTGACCGAGCTAAGCCCTTAAACCGTGACCGAGTTGGCTCTTAAATCGCTGCCGAGTTAACACTTAAGCTTTGGGCATGCTGACTTTTTGAGAGCATAGATCCACTTTGAGTTTCTAACTTGAACTGCCAAACTAAGTTGCCTAAATTTTGAACTGCCCCAACTTTAAATTTGCTTGAATCTCAGTGTATTATTTCACAGATCGCATTAACTTATAAGCTGCTAACCTGCTGAAAATAACAAAAAAAGAAAACCAAGGCGAAAATACTGCCATTGACTGCCCATGTCAGATGACAGATTAGTCAAGACAAGACAAGCAACTTAATTACACTGCATGAAATGTTTGTGAATCAATCAATTAAAGTTAAACATTAATGCAAAGTATCAATAATCTGAACTGATTTATCTGCATCAACATCTTACTTGCATATTTAGGCTTAAAATAATAGTCCCTGAATTTCATAACTAACAAATGCTTGCTAGTTTTCATTCCAGTTATATTTGTTCACTGCTTGATTGATTTTACACAACACTTCACACACTTTAGGAAACGTGCACCTTCATGTTTGAATACCCAGTTGTTTATGTAGAATGACTTCCCACCGAGAAGAAGAAGTGGTAACTCAAGAGGAAGAAACTTTTCCGATAGTTGTTCCCATAGAGAATCCTCCGGAGAGAACCTCGACTATTCTAACTTCAAGAGCGTTTATCCAGCTGCGCACTCAATTTGGCTTTGCTGAAAGTGATGTTCTTCTCCCTGGGCCAAGTGATACTGCTGACAATCCTCCCTATGGTTTTGTTGCAGTCAATCGCCAAATGTGCTTAAGTGGGGCGATTCCTCCTTTTAACGACTTCCTTCGAACTCTTCTCCTTCGGTTGACAATCTCTCCGTTTCAACTTCATCCCAATGGCTATGCCATCTTGACGGGGTTATGTGTTTTGTTTAGAAGAACTCTTGATCGCCTACCGAGTTTTGAAGAAATTCGTTATCTGTGCTCGTTTGCAAAGAGTAAAGATCATCCTTCCCTTATTATTGTGAGAAGTGCCAGAAACCGCAAGCTCATTTCCGATCTTACTGAAAGCGTTCATGGATTTTTGAACCAGTTTTTCTTTGCCCGCTGTCCCTCAGGGTTTTATGCCATCTGGAGAGTAGGAAGTAAGATTAGTGTTTCTATTTTTTCCGTTTTGAAACTTTTTCGAGATCCGAACTTTCAGTTGCTAATTTCATTCTTTGTTCCTTTCAGCATTTCCTCTCCCTTCTAGAGACCCAATTCACAAGCAAGTTTTTGAGAGGTTGAGTGCCGTGGACACAGAAGAGAGGAGCATAAAATTTCTGTTGAGGGATGAATTTTTACATCAACATGGGCTTCTACACACTTCTCGCTCTATGCATGCTCATGAAGCTCCAACGGAAGTCCCCGATTCTCCGATAAAGACTCCTGAATCTTCGCTGGTGAAGTGCTCCACTTCTGTTGATGTTGCGGGGCCATCCGGTAAACTTGCCCCGGTTATCGAGGAAGAAGAGCCTCAGGGATCCTCTCACCATTCACAAGAATCTGGTGAAAAGGCTAAGAAATCCAGTCCTGTCAAGCAAAGCAGAGACGATACCTTCGAAGGATTGAGCGACCTCTTCGCTACTTCACAAGAGATCTTCAAAGATGACCCTACTACTGCCGGGATTTCTTCTTCAGTAGTTGAAGCTACTTCTATTTTGCAACAGTCGTCGTCGACTCAAGAGTTGACGTTAACTATTACACCCACAACCACTCCCCAAATAAAGAGTGGTTCGTAGATTAATGCGCGTAGTTTGCACAACACACACACTTAGAATTTCTCATCACTTCTATGCACTTATCTTCTTGTACTTTAAAGATTTCTAAAGCTTATTATTTTAATTCCAGATTCTCTTATGGGGCGCAGCGGCTCGTACTATGACGATTTCCAGCGCTACGGGAGGCGTAGCCAGTATGATTACAGGCGTTACCTTCCTTCTTACAGAGAGTCGGATGAAGAGAGGGCTGCCCGAAAGGCTCATGAAAGGAGGACTGAAGAAGAACACCGTGAAAGAAGGGAGAGAGAAGAGCGCCATGATTCTTGGCAAAAAGGCGATGACTCCCACAAGAGAAAATCTCATGACGATCGAGGAAAAGGTCACATGGGTGAAGACTTAAGCAAACGAGCCCGTCACAGTGAAAAGCAGGCCTCTACTACTCCTGAGAAAGTTACTACTCCTGCCTCGCTCGACATTCCTTCTGACTCTCCTGCTCTTGGGAAATCAGATATTCAAACGATAATTAGCAGGCCCAAATTTCAAGTTGGACCGGGTCCTGCTACTCTGCAGAGCCGGTTTCCTCAATGGTGCCTTAAGGGAGTGAGGTTCGACCTAGACTTGGTCCCCATCGACAAATCTGCCATGTTGCGCAATCTTGACGCCGTCAAACTTGATATCGAGAGGATGTCAAACTGGCAGAAGCTTGTCGATGAGCTTCAAAGAGTTAACCGTGCCAACATAGAGGCCATGCTTACTATGGAAAACGATAAGGCCGAATGGCAAAAGGTCGTTGAGCAACACGACACCGAAATGAGGAACATTGCTTCTTACAATGAGGAGCTTGAAGCAAAAGTCGAGGAATTGAAACATGAGCTTGCTGCTTCCTCTACTTCCTATTCTCAAAAAGAAGAAGTGCTCCTGAAACAAGTGAGAGACGCTCACGCTTGCCAAAGGGATGCCGAAGACAGGCTCGAAGTACAAAAAAGAATCAGTGAAGGCTATGCTACTGATATTGCTGAGCTCCGAAAGAAAAACAACTCCCAGGAGGCGGAGATACAAATGCTTAAGCTTCAGCTCGCCAAAACTGAAAGGGAGCGTGATGAGGCTGTCGCCGGCAGAATCGCAGCTGAAGAATCTCATGAGGCGACCAAAAACAGCATCAGCTCAACATTATTCGACTTCTACTTGCACAGCGTCTTGGGGCGTGGAAGCCTTGCCTTTCTAGGCCCCAAGTATGAAATCACACTGGCTGAAGTTTGGGAGACAGCACTTGATATGCTCGGTGGTAAAGGTGCTGGATATGTTGAGTCAGCCCTTGAAGAGCATTATCTTGATGACGAAGCCCGTGCCGCTCTTGCCAAGGGTAAGGAGCAGCTTGCCAGAGCGCGGGCCGGGATGGCGGAAGAGGAGCGTTCTGAAAAAGAAGTACCGCCTACCATCTCCGAACGTCCTCTAGTTTCTCCCGAGGTGGACATTACAGGCCCTAGTGCTCATTTGCCGCCTCCTACAAGAACTGGGGTAATCACCCCTACTGATGAAGAGGCTTTGGAGGACATTGGGGCTCAGAATTATGAGATTGAACTGACAAAGCCAATATCTTCAGGTAATTTCGACATTGGTCCGATTCAGGTGGATTGCCTGCTTATTCCTCAAAAATTTGATGAGCTTCTCGATTACCTCCTGAATCTCGATGAACCCATATCTCCCTTCTTTCGGGAAGATACTAACATTTTCAATTTTTCTTCTTCTGCAGTTGAAACGACAAGTGCCGTGCAGACTTCGCCTTCTCTGGTTATTCCTCCTCCATCTCTTCAGGTGACTCCTCCTTCTGCTTCACAACCTGGGTCACAAGAGGAGAAAATTGAGGCTCTTCATGGTTTGGATGACCCTGTTGCCTCGCAGGAGCAAAAAGATGAGGGGCTCGAAGGAGGCGAGATCTCTCCGGAGCGGACTCCTTCTGACGACGTAGTTTTGTCCGCTCTCGTTACTCCGGGGAGTGAGTCTTCTTCGCAGAGAAGAAAGAAGCTTGGGACATCGAAGAGGAGGGGGAAGAAAATTATCACCACTGAAGAGGAACCGGAAATTGCGCCAGTTGTACCTCCCTCCCCTTCTTCCCTTATGCCTTCAGACCAACCTGGAAGACCCGAAAAGCTAACCACTCGGCCGGGTAAAGGGTCTAAAGGCGGCAAGAAGAAATGAAGAGTTGAGCTTTTTGATTCCTTTTTTGTGTAATGGTCGGATGTTGTGCAGGCACCGGCCCCTGCTTCTTATTTTGAAACCTGTATCTGCAATATCTCTGAGGAGGGATTTTTCACGTTTCAACACTTGGAAGTTTTATTTCAATCTCGGTGAAACGTGTACCTCCAAAGAGTTATGCCTTAGAAATCCTTTTCACGTTTCAACACTTGGAAGTTTTATTTCAATCTCGGTGAAACGTAGGTTTCCGAAGAGGTCTTTCTTCTTAATTGCGCCTCTGAAGAGGTCTTTATTTTGTTTGCATTTCAACTCTCGTGAAGTGAAATTCCGAAGAGCGGCTGTTACACTTCAACTCCTGGTGAAATGTGCCTCCGAAGAGGTCTTTCTTTTGTTTGCATTTCAACTCTCGTGAAGTGGAATTCCGAAGAGCGGCTGATACACTTCAACTCCTGGTGAAATGTGCCTCCGAAGAGGTCTTTCTTTTGTTTGCATTTCAACTCTGGTGAAGTGAAATTCCGAAGAGCGGCTGTTACACTTCAACTCCTGGTGAAATGTGCCTCAAAGAGGGTTTTCATTGCCTGGAAGTTACTCTCTCATGGTTGGAGGGTCATGACTCCTCCAATCTTTTTTGTTGAGTAGAGAACTTTCTTTTTTGTGGCATATGACCCATTAGAGGTCTTTATCCTCCGAAGAGTTGTGCCTCCGAAGAGGACTTGTGCTGCTGATGGTAGCTTTGGTTGTTCCTCTGTTCACTTGCTTATGCCTTTTCAGCGATCCCCTTTTTTTTTTCTTTTCAAGTTTTCATTCCCCTTTTCTCGCAAGTGGCTTGTTTAATCCAGGGAAGTGTACTTCATTGTCAGGCAAGTTCGTGAGAACGGGCACTAGCTTCCTAATTGGATGTTTGTTCGTTCAAACAATCTCAATTTATTAGCAAGGGCTCGTTTCTATCGAAATCATAAGCCGTTCAATTGAAGTATTTCCTATCTAGGATTTGAATTCGGGGCCTTTATGACTTGAAATTTGTTTGTTGAATGATGGTGAGAATCACTCGGTCTTATTATGCGCAAGTTTTTATTTCCATTGTCTGCAAAAATTTAAATCGACATTTCAGCAATACATTTTATGTATTTTTATATCGAAAACAAAGCAAACATATAATAATAATAAGGAACACAAGATTTATAGTGGTTCGGCCATGAAATTGGGCCTACATCCACTTTATATTCTTTCATTATTTACTTGCATCAGTTTTACAATTGCTTTCAATTACAAGAATCATACATTCATAATTCTTTTTACAATGTTTCAACAAAATTTTCAAGTAAAGTATGGACGCAAATGGTTGCTGTTCCATGCCCTTGGAATTTGATCTCCATTAACAGTGGTGAGTTTGAATGTGCCGTCAAGAAGCTTCTGACCTATTACATACGGTCCTTCCCAATTTGGCCCAAACACATCTGTCGCGGTCATAATTCTTTTCAGGACTAGATCTCCAATTTCAAAGCTGCGTTGACGAACTTTGGAATTGAAATGTCTGGCTATCCTTTGCTGATGAGCTGCAACTCTGAGGTTAGCTTCATCTCTTTTTTCATCAAGGAGATCCAGCGCTTCAAGTTGTAGCTTCTCATTTTCTGCTTGATTGAAATGGATTCTTCTGTGTGAAGGGACCTCTGTTTCAACCGGGATCATTGCTTCCGATCCGTATGCTAACGAAAAAGGAGTATGCCCAGTTGCAGTTTTGTGAGTAGTTCTATATGCCCATGGTGCAAGTGGTAGTTTATCGACCCAACCGCCTTTTGCTCTTTCGAGTTGCTTTTTGATGGTTGATTTGATGATCTTGTTCACTGCTTCCACTTGCCCGTTTGCCTGCGGATGAGCTACTGCCGAAAAGCTTTTCTGGATTTTGAATCGTTTGCAAAAATCCTGGAATTCCTCGCTTTCAAACTGAGTACCATTGTCTGTGATTATTTTCGGAGGCACACCGTATCTGCAAATGATATTCTTGGTCACGAAGCTTATCATTTTCTTAGAAGTGATAGTAGCCAATGGTTCAGCTTCAGCCCATTTAGTAAAGTAATCAACTGCAACAATAGCATATTTAATCCCTGATTTGGTAGTTGGTAGCGGCCCAATGAGATCCATTCCCCAAATCGCAAACGGCCATGGACTGACCATCTGTGTGAGTTCGGTAGAAGGTGCTCTAGGAATTTTGGCAAATCTTTGGCATCTGTCACATTTTCGGGAGTAATTTGCAGCATCTCGATTAATTTCTGGCCAAAAATATCCGTATCGGAGAATTTTCTTTGCTAATGTTTGACCACCTGAATGATCACCACATTCTCCTCCATGCACCTCAGCTAGGATTGTTTTGGACTCTTCCCGGGATACACATCGAAGAAATGGCATTGAGAATCCCCGTCTGTACAATCGGCCATCCTGAATTACATAGCGAGAGGCTTTCCTTAGTAGCTTTCGTCTTTCTATCGAATTTTCTGGCAGAGAACCTCTGAGTAGGTAGTCCAGTATTGGAGTCATCCATGACTCTTGTTCTTGGGATGCATTCATAATCCAGTCAATATCCATCTCGTCTATACTTGGTGCTGATAGGACTTCTACAGGGACCAATCCCAATAGTTGAGCTTCACCAGAACTTGAATACTTTGCGAGGGAATCTGCTTTCATATTCTCTTCCCGAGGAATGTGGCTTATTGAATAGTGATCGAGTTCACATAGGAGTTCCCAAGCCTTTGACAAGTAGGAAGGCAAGTTTCCACCTTTTGTTTGAAATTCCTTCTTGACTTGGCATACAATAAGCTGAGAATCACTGAAGATCTGTAATGCTCGAATGTTTAGCTCTTTAGCGATTTTCAGACCTGCAATAAGGGCTTCATATTCTGCTTCATTGTTTGTTAAAGGAAATTCCAATCTTAGTGCATAACATAATGATCGACCTTCAGGAGTTTCAAGTACCACTTCGGCTCCAGAACAGTAGTCATTTCTTGCGCCATCAACATACATCTTCCACTGGATTGGGGAATCATTGATCGTTTCTTCCTCACCATTATCTTTCTCTGTGAATTCTGCAATGAAATCAGCTAAAGCTTGTCCGTTGATTGCTTTTCGGGGGTGATAGGTGATGTCATATTGACTGAGTTCAATGTTCCATTTTAGAAGGCGACCCGAAGTTTCAGGGCGAAATAGGACTTGCTTTAGGGGTTGATCAGTGAGTACTCTGATAGGATGAGCTTGGAAATATTGCCTCAGTTTCCTTGATGCAACTAGTAGGCAATAGGCGAGTTTTTCCAACTTGGAGTAATTCAGCTCTGCCCCAGTGAGTCTTTTGCTGATATAGTAAACCGGATGTTGAATCCTTTTGTCTTCCCGTATCAGCGCTGCACTTAGAGCATGAGATGATACTGCCAAGTATATAAGAAGATCCTCACCATTGCCTGGCCT
The DNA here is from genome assembly GCA_030765085.1 of Allium cepa. Classification (NCBI taxonomy): domain Eukaryota; kingdom Viridiplantae; phylum Streptophyta; class Magnoliopsida; order Asparagales; family Amaryllidaceae; genus Allium; species Allium cepa. Next base: position 575,895,009 of record CM060945.1, on the reverse strand, counting down.
AGAAAGTATTGGAGGCGTTTCCATATGACGGATCAACTCATCGAAGGCTTTTTGGCATTCGGAAGTCCATTCAAAATTCTTCTTTCCTTTCTTCAGGGCGTCAAAGAATGGGATGCATTTATCAGTGGCTTTGGAAATGAACCGACTCAGGGCGGCGACCTTTCCGTTGAGACTCTGCAATTCCTTCTTCGTTCTAGGAGCTTTAACTTCTTTCAAGGCAGTAATTTGAGCTGGACTAGCCTCAATGCCCCTAGCACTGACGATGAAACCTAGGAACTTTCCGGACTCGACCCCAAATGTACATTTCAGAGGGTTAAGTTTCATTCTGTATTTCCGAAGGACTGCAAACATTTCTGCTAAGTGTTCAATGTGATCCGCTGCTTTCCTGGACTTCACTAACATGTCGTCTACGTAGACTTCCATAGTTTTGCCCAATTGCGGTTTGAACATAGCATTAACCAGTCTTTGGTAGGTTGCCCCTGCATTTTTCAATCCGAAGGGCATAACTCTGTAGCAATAAAGTCCAACATCTGTGATAAAGCTTGTATCCTCCTGATCCGGCTCGTGCATCATGATTTGGTTGTAACCGGAGTAGGCATCCATGAAAGATAACAATTCATGTCCCGCAGTTCCGTCTACCAGTTGATCGATCCTGGGTAACGGGAAGCAATCCTTTGGGCAAGCCTTGTTTAGATCAGAGAAATCGATGCACACTCTCCATTTTCCATTAGCTTTCTTGACCAGCACAGGATTTGAAACCCAATTCGGATATGTAGATTCTTTGATGAAGTTATTTTCCATGAGTCGATCAACTTCTTCTTTTAATGCTGCTGACCTTTCTGGACCTTGGGTTCTTCTTTTCTGTTTAACTGGCGTAAACTTTGGGTCAATATTCAGAGCGTGTACTGCAACTTCTGGAGATATTCCACACATATCGGCATGAGTCCAAGCAAAGACATCCAGATTTGCTTTTAGGAAAGATATCAAGATATTCTGAATTGACACATTAAGCTGTGAACCCACATTCAACACCTTATTTGGGTCCTTCGGGTCAACAGGTACCGGAACTGTCGTTTCCACCGGTACCACTCTATTCTCCCCTGCACTGGCTTTTCTGGGATCCATTTCTTTCCGTGCCCCGCTGTGCTCTCCAGTGCAGGGTCCGCCCCGTAATTGCTACAAGGCTGGTTCCTTGATGCGGACTGGGGTTGCCGCATCCTTTCCCATTTCTCTTTTTCTTGGCTCTCGCAGCTCTGTCAAATAGCATTCTCGCGCAGCATTTTGATCCCCTTTTATAACTCCTACTCCATTGTCAGTAGGGAATTTAATAGTGAGGCACCACGGGGCTAGGATAGCTTTGAATGCTGCGAGTGTTGGACGGCCAAGAAAAGCATTATAAGCAGAAAACTCATCGACAATCACAAATGTTTGCTTGCGGACCACTTTCCTTTCTGCTTCCCCAAGTTCTACAAGCAGATCGATGGTCCCAATTGGTTGCTTTGGCCCCCAGTGAAGCCAGCGATCTTCTGTGATGAGGCCTGTACATCGATCATAGGGATTTTCATCTGGTCAAATGTCTTCTTGAAGAGGATATTACATGATGCTCCGCAGTCGATGAGGACTCTTCTGACAATGGCCGGTCCAATACCGGCCGAGATGACCAAGGGATCTAGGGTAGGAGCTTCTATACCTGTGGAATCTCTGGCTCTGAAAACAATATCATCGCTGAAAGTTTTCTGTTGTTTCAGGGGCGTAGTGTCTTCTAAAACAAAGACGTCTTCTTCGGCTGGGGCATATTTCAAAGCCCTGGAATATCTCTCCATCTCACCCCAGCTCTTGCCAGCTGGGTGAGGCCCTCCTGTAATGACATTGATAACGGGCCTTCCAGATTCATGTCCCGTAGCTTTTTCACCTGTCCTAGGCTGATGAACAGGAACCTGTTGCCCCTGACTTGACGATGCAGGATTGTTGCTATTTTTCTTCACGAATTGCTGCAGTTTGTTTTCTCTTAGCAACTCTTCAATCAGATTTTTCAACTGGCGGCATTCATCAGTCTCATGACCGGGTTGATTGTGGAAGCGGCAGAATTTCCCACTCTGTATGGCTTTTTTCCCGGTTCTCAAAGGGATAGGTTTACAGAAATCGACGGAATCTTTAGTGGCCAGGTAAATGTGCTCCGGTTTATGTGATAATGGAGTATATTCTGATGGCTTGAAGGATCGGGGCTTCTTCGGATTACCCTGTTTCTTCCCATTATTATTCTCCCTTTTTTGCCCCACCGATTCATTCTTGCGTGGAGCGACAGTGTTGTCTTCTGCTTTCTCCAACACTGTCTTTACTGGTAAAGGACGGCTTTCCAAGCGAATGAATTCATCTGCTATTTTGTAGAACTTTTCGAGAGAGGTTGGCTCCTTCATATTTAACCATTTCCCAAATTCGCTTGACTTATCAATAGCCCTCATCAGATAAGTCAATATCATTCATGGTTCAGCATTGTCCACCTCAGCCAGCGCTATATTAAAGCGGTTCAAGAAGGATCTGATAGACTCACCAGGATTCTGCTCTAAACTCGACAGTGACATAATGTCCTTGGCCTTCGAAGCATATAGTCTAAACTGCTCCTTGAATTTTCTGGTCAAGTCTGAAAACTGATCGATAGATCGGACTGGCAACTTGGTGAACCATAGTAGAGCCACACCTTCCAGGTATACGGGGAAATATCGACACTTTATTTCGTCAGAGGCCCTGGCACCTGTCATGTGCCAATCATATTTATACAAGAACTCATTCGGATCACTTGTCCCTTTGTAAGCTGGAATAGTCGGAGGGACAAACTTCCTTGGAAATTCCGCCTTCAAGATTTTTTCAGTAAACGGAGTTTTACTTGGGGCGAAACCCCATTCCTTCTCATCTTCAACCCTTTGCATACTTTCTTTCATGATCTGCCGGACCATTCCAGAAAGATATTCCTCATCATGCCGAGTTCTAGATCCACCAGCCTCAGGAACTGCCTGCTCAAAGGGACTAGTAGCCCTTTCAGGAGCATTCCTCTCACTAACATCATGAATGTTGCCAGCATAGTTCCTTTCATTACCAGCTGGTTGATTGTTTGCCCCAAGTAAATCGTTCAACTTATTCAGAATCAGAGCATTCTGGGCACTTTGAGCCTCTAATTGTGCATTTTGGGCGTTTATCTGCTGGTTTAGCCCTAGAATCACAGCATCCAACTCCGCTTTCGTAACTCCAACAGATGGAGTGGGTTGATTAGGTACAGGGGAAGCGGAGGTTCCCTCTTGAATGTTTCCAGATCTGATAGATCTACTTTTCCTTCCAGGAGCCATAATCTCAGATAGACTTCTGGTTTTTAAGGAAATTCTTTCTTCAAATCTCTGTGAAGCAATGATGACAGTTTTCCTCAGTTCAGTTCTCAGTGAAAGCACCAAAAATGTTAACGCTAAAATGTGAACGCTAACACCCCGGTGTATGAAGTGTAGTTGTGAAAGCACCACCCGATAGATCGGGAAAGAATTACAAGCAATTAATAGCAGAAAAGCAGTAAACAACAACAATTTTTATAGTGGTTCGGCTTAAGGGTATAGCCTACGTCCACTCTAAGCTCTTTTATTAATAATCCCGTTACAAGCTGATACAATTCCTCTCAAGTACAATATACTTCAAGCTACAAATGATTTGGAACCAGTCTTAAGCTTCAATGTCGATTAAAGTCCTTAGATTCATGTTGAAGATGTGTGGTTTCTTCGTGAATTTCTTTGACGTATTCCTCTAATCTTGAAAGCTCTAAGTGTTGACGAAGTTCTCAATGTAGCAAGGTAACGGTGTATGAAGAGAATGTGCCAAAAGTCCTTTGAATGTTGGAGGTGGGTGCCTATTTATAGAGAGTTTCGGCCTGGAATTATTGCCAAGTCCTAAGTCGTGGCCGGTTTAAGTTAAGTCGCAGCCGACTTAATATGAGTCGTGGCCGGTCCATCTGGCCCCTTCATGGCTTCACAGGAGTTCACTTGCACAAGTCCTAGGTCGCCTCCGAGTCAACACCACCCCTCCTTAGTAATACGGCCTCGGGTTTATATTAGGTCGTGGACGAGTTAACTTGGTAGGTCGCAAGTCACGGTCCAAATGATAAGTCCTGGATTGTGTACGAGTTAAGAGGCCACTGTGCCAAGTAGCTGCATTGAACTTACCTTCCTTTGCTTAGGTCGTGACCGACTTAACATTGGTCATAGGTCGGCCGCGACTTAGGTCGGTAGCTATCTTGGGTCGGCGTTCTTGGTAGGGCATTGGATCAGTAACTCGGTCAAGTCACTGAATCGGTATCTTCTGAGTCTTAGGCCAGTACCCACGTTAGGTCGGCAACTGTTTTAGCCTTAACTCGGTATTTCTCAAGTTGGTATGCCTCTCAATCCTACTGGGTCGGTAACCCTTCGAATCTTAAGTCGGTCTCCCTTGAGTCGCAGTCCCTTCTGAGTCATTAAGTCGGTAACCATTGAGTCGCCATTCATTTTAGGTCGGCAATGAGCTAAGGCTGTTGGGTCGGTATTTATGTTGAGTCGGTAGCCTCGTTGAAGTATTAAGTCGGCATAACCCTTAGGCCTTAGGTCGGCACCCCCTGTGAGCCTTAGGTCGGCACGCTTCTAACTGTTAGGTTGGAACCTCTTGATGCACTAGATCGGTGAGTCATGGTCAAGGCGGAGTTAACACAGAGTATATAATAATGCAGCGGAAGTAAAAGAGACAGTAGTTCATGAAGCTACTAAAAAAAATATAAGATACATCAGAGTTAAATGAGATACAATAGAAGAGTAACAAGATACATCACTGAAACACTGGATACTGAAACAAAATAGAAGGCTGGAACTTTAAGGAAAGCTCCAACTCCGAAGGTGAATCTTGAATGCTAACTCAATCAATCTGACCCGAGCGTAAAGCAAAACACAAAACACTCGAGTCAGGACATAAATACTTATAAACTGTAAATCAACTCCAGTGAACAGTAACAAAATGCATCAGTAACTTAAAGGATACTTGGGATCGTCCATCCTCTAAGGATCTGTTAAACTATTTACTATGTAGTAAATACGCTATATACGGTAGTGTCTAATCAGTAAAGTATAATCATATAGAAAATAGCGTTATGGGGATGGTGAACCTTAACACGGTCGGATCTTTAAAACCAAAATCGTAGTGGGATCGATATAAGGATATGACACGACACGCGAGGCAATGCCACGGTGGATACACCGTTTGCACTCCCGGACCGGTGGTGACGGCAAGCCAGCAGCTTCCGCCCACCTCGAACAATACCCCCGAATCGAAAGTGGCGCCACCGAATCGAATCACAACAGTAATAGAATGGTTTTCGATGGAGCATGCTCGATGAAAGGGTGCGACCCTTTGTGTAGCCCGGTATAGCTCCTGTTTTAGTCATATATGCCAACTCACGGGAGTTGGGTCCACGTAATATACCTCGAGAACGTCGCCACCATCCTACTTCATTTTGGAATCTCCACCGCGTACGCAGTTGTTAAAGTGGTTTTCGGTATTGACCGGCTATAAGACAATATTCGATCCCGGTCTCTTTAACAACCAATTGTTATTATAACCCGTAGTTATAACTTTAAAATAATATTTTATACTTCAAAATAAAATATCCATTTCAATCCAAATCATTATCAAAATAAAGATTAAATCATTTTCAAAACCAATTCAATATCATCGTAAAATATCTTTCAATTCAAATATTTATTAAAATAAATATCAAGTCATTTCTAATCATTCCAATATATTAAATTTTCATACCCTTCAACACTACCTTTCAAATCTTTTCAATATAACAAAATATCGTATCTTTTCAAAACTTCATTCATTTCAAAACAGTTTATATTCCAAAATATTTTTTTTTATCATTTCAATGAAGTTATTATGTTTAATAATTAAATTATTAAATTTCCAAAAATCTCAACTTCCAAAGCTTATTTATTCACTTAAGTGTATCAAAACCGTGAAAATTCACTTTTCGCATCATTTAGAAAACTTCTATGGAAAGTTACATTCAAAACAATTCAATTTAACAAAAGACAACATTTTAAAATGTTATAATAGGGTTTACTTAAATTTCAAATAAACTTACTTAAATTCAAAAATTATAGCACTTACAAAAATTGCTATAATAGCTTTTAATTCAATAGCTTTTTAGTTCATTATCATCAACTACAGTATTCACAAATGCTGTAATATCATTTACATTGTAATTAAAAGGATTTCAAAAATGCAGTCAATTAACTTCAAATATTCAATAAAATTTCTCAGCCAATTATATTTTATTTAAAACATTTTTAACTTACAAAATCATACATTTTTTTTATATAAACATCATTTAATTTTTCTCAAGTTCATGATTTTATAAAGTTAAATTTCCATTCAAAAATCAAGATTTTAATAATAATCCACTTATTAAAATGCAATGTTCAAATTTAAAATCCATTACATTAAATTTCAACTTAACACTTGAGTTCAAATTCTCAAATACAACTTAGTTTTGTTTTTATTTTCTTAACTAAAAGTTCACTTTTACGTCAATTTCATAAATTTCCAATTTTAGTTATATTTCAAAATTTCAACATACGATATGCATTCATTTCACATTTCAACCTTATTAAAAATCATTAATATGATTTAAAAATCACTTTAAATTCATTTCAATTCATATTATCATAAATTTATCATAATTTCATATTCAATTAAATTTCCAATTAAAATTAAATCAAAATTTCCAAAATAACTTACGTTCAAAATTTCTAACTTTTTCATTAATTCATGTCACTTACAATTATTCAGAAAAACAATAATATTTTACAAAAATCCTTTTTTTAATAAATTAAAAATCAAAATATTATAATAATTAAATTTCTAAAATATTTAAATTTTTTAGAAAAACATATTTTAACTACGGGCCTGTATAAAATTTTCTACGCTAGGTAAAGTGATATGGGTAATATATCATTTCAACCCATAATTTACAAAGAAAATCCGGGTTTTATCATTTCAAACCCGCAATCCCAAGTCAAAATGAAAAATTTAAAACCATTCAGGCCTATCATTTCAGCCCATAACATTTTTTTTCTAACAGGGAACTTGTAGTGTGATCATATACAGAAATAATATAAACAAGGTCAATATCACAATATACAGTCATATATCATATGTCAGGTGAAAATTAACAGTTTTAATATGGTAATAATATGGTAATAACATGGCATAGCCTATCATATGATCATCATTAACTTGCATAAACATTTTTTATTACTAAACACTTGTCATCAATTCACTTTTCATAAGTATAAATGTCAGAGTGAGAAAGTCTCACCTTTTTCAAAGCTAGAGACCAAAACAACATACAAGCACGACTCCAAAGGCACGACAAGCACAATTGCACAACTTTTGATTTTAGTTGAAAGATAGCCAAGATACGATTTTGTATCAACAACCCAAAACAAAACAAACAAGACAATATATAAACATTCAACATAAAATAACATTGAAACAATTTTGAAATACAAAGCAAAATGAACAAGATAGATTGGACCTTGCTTCAACCACTTCAATGCTTGGCCTAAGGGACACTTATGCTTGGCTATGATGATGCTTTGGCTCAGGTATGACATCATATAGGTCAGGTTTAACATCATATAGGCAAGGCAACAAGTGGAGATGAAGGTGTAGTGGTGCAACATGAAGCATATATAGGGTCATGGTTAAATAAGTTGAGTTTTTGTGACATTCTTGGCTCGGCCATGGGCATGTGGTGGCTTGGCCATGCTTGTACAGGTCTGGACAGTAGCTGGAGCAGCGGCCAAAGGTGGTGGAGTGGCTGGTGGTGGTGGCTAAGGGGTGGCCAAAGCAAGATATGGAGGGTAGGTGATGATATGTGTGGTCTAGGCAATGTTTTAAGGAGTTTTGTGGAAGTTTTGTGGTGCTAGCTTCAATGGATTGGCACGGCTTGGTCATGGTATGATTTTCAGAGGGTGGTGGGTGATGTGGAAGAGGGTGGAGGTCAGGTCAGAGGTGGTGGAGGTGGCTATGGTGGTGGTTAAGGTAGTGGTTGAAGGAGATGAGGCAAAGGTGGTCAAACTAGCATTGTTCAAGGGCATTGTTGCATTTTTTTGGAGTTTTGGCACCATGGTGGGCTCGGCCTTGGTCAAGACCAGAGGGGTAGCTGGTGATGATGGCAGGGAAGAGGTGTAGGAGGTGGTGGCCGTGGCTATGGAGGAGAGGCCAAGCAATACACATGAGAAAACAAGGCAAAATATAAGAAAACAATGGAAAAAGAAGAGCAAAAAGAAGAGGAAAAGAGGAGCCATTACCAAACCTTTCTAGTCGTGACAAATGAAGTGGAGAGGAATGTTTTCACGTGAAAATGAGTTAAGAAATGCACAGCTACAATAAAGAAAGGAACGGTCAAAGGAAATTAAATCTATTAATTGGAAAAGAAACGGAAGAAGAAACGTTAAATCGTTTTACGTTTCTTTGCTTTCAAACCTTTTAAACTTCCTATATATATTCATATACATCTTAAATAACTGAAAAAACTTATAAATTTCAGTTAGAATTCGAAAATATAACAGATAAACAAAATATTAATAATTAATTATTAATTAGATATGATTAAAATAAGAAAAATGGCACAGAAAAATGAAAACTAGACTTAGGAATTAGAAATAACTTCAATACACTTTGGAAAAAAATTCTTAAATTTAAATACATGTAAAATGAATAAAATAAAGTAAAACACAGCAATAAAAGTGAATGTATAAAATAAATCAATAAATTTTAATTATATATAATTAAATTAAGAAAATGGCTTAAAATTGCAGACTAGGCTTTGAAAATTAGAAATAATTTCAAATGAACTTTAGAAAATCTTCATGGACTTGTAAAAATATTTATAACAAATAAAAAAATGCATTGACAAAATAAAAAAAAATTAATTAAGTAAAATTTATATGAAGAAAATAGCAGAAAATTATAAAACAGCCTTTAAAAATAGGAAATAAATACAGTAAATTTTGGAAAAATTCTATTATCATTTAAAAATATTTAAAAGTCAAAATATACATAATAAAACATATTATTACATATTAAAATAAAATATAACAAAGAAGAAGTAATTTATTCAATTTAAAATAGTCATTGTTAAATAACCCTATATATGCACAATATTGTAAAGGGTATAACTTTCACAATTTACATCCAATTTCAACGAAACGAAAAGTGGTGTTCTTAGAATTTTATGTACTTTCATAATAAAAGAAAAAAAAATTTAAATTTCAAACTTTTAAAATTTTAAGTTAAAAGTCACAGTTTAACTGTTTTTGCCAGAATCAACATTTCAAGCAAATATTTAACTTACACAATTTGGAATTATAACTAATATAAAATCAAGATTTTATATTTAAATAATAAAATTTTATCATCCAAATAAGTAAAAATAAGTTTTTAAACCAAAATTTTACGTTAAAATAATTAAAATATACAATAAAATAATTACAAAATATAGGGTTGTTACACTCTCCCCCACTCAAAACTTTTCCTCCCCGAAAAGGAATGAGATATGGGAAAGCACAAAAAAAGATAGAGTGAAATAAGGTTAGGACAAGATGACAAGGAGAATGAAATTATACATGATGGCTACTGTTACAGGTAAGTTTTACAAGGTGGAGCTGATCTTTCCAAGATTCTCCAAAATTAAGAACACAAGCACGAAAAAGGTGGATTCAAAATGATTACCAAAGATCTATCAAAGATTATAGAAAAGTTCCTATACCAATCTATAGAAAGATAAGGAGGAGGAGGATAACAAAAATAGTTTGGAAAACAAAATAAGGAAATAGATTTGAAAGCATGGAAATTTCAACTTAAATAGAGAATAAATCTTTACACAAGTTAAATAAATCTTAACTATCTCAAATTTCATTATCTTATTATCCAATAATCATAAATTAACAAATTTCAAAACCATGGGTTTGAAAAATAATCATTTATTACACTCACAATGTATTTAATAAATTTAATTCTTCTTTGTTCCTAAATAAAACTAAATTTATTCCTCTCACTATATTTATCACTTATGTTAAACATACTTACACTTAATATAACTGCTTTCTTTTATTCTTAGTTATTTTAATATTATTTTGTTATAAGTTATTCAATTACCCTTTATTATATTTACCTCTGTTAATCACTTTATAATTAAAATTTAAGTGTATAACATTTATTATAAGCGCTCAAATTTTATTTATAAAATCTTTTTATATTGTATATCATCCAATTACAGTGTTAACTTCTGAAATTAAGGTAAGTTATATTTGAATGCAATTGCGTTATACAAGTAAAACTTTCCAATTTAATTATCTCAAGTTTTAATCATTTATCCAAATTTTTGATTTTCTTTTTATAATTGAAATTATTCTTTAAGATAGAGTTTAAGAATTAAATTTCCGATTCCATTCAAACCATTTAGAGATAAGTAATAATATATACATAATATATCAAATCAAATTTCAATCATATATTTATATATATGTTATAAACCAAGTCATATTTTAGAAATTCAAATCAATTTAATTCCCAAAACAAAGCTGTAGCAAGACTGCAAAACGGTCTCTTCACTCCGAAACTCGAAAATGAACGTCGATGATGCTGCAGTCATCACCGGAATTATTTTCCAGCGACAAAGAGAAGAGTACTAATTTTAAACTTAAAAATTCTTTGGAAACAAATTTCTATTTGAAAATATTTTAAATATTACATCCCTTTAAACTTTTAAACAAAAGGTTTGGAAACATCGGAAATTAAATTCCCAAATTTCTTTTTCTAAATTCATTTAAGTTCCCATATAAATTTATAAACAATTATTTATAAATTCATTTATAGAACAATAAATGATAAATCAAGTATTATCATTTCAAATTATCAATTTGAATCATTTTATTAAGTTCCATAAATGTATATATCAAAATTTTATTTCATTAACCAAATTTTAAAATAATATCGTGTCAGTTTGTTCTGTCAAAGTGTTTTAGAAATCCTCGATAGCGTTGATCAGACGAATCGATTGGAAACCCAAATCAACATCAACAGCTCCAACCACACAATATACAAAAAAATATAGATTGACAAATACAATTCAAAATGTTTGAAAATATGTTGGAAACAAAAGACAAGATGATTAAATACAGAGTAGGGAGGCGGATAAGCTAAAATAAATCATGGACAACCTTAATCGGGTCAACCATGACTTAAAGTATAAGATCGAAGTGGATTCTCTAGGGTAAATCTACATTCGACCTCAAGAGATAGAGTTTGGGATAATTGGAGATACTAGCATCTAAACCGAGGATATAAATTTTTTGTTGAATCGATGCTGTTGTAAAGGAGTTTCACTCCTTTTACAAGAAATTTTTTGAGATTGGCGGGACCGCCAATTCACTATAAAGATCATTCGAAGTGGAGTTATGGGATACTCCAGAATCAAGTGAAGATGAGTAGCGGGGAATAAGAATGGATTTTTGGAACCGTAGGGAACGTTCCAAAATTCAAAGGAATCGAGTCAAAAGAGAGAGATTCAACTCGAATGAAAGTGATTCTGTAAATACATCTACTCCATATGCTGAGTTTTGCCTAGAGCTAACCAAAGCTCTGATACCAACTGTAACGACTTGGTATTTTCAACCATTCGTATCCATTATAAGTGTATAGGTAGACACTCATACCGGAATTGAATTGCTCAAAATACCTCGTTGTTAATAAAATTTTGGCAAATCTCAGAATATACAGTAAATAAAAATCACAGATCACAGACACGGAGTATATAATAATGCAGCGGAAGTAAAAGAGATAGTAGTTCATGAAGCTACTAAAAAAAAAATATAAGATACATCAGAGTTAAATGAGATACAACAGAAGAGTAACAAGATACATCACTGAAACACTGGATACTGAAACAAAATAGAAGGCTGGATCTTCAAGGAAAGCTCCAACTCCGAAGGTGAATCTTGAATGCTAACTCAATCAATCTGACCCGAGCGTAAAGCAAAACACAAAACACTCGAGTCAGGACATAAATACTTATAAACTGTAAATCAACTCCAATGAACAGTAACAAAATGCATCAATAACTTAAAGGATAGTTGGGATCGCCCATCCTTTAAGGATCCGTTAAACTATTTACTATGTAGTAATATACGCTATATACGGTAGTGTTTAATCAGTAAAGTATAATCATATAGAAAATAGCGTTAAGGGGATGGTGAACCTTAACGCGGTCGGATCTTTAAAACCAAAATCGTAGTGGGATCGATATAAGGATATGACACGGCACGCGAGGCAATGCTAGGGTGGATACACCATTTGCACTCCCGGACCGGTGGTGACGGCAAGACAGCAGCTTCCGCCCACCTCGAACAATACCCCCGAATCAAAAGTGGCGCCACCGAATCGAATCACAACAGTAATAGAATGGTTTCCGATGGAGCATGCTCGATGAAAGGGTGCGACCCTTTGTGTAGCCCGGTATAGCTCCTGTTTTAGTCATATATGCCAACTCACGGGAGTTGGGTCCATGTAATATACCTCGAGAACGTCGCCACCATCCTACTTCATTCTGGAATCTCCACCGCGTGCACAGTTGTTAAAGTAGTTTTCGGTATTGACGGGCTATAAGACAATATTCGATCCCGGTCTCTTTAACAACCAATCGTTATTATAACCCGTAGTTATAAATTTAAAATAATATTTTATACTTCAAAATAAAATATCCCTTTCAATCCAAATCTTTATCAAAATAAAGATTAAATCATTTCCAAAACCAATTCAATATCATCGTAAAATATCTTTCAATTCAAATATTTATTAAAATAAATATCAAGTCATTTCTAATCATTCCAATATATTAAATTTTCATACCCTTCAACACTACCTTTCAAATCATTTTAATATATCAAAATATCGTATCTTTTCAAAACTTCATTCATTTCAAAACAATTTATATTCCAAAAATTCTTTTTTTATCATTTCAATGAAGTTATTATGTTTAATAATTAAATTATTAAATTTTCAAAAATTTCAACTTTCAAAGTTTATTTATTCACTTAAGTTTATCAAAACCGTGAAAATTCACTTTTCGCATCATTTAGAAAACTTCTACGGAAAGTTACATTCAAAACAGTTCAATTTAGCAAAAGACAACATTTTAAAATGTTGTAATAGGGTTTACTTAAATTTCAAATAAACTTACTTAAATTCAAAAATTATAGCACTTACAAAAATTGCTATAATAGCTTTTAATTCAATAGCTTTTTAGTTCATTATCATCAAATACAGTATTCACAAATGCTGTAATATCATTTACATTGTAATTGAAAGGATTTTAAAAATGCAGTTAATTAACATCAAATATTCAATAAAATTTCTCAACCAATTATATTTTATTTAAAACATTTTTAACTTACAAAATCATACATTTTTTTATATAAACATCATTTAATTTTTCGCAATTTCATGATTTTATAAAGTTAAATTTCCATTCAAAAATCAAGATTTAATAATAATCCACTTATTTAAATGCAATGTTAAAATTTAAAATCCATTACATTAAATTTCAACTTAACACTTAAGTTCAAATTCTCAAATATAACTTAGTTTTGTTTTTATTTTCTTAACTAAAAGTTCACTTTTACGTCAATTTCATAAATTTCCAATTTTAGTTATATTTCAAAATTTCAACATACGATATGCATTCATTTCACATTTCAACTTTATTAAAAATCATTAATATGATATAAAAATAACTTTAAATTCATTTCAATTCAAATTATCATAAATTTATCATAATTTCATATTCAATTAAATTTCCAATTAAAATTAAATCAAAATTTCCAAAATAACTTACGTTCAAAATTTCTAACTTTTTCATTAATTCATGTCACTTACAATTATTCAGAAAATCAATAATATTTTACAAAAATCCTTTTTTTTTATTAAATTAAAAATCAAAATATTATAATAATTAAATTTCTAAAATATTTAAAAATTTTAGAAAAACATATTTTAACTACGGGCCTGTATAAAATTTTCTACGCTAGGTAAAGTGACATGTGTAATATATCATTTCAACCCATAATTTACAAAGAAAATCTAGGTTTTATCATTTCAAACCCGCAATCCCAAGTCAAAATGAAAAATTTAAAACCATTCAGGCCTATCATTTCAGCCCATAACATTTTTTTTTCTAACAGAGAACTTGCAGTTTGATCATATACAGATATAATATAAATAAGGTCAATATCACAATATACAGTCATATATCAGATGTCAGGTGAAAATTAACAGTTTTAACATGGTAATAATATGGTAATAACATGGCATAGCATATCATATGATCATCATTAACTTGCATAAACATTTTTTATTACTAAACACTTGTCATCAATTCACTTTTCATAAGTATCAATGTCAGAGTGAGAAAGACTCACCTTTTTCAAAGCTAGAGACCAAAACAGCATACAAGCACGACTCCAAAGGCACGACAAGCACAATTGCACGACTTTTGATTTTAGTTGAAAGATAGCCAAGATATGATTTTGTATCAACAACCCAAAACAAAACAAACAAGACAATATATAAACGTTCAACATAAAATAACATTGAAACAATTTTGAAATACAAAGCAAAATGAACAAGATAGATTGGACCTTGCTTCAACCACTTCAATGCTTGGCCTAAGGGACACTTATGCTTGGCTATGATGATGCTTTGGCTCAGGTATGACATCATATAGGTCAGGTTTAACATCATATAGGCAAGGCAACAAGTGGAGATGAAGGTGTATTGGTGCAACATAAAGCACATATAGGGTCAAGGTTAAATAAGTTGAGTTTTTGTGACATTCTTGGCTCGGTCATGGGCATGTGGTGGCTTGGCCATGCTTGTACAGGTCTGGACAGTAGCTGGAGCAGCGGCCAAAGGTGGTGGAGTGGCTGGTGGTGGTGGCTAAAGGGTGGCCAAAGCAAGATATGGAGGGTAGGTGATGATATGTGTGGTCTAGGTAATGTTTTAAGGAGTTTTGTGGAAGTTTTGTGGTGCTAGCTTCAATGGATGGGCATGGCTTGGTCATGGTCTGATTTCCAGAGGGTGGTGGGTGATGTGGACGAGGGTGGAGGTCAGGTCAGAGGTGGTGGAGGTGGCTATAGTGGTGGTTAAGGTGGTGGTTGAAGGAGATGAGGCAAAGGTGGTCAAACTAGCATTGTTCAAGGGCATTGTTGCATTTTTTTGGAGTTTTGGCACCATGGTGGGCTCGGCCTTGGTCAAGACCAGAGGGGTAGCTGCTGATGATGGCAGGGAAGAGGCGTAGGAGGTGGTGGCCATGGCTATGGAGGAGAGGCCGAGCAATACACATGAGAAAACAAGGCAAAATATAGGAAAACAATGGAAAAAGAAGAGCAAAAAGAAGAGGAAAAGAGGAGCCATTACCAAACCTTTCTAGCCATGAAAAATGAAGTGGTGAGGAATGTTTTCACGTGAAAATGAGGTAAGAAATGCACAGCTACAATAAAGAAACGAACGGTCAAAAGAAATTAAATCGATTAATTGGAAAAGAAACGGAAGAAGAAACGTTAAAACAGTTTTACATTTCTTTGCTTTCAAACCTTTTAAACTTCCTATATATATTCATATACATCTTAAATAACTGAAAACACTTATAAATTTCAGTTAGAATTCGAAAATATAACAGATAAACAAAATATTAATAATTAATTATTAATTAGATATGATTAAAATAAGAAAAATGGCACAGAAAAATGAAAACTAGACTTAGGAATTAGAAATAACTTCAATACACTTTGGAAAAAATTTCTTAAATTTAAATACATGTAAAATGAATAAAATAAAGTAAAACACAGCAATAAAAGTGAATGTATAAAATAAATCAATAAATTTTAATTATATATAATTAAATTAAGAAAATGGCTTAAAATTGCAGACTAGGCTTTAAAAATTAAAAATAATTTCAAATGAACTTTAGAAAATCTTCATGGACTTGTAAAAATATTTATGAAAAATAAAAAAAAATGCATTCACAAAATAAAAAAAATTTAATTAAGTAAAATTTATATGAAGAAAATAGCAGAAAATTATAAAACAGCCTTTAAAAATAGGAAATAAGGTAAATTTTGGAAAAATTCTATTATCATTTAAAAATATTTAAAAGTCGAAATATACATAATAAAACATATTATTACATATTAAAATAAAATATAACAAAGAAGAAGTAATTTATTCAATTTAAAATAGTCATTGTTAAATAACCCTATATATGCACAATGTTATCCCATTTTTGGTCAAAACTGGAATATTAACAAATTGGCAAGGATGGTTCGAATCGATCAGGCACTTAGGAGTTCATATTGATGCACTTCGTACCAATGGGATGGTGAAGGTTAGCAGCATATTCGTATCAATCGGTGTTGGGCGTGTTTTCACTAGACCGGTGCTACCGCCGAACCAAGATGAAGGAGGCCACCACCGAACCAACGCCCTCTCCATGTTCCTACCGAACCAACCCACCTCCCATGCTTGCCGAACCAACTCCTAGCCGAACCACTCTCCACCGAACCATGCCACTACCGGTCCAGCTCCATCTCCATGCTCCTACCGGACCAAATCCCACCGAACCAACTCATTCTCCATCCACTGCCGAACCAAGGCAACGCTAGACCAAAGCATTGCCGAACCAACTTTGCCAGGCCAGATTGCATCAGCCCAGGCCCACCAGCAGCTATATACATCCAGAACCCCTACCCCCAGCCTCACTCTATAAATAGAGGGGCAGGGGTACAACAATGGGAGAGAGGTTTGAGAGCTCAAGCACGGATAGAACTTTCAAACAACTTTCAGTTACTTGTAACCAAAGATTTGTACTTGTAATCTGAGGAAAAAAGGAGAATAACATATATAGTGGACGTAGGCACGTTCTGGCCGAACCACTATAAATCTGTGTGTACTTTACAGTTTAGTCCCTGCTTTTCATATATTTGCATAACTTACCCAAATCACTAAAAACAACATAAAATCAACTAACTCATACGACTTGGAGGTGTTTTCCCATTTCTTGTGCAAACATTTTTGGGTTATTTGCCGAGATCTGTAATTTGTGTTTGAATATTGCTGAGTTGTATTCATACACTGGTGCTTTCACGGTATTTGGGGTTTGTGGCCAATTTTGGCGCAAACACTTTGGTGCTTTCATTGAGAACTGAACTCAAGGAGCGTTTTAATCATTGCCTCACAAAGATTTGTTGAGAGACTCTCTTTAAGAACCAGAAGTCTATCTA
This sequence comes from Allium cepa, assembly GCA_030765085.1. Lineage (NCBI taxonomy): Eukaryota > Viridiplantae > Streptophyta > Magnoliopsida > Asparagales > Amaryllidaceae > Allium > Allium cepa. Next base: position 575,877,604 of record CM060945.1, on the reverse strand, counting down.
AGATTATGGCTCTTGGAAGGAAAACAATTAGAAGACAAAGACCAGAAAGAAGTCAGCACGAAGGGAGTCAAGGGGCTTCCTCAGGAGAGAACCAAACTTCAGTCTTCATCACCAGGGATGAGATGGAGACAATGATGAAAAGACAAGAGGAGTTGATTCAGAATTTTTTTCAGCCGATTGGGCAACTTGGAGCACAGAAAAGAGAAGCGGATGGAGTTCGGAACGGAGCAGGACCATCCGGCATAGCACCCGGATTAGGAGGCACACCCATGGAGAACATAGATCCAATTTCGGAGAGAGAAAGAAAAGCATCTGCACAACCTGGGAGCAGCAGAGGTGTGAACGCTCAATCAAGGGGGCAGATCCCAGAATTCCCTCGTGGACTCGGGAGGCAGGTCGAAAGTAATGAACAAAGATTGCATCTCGGAGACAATGACAGATTGGCAGAGATGGTTAGAAAAGCTATGAGAGGCGGTTTGGTAAACAAAGATTTGGAGGATGTTAATAGGAGCCCTTTTTCTCCAGCAATCAGACAAGCTAGGAACCCACCGGATTTCAAGTTACCATCGCTGGACATGTATGACGGGAGAACGAACCCTACGGTTCATCTAACGAAGTATATGAGGCATATGGAAGTGCTCGGGGCATCAGAGGAGGTTATGACCCGGTGCTTTCCATTGTACTTGGCGGATATCGCAGCATTGTGGTTTAGACAATTAGAGAATGGATCCATCGGAACGTGGAATGATTTGATTGAGAGATTTATGAGGCAATTCAGGGTCCACATTACAAGACCCAAGAATGTGATGAACTTGGCAACCCTAAAGCAGAAAACTGGAGAGACTTTAAGGAGTTACCTAACGCGATTCAATGCGGCGGCAGCTTCGATGGATCGACCAGATCCATCCATGGTTATGTTAGCGGCTGTGTCCGGGATAGCTGACGGAACAGAGTTCAAAAATTCATTAACTAAGAATCCACCCGTGGATCTAGGAGAATTCTATCATGAGGCGGAAAAGTTTCTGCGATTGGAGGATGCGAACGCCGAAAGAGAAGAAGAAGGAGGAATTGATATTTATGCGATCAAAGGAGGAAATCCCCCTGAGAAAGGCGCGGAAACTAGTAGAGGTAAAAGAAAGACTGAGAATGACGAGGACAAGTCAAAGCGGCAACGGAGGGAGCCGCGATTCACCACTAACACTGAGCTGAGTGAGAGTCTGGAACGAATTTATCAGGATACCAAGGAGCAGGTTCCGTATCGTAGACCAATGCGAAGGGATCCAACCTCTGACGAAAGAAAATCAGATAAGTTTTATGTATTCCATGAATTAAACGGTCATAACACTAATGATTGTAGGCATTTGAAGGACGAGGTGGAAGGGCATATCAGGAACGGTATGCTCCTTCAGTATGTGAGGAGGCGAACTCCAGCTGTGGAACCAGAGCGACCACCGTCTACATCGGCTAGAGGTGACCCTGGATCGAGGCACCGTTTGATTATCCATTGATTGCTTGACTAAAATAACGATGAACAAGTTGTAAACCTCTCGCTAACACGGTTAAATCATTTACACATGTGAGCGATCGCGCACGATCCATAGGCATGCTCTGAATGACTACTAGCCACGTTAAAGTAAGAGTTTACGCTTTGACATCTTCATTCTGCTCTTTGCTTTGATTTTGATTTGAACATTTAAATTCTTCCTGTTTGGACATGTCTGCTGTAAGGTTCATATGATTATTGCTTTAACATTTACAATTCTATGGAAAAATTACTTGTATGCCCGTGGATCGCTAACGGTCCACGAGCACCTCTTGCGTGGCAGCGAACTACCGAAGTCTTTGATTCGGAAACTCCCCCAAACAATAACTCCGACACTGATAATATTAACTCCCTCCCGGGAACACTCATTCGCCTCGAATGGAACCCGACCTCGAACGGTCACAACTCGCCTCGAACGGCACCCGACCTCGAATGGTCACAACTCCCCTCGAACGGCACAACCCGACCTCGAACGGTCACAACTCGCCTCGAACGGCACCCGACCTCGAACGGTCACAACTCGCCTCGAACGGCATCCGACCTCGAACGGTCACAACTCGCCTCGAACGGTACAACCCGACCTCGAACGGTCACAACTCGCCTCGAACGGCACAACTCGCCCAGAACGGCACAACTCACCTTACCTCAAATGGCTCGATCACGAACGGTCGTCATTTGAGGTCCGCCACTTGACCGCGCGCGGTCGCACTTCGCCTCAAATGGCTCGATCCCGAACGATCGTCATTTGAAGTTAAGCGCTTGACCGTGAACGATCGCACTTCATCTCAAATATCTCGATCCCGAGCGGTCGACATTTGAGGTCACATAAAACTGTAAATTCCTTTGCAGGACATCAACAGGATATGAACCTCCAGCTCATGGCATTACAAAACACGCCTTCCTATCACAAGGCATGTTTTGGGGGGCAAAGTGTTATCCCATTTTTGGTCAAAACTGGAATATTAACAAATTGGCAAGGATGGTTCAAATCGATCAGGCACTTAGGAGTTCATATTGATGCACTTCGTACCAATGGGATGGTGAAGGTTAGCAGCATATTCGTATCAATCGGTGTTGGGCGTGTTTTCACTAGACCGGTGCTACCGCCGAACTAAGATGAAGGAGGCCACCACTGAACCAACGCCCTCTCCATGTTCCTACCGAACCAACCCACCTCCCATGCCTGCCGAACCAACTCCTAGCCGAACCACTCTCCACCGAACCATGCCACTACCGGTCCAGCTCCATCTCCATGCTCCTACCGGACCAAATCCCACCGAACCAACTCATTCTCCATCCACTGCCGAACCAAGGCAACGCCGGACCAAAGCATTGCCGAACCAACTTTGCCAGGCCAGATTGCATCAGCCCATGCCCACCAGCAGCTATATACATCCAGAACCCCTACCCCCAGCCTCACTCTATAAATAGAGGGGCAGGGGTACAACAATGGGAGAGAGGTTTGAGGGCTCAAGCACGGATAGAACTTTCAAACAACTTTCAGTTACTTGTAACCAAAGCTTTATACTTGTAATTTGAGGAAAAAAGGAGAATAACATATAAAGTGGACGTAGGCACATTCTGGCCGAACCACTATAAATCTGTGTGTATTTTACAGTTTAGTCCCTGCTTTTCATATATTTGCATAACTTACCCAAATCACTATAAACAACATAAAATCAACTAACTCATACGACTTGGAGGTGTTTACCCATTTCTTGTGCAAACATTTTTGGGTTATTTGCCGAGATCTGTAATTTGTGTTTGAATATTGCTGAGTTGTATTCATACACTGGTGCTTTCACGGTATTTGGGGTTTGTGGCCAGTTTTGGCGCAAACACACAATATCGTAAAGGGTATAACTTTCACAATTTACATCCAATTTCAACGAAATGAAAAGTGGTGTTCTTAGAATTTTATGTACTTTCATAATAAAAGAAAAAAAATTTAAATTTCAAACTTTTAAAATTTTAAGTTAAAAGTCACAGTTTGACTGTTTTGACCAGAATCAACATTTCAAGCAAATATTTAACTTACACAGTTTGGAATTATAACTCATATAAAATCAAGATTTTATATTTAAATAATAAAATTTTATCATTCAAATAAGTAAAAATAAGTTTTTAAACCAAAATTTTACATTAAAATAATTAAAATATACAATAAAATAATTACAAAATATAGGGTTGTTACAATTTTCATGTACATTGGATAATGCATCTTCCAATTGTAAGTTCGTTGAATTATTAGGATCACATCTCAATTATAGATGATCATTAGTTGCGGATGGCCAATATTTACATGTCAGATGTGCAGCGCATATTTTGAATTTAATAGTTCAGGATGGTTTAAAATCCATTACTACTTGTTTGAGCAACATACGAGAAAGCATAAAATACATCAAAGGCTCTCAATCTAGGAAAAAAAGTTTTGTTGAATGCATATGCAGTCTTTCTTTGGATAAAACTAGGAAGGGATTACGTCAGGATGTTCCGACGAGATGGAACTCCACGTTTATTATGCTTAAAAGTGCAATACACTATGAACAAGCTCTTTATCGCTTGAAACACGGGGATTCTAGTTATGCTTATTGTCCATCATTTGAAGAATGGGAGAAAGCAAAGAAAATTACATGTTTTTTGGAAGTTTTCTATAATGCCACATGCTTGTTTTCGGGATCAAATTATCCAACCGCCAATTTGTTTTTTCCAGAAATTGTCATGGTTCATTTAACTTTAAAAAAGACTTTGGATGGTGATGATTTTATGCCTTCCATGGCACGTGATATGTTTAAAAAATATGATAAATATTGGAAAGAGTTTAGTGTGTTTCTTTCGATTGCTTGTATTTTTGATCCCAGTTACAAAGTAATTTTTTTTCGATTTTTTTATGAAAGGCTATATGGAAATACCATAGAATTTGAAAAGGTTAAAAAAAATTGGAAGAGTTGTTCTTTGAATATTCAAGAAAAGTGCAAGAAGATTCGCCTATTGAAACAAATGCAACAAAAGACACGGAAACTTCACATTCATTTACGCGTCCTTATTCACAAGAACGTGAAGATATGTTGGAACAATTTGATTCTTATCAAGATTCGGAATTTGTTGGCAATTTTACTAGATCAGAACTTTATTCATATTTAAGTGATGGGTTGATTGATCGAAAAATAGAGTTTGACATACTCTCATATTGGAAATCACAATAATTTCAGTATCCTATTTTATCCCTTATGGAAAAAGATATATTGGCTGTGACGATAACTACCGTGGCCTCAGAAAGTACTTTTAGCATAGGTGGTAGAGTACTCGACGACTATCGTAGTTCACTAAAAGAAGACGTTGTTGAAGCATTGTTATGTACGAGAGATTGGTTGTATGGTGGTACGATCATGCAAACATTCGAAGATCTTACCGAAGATATTACAAAGTTCCATTCTTAAGAAGAGGATGCATTAATCTATGGTGTGAGGTACTTTCTTATTTAAAATGTTTCAACTACACACCTATATTATGCAAAAAAATTTCCTAGATAGAACTTTAATCAGTGGATGTCACAATAACACCGATATGAAGCATAATCCTTAGAGAAACTGCACCAATGAATCAATAACTAAAACAATTGGCAACTATCCTGACAATTGTTAATGCGTCCATAAATCATTGCTTGAGAAATTGATGAGTCTTGCTGCACGACTAGGAAAAAACAGTTTTTCAGTTCAAACCCTAGAATTATTTGATTTAAATGACCGTTATTACTTGCTAATTTTTGATGTTATTACTTTCTAATTTTCCAAGCCCAACAACCTTAAGCATTAGCACTACAATTTAAATGACTGTTATTTCTGTATTATTGCCCTTGTTTGTGTGATTTTTCTGGTTTCCCTATGTATTTCTTATCTACCAACGGTTAAAATATACTTTTTCAGATTTGTTAAGCTTCCCGACCTATGTATAGTGATTAGTCTACCTCTGTAGCTCCAAACAAATAGAATTAACTTGACAATTCATTATGTGTCTATCTAAACAATGTAATTATTAATGAATGTTTCATGATGAAACATATATGTTTAAACTAGATGCAGTTAATGAAGTGACAGTACAATGTAGCTTACATGGTATTGTGTCCAGTTCGGATATATCCAGTTCAAATGAATGATGGAAATATATGCTTGTACCATCACTTCATTAAATGATATGTATCCAGTTATATATTTGCAAATATATGTTTAAACTGCAAAAAACTCTACCCATCACAACAGTACAATATGCAAACGTTGCAATATGCTTGGTATCCTTATATGGTTGTACTGTCACTTCATTCTATTTATTCGATTTTTGAAAATTTGTGGAATTTGCCACTTGAATGCATGATGAGTTGTATAGGACTGCCAGATTTTAGTTGCTTAAATTGTTCACTGTCATGTTATTTAATATGCCAAATTTTGTTGCTACATAGAAAGGCTGTACCTTGCACTTGCTTAAATTGTTCACTGTCTGGTTATAATCCTTCAAATTATTGTATTGTCAGCACGGAGACTAAGGGAAAATCTCTTCAGCAAATAGAAGATTGAGCTCATACTAATTGCGTAGAGGTATCTTTTTTTTTGATGTATGCTTGTTCGTCATTTTTAATAATCAATTCGCTATTGTTAGAGGCGGTTTAAATTTGAATTTTTGGCAAACATTTAAAAATATGTTTTTGTATTTGATATCAAATGTTTATCATACCTTCTTACATGCAGGAATTACAAAAGTCCATAATACTTGCTGCAACATTTATAATACAAGATATATATTTTTCCAAATGGAACACTGTTGTTGATGTTCTTCTCATGTGTTCTGCAGGTGTTCTAAAAAAGATACAAAGGTGCATTGGGAAATTTAGAAGGTTATCTTTAGTTGCTTTAGGATTTATATTTGAGAAGAATATGTAATTTGGTGTGTTATTAGCTTCAACTGATGTTAGTTTTAAAACTTATTTAGTGCAGTTTTTGCAATATTCTTGCTGTTTTCATGATATTTAGAGTTGTTTCTGTGAATGCTGTTTTTTTATGTGTTGCAATTTAGAACATTTTTTCATGTATGCAGTCTTTATTATGTGTTGAAATATTAACCATTTTTATGTTCCAAATGTGTTTTACATGTGCAGTTTTATGTATGTGTGCAATTTTGTGTATGCAGTTCTATGTATGCAGCTTTTATTATGTGTGCAATTTTATGTATGCAGTTTTTATTATGTGTGCAGTTTTATATATGTAGTTTTTATTATATTTAGGATGTTTTATGCATGCAGTTTCATAATATTTTTTATGCAGTTTAAATTTTGGATGGATTAAATGGGTTGATCCATAAATGAATAGGGTCGAGTCAATCGACCCTTTAACAAATATATTAAATGGGTTGGGTCAAAAAATGGTCCGGTCAATTTTGACCCGACCTATTATGACCCAACCCGACCCATTTGACGTGTCTAATCATAGTCCCTCCTGATCGGGAAGCCACCAAAGGATACCACACGGGCTACGGGAGAAAACCAAACTCGTACAAGGCGCGATAGGGTAGGTGATACGACACAACTAGGCAATGCCAGGGTAGATATAACAATTACGCTTCCGGACCGAGGGTAACGCGTAGCGCACAGCTACCGCCCACCTCGAGCCACACCCCCAAATAAAAATAAATCAAAAGTGGCCACCGAATCAATCCAAAAGTCAAAGTATAATATCAAAAGGATGTGTCCGATTAAATGTGCTACCAAATTAGCCCGTCAATCGCTACTGTTTTTTTAATGACCCAGAATTTTGAACAATTTAAATTGAAAATATTTAATTAATTTTAAATATTTGAATGATGGTTTGATTTAAATTTCAAATTATCAGAATGAATTTGGCGATTAAATTATAAGTTTAATCTATTGAAAGTTGAAAAAAAAATTGAATCCTCGGTTTTAAGCTGATTAAAAATATTTCAAAGGCTTGTAAAATTTATATTGATGATACCGAAGATAATAGAAGCTTCAGAATTTAATTTGAAAGTGATTTGTTTAGTTTTGAAATTATATCGTTTAAATCGATATTTAAAAATAGCCTTCCGAGGCACAGTCTCGGAATTCAACGAAACCAGTTCCATTGGATCTGTAATATTGAATTATTACCGGATTTTAAATTTCGTAGCATTCGGAGTTGTTGTGTGACTGTACGTTAAGTAAACGCGTTGAACTTAAATCGAGTTCAATTTAAATTTAAAATTGAATTTAGTCAACATCAGCACTTTTGGCCTCAACTCAGATTACCGTAGCCATGCTTATTTTGTAAGCCAAAAAAAAGAAAAATCATCACGTCGTTCTTATTTTATAACGACCAATACTCCTTCCCTTCAGCCAGAAATCACGCCTAAAATCACAATTTTTCCCTGTCATTATAGCTTGTCCTTCCTGCACGCAAAAATCAACGAGAGAAAAATAAAATAATAACAACGCATGTTGACCTCTCCCTGTTTCCCTCTTTATATCTCAGTCGAATCCCTTAGCTTCAGAAGAGAATCGAACGAAAATGGCGGGTTCGATTCAAATTTAATTCTAGCCTTCTGAAATTTTGGGAACGAGATAGCCTCTACTTCATTTTCTCACCTTTTTCCTTCTTCAAACACCCAGATCAATTCGAAACTAAAAAAATATTGGGAGAGGGAATCGAATCGTCATCGCGTGGAGCGAGTTTGGGTCGCGTCGTAGGTATCGGGTTGTCGAGCTTGATGTCGCAATATAGGGTTCTCGACCTGGAAGCAATTCGCGTCACGACGAGTGGAACTGCGCGCTCGTGCAAGGGAAGAGGGGAGTGTCGTTGGTTAGTTAGGGTGTCGTAGTGGGTTCGTGGCGAGGCATGGAGGTCGATGGCACTCGAGAGACGAATGCGAGCTCGTGGGTGGAGGTGGGTTTCGATTCCAGTACGAACAAGGTTGGTGGTTGGTTCGAATCGCGGTAGGCGGTGGCGCACGATGCGAGTTGGGCCATGTTGCATTGGATTTTGGTGGAAGGTCGGAGGCGATTAGGGTTGGCTCGTTTTGGTCGGCGATAGGGCCGACATGTTCGATTTCGAGCTCGGCAGTAAGGTAAATCGAATACTTCTGTTTTAAATTTAATTCCATACTTACATTAGAAAGGAAAAGTTTAACAGTTTAGGTTAGAAAATATAATTTACAGTAAGGCAAAAACATTTGCAGTACATATCTTTTGTACTGAATATAAATAGTAAACAGAAGATTTTGTGTAAGTAAAGGATTTTGAAATACATATAAACTATTTTAACAAGTGTGTATGTTTTAAAATAATAATATAATACAATAATATACATATATATTTATATATATAAATATTTTTAAAATCTATTAGTTTAAAATATAAATATTAGTAATTGATTTGGTTAATAAATGGATTGAATTTATGTAGGGCACTCAAAATAATTTGTTTTAAGGAAAATAGTTTAAATCCAATTGTTGTAAATTAAAAGTATCAAATGGAAATGGATTCTTCAAGTTGATTCAAATATTAATAAAAATCAAATTGTTAGCCAAATGAATTTTATAAAAAAAGGGAATTGGTTTAAAAGTTGATTTTTGGTTTAAAATTTAAATCATTTAAATTGAACTAAATTTTTAGATGAATTAAAATTTTGAAATGGTAAATTGAATAGTTCGATTTATATGGAATATTTATAAATTGCATAAATTGTTTATACAAGGTATAAATCAAGAAAAATCGAGTCAAGATGGAAATGGATTGCAAAATAAAATCAAAGGCGAGATCTTCTCACTCAAATTGAAAATTTGGATTGCAGTTATTGATTGCTGTTTGGTTGTGATATTAGATATAGTAGGATATATCTATATATAGCAATATATATATATTGGCATATGTATATATTGAAGTTGTTGATTTCCCGCATTATATAGCGGATGAGACCCTATTGCGCCGCCTATTAAGCGGATAATATTTTATAAATCCCATATACCGCGATATCCCATCTCGAAACGGGATTGGTATTGTGCTAATGTTTGTGGATGCAGGGAAACAGGTTGGAGGGTTCCAACTGGATTCCTCAACCTTATTTATTTATTTTCATATATTGTAATATTTGTTGATTATCATATGATGATATATGATGTTTAGAAGTCATGATTGACAATTTGGTGTGTTGCATTATCGGATCCATTTTTGAAGTTTAAAAGTAACGATTTTGATTTTTAAGGGATTTTTAAAGTGATTTTCGAGATTATATGTTTATTAAATTTTCGAATTGATTCATTTTAAATAGTTAAAACGTTAAAAAAATTTATGTTATAAAAAGTATGATTTTTGTGAAATATAACCAAAGCATGATTTTTGAAATAAATAGTTGATAAATTTATAAAATGGTTTAAATTGGGATTTTTGAATTATTATAAACGATGTATATAAAAGATTTATAAAATTGATATTTTATAAGTTAAAGATATTGGAATTATAAAACGAGCTTTTATAAGTGTTAAAAATAAAGTTGTACCTAGTTTTATAAGTAAATAAGAATTTTAGATTTATAAATTAATGATGATATAAAAGAATGGATTTTTGAATAAATGGATTATAAGTAATTTACTTACAAGTTGGATTCGACATGTAAAAGAAATATAAATAGAATTGATTATTAAAGGAGATTTATAAATCGAAGTAGTTATGAAAGAGAAATGGAATTTATAAACGTTGTTTTATAAATCCGTAATCAAATAAATTTGATAAGTAAACATAGAAATTATTAAAGGAATTATATTCACGATTTTGGACTGTGGAAAAATCCTTTGATTAAATATGTGGAAGTGTTGAATTTGGTAAACGATGTATATCCACGATTTTGGACAGTGGAAAATCTTTTGATAAAAGTATAGAAATATTGAATTGGGTAAATAAGGTATATTCACGATTTTGGACAGTGGATATATAATTGAATAAACGGGTATGATTTGGAGATGTGATATTTTAAAAAGAAGTTTATTGTTTTAAAAGATATTTTAAACTGTATTAACTATCGATACCATAGATTTCAACATTCATTGTTGAGATAGACGTTTTCTAGAAATAGAAGGAAATGGTAGACTATAACACTGTTGTTATATTAGATGATTTTCGAAAGGAAATGTTTTATATAGTATTGGGATTTATATATCTATTTAATTTTGTATCTCTATATTAGTGATTTTGGATTGTCGTAACGATGTTTTACGTAACATTCGTTTTGACCAAAATAATGGGTTTAATAGGATGTTTTTCTTAAGAAATGAAATATATATAATTAATATTAATTTAAGTATATTGAATATTTTCCAACTGTTGAAAATAAATAGATTTGTGAATTACTTATTATTAAATAAGTAGGGAAATGGTTTCCAATATGAAATGAACATTTTGAGAATTATCTTTTTAAAGATAAATTGAAAGTGAATATTTGAAATCGATTTGAAAATCGTATATTCACAGATATTTTGGAAATGTAAATTCAATATGGAATTTATAAATGAAATTGGAAAAATGGGTTTAAAAATAAATATCAATTTATTTTTGAAGTATGGAAATTATTTATATATATCTTGTAAAGATATTTTTGGAAAGTAAATAGTTTAGGAAATTATTTGGAATCTAGTGATGTTGTGCATACCTATTGATAGTTAAATAACCGACTATCAATATTTACCTTTAAATAGGTATTTGTTGTGATTACTTGAATTTGAATGCTACACTTATTTTTAAAAATAAACGCTCACTATTCGGGTTAGCCGGGAAAGGACCTTGGGGTCGTATAACCTATTCCGAATATGTGATACGTCCTAATAGATAGCATTGATGACCGGTGTTGAAGACCGGATATTTGTGAAAACGGAAGGATTACCGTCGAATGTTTCTGCATCGGCTGATCCTCGATATAGAAATTTATTACTCTTTGTGATGGGAAGTCCGGTCGTGATTAGTGAACATCCGGATTGCAAGGACTTCTTTGTAAGTGCCTTCGGTTCCGTTCGATCTCGGAACGGACTTGTATGGATGTGTGTTTGACGTTAAAGTTGAGATGTAAAGCTGTTTTCTATCAAATATATTTCCGTTTGTGGCGGAGAATTTATTCTCTTAGCTTAACACCCTTAGAGGTTGTGTAGTTGATGGTTACTAGTGATACATTTCCAAATTGGTAATATGATATACGAAGTGCTGTTGAGCATTTGATGATCAAAGCACAGCTTTTATATGAAGCGTGGCTTTGTGGACGACACTTCTTCGGACCTCACACCCTGGAAATGGTCAAAACAGGAAGGATGCAACAAGGTTATTAGGGGGTAGCGCCCCTTTAGTGTATGTCATTCCTTCTGTAGAGGTGGTATCATGGTATGAAGCCCAGATACTTAACCTATGTTGTTGCTACAAATTTATTGCTTTGTGGTTGTTGGAAATCGAGGATCCTCGGATATAGATCGGTTACGATCGGGGAATGACATATTCGTGTCAGTAGTTACCCAATTAGGGGTAACCCGGCCTTGTGTTGGCAGAGATCCGGTTAGATTCTCGGGACGTCATTCCAGAGGCGTTTCCATGTGGCAATGGGAAGTTCCTTGGCCTGACCATTTGTTGGAAATCCAAAGAAACAATACGAACCCTGTACGGTTTTAGTTGTATAACCTGCCATGGAATGTGGCAGTAACCTGCTATTGAACATGGTAGCTATAGTAGGCATATGATAATGGTCGTATGTTGGCTAAGATTTATATCTTTACTTTCGAAATGATTTTTCCTACACTATGCACTAGTAATAATATCAAATGTTTCTTTTTATTGCGTATTAAGCATCTTTGACTATCATAAGGAGAAATCTCCTCCGATTCTGCGTTTGCGTTGTGTGTGTGTGCGGGAGGCCTTATGGTAGTCTCATTTCTGAAAAGCATTACGAATCTATTTTAAGATTATCCCGTTCTTTGTTTTAAAGATAAATAACTATTTCAAATTCTCACACCAGTCACATGACTGACCTGGAGTTTATTGTTTTTCTTCCTAAACTCTGGGTGCCCATCAATTTCTACACGGGCAGTCTAGAGTTAGGTTATCAGGATATTCTGGATTCAGGAGTTGCCGTAGAAATCTAGAGGCAAGCCGGATGGCGTAGCGTATCCACTAGTATATAGTATTTCTTTTCCGCTGTTGTTGTTGTTATACACTCTGATAATGAATGTAATGTGATGTAATGTATAAAATGTACAGTTCTTTTGTTTTAATGAATATTCATTTATCTATTATATGTTGTTCCGCTACGAATTGTGAGATTCTGATATTGTTCTGTTCTATCTTTTTTTTTCTTTTTTTTCTTCTACCTCTTTCTTTTTCTTAAACCCTAATTGTTCGTATTTCCGTTCATCTTGAGTTAATCGATGGAGATTAGTGTCTATTCAAGGAGTAAGGATTTGGGGATTATTACATTTGGTATCAGAGCATATGGTTAAGCGACAACCATGGCTCTGTTGGGTGTTACTCATTAGAGATAGAGTCAGCAGTACTCTAGAATGAGTTTGAGTGATATGAGCGCGTATTTGTTGGTGAATATAAAAATTGTTTTGTATTGTGTTGACTTATCGGTTGATTGTTTATAGATTCTGGTCGGTGCAGTCTAGCTAACTGTGTTGATAGGAGTTTCTAAACTCTTAAACAAGATAAACCGACACAGTATTGTTTTTGAATCGGGTAAAGGAGATAATTTTACCCAAAACTATTTTTGTATAGAAAAGAAATCATTTCCCATGAATTATTATAGTATATGGATGTTTGGATGTTTCGAAGTGATAATATTGAACTATTATCATTGTTATATGGAATTAAATAAGAAATAAAATGGTATAACCAAAGATTTGAAAATAAATTCATTTAACAAATGAAATTTATAAATATGAATTGAAAGTATATGGAAATGAACTCATATATGAATAAAATTGTGAATATAAATGGTAAATGTAATTTATAATTGGAAATAGAATTCCAGGAAAATATTTGAAATAAAATTCATTAATGGAATAGATTTGATAAATGAAAACCAATCAAAGAAAATGAATTGGAAATTGTTTATAAGGAAGAAAAGATAAACTTGAGTTTGAAGTGAAATAGCTTAAGTAAATATTGAATAAATACTCGACTTAAGAAAAATCTTGTGAATTAATTGCAAATGAAGTGGAATTAAAATAAATTGAGTTGGCATCAATTCAAACTAGTTATAAACTAGAATGGATATTCTATTAAGTGAATATTATTAAATTTGCATAGAAATAATTGTCGTTTCACACAAACGAGATTGTATAAAATTATATGAGTTAATGAAAGCAAATAAAATTGATTTTTGAATCAATTAAAATGGTATGAATTCGTTTTGCTTGGAAATGAATAGAATGAAGAAAATGAGTTGTAAACCACTTGATTTAATGGAAATGGCATGTGAATTGGTCGTAAGCGACTAAAGATGAATTGAAACCATATGAATTGCTAATGGAATTTATCTTGAATGTATTGCTAATGAAATCTATATATTTATTGAAAATGAATGAAATGTTAATAGATTTCTTATATTTGTCACTGACGTGTTTAAACTAAGTAAGTGCAGGTTTTGGAAGCCGTTTGGCTTTATTTTGGGTTGCACAAATGTTAAAAATAAACTGCTTTGCTTAAAAATGCTAAAAAGGTACGCCTATGCAATAGAAAATAGGAAATATGAACTGTTTTTTTGTTTTTCCGACCGAGTGGGTCGATGTTTATATATTTATATCTTTTGTCAAATTGCAAAAGCTCCGCCGTACAAAGGAGACTCTGCCAAAAAATTTTGAAAATTTTGAGAGTTAGAATTTTTTTTTGAAAATTGTTGAAATTTTTTTGTTAGCGACAAACGATTTTGAAATTGAAATTGAATTAAATTAGTAAATGAAACTAATTTAAAATAGTGATATGGATCAATTGTAGATAAAAGTTAATCGATAAAATTCAATATTCAGAATAGAAGATTAATTGAATTCAAATGAAATTGAAAAGCAAAATTGGATGAAAATAAATATGTAACTTCAATAGTGAAGTAAAAATGTATAAGGAGCATATATTGAAAATTTTCTAATAGAATTGGTAAAATGGTTTGAATGTTGGAATTGGATACTACTACTAGCAGGATATACAGGTGTATTAAAAGAAATGGAATTGGGATTTTGATTTCAAAGATAAAATTGAATTGCTCGACAAAAAGGTACGTAGTTCAATTTTAGTATGAAATTTGGTGATTTTCTTGCTCAGCCGCTTGGCCTTTTCTATTCTTTTTGAAATTGGGAGGCCGTAGATTCATTTTGTAGTTGTACCGAGCTAGCCGTGCAAAGGAGACGCTGGTGAATTTTTTCGAAAATTTCGAGTGTTAAAAAAAATTTTGGAAAATTTTGAAAGTTTAAAAATTTGAATTTAAATTTAAATTGTTAAGGAAACAATGTTGTTTAGAACCTATAATTGAAGTTGGAAAGCTAGTTGAAATGATAATGAATCTTTAAAGATTTTTGTTGACAAGTTGATAAAACTGTTTGAATTGGGAAAATGATAAATCGGGATAAGGGCATTCTTCTTAACTTGTAATTTCGGGGCCAAATTCTTTTAAGGGGAAGATTGTAACGACCCAGAATTTTGAACAATTTAAATTGAAAATATTTAATTAATTTTAAATATTTGAATGATGGTTTGATTTAAATTTCAAACTATCAGAATGAATTTGGAGATTAAATTATAAGTTTAATCTATTGAAAGTTGAATAAAAATTTGAATCCTCATTTTTAAGCTGATTAAAAATATTTCAAAGGCTTGTAAAATTTATATTGATGATACTGAAGATAATAAAAGCTTCAGAATTTAATTTGAAAGTGATTTGTTTAGTTTTGAAATTATATCGTTTAAATCGATATTTAAAAATAGCCTTCCGAGGCACAGTCTCGGAATTCAACGAAACCAGTTCCATTGGATACGTAATATTGAATTATTACCGGATTTCAAATTTCATAGCATTCAGAGTTGTTGTGTGACCGTACGTTAAGTAAACGCGTTAAACTTAAATCGAGTTCAATTTAAATTTAAAATTGAATTTAGTCAACATCGACACTTTTGGCCTCAACTCAGATTACTGTAGCCATGCTTATTTTGTAAGCGAAAAAAAAAGAAAAATCATCACGTCGTTCTTATTTTACAACGACCAATACTCCTTCCCTTCAGCCAGAAATCACGCATAAAATCACAACTTTTCCCTGTCATTATAGCTTGTCCTTCCTGCACGCAAAAATCAACGAGAGAAAAATAAAATAAAAACAACGCACGTTAACCTCTCCCTGTTTCCCTCTTTATATCTCAATCGAATACCTTAGCTTCAGAAGAGAATCGAACGAAAATGGCCGGGTTCGATTCAAATTTAACTCGAGCCTTTTGAAATTTTGGGAACGAGATTGCCTCGACTTCATTTTCTCACCTTTTTCCTTCTTCAAACTTCCAGATCAATTCGAAACTAAAAAAATAATGGGAGAGGGAATCGAATCGTCATCGCGTGGAGCGAGTTTGGGTCTCGTCGTTGGTATCGGGTTGTCGAGCTTGATGTCGCAAGCTAGGGTTCTCGACCTGGAAGCAATTCGCGTCACGAAGAGTGGAACCGCGCGCTCGTGCAAGGGAAGAGGGGAGTGTCGTTGGTTAGTTAGGGTGTTGTAGTGGGTTCGTGGCGTGGCGTGGACGTCGATGGCACTCGAGAGACGAGTGTGAGCTCGTGGGTGGAGGTGGGTTTCGATTCCGGTATGGACAAGGTTGGTGGGTGGTTCGAATCGCGGTAGGCGGTGGCGCACGATGTGAGTGGGGCCATGTGACGTTGGATTTTGGTGGAAGGTCGGAGACGATTAGGGTTGGCTCGTTTTGGTCGGCGATGGGGCCGACATGTTCGATTTCGAACTCGGCAGTAAGGTAAATCGAATACTTCTGTTTTAAATTTAATTCCATACTTACATTAGAAAGGAAAAGTTTAACAGTTTAGGTTAGAAAATATAATTTACAGCAAGGAAGAAACATTTGCAGTACATATCTTTTGTTCTAAATATAAATAGTAAACAGAAGATTTTGTGTAAGTAAAGGATTTTGAAATACATATAAACTATTTTAACAAGTATGTATGTTTTAAAATAATAATATAATACAATAATATACATATGTATATTTTTAAAATCTATTAGTTTAAAATATAAATATTAGTAATTGATTTGGTTAATAAATGGATTGAATTTATTTAGGGCACTCAAAATAATTAGTTTTAAGGAAAATAGTTTAAATCCAATTGTTGTAAATTAAAAGTATCAAATGGAAATGGATTCTTTACGTTGATTCAAATATTAATAAAAATCAAATTGTTAGCCAAATGAATTTTATAAAAAAAGGGAATTGGTTTAAAAGTTGATTTTTGGTTTAAAATTTAAATCCTTTAAATTGAACTAAATTTTTAGATGAATTAAAATTTTAAAATGGTAAATTGAATAGTTCGATTTATATGGAATATTTATAAATTGCATAAATTGTTTATACAAGGTATAAATCAAGAAAAATCGAGTCAAGATGGAAATGGATTGCAAAATAAAATCAAAGGTGAGATCTTCTCACTCAAATTGAATATTTGGATTGCAGTTATTGATTGTTGTTTGTTGTGATATTAGATATAGTAGGATATATCTATATATAGCAATATATATATATATATATATATATATTGGCATATGTATATATTGGAGTCGTTGATTTCCCGCATTATATAGCGGATGAGACCCTATTGCGCCGCCTATTAAGCGGATAATATTTTATAAATCCCATATACCGCAATATCCCGTCTCGAAACGGGATTGGTATTGTGCTAATGTTTGTGGATGCAGGGAAACATGTTGGAGGGATCCAACTGGATTCCTCAACCGTATTTATTTATTTTCATATATTGTGATATTTGTTGATTATCATATGATGATATATGATGTTTGGAAGTCGTGATTGACAATTTGGTGTGTTGCAACATCGAATCCGTTTTTGAAGTTTAAAAATAACGATTTTGAATTTTAAGGGATTTTTAAAGTGATTTTCGAAATTATACGTTTATTAAATTTTCGAATTGATTCATTTTAAATAATTAAAACGTTATAAATTTTTATGTTATAAAAAGTATGATTTTTGTGAAATATAACCAAAGCATGATTTTTGAAATAAATAGTTGATAAATTTATAAAATGGTTTAAATTGGGATTTTTGAATTATTATAAACGATGTATATAAAAGATTTATAAAATTGATATTTTATAAGTTAAAGATATTCGAATTATAAAACGAGCTTTTATAAGTGTTAAAAATAAAGTTGTACCTAGTTTTATAAGTAAATAAGAATTTTAGGTTTATAAATTAATGATGATATAAAAGAATGGATTTGTGAATAAATGGATTATAAGTAATTTACTTACAAGTTGGATTCGACATGTAAAAGAAATATAAATAGAATTGATTATTAAAGGAGATTTATAAATCGAAGTAGTTATGAAAGAGAAATGGAATCTATAAACGTTGTTTTATAAATCCGTAATCAAATAAATTTGATAAGTAAACATAGAAATTATTAAAGGAATTATATTCACGATTTTGGACTGTGGAAAAATCCTTTGATTAAATATGTGGAAGTGTTGAATTTGGTAAACGATGTATATCCACGATTTTGGACAGTAGATAATCTTTCGATAAAAGTATAGAAACACTGAATTGGGTAAATAAGGTATATTCACGATTTTGGACAGTGAATATATTATTGAATAAACGGATATGATTTGGAGAAGTGAAATTTTAAAAAGAAGTTAATTGTTTTAAATGATATTTTAAAATGTATTAACTATCGAAACCATAGATTTCAACATTCATCGTTGAGATAGGCGTTTTCGAGAAATAAAAGGAAATGGTAGACTATAACACTGTTGTTATAATAGATGATTTCCGAAAGGAAATGTTTTATATAGGTGTAAGGCCCCACCCCGAGACCCACTTTAGCAAAGAGAATCAACGAGTAATTCTATCTACTAAAGTGGACAATAGGGCTGGTTAAGGACGACCATCTATAATTTTGTCTTAAACATCTACTGAATACGTCGGTAAATGCAATATGATTTTTCTGTTCTATCTCAAGAGGATCGACATACCCAGTAAATGCTTAATCCAAAACTATAGGTGGCTAACAAATCTATCAGAAGAAAGTACAATAACTAAATGAGAAGCACGTCACAGAACAGTAATCAACTTCGTATATATACATATACACCGATACATGTTTAGTACAATACAATATGAATACAATAAGGGTGGTACTTTACCACACCATAAGCATCGAATAAAATATAAATACATCAGAGTATGTGGAAGAAACAACTACTCAAGCAATAGATAAGCTGATATGCTGCCTCAACTTCAAGCTATGCCCAAAAGCGAAATACCTGAAACAACTCGGGCTGACCCGAGTAAAAATACTCGGGTCAGTCTAGCTAAACAAATCAGTTAATAACGATAATATGAAGCAGAATAGACATAAGATACTTCTTCTTGAAAGAGGAGGATGAATAGATAACTCACAAGCTCGACACTTAAGTAACGAATGCTACTTAAGACACTAAACATCTTGATAGAGGAAACTCAAACTCAATACTCTAAATGTGCCTCATATCATCGGCAATAACTCCATAATGTACACAAGTCATCTCATATAAAGCTCACGCAATAATCAAATGGTTTGATGAACCTTTATTCCAAAAAGAAGAAAACTCATCTAAATCTCAAAAGAAGCCATGAAAAAAAACGCAAGATAACTCCATAATATTGAGTGATTTCAAACTCAAAAGTAAGCTAAGACGGCTAAATCTCACATATATAACTCAATCTCAAAAGCTCAGGGAACTCAATACGAATCCAAACTCATAAATTCTCAAATTAATTAAAGAATTCGATGCGAGTTCAAAACTCAGAAAAATCTCAACACTAATGCGCCAAAAACAATGGACTCCAAACTCAGAATACCCCGGATTGGCCAGATCCCCAATTGCAAAATGCTAAAGCAAAGCTGCACGTGCCTAATTCCAACGGCCGAAGCCTCTGACAAGGTCGCTAACACCTCCCAAAGCAGTTCATCCTCGTGACTAGGTCGCTGACACCTCCCAAAGCAGTTCATCCTCGTGACGAGGTCGCTGACACCTCTACAAGCCGTTTTGTCAGCCCTAACAAGGTCCCTAACACCCCCTCCCCCAAAGCAATTCATCCTCATGACTAGGTCGCTAACACCTCTCAAAGCAGTTTTGTTAGATGAACACCGTGAATGTGTCACAAACTCACGGATAGGAACCCGAAAAGTGTTAACGTGTGTCCCATACCACACATTTGCACTTAGCGGTTTACTACCCGTTAGTCGATGCCACACTAGAAACATTATAAAACTCAGAAAATT
The DNA here is from genome assembly GCA_030765085.1 of Allium cepa. Classification (NCBI taxonomy): domain Eukaryota; kingdom Viridiplantae; phylum Streptophyta; class Magnoliopsida; order Asparagales; family Amaryllidaceae; genus Allium; species Allium cepa. The sequence goes on along the minus strand of CM060945.1, from coordinate 575,857,510 downwards.
AAATCTCACCTCATCTCATTGGCGAGTGGTAAAGAGACATCATAGTCGTCTCATCTCATCGATGAACATTAAATGGCATCTTAACTTGTCTTATCTCATCAACAAGTGAAAAAATCTTGATGGTTCCTCATAAACCATAAATTTCAAAATGTGAAATTATTAACCCAAGACTTGCCATATATCATTGGCAAGTAAACAAAACATCATGATGGTTCTCATCGACCATTCTCTTACTTAGGAGGTCTCAAACCATAATACTTACCTAATATTGGTCATCTTAAATAATTCCAATAAATAGGGATTATAAAATTACAAATATGCCATAAAATGGCAAAACATTTCAGAATTAATAATCTCAAATAGCTTTGATCGTACAAATCCGAAATTAACCGAAATAGTAAACGTACATGTCCCATACCACGTGTTTTACTAAATCGTTTAATTCTCTTTCTCGTACGTTCGAATAGTATAAAAGTAACTAAAATAAATAAAATAAATTATAAAAGATTTTACATGAGAAAACGGGGTTATAAAACAAATTTTAGAAATTTATCTAAAAGATTTCGAGAGAAAACACATCATTAAAAAGTGAAAGCCAAATTTATATAACAAGGAAACAAAAGAAGCTACATACATGAACTTAACAAGGCAAGGCATCCATAAGGACAAAAGTAGCAGCCGAGTTTATAAACATCAGGAATGAAAAAAATAAAATAAATGAAGGCAACGCATAAAAAAAAATCATCCATAAGGACATATAAAAGAACAAACAAGTCAAGGCAAAGGACTCAAGCAATTAATGCAAGGCATGGGGACGTGTGACAAGGCAAATTGCAAAGCATGGGGACATGTGACAAGGCAAAATATACAACAGGAAAATTATATATTTATGCGTACACAAACTGAGGTGTAAGTTTTATAGCAAGGTTATGAAATAAAACTTTGTTTCCCAGGCAATGGGATAAAAAGGAAAATCAAAGCAAGAAATAAAAAGGACAGCCATACTTCAATGTAAAGGACAATAAATAAACAAAGGTATGTGCACAAGTCAAACTAAGCTACTAAAACCTGTACATGCAATAGGACAAATAAAATATGAACAAGGCAAATTTACATTCACAAATTTATGTACATGCATTTAGTAATAGGTAGAGATGTAAATACATTTAGCAAGGATGGACAAAGGCAAGACATATTCACAAATCAAGTAATAGACCTGGACTATTCTTCAAGGCAATATGACACATGGGTTAACAAGTCAAGGTAGCAAAAATAGGTGAAAATTGTATTTATATAAGAGTGCATGACTATATTTCTTAAGGCAACAAGATACAATTTTTTTTTCATGTCCTATTAACATTGAAAGTTCGCATTTATTTATCATGAAGCATAGTCACATAGCAAGCTTTCTAATTCACAAAAAAAAAGAACAGTTTATTTTCATACGTCCTTGTTTGTGCATAGCAGGTGACAACACATTTTTTTTCACCTTTAACTTATACTAATACTCAGAAATATAGGTGTTCATGCCTCTAATAACCTTTGGCTTTGTAAATATTTTTGTTACAGCACTTATTAGATAAACTAATTTGAATAATAATAGTAGTAATAATACTAATAATAAGAATAATAAGATACATTTATATCAGCAGTTGCCTATAACATAGAATTCATAAGGCTATATGTTTACCAATTTCAAAACTAAAGGAAATACAAAGGACGAAACCAAGGTAGTAGGGTACAGGGTACATGCGTAAGCAATGTTTTCAAAGCACGTACATACTACTGCAACAATTGAAATGATACGATTCACATAAAGAAGATTTTCAATTATATCCCACTAAGTGTGTACAATTGTATATAGGGTCGTGACTACACTTCAAGGCATCAGTGAATAAGGATATTCGAAACAAACACAATGGAACGAAACCAATCAATTGAAAATGAACAAAATCAATGCAACAAATTCATCTCATGGTGAGCAGTTTTAACGGAGAATGAATCCTTAGTTTGCAACTACAGACACAAAAATCTTCATTTCAAAATCAAATATAAATAATCAAAAGTTAGAGCTAGATATTGTGAGGTCAACTCACCTTGGCACGCTTACAGAAAGAAAATTGGATTATTGCTCGAAAGATGTAGACTTTAGCTTGGATTAGGCCTTCCGTTACCTCTGATTAACTCTTATCTTACGAAAAGATTTTAATTTAAAGTATTCCTTGATAAATTGGTAAGATTTAATAAAGTTCCCCTTTTTTTTCTGGTTCGGGAAGATGAATCAAAAATGAGGATGCCCCAGATTTTCTCAGTTTGTTGTTTTTTTTCCTTTTCCCTTAGCAGGCTAATGGGCCGAATATTTGAAAATAATAGAGAAGGCATAGTTGTAGTTAATCAAAATTCACACCTATCCCATATATGCACAAATATGCACATAAACACATATTTAAATTCATTTTCTTTTAATTTTTTTTAATTCAATCGAATATTTTCTATCATATGAAATGATAATTTACACTTTTAAACATTATTTTCTCATTTTATTTTCAAATATATATTTTTTATTCTCAATAAATAATTTAAATTGTCCATTTGTTATAAATTCCTACTATTAAATTATAACCTCTGTTATAATTTAATATTCTTCGATAATCACTAAAACCAGGGTTGTTACAATAGTATTGGGATGTATATATCTATTTAATTTCGAATCTCTATACTAGTAATTTTGGGTTGTCGTAACGATGTTTTACGTAACATTCGTTTTGAGCCAAATAATGGGTTTAATAGGATGTTTTTCTTAAGAAATGAAATATATATACTTAATATTAATTTAAGTATATTGAATATTTTCCAAGTGTTGAAAATAAATAGATTTGTGAATTACTTATTATTAAATAAGTAGGGAAATGGTTTCCAATATGAAATGAACATTTTGAGAATTATCTTCTTAAAGATAAATTAAAAGTGAATATTTGAAATCGATTTGAAAATCGTATATTCACAGATATTTTGGAAATGTAAATTCAATATGGAATTTAAATGAAATTGGAAAAATGGGTTTAAAAATTAATATCGATTTATTTTTGAAGTATGGAAATTATTTATATATACCTTGTTAAGATATTTTTGGAAGTTAAATAATTTGGGAAATTATTTGGAATCTGGTGATGTTGTGCATACCTATTGATAGTTAAATAACCGACTATCAATATTTTCCTTTAAATAGGTATTTGTTGTGATTGCTTGAAGTTGAATGCTACACTTATTTTTAAAAATAAGTGCTCACTATTCGGGTTACCCGGAAAGGACCTTGGGGTTGTACAACCCATTCCGAATATGTGATACGTCATAATAGATAGCATTGATGACCGGTGTTGAAGAACAGATATTTGTGAAAATGGAAGGATTACCGTCGAATGTTTCTGCATCGGCTGATCCTCGATATAGAAATTTATTACCCTTTATGATGGGAAGTCCGGTCGTGATTAGCGAATATCCGGATTGCAAGGACATCTTTGTAAGTGCCTTCGGTTCCGTTCGATCCCGGAGCGGACTTGTATGGATGTGTGTCTGACGTTACGGTTGAGATGTAAAGCTGGTTTCTGTCAAATATATTTCCGTTGATGGCGGAGAATTTATTCTCTTAGCTTAACACCCTTAGAGGTTATGTAGTTGATGGTTACTAGTGATATATTCCCAAATTGGTAATGTGACATACGAAGTGCTGTTGAGCATTTGATGATCAAAGCACAGCTTTTATATGAAGCGTGGCTTTGTGGATGAGACTTTGTCAGACCTCACACCCCGAAAATGGTCAAAACATGACGGATGCAGCAAGGTTATTAGGGGTAGCGCCCCTTTAGTGTATGTCATTCCTTCTGGATGGAGGTGGTATCATGGTATGGAGCCCAGATACTTAACCTATGTTGTTGCTGCAAATTTATTGCTTTGTGGTTGTTGGAAATCGAGGATCCTCGGATATAGATTGTTTACGATCGGGGAATGACATATTCATGTCAGTAGTTACCCAATTCGGGGTAACCCGACCTTGTGTTGGCAGAAATCCGGTTAGGTTCTCGGGACGTCATTCCAGAGGCGTTTCCATGTGGCAATGGGAAGTTCCTTGGCCTGACCATTTGTTGGAAATCCAAATAAACAATACGAACCCTGTACGGTTTTAGTTGTATAACCTGCCATGGAATGTGGCTGTAACCTGCTATTGAACATGGTAGCTATAGTAGGCATATGATAATGGTCGTATGTTGGCTAAGATTTATATCTTTACTTTCGAAATGATTTTTCCTACACTATGCGCTAGTAATAATATCAAATGTTTCTTTTTATTGCGTATCAAGCATCTTTGACTATCATAAGGAGAAATCTCCTCCGATTCTGCGTTTGCATTGTGTGTGTGTGTGGGAGGCCTTATGATAGTCTCATTTTCTAAAAAGCATTGTGAATCTGTTTTAAGATTATCTTGTTCTTTGTTTTAAAGATAAATAACTATTTCAAGTTCTCACACCAGTCACATGACTGACCTGGAGTTTATTGTTTTCCTTCCTAAACTCTAGGTGCCCACCAATTTCTACACGGGCAGTCTAGAGTTAGGTTATCAGGATATTCTGGATTCAGGAGTTGCTGTAGAAATCTGAAGGCAAGCCGGATGGCGTAGCGTATCCACTAGTATATAGTATTTCTTTTCCGATGTTGTTGTTGTTATACAATCTGATAATGTATGTAATGTGATGTAATGTATAAAATGTACAGTTCTTTTGTTTTAATGAATATTCATTTATCTATTATATGTTGTTCCGTTGCGAGTTGTGAGATTCTGATATTGTTCTGTTCTATCCTTTTTTTTTTCTTCTACCTCTTTCTTTTTCTTAGACCCTAATTGTTCGTATTTCCGTTCATCTTGAGTTAATCGATGGAGATTAATGTCTATTCAAGGAGTACGGATTTGCGGATTATTACAGTTTTAGCCACCTTATGCCAACTCACGGGAGTCGGGTCCATGTATTTACCTCAAAGGAAATGCCACCACCATCCTACTTCATTTTGGAATCTCCACCGCGTACATGGTTGTCAAAGTGGTTTTCGGTACCGATAGAAAGTATGCCCATATCCGATCCTGGTCTCTTTGCCAACTAATCGTTATTATAACACCATGGTCATTTCTGTGACGACCCGAATTTCTGACCACAGAAATCTGTTTCATCTTGAAGAAAGAAAGGGATGAGAAAATAGAAAAGATAGAGAAGAAAGAACAACAACATCAGAATCTCACATCGGAATGAATAAATTATATTAATCACATAAGTATTATATAATATACAATATCCATCAGAGTTACACAGGTAATACATCACATACTAGACAGTTATAAACACCTGTCTAGTTGTACAATTCAATATACAATACAACACAGAGATACCGGCACAGCGGAATACTATATATATATGTACAACGCCGAAGCCTCCTGCTCCATTGCTCCTTCAGAAGACGTCAAGCTAACCTGAATCTCTTGGCTACTCGTAAAAATTTGAGTACCCGAGAGTTTATGAAAAACAGAAATAAACTCCGGGTCGGACATGGGTCTGGTATGAGTAACAAGTTAAAATTGCTTAACTTTGAAAAACTATTGAAAATTAAAGGTATCACGTAAGACTTCCCACAAATAAACATAGTAAGTTTTTACCTTACGCTAACCAAATCATTTAATAGTAAATTCTGTGATATTATAATAGTGTCTAGGGTTTTCAAGTAAATATGAAATAGCTGAAATTTTTACATTATTAAATTCCAGCTACTAGCCACAAAAGTGGGTAATACAATCAAAACCGTTGGCAGTTATTGGATTTTGGATTCCATACAATGGCAGTGCTACTGGGGTACCGTCCGTCACAGTACGTGGCCTAGATCAACGTACAGAGGAGTACGCCCGCTCCCCTGCAACACAAGGCCGGAACCATTCCTTACTGAACCGCCCCGAACAAGATAACCCCGACAGTTGGAGCTCACAACTATCCACACAGCCGAATAAAAAGGGACATCTAGACAGGGGAAAATCTTGTCCTGCTTGGGCATGACCCACCTAACCTTGCTGCACCTCCCCTGTTTTAGCCATTCCGTTTGATGAGGCTTGAGGTTGCGATTACCTTTAGAGAACACATCTCTTAGAATGCTCATCGCTCACCTGACGATGTTCTGAAAGCATTCAATCCATACAAGTTCGTTCCGGGTTCGAACGAAACCGAAGGCATTATCTCGTTACACTTATTTTGGAATCACCCTCAGAGTTAACAACGATAACCCTTGTACTATGAATCTTCACTTGAGAATTCACGACCTAACGTTTAATTTGGATCGATGTGGTTTTCGGATGTCCAAATATGGAAACCCGATCACGGTCTCATCGAAATCCAAACGCCATCTTTTAAGGCCAAGTTGTTTAAAGTATAAAACAATTCAGTTCAATTATCCATATACACACAGATACATAGTTCACAATATTATAATAGATAATCAACATCAACATAAACAGATAATCTATATTATCATCACAATAGATAATCCATATTATCATCATACTTAAATCAGAGCATACCTATCACATAGCATTCATTAATCTCATATTTGAGATCTCAATCCATTCAATGTAAACAATATCATCAATCCATGTATAAGCATTCATATCAGCTGTAATTAATTTAAAATGAATTAAATTAATTATATCATCTCTAATTAATTTAAAGTAAATTAAATTAATTACTTCACCATTTTAAATCTTGCTTATATATCTATTAATTAATTGTCCATCAATTATTTTATCATCATCCAATTATTCAATTTAATTAATCACTCTTACATCCAAGTACTTATCCTTTAATTTATTCTCACAAATTAATCAACTTTAACTAAATACAAAAATTAAACTCTAATTTCTTATTAAATTGATTAACTATAATTAATTACTTAAATCTTTAATTACACTAATTAATTTCTCTTTAATTACTTATTATTGGTTAATTGATCTTAATTGATCAATCCTTAAATTCATCATTTATTTATATTTATAAATGATTTCTAATCCATCTTAATTAATTATCCTTTTAATATTAATTACCTTAAGTAATTAATCTCAATTAAACCACATTTATTAATCACCCCTGATTAATACCATTCAGTAATTAACTTCCTTTAATTACTCCATCAAATAAATAAATTACTCCTTAATTAATTTGCTTTAAATTGATCCCTTGATTAATTATGCAAAGTAATTATATTCCAATTACTTTTATTATTAAATCACCCTCAGTTAATTACATCCAGTAATTATCTTTATTTACTTCCCTAAGTAATTAAACTTATCACATCATCAAGTAATTATTTAAATTAATTAAACTTAATTAATTAACTTAAACAATTCATATTAAACTAAATTAATTACAATGAGTAATTAATTCCTTAATTACTTTCGTTAAGTAATTATACTTAACAATTCACAATTGCTTATCTTAAATAAATAATTTAATTAATTATTAAAATTAATCCCATTAATTGATTATTTCATAATCTTAGTTGATGACCTTCATTAACTATTTACAATTCTTTAATTACTTTTCCTAAAGTAATTAACCAAGATTTATTTTCAATTACATTTTAATTAGTCTTAATAACTCATTAATTAATCCTTAATTAATACGTTAATTGATTACTAATCATTAATTAAAAAATCAAACAATATTTAATCAATGATTCTTAATTACCAAATGATTTACCTTAAATTAATTAACTTATACCTTATTTAAATAAATTTAAACTCTTAATTTCTAAGTTAATTAATTCAAGTCTTTAATTATCCATTTGGTTAACTTAATAATTACAAATCCTTAAGTCTTTAAAACCTTTTCTATTTAATGATCAATTTATCATCAATAAGGTATTTAAAACAATTAAATTTAAATTTACTTTTAAATTTCGTTTTAAATTTAAGATTTAAAATGAAATCAAATTAATCTTAACAAGTTTAAAACAATTCCAAACTCCTTTTTATTTCAAATCTAAGGTTCAAATTTATGTTGAATCCCGATTTAAATCTTTTTATTTTAAACCCCACTTTCAATTTAAACTTCGTTTTTTTAAAACCTTAGATTCAAAAGTTCATTTGAATCTATACTTTAAACTTTTAATTTAAAACACAGTTTAAAAATCCTGTTTTTAAATTTTGAACAAAATTTAAACCTGAAACAATCAGGTTTGCCAAAACCTGAAACAACTTACTGACTCGAGCCAAACAAAAATTGCCTCGAGTTCTCACCTTCCTTGCTTCGAGTTCGACATGAAGTTTCCCTGAGTCAAACCCTTAAAGACTCGAGTACCCTCTACTTCAACAAACTCCTCCGGGCACAACACAGTGCACCGTGCATATGCACGGTGCCGATGGTCGTCGATGTTCATCATCAATGATCCTCCCAAATCATCCATCACCCAAACACCCCCTCGCAAGAATCAACACGGCATCTTCAACTCGAAATCAAATTCGACGGTTCGAGCCACAAACCTGGAAACACAGACAACCCAAATTCCAAAACCTGGAAGTTCGCCGTCCTCGCCACCTCGTCCACCAGAGACACTGAATTTCTGGCCATCACCACGTCTACGTATCCTCTACCTCCCCTCAAGAGCACGTAACACTCGATCGTACCAAGAGGGAGAACGAATCGAAGACTCGGCCCTACAAAAATTTAGGGCAACGAAAAAGAAAACGTCATCAGTGCCACCACGTCCCCCTGACGAACCTTCCACTATTTTCCCCACATCGATGATCGATTCTCCATCTCCAGTAAAGTCCATGAGCTCTCCAATCCACTTGATCACAAGGAAAACCCAGAAATATATTTCCAGTTTAAACCCAAATCCCACCTTCAATTCTAATCTATAAATCCCGATCCTTATGTTAAAAATCATATTTTGTGTGAGGTTTTCGATTAGTGATACTGGAATAATAATTTAAATAGTTTTGAGTTTTAAGTATATTTTGTACACTCAGCTGTTCTTAATATTTCCAGAGACAAACAACACAAATTTAACTAACTTAGGTTTTAAACATTAATCAAATTTGAATCAAACAATATTGGTTTGATAACCAGATCTTATCATGAACAAGATCATGTGGAAGGAAATTTAAGTTAAAAATTTGAGCCTGGGAAACATTGCAGAGCACCAAAAATAATCACAGTACTGCACACATATATATACAGGGACCTATTTATACATATACATCACAAACACATTCTCAGAGATTAGTATGCAACAGAAATTTATAATTTAAACTATTTCATTTATGATGTTACTCACTGATTCGAAGAATGAAGACAGAGCTTTGAAAACTGTTTTGAACTTCTGAAACTGTAAAATATTTTTGTTTTGATCTTCCTATTTTAAAAATCCTTGCTTTTGTTTAGTTGGATGTGTTGTTTATGGATATGCTTTCTTTTCTTGCTTTCTGGTTTTCTAATTTATGAAAGAAAATGAAACAAAGAGTATTGCATATATATAGAGGAGACAGGCTTGTACAGGAAGGTGTTATCTGGTATAGGCTATTTTAGTTTGTTCAAAGATATTTCTTTACTTTTGTTTTATCAAGCAAGATTATTTTATTTTGGAGGCTGAATTGAGTTTATACATTTCGGCTCAAATGATTTTTATATATTTCTAGTAGACCAAATGGTATGCTAGTATTAAATGGAATGTCCTTCATGTTGTATACATGTCTTATTTTGTATGTATTACGATATTTCCTTTTTTTGTCTTATTTCTTCTTTGTTCTGCATATTATTTACAAGCAACATATCTTAAATTTTCCATACAAGATTCTTTAACCTGGTTTGTTTATCTACTTTATGCATGTGCATAGACATTTTTATTTATTACTTTGTTCTTGCTTTACATAACTACTTACAGGCTTCATTCCTAACTTATTTTGTATGTAGATAGATCTTTTTACTTTGTATTTTATGTTTCTTGCTTAGCCCTTTAGTATGTTGATATTTTCCTTTTTGTCCTATTCCATACTACCCACCCCTCTCTACTTTCATTCGTTCACAACCCTAAACCTAAACGTACGAAAAAGAAAAAAAAATGGCGGCACTTCGTTCGTTAGTTCCTCTTCGTCCAAATTAGGGCTTCGATTTTGATTTCACTCGTCTCTATGATGCTCGGCCGTTTCTGTCAGATCGAGTTCGTTGCCACTTCGAAGCAAGGTGAGTAATTTATGTTACTCACATCTTATTCGAACTGTTCGAATTCATTTGCGTGTTCTGTTTTCGTGGTCTTCGGCTTCGATTTGATTTCTTAGTCGATGTTGATACTTTTCCTGCCTTGAGTTGATTTTGAGACAGTTGATTTTAGTCGCATTTTTATGGCGATTTCCAAGGCTTTAAATTCTTTGATTTTATTCATATGCAAATGCTTGAGGTTTCTCTGCCTTTATCGAGTTGTATAAATGGACGAAATTACGGCCTTGATGATTTTTGAATTTGAGTCTGATGATGTTGTTTCGTTCGACATTAGCTCCATTGTTACCGCTACCGGTAGCACTTCGATCCTTGTTCAATTTTACCTGCACGAGTTGTTTGGCATTGCCTACATATGAATCTGAATTGTTAGCTTAAATCTTAAACACTGTCTTCTCAAGTCTGTATATATTGTTGCATTTTCCCAGTAGCACACTTAACTGGTTTATGAAATTCCATAACATTGGCCATTAACTGTTGGCATCAATCTTGACTTCACACTTTTCATGTACATGAAGTAGATGTAATTGCTTGCATCCATATGGTTACTGCATCAGGTGTGATAAAGTTTATATTTGAGTTGAATTTGGTACAATTTCATTTAGTTCTTCACTGGCCACCGTAAACAAGTTTTTCATGTAATCCACTGTGCAATTGTCTGCAGTGTTACCATGCTCATTTGATAACACCTTGGTCATTTTAATTGGGTTTTCACTGACTTGTACACATGTATTTGTTTGCATCCACTTTGTCATAGTGATGCATTTATATCCACAGCCGTTTCAATTGGCGTGTGGTTGTGAGTTGTAGCCTTGACTCTGTCCCCTGTTGCACTATGTTGCACCTACTTTGTTGTCTTCATGTACATGCCCTGTCTTGTTAACCTTACTAGTACACTGTTTGGTTCAAGTTGCATTTGCTTTACATTGGTACTACCTGAACTAGTTTGCTTCTTTGATTTGTAGTGTCACGTTGTTTAATTATAGCACATTGGTAGTTGAGCTTTGAGTATGTTCATACCTGAACTGGTCTGGATTGCATTTGCAGTTCGAATTGTTGTAGTTTTGAGTTGTTCATAGCTTTGTCAATTTGCAAATCAGGTTACACTGATTTTTATTGTATAGCCTGGTTCACTGGTCGAGTTCATTAGCATGGTGCATTTACTCTGTTCAGTTCATTACTGCTTCCTTTGATCTTTTGTTCATTGTAGTCAATGCAAATATGATGGGTATTTTCTTGGTCGAAACTTGTTGTTGACCCATATCTGGACAGATGCATTCTTTGATAGTCTGATTTATGCTGTATTTGTGTATGGTTTTGACTTGTGATCTGATGTTCAAGTCTTTGCCTTTCTGGTCTCTCCTTGCATGCTGTTGCATTTTCCTTTTTGGAATTGAACTTGATTTTGGCTTCATTGTATTACTAATTTTGAATCTTGATGGTTGCTGGCTTGTTTAGGCCTTGACTTCGAGCTCTGTCTTTGTTATGAGCATTTGTATCTGAAGTCTTTACTGCAATCTTCGTCTACATATCGAGTTGTTTTCATGTTGCACATGAATATGAACATTCATATCTGCTGCACTGTGCATCTGCACTTATATACTTCATCATTGTGTTGCCACCGCCTGTTTCAATGTGCTTGTAGGCTTGGGTTGTAGCCTTGTTGTATCCACTGTTCTAGCCGAGTGGCTTTGGGACAGTGATGTTCACTGTTTCGGTTACCTGTGCATTATCTTGACTGTCTTGTCCAATCTCTGATACATTGCATTGATGCATTGTATTCATTTGCATTTGGTCACTGTGCTTCACTGGTGACATTATTTTAAGTGAGGTTGCTCTGCGTCTTCTCCTGTTGTGTGTTGTGGTGCCATATCCTTTGTGCTCTCACCTTCAGTTTGCTATCTCCCTGTAGTTGTACCACTGGTGTCATCTTTTCTTGACATTTCGGAACTTGAACTGTTGCGTTGAGTTGAGTCATGATAGCAGTGACTTGACCTTTGCATTTTATTTGTTTTTCGAATTCACTTGAGTTGAATCCAGCTTGTAGCTCGGATTTGACCTTGCGCTCATTTGTGAGCTTTTATTGAGTTTTTGTGTATTTCATCATTGTATTGGCGAGGCAGTGCACGTGCGTGTACTGCAACCAATACAGAATCTAATGTTTTAAATTGATTGATTTCAATTGATGAAACTGTTTTATGTTGTCTATTCAATATTTTGATGTTGTATTCTGATTTGGTTTGATTTAATCATTTTGTTGTTGTCTAATTATCTATTTGATAATTAGATTATGAGTTTCTAATTATTTATTTAAATAATCAGATTTTGTGTTAATTGCCAATTAGGCAATTCTGATGTTTTCTATTAAATATATCTTCATTGATATTCTTTTCATTCATCTTTGTTGATATTTTGAATCTGCTGATTTGTTGTTTAACACTATTACGTGTTATATTTACCGTTATCCGATTCTCTTCTAGAAGAGTTGGGTAGACGGAATCTATTGTGATTGTCATCCATTCATATTTAATTATTATTGCTCCTGTGCACTAATAACTGAGTTTGAATTAGACTGACCCGTGTATTATTTTCTTTTGAATGTAATACTCGGGTCAGACTGAGTATTTACAGGTTGTTGATATCTTACTTTGGGTTGCTGTTAGAGCTGTGAAGTCTCTTCATATCTTTTGGAGTTTCCGTTGTTATTTAGTAGTCAGTGTATTTGTATAGGATGTTGTATATTCATGTATATCATTCACGATAATGTACTTGTATATGTAACTTCCAGAGTCGACAGTTGTAGTTGTATCATATGTATTGTATCACATGTATTATAACTGACATCAGTTATATATATACGAGACTTTCTGTTATATCTGTGTTCCGCATTTACATTATCTGTGTTATTATTATATATATTGTCCTAAACTATTATGAACCATCGTAGTTCGTTTTATACTGGAATTGGGTATGTCGATGGGAGTAAATAAATAAGAGATGAAAAATGAAAAATATAAATCACTCCTATCGAGGTAACCAATACTAGTGTAAGGCCTAACTACGGATGGCCGCTCCTATCCAGCCTTATTCTTCGTGATAACAGACAGTATTTCTTTTAATACTCTTTGTTATTGCGAGCATAGATGTGGGGCGTCATAATATGGGCTCCATACCATGATACCACCCTTTCCAGAAGGAAATGACATACCCTAAAGGGCACGACCCTCATAATCTAGCCGCATATTCCAGTTTTGACCATTTCCGGGGTGTGAGGTCTGACGAAGTCTCGTCCACAAAGCTACGCTTTTTCACAAAGCCACGCTTTGACCAACAAATGATCAATAAATAATCATCACACAACAACACTCAGCACGTCACATTACCAAATTAGGAATATATCGCTGATAACCTTCAACTACATAACCTCTGAGCTCGTATGTCTCAGTGAAGGGTGTTAAGCTAAGAGAATAAATTCTCCGACACCAACAGAAATGTATTTGAAAGAAATCTGCTTTATATCTTAAAATGTAATGTCAGACACGTAACCATACAAGTCTGTTCCGGGCTCGAACAGAACCGAAGGCACTTCAAAAGAAGCCCTTGCAATCCGGGTATTCACAATCCCGATCGAATTTCCCATCACAAAGGAAATCTCCATACCATAGCTAACGGTGCAGAGACAATGATAGGTCATCCTATCGTTATCACAAATACCCGGTCTTCATCACCGTTCATCAATGCTATCCATTACGTCGTATCACTATTCGGAATAGGTCATCTGAATAACGAGCGCAATAATTTAAAAATAAGTGTAGCATTCAATTTCAACCAATTCACAACAAATACCTATTTAAAGGTCAATATTTATAGTCGGTTATTTAACTATCAATCAATATTCACAACATTACCCGATTTCAAATAATTTCCAAAATATTTATTTTCAAAAATATCTTTACAAGATATATTTTCCACACTTCAACCATTTGAAAACAAATTTCAAATCATTTTTCACCTTTCAATCTTTGAAAACAAATTTCAAATCAATTTCCTTAAACGGAAACACTTCCAAATATTTATCCATTTTCAATTTAAAATGGTTCATTTAAATCTATCAAATAAATCCTTACCGATTTATTTTAAACTTACGTTCCAAATCCGTAAATTTATTTCCACACTTCAAAAATAAATCAATGTTTATTTTTAAACAAATTTCCCTTTCTTTTATAAATTCCATAGTGAATTTACATTTTCAAAATATCTATGAATATACGATTTCCAAATCGATTTCTAGTATTCATTTTCAATTTATCTTTAAAAGATAAAATCTCAAAACATTCACTTCATATTGGAAAAACATTTCCATACTTATTTAATAATAAGTAATTCACCAATCTATTTAATTTCAACACTTGGAAAATATTCAATATACTTAAGTCACAATTAAGTATATATTTTATTCTTTAAGGAAAACATTCTCTTAAACACATTTATTTGGGTCAAAACGAATGTTGCGTAAAACATCGTTAGACAACCCAAAATTGCTAGTATAGGGATTTGAAATTGAGATAGATATATAAACCCCAATATTATACAAAACTTTTCCTTTTGGAAATCATTTACTATAACAACAGTGCTATAGTCCATCATTTCCTTCTATTTCTCGAAAACGTCTATTTCAACAATGAATGTTGAAATTATGGTTTCGATACTTAACACATTTTAAAACATCTTTAAATCATTTTAATTTTATTTAAAATATCACTTTCCCGAATATTTCTTTAATATATTATTCACCGTTCAAAATCGTGAATATACTTCATTAACCAAATTCAATTTCTACATATTTTATTTAAAGGATTGTCCACTGTCCAAACCGTGGATATAGCTCCTTTAATAAGCTATAATAATTAACTTATCAAAATAAGTCGATTTCGGATTTATAAAACAACGTTTATAAATTCTATTTGTACTTTATAACAGCTAAATTCTATTTGTACTTTATAACAGCTTCACTTATAAAATCACTTTATTAATAAATTCTATCCATATCCCATTTACACGCCAAAATCCAATTTATAAGTTAATTACTTATATCTTTTATTTTACGAAATCTATTCATTTTATAACTTCACAATTTATAAATCTATAGGTTTCATTCACTTATGAAATCCATTTATACTTCATTTTAACACTTATAAAAACTCGTTTTATAATTCCAATATTTTAATTTTATAAATATCAATTTTATAAATCTTTTATATAAATCATTTATAATAGTTCAAAAATCCTAATTTAAACCATTTTATAAATTAATCAACTACTTATTTCAAAAAAAATCACATTTCGGTTATATTTCACAAAAATCATAACTTTTATAACATAAAAATTACAACGTTTATTTATTTAAAATGAATCAATTCCAAAATTAAATTTTATTATGAATCATCAACTTAAAATTTCAAAAATCAAATTTTATTTATTTTCGACATCTAACAATACCCAAAATATATTCGGCTAAATTTTAGCCTTTAACGATTTTAATCACAAAGATAATCACGCGGATTATAAATAGATCAACACACAATATTGAGACCAATTCAATCATTTGAGGAATCCAGTTGGATCCCTCCAACCTGTTTCCTTGCATCCAAGATGTTAGCACAATACCAATTCGGCTTAGAGACGGAATATCGCGGTATATGGGATTTATAAAATACTATCCGCTATTATGCGGCGCAATAGGGTCTCATCCGCTATATAATGCGGGAAAATCAACTCTAAATACATATATAATTCCAATTTCATTCAAGTTGGAATTATCGCGGTATATGTTTTTTAATAAATAACATCCGCTTAATATACGGCGTACAGGGTCTATTTCAATACAACAGATAATAATTATCATCCAATCACACAATCAAGCAATTTTAAATCTAACTATTTAAAATTTAAATCTAAACAATTTGATTGAGTGTGAAGTTCTCACCTTGAGTTTCCGATAATAGTTGTAGCGTTTTATTTCAAATAA
The DNA here is from genome assembly GCA_030765085.1 of Allium cepa. Lineage (NCBI taxonomy): Eukaryota > Viridiplantae > Streptophyta > Magnoliopsida > Asparagales > Amaryllidaceae > Allium > Allium cepa. Next base: position 575,841,181 of record CM060945.1, on the reverse strand, counting down.
AATCAAACGTGCGTTTAATTTACCCAAAATTATCACTAGCTCCAAACGACTCCAAACGACTCCAAACATGCTCCACTGCGTAGTGCTCGTCCATACGATTGCAACGCAATTCGTTTCGCGCAATTCCGACCTCGTACGACCAAGTTACAATATTTTAAAGTTTACACAATTTACAATATAACAATGTACAATTTATATTTCATTTTTTTAACCTCACTCCATCCTGGCCGTTCGTTCTGTTTGGAAGCATCAGGGTTGCACTTCCCCTTTTCTTCCCCCACGCAAAAAAACTTCCCAGGCACGAACAAACGTTCGAACAACCCATTGTGTAACGACCCGTAAATTTCGACAATTTAATTTGTTTATTTAATAGGATTTTTGTAATTTATTTTAGTAGAAACAATAAAAGGGATAAATAAATGTTAAAATGAAGGCTAAAATAAATTATGTAAATGGTGACTTTAAAACCTATTTATAGATATTTGAATAAAATTCAAATGAATTAAGTAGAAAAAGGATTCTTACCTGGATATAAAATTTAATATGAGAAATTTATGACAATATTAAATTGATTTAATGCAATAAAAGAGTGTAAATGGTAATTGGAATAAATCAAGGAATCATGTTAATGCAAGTTAATAATTTATGACTTGAATGAAATTCCAATTCAATAAAATCATTTAAATGTTATGATTTGATTTTAAATGGAATATGAGAAAAACAAATGTAAGGATTTGATTAATATATATGTTATTTATTTAGGGTATTGAATAAAATTGGGAATCCAATGGTAATAATGTTGGTATTAGCTAATGAATTAAATTTCAATGCAATACCCATAAATGAATGGAATGAAATGAATGTATGTAAATGTATACTAGGTTATTTATCAAATAGAAGGAAAGAAAAGTAAATATCAAATTGATTGATGAATAAATATGCATTGAATAGTGATTGATTGTAAAGTTAATGGTAATTGTATAAAATCAATATAAAATAATGAATTGCCATAATTGCGGGTTGATAATAAGGTGTGGATGGGAAAGTGATTGTATGGTAAATGAATGGAATTCAAATTTATTGGAAAAAAGTAAATGGGTACTTAGTAATAAATTTAAACGGACTTAAAAGTGGAATTTATTTAATTAATAGATATAACGGATAAGGATATACTTATAAATCTGGGATTGAGAGTTTTACCACAACTATTGTGAGTTATATACTTAGTTCGTTCAATTAAACCAGAAACCATTGCAATAAATATAAATTTAATGTTATGCAATTGAGATAAACAATTGAAAAATGTTAAAGTATCTGGATATGTATATACTAAAATAAATGGTACCCAAGATGGTAATATGATAAATAGTGAATTTAAGAATGGGAATCAGGATTTATTTATTTATATGGGAACTTAAATTCTAATAATTGAATTTAATTACAATTAAATGAGATTGAATATAGTTAAATAATTCGTTATTTGAAATAAAGATAATATGAGAAAGTTGTGTGATAATTTGGAATTCAATATTTAATCCATCAATTTAAAGATAATAAATGGAAAGTAAATTTAATTTAATTATTGGAAATTTAATTTATAATTTGATGAAATTGATGAAATTTGGGAATTTCTAAATGTTAATTCGACAAGTTAAATTTTGTTAAATTTGTATAGGTGATTGAAAAATTTATAATAATAAGAATCGTCAATTATCAAAGAGGAATGGAAAATTTGATTTAATTAACTAACGTTTAATTTTTTAATCAATATAAAAATAGCCATTTTAGCCACGGACTCGGATTTCAACGAAACCAGTTTCATCGGATTCGTAACAGTGCATTATTGTAGGGTTTCAAGTTTCGTAACGATCGGACTTGTCGTTTAATCGTACGAACGCGAAACGCCTTGAAATCGATTTAATTGAAATCAATTTGAAATTAATTTGAAATTAATTTGAAAATATTGATTTCAGCATAACTTCTTCAGACGATGGAATTTGGACGTGAAACTTTTTCCATCGCGTTCAGAATATTTTAAAATACCTATTTGGATATATGGGTTGACCCAATTTCGTTCCGGAGCCGAAACGGGCTTTTTGGGTCAATTATCGTTCAGCACGTTTCTTTATCGGATCCATCTACTCTAATTCTGACCTACCTATATAAACTCTGTTGTAAACCCTAGCATCTATTCTCATTTGTTGTACGTTCATTTCCTTAGCTCCTCCTCTTCCCAACAGCTGCAAACCCTAACCTAGATCCAATTTCAAATTCAAATCAAAAGTCAAAAATTTAAAGTCCTCAGAAAAATCTCAAAAAAATATATGTTGAAGATTTCATCGATACGAATCTGCGTGTTGTTTTTGTTTTTGCAATTGATACTCGAGTCAGCGGCAAATCACGGTCAAAACCAGGAAATTCGAAACCCTAAGTCAATTTAGGCGTTTTCAATTGGAACGACGATTGGCAAATCGGTTTCTAGGTTTGATGGAGATCGGGGAGGGGAGTCGTTTGGTGGTGATCGCAGCTTCAATTGATGGCTGAGGCGTTTGATTTTGGGCAATTAGGGTTTCGTCCAAGGGTGGAAAACGGCGGCGGCTGCTCTTGAGTTCGCGAGTTCGTGATGATGGGGGGGCCGTAGGCTGGTCGCGTGGGTCACGGCGACGTCAGGGACGGTGGCGGCGATCGGCTCAGGAGGTGGCGGCACGAGTTCCTAGGTCGCAAATTAGGTTTATTCCGTGCGTCCCTGTTACACGTGAAGGTTACGTGTAAGAGAAGGGTGAGCTTTGTTTATTTTTATTTATTTATTTTTATTTAAGTTTCAAATCATTTAAATCGAAAAGCTTTTGCATACATGATCAGTTTGACGCTTCATTATTATTATTATTATTATTATATGGTTCCACTACACACTGTATTCCGCTGCATTGATATTTATTAGTATGTGAACTCTGATATTTATTGTATAAAGAAGAATCAAATGTTTTGTAAACAGTTTTATGAACTGTATATTGATTATTATATTTTATGTTTCTTTTTATTTCTTTCTCGTTTTTCTTATTTACCCCATAACAATCCGCCCTTCCGTATGGTTTGAATTGGCACATGTGTCGATTTAAAGCTTGCGAAATGGCGGGATGTTACATCTGGTATCAAAGCTTTGGTATAGCGATAAACCTTAGCTTTGTGGGGTTTGACTCTTTATTAATGGGTGTAATACCCTATGATGAGTCGCTGAGTGTATATATATGAGAGAGCGTATTTGTTAGTGTTATTAGAAGGTTTTAATATCGTGTTAATCTGTTCCGTTTTGTATTTATAAATTCTGGTTGGTGCATGGGACGCTATGACATCAATAGGGATTTCTAAACACTTAATTGGACAGACCGACATAATAATTGGTTTCAGTATAGGTGAATGAAATAATATTGCCTATTATATTTTCTATATATAAAATAATTTTTTAATGATATATATATATATATATATAGATTTGGTTGGAATATATTGGTTTTTAGGTAATGAAATTTATAAATAATAGTGAAATAAGATTGAAAATAAAATAAATCAAATTGGAAATTTTAGAACTTAAGTCCTGGGGATTTTGAAACTTTGTTTTGAATGATTTTGAAATATAGTAATAATATCTTAAAAGTAATTTTTGATATAAATATTTCATATAAATTGGAAGAATTGTTTTAAAGAAGATTTTGGAAAAAAAATAGTTATGTACTTCCCTCTCTGTCGCTGGAAAATAATTTCGGTGATGAGTGCACGCACCATCGATATTCCATTTCGAGTTTCAAAGTAGGAAGGCCACTGTAGTAGTGTACTACTGATTTATTTTGATAAAAAAATATAAATTTTTAAATTGTTTTAAATATAATTGGATATATAAATTGTAAGTATATATATATTTATCTATTATTTTAAAATGATTTGAATTAAACCCGGTATTTAGTTCTTAAGTTCCAATTAATTAATAGTTTTAGTTAGTGTAGTGAAATGGAATTTAACTAATAACTAAAACCTCTAAATGAAATAAGTAGTGTAATGCTAAGTTATAAATGAGATTAATAGAAAGTTGAACTTGTAACTTATAAGACAAAAGATAAAAATTTTGACCATCTAATTTATTAAAAGAAATAAGATAAACTTGTATAAGTTTCAATTACATTCTTAAAAAGCATATATATAACTTACCGAATATAAAAGTTGAAATGTTAATAAGAAAATGTAATAGAACTTTACAAGTAAAAGTAGGTAATGAAAGTGTTCAATAAATTTCTTTTATTTATAAGAATTAATGTTATAGAGTTATAAACTTAAGTATAATTAAAATGCTACTAATATAATATAATAGGAAGGTAAGTAATATAAATAAATGATTGTAAACCTTAGTAAATGAATTAATATGCAAAGAAATTGAATTAAACTTGAATAGCATGAATATTAATAAATGAAATTATGTAATAATTGATAAATGATGGCATTAATGAATGAAATTAATAGTAAGTAGAAAAGAAGAATGCATTAAATATATGATTATAGACTAAAGTTAATGCATTAAGATGATAAGTAAATGAAATGGAGAAATGAATGAATGTAATGCAAATAAATAAATAAATGAAGATGAAAATTTGCAAGAAATAAATGAAAATTAAGAGAAATCATTATATGAATAAAAATAACCGTCGAACGAATTTAGAAATAAAAATAACCGCAAGCGCACGGTGTACGAATGTAGCACGCGGCGAATACGGGTCGATCCACAGGGAATTGTTGATTTAAATTTCCTACTCAATCAAATTATACCAAAGTCGAGAATGTGTTTAAGCTAGAAAATGAGAAAATAAACTAACTAACAAAAAGAAAAGAAATGCAAATATGAGAGTTAAATGTCAATTTAGAGAATAAATCCACTCTCTAGATCATGTAGTTCAACACATGAAATCATGATCTCTCTGTTATGGTTATTAGTGTTTTAATTGATGTGTTTATCATAACTATGACATATTTGAGCTATTGATTAGCCAACATAAGCCATCAAACTATAACACACCACTTAAAACACTTACTTACGTTCATGAAAATTGATAAAGAAAATGAGAATGAAATCTATTTTAAGTATGGCCTATTAACTATTGATTAGAAACATAGACCATCAAATTTTAATTTCAAATCACTTTCTTATGCCATAATCATATATTGATGAAGAGGCATTTGTGTTAGTGATTGTTTATGCATAGCATATTTGGTATCAACAATATAGACTATCAAATTCAAAGAAAAAACAACAAATAAAACCACTTCTATCATCATCATTAAGCACAAAAAGAGAGCATGAATTAACAAAATGTTGAAGCTACATTAATTAGAGAGCTTCATTACCCCTAAATTGAAGGGGTTTAGCTTCCCATATTTGTCATTTTATTAACAAATGTAGCTAACAACATGAAAGCAAAATGAAGAGGAAAAAGAGAGCAAAATGAAAAGATAAGCTAATTAACTCGCATAAAAGAAAAGAGATCTACACTACAACATAAAAAAGAGGCATGTAAAAGGAAAGAGCATGTATTAATAACATAAAAAAGGAAAATTACATGAAAATAAAAATGGCTAAGTAGCCATGAAAAGAGAAAGAGAGCTTTCTTTTTATTTTTGATCTAAACTAAACTAAAGAGAAGGAGGCCTAAGAGAGACTAAGAGAAGAGATACTAACTAAGAGGAGAGAGTTACATGAAACATATGGGTATTTATACATGTATGGAACCCTAATTCATATTTTTGGGGAGTGCCCAAAATGTCCATGAGGTAGTGTGGCCACCAAGTAACCATTAACTTCCACTAATCATCCATTAAGTATGCATGAAGATGTAATGGCCATAAGCATGTGGATTAGCTTCTAATTTTTACATGAAGGAAGTTGGGTAGGTGGGGTCCTCCATTATCATGCCTTTAAATAATTTCCATCTTCATTTGTTCTATTCACTCTTGTGCATACATATATTTTCATGAAGCCACAATTTTAATTCCTACAAAATACATAGAATTTTCAATTAAATTTTCACAAATTAATAAATGCACAAAAAAGACAATTTTGTCCCTATATGAAGATGAATATGTGGCAATTTGAAAATAATTTGAATTTGGTTTAAACAAGTTAAAATACCCAATATGATCATTTATTTAATTTAAATAGAATAAATATGGTGGTAAAAATATGCACATCTACATGCACATCAAAAGGAAATCAAACAATAAATATTTTGAAATGAAATTTATAAAAATTGACTAGATATATTGATTGGAATTCTTGTTTGTTTTGGTTTAGGGTTGTCTGGGTAAGGATACTTTAAATTTGGATTGGACGAATGAATAATCTACTGGTTTTATCTAAGACTGTTGAGTTAATGGTGCACTTAGTAGTTTATTTTACATTCTGCAAAATTTAAAAATTTAAAACCGTACAAACATTTGATTTATTTGATGTGAATGAATGATTGATTTGTGTTGATTTTTATATGATGGTTGTATGACTTGTTGCAAGTGATTGATGTTTGTATTGATTTGTTTGTTATTGTTTGAAACAACTTTAAATATTTCATTTTATATAATTGTTAAACTTTTTGGAAATATATAAGTGAAATACAGGTTATGGAAGCAATTGCTATTGCTTTTGGTTTCATAATTAAGCGTTAATTGCCCGACAAGTAGGTACGTTTTGGATTACGATTTATAGCGTATTATATTGTTTTCCTGGGTTGGGATATATATTATTTTGGAAAATATATGTTATATATTGTTATATTTGATATTATGTTTTTTCCTGAGCCTCTCCGTACAAAGGAGACTCTGCCAAAAAAGTTCATAAATTTTGGACTTAGAAAAATTTTGAAAATATTTTCCAAACTTTATTAATAAAAAGATTTAATGGTTATATAAATCGGTATATTTTATTTAAAATTATTTTATTTTGTAAATTTGTTTGTTTATAAATTTATTATTTAAATAAGATATATGGATTTCTTAAGTCTTCTTTTCCCTTCATATATATATATATATATATATATATATATATATATCACAGATAATTTGTGACGCCCCACCTCTATACCCACGCTAGACAAGAACATTACGGTGAATGCTGTCGACTAGCACGGAGAATAAGGCTGTTGAGGAGCGACCATCCGTGTAATTCCTTTGTGCGAGCATCGATATGTCAGATAGTATGACATGCAATACTTTATCAAGAGGAAATCCGACATACCGACACAAACTCAAAGCTACTACACAGTGGCTATAATATCTTCGGAAACAAATACAGAAATAAACATAACATAAATCAGTCACAGACAATTCATATCACAAAGGCGGAAATAGATATGAATATTACACTAATAAGTGTACATCAGAGTAGCGGTCTAAAAAGATCCACAATATCACAAAAAAATAGTTACATGAACTACACAAAAGAATAAGTATACATTATGGAGTCTATATCTCGAATGTATACACCAAAACAAACTACTAATCTAAGTAGTAAGCCAAAAGTCAGAGAAATCAATCCCAAGTGAGAGGTCAAGCAGAAGCACCTGTAACATCTCGGTCTGACCCGAGTATTATTTAATAAGAAAATAATAAACGGATCAGTTTAACTATAGATATCAGATGAAACGATATAGAATAAGATATATGACCAAACACATAATAATCACAATTCCAAGCTGTGATATATATAAGTAATTGAAAATCAACGAGAGATTAATCAATATCACCAAATCTACACAAGAATCAAAGAAATGCCATACTCCTTATTTCGTTCATCAAACCACAAATATTGACGATTATATCAAAGTCAATCACAAAAGTCAATGACACACAAATTCACCAATACACAAATATTGATAAAACTAATCAATGGAAATCACGAAAATTGGTGAAGCACAAATTCTAGAAATCATCTCAAGAAATCCAGTAAATGACACACAAATTCACCTATGCACAAAAATTGATAAATCATATCAATAGAAATCACAAAAATAGGTGAAGAAGGAAATTCCAGAATTCGACACACGAAAACCAGAAATCACACAAAATAGGGGGGAGGCTTATCACACGAACGGGAGCATGAAAACTCACCAACAGCTGTAACACACGAACGAGAAGCTATCTCATGGTAGCTAGCCATTAATTTGACACACGAATGGTCCGAAGACCGTGGGTTGCTACCCCACCAATTTGAGTCGAAACTGCACAAAACGGGGTTTAGTCTACCTCGCAGACAAAGAGACATCGCACATTGCTAGTATAAATCACAAAAATGATCGTCATGATCAACGAGTAGTGTCGATTACAGTAAGCTAGTAAATATATGAGCTTAGCATCATGTCCCATAACCACTAGCTTAACTTAAATATTTACGAACAAATTGTAGATCTCCACTATAAAATTGTCACAAGAGTTTCAATCTAACAAGTCCAAGAATTAACCAACAAAGTGAACGCAAGCGTTTCATACCACTTGTTTTACTAAGTCGTTTAATTAGATTTCTCATACGAGTGAGGTAAAGGTTTGTGTATACTAGTAGATCGAAAAACGGTTTTATAAACGAGTTTGATATTGAAAATATAGTTGAAATCGTTTGAAGAAAGAGTTTTGATATTTAATACTAGTATTGAAACCTTTATATTTTTAAAGTGACAAATCACAAAAATGATTGTAGAACAATCAATCACTAAAATTCACATTCGAAGACTTGAATAAAATCCAAAGAAATCGATACCAAATCCATAGAAATGGATATTTCCAAAAAGATCCATAAAAAGAAGTTATCAAAGTCGACAATAAGTGATAACGATTAATAGGATCGCTAAAATCGATAAACAATGGAAATTCACACAAAACAGCCTGAATAGGCAAAAATAAACATTTCCAGACGTCTGATTTGGAATCCAGGCATCAGGATTTGTTCTCTGGAAATAACCCAGAGAACACCCAGACGTCTGAAACCTCAAGTCAGACGTCTGAGACCTATCCAGACGTCTGGTTTGATGGTTCAGACGTCTGAAAATAGTCTGTGGGTTTTTTTTATAATATGCGTGCATACATTTTTACTTTCCAGGTCCAAACCAGACGTCTGGACTTGGTCACCAGACGTTTGGTCGCCTGGTCTAGGCAACAATTTGCCTAGGCCAAAGTGGCCAAAACGTATCGGGAGCGATCGGACGAGCAACGACGACTAAGGATTTATGCCTAGCGACAACCCGGTCTTATAGGCTCTCCGAAACACCTCTTAAAGCATGATCAAACATCAAAGTTTGGATTTTTAAAGATTTGACTACAAAACACCAAAAATTGAAATATTCACCAAGTCAATCCAAACCAAAAGCAAATGCACATGAATAATTGTTAGGAATTCATACCTAACAACCAAAGATACTTATGGTCATAGATGTGAGATAAAAATCTCACCTTTTCACAAAATCAAACAAGAAGAAGCTTGAAAGCAAATGGAGAATCAACCTCTCTTCAACACAACCCAATTGAGCTTGAATCTAAGCTCAAAAACAAGAACATTCCCAAAATTAGGTTTAGGAATTTCTGAAATTGGTAAGAGAATAAGTTGGAGAAGAAGAAGAGAAGCTTACCAATGGGTTCTTCTTGAGTTTGGAGCTAGGAATTTGATTTGCAAGAGAAACTAGGGTTTTGAAGTTTTTAATTTCCAATCTCTCCCACCATTAATGTTATAAAAACTGAAAAGAGAAGAGAATGAGGGTGAGTGGGGAAGAGTGGCTCAGATTTGAGCATAAGTTAACATAGGGCTGAGCCCAAAACCAAACCCAAAGTGAAAAGTAGCAAAAATCAACTTTCTCCAAACATATCGAAGCTTATACTCAAAAAGGTCACAAACGGCATTTTAAACTCAATGGGAGTGGTCCCGAGTCCTAATTCGACCGTATGCAAAAAGTAGCTTTTCGGACTAAAATCCGACTAACGATAAAATGTTTAAATAAAATATTTAAATATAAAATCGATAAATATGCGGGTTGTTACAGACTCCCCTCCTTAAAGAAATTGCATCCTCGCAATATTTAAGAAGAGAACATAAAGTAACAACCATAAAAGCATATTCAATCACAAAAGAAACTTGAAATAAGAAGTTCACCTCAAAGAGCACGAGATAGTAAGTCCGGATGTGTTCGCTCGATGTACTCTCTAGATTACCAAGAACAATCCTTAGGATTTGAAGACCATTGAACTTTAACAGGCGAAACATCTTTATTTCGAAGTCGTTTGACTTCCGAAGCAATGATACGAATAGGATGTTGCTCATAAGTTAAATTAGGCGAAACTTCAATCTCTTCCACAATACCGGGCTCAAGAACAGAATCGGAATCTCGAAGACATTTCCGAAGTTGAGAAACGTGAAACACGTCATGGATAGCAAAAAATTGAGTCGGTAATAAAAGGCGATAAGCCATGGAACCAATACGTTCAATGATAGGAAATGGCCCAATATATCGAGGCGCCAATTTTCTCGATCGACTGAAACGTACAACACCTTTCATAGGTGAAACACGAATGAACACAAGATCTCCCTCAGAAAATTCTAACTTCCTTCTCCGGTTATCGGCATAGGATTTTTGCCTACTCTGGGCTTCTTTCATCCTATGACGAATAAGATCAATCTTTTCTGTGGAATCACGAATAAAATCTGGACCTAAAACCAGCTTCTCACCGGCCTCAAGCCAACAAGAAGGAGATCGGCATGGCCTTCCATAGAGTGCCTCAAAAGGTGCCATACCAATACTAGATTGGAAGCTATTATTATAGGAAAATTCAACAAGTGAAATATGATCTTCCCAACTTCCACCAAAATCAAGAACACAAGCACGAAGAAGATCTTCAAGAGTTTGATTCACACGCTCGGTTTGTCCATCGGACTGGGGGTGATAAGCGGTGCTAAAATTAAGCTTCGTTCCTAAAGCTTTTTGAAGACTCTTCCAAAATCCACTAGTAAACAATGGATCATGATCGCTAACAATAGAAGTAGGAACTCCATGCAATTTAACAATTTCTTTGATAAAGATTTTGGCCAAAAGAGGAACGGTTCGATTAGATCGAACGGGAATAAAATGGGCAGATTTAGTAAGTCTATCAACGATCACCCATAAGCTATCATGACCCGAACGAGAACGGGGAAGGCCGTCAATAAAATCCATGGAAATTTGATCCCACTCCCAAATAGGTATTTCTAAAGGTTGCAATAACCCACCGGGCCTTTGATGTTCGGCTTTAACGAGTTGGCAAGTCATGCAACGCTTAACGAAGTTAGCGATGTCAAGTTTCATTCCCTCCCAATAATAAAGTCGCTTCATATCCGCGTACATTTTACTACTACCGGGATGAATGGTGAATTTAGAACGATGTGAATCTTCTAAAATATCTTTACGAAGATCACTAATATTTGGCACGATGAGTCTACCAAATCTCTGAACGCCGCCACGAGAATCGATATCAAAGTCTTTCAATCCTTCAATATCAATCTTATCCTTAATATTTTGGCTAAGAAGAGCCAATTCGGGATCTAGCCTTTGAGCTTCAAGAATGCGGTCTAAAAGAGAAGGATGAGCCTCAAGGCTACATAAAACAAGAGATGAACATAAATCGGGAACACGCTCTCGAATCTCACAAGTGGTTAAGATCTCGAGATCGTTCCATTTGGATATCATCATAGAAACAACAGCTTGTTGTTTACGGCTAAGAGCATCGGCGACACGATTACCCTTACCGGGGGTATAAAGAATATCAAGATCATAAGGAGCAAGGAACTCGAGCCAACGCTGTTGACGCAAATTAAGTTCCTTTTGGGAGAATAAATACTTCAAGGACTTATGATCGGTATAAAGAACAAATTTCTCTCCTAAAAGATAATGACGCCAAATACGAAGGGCGAAAACAATAGCCGCGAGCTCTAAATCATGAGTGGCATATCTGGTCTCAGCAGGCTTCAACTGCCTAGAAGCATAAGCAATAACACGTTCTCTTTGCATGAGAACGGCACCCAAACCAACGCGACTAGCATCGGTATAGACAACGAAATCTTGATTCCCCTCGGGAATAACGAGAATAGGAGCATCAGAAAGAAGTTCTTTTAATTTCTGAAAAGAAGCTTCACATTTGTCCGACCAAATGTATTTATACCTTTCTTCGTCAAGCCAGTGAGAGGCACGACAATCTTGGAAAAGTCTTTGATAAAGCGACGGTAATAGCCCGCCAATCCAAGAAAACTACGAATCTCTGTCACACTCTCCGGTCTCTTCCAATCTTGAATCGCTTCAATCTTTGAAGGATCCACGGAAATTCCGGATTCGGAAATAATATGACCGAGAAATTTCACACGAGATTGCCAAAAGTGGCATTTAGAAAATTTTGCCTTTAATTGATTACTCCTAAGAGTTTCCAACACAATCCGAAGATGTTTTTCATGCTCCTCCTCGGTTTTTGAATACACAAGAATATCATCGATAAAGATGAGAACAAACCGATCGAGAAAGTCTTTGAAAACTCTATTCATAAGGTCAACGAAATAGGCCGGGGCATTCGTCAAACCAAATGGCATTACAAGCCATTCGTAAGATCCATATCGAGTACGGAACGAGGTCAAAGGAATACTATTCTCTGCAATACGAAGCTGATGAAATCCAGTAGCTAAGTCTAATTGTGAAAAGACCTTAGCACCACTAAGCTGATCGAATAGATCATCAATCCGAGGTAAAGGATATTTAATTTTGATAGTAAGATCATTAAGCTTGCGGTAGTCAACGCAAAGCCTAAGTGTTCCATCAGATTTCTTCACGAAAATAGCCGAAGCTCCCCAAGGCTAGGAACTAGAGCGAATAAATTGCTTCGTCTCCAATTCAGATAATTGTTTACGCATCTCCTCGTTTTCTTTATTGGACATACGATAAGGAGGACGAGTGATAGGTTGAGCTCCAGGAATAAGATTAATTCTGAACTTAATTGCTCGCTTAGGTGGTTATCCTAAAACGGGCTCGAATATGTTGAAAAATTCACAAGCGACGTGAATAAGAGAAATAATATCACCCTCGTCGTCATCATCGTCATCACGAGGATTTAAAGAATACAAAGATGTAACCAAGCTGGAATCTGAATCTTTAAGATTAATAGAAATATGCTTAACAGATTGAGGATGTCGAAGATGAATAGTCCGCTCAGGACATAGGATATGGGCTTCATAATGGTTAAGCCAATCCATTCCCAAAATCATTCCAAAGCCTAAATAACGCATGACATGCAAATCGGCTAGGAAAGGAAAATCACACAAAATAATCTCGACATCTTTACACAATAAACTGATTGTTGCGGATCCACCAACCGGATTCGCAATTCTCAAAGAAGTCATTAAACACAAAACATCCAAAGAAAAAGTATCTACAAGTTCTTTTGATATAAAAGAACGGGACGCACCCGTATCAAAAAGAACTCGAATAGGATGATCACGAAATAAAATAATTCCATCCAGAATAGAATGAGAAATACCTTGGCCACGAGATGTGTTGCCAGGGGCTTGAGCAACATTAAGCTTTCCCTCTTTTCTAGTTTGAAGTTTGGGACACACATGCATAAAATGGTCCGGGCTCTTGCAATAGCGACAAGTACGAGGCTTTGAAAACTTGTTCGCAAAATGGTCTCTGGAACCACAATTATAGCATTTCCCTTGAGTAGAGGAAAAGGTCTTTTCAGCAGGAGTTGCTTGCCTCCCTTTCTTATTGGGATAAGGGCCTTTGAATTTGTTTGGCCTCTTCTTGTTGTTGAAGTTTGGTTTGGAACCCACCACTTCAACATCATTCTCCTTATCCGCCTCTTCAAGACGAAGAGCAATATCAACGAGTTGGTCGAAAGAAACTTCTAACTTTAGAAGTAATGGCTTCTTGAGATTTTTGTTTAAGCCATAGACGAATCTCTGGTTCTTCTTTAAAGGGGTGTTGATATATTCAACCCCATATTTGGAAAGCGACTCGAAAGAGGCGACGTAATCAGTCACGGAGGACTCACCTTGAACAAGGTCTATAAATCGTCGAGCCAATGTCACTTTCTCAGCTTCCGGTACGAATTTCAACTCGAAGCGTTCTCGGAATTTCTCCCAAGTGAGATCCGCTTCATTAGTTTCAGAAATAAGAAGCTCGTACCAGTCCGATGCTCTTTCTCGGAGCATACTTGAGGCCACCTGAACTCGGTGAAGGTCAATAAGATTCATGCGAGAAAAGATTCGATCGCATAACCTTAGCCAAGCCTGTACTTCAATAACAGTTTTGGAACCTTTGAACGACTCCCCACCCAAATTAGTGTAATCGCTACACAAGCGTGCAAATCCCGACTTTGGGTGAGTAGGTTCCGGGTTAGCTCCAGCTGCTTGAGCATTTGTCACTAAATCAAGAAGCTGTTGAGCAGTCATAAAAACTCCATCTTGGGGTGGAGTGCTAGATGGCACGGCTCTGGGGCAGCTTGGTCTAGACATTTCTATTCCTTTAGAAAGAAAGAAGAAGAAGAAAAAGGTTATTCACCAAATTGAATATCAAGCAATCTTGATAGATAAACAAGGAATCATAAGGAAAATAGGATGAATCGGTACGAAGACTCGAATTAAATCCTAAAGCACGACTCCTAAGATGGACTTAGGACAATGATCTTTATTATAATATTCCATATTGTTCCGAAGTTTGGCTCTGATACCAAGCTGTGACGCCCCACCTCTATATCCACGCTAGACAAGAACATTACGGTGAATGCTGTCGACTAGCACGGAGAATAAGGCTGTTGAGGAGCGACCATTCATGTAATTACTTTGTGCGAGCATCGATATGTGAGATAGTATAACATGCAATACTTTATCAAGAGGAAATCCGACATACCGACACAAACTCAAAGCTACTACACAGTGGCTATAATATCTTCGGAAACAAATACAGAAATAAACATAACATAAATCAGTCACAGACAATTCATATCACAAAGGCGGAAATAGATATGAATATTACACTAATAAGTGTACATCAGAGTAGCGGTCTAAAAAGATCCACAATATCACAAAAGAATAGTTACATGAACTACACAAAAGAATAAGTATACATTATGGAGTCTATATCTCGAATGTATACACCAAAACAAACTACTAATCTAAGTAGTAAGCCAAAAGTCAGAGAAATCAATCCCAAGTGAGAGGTCAAGCAGAAGCACCTGTAACATCTCGGTCTGACCCGAGTATTATTTAATAAGAAAATAATAAACGGATCAGTCTAACTATAGATATCAGATGAAATGATATAGAATAAGATATATGACCAAACACATAATAATCACAATTCCAAGCTGTGATATATATAAGTAATTGAAAATCAACGAGAGATTAATCAATATCACCAAATCTACACAAGAATCAAAGAAATGCCATACTCCTTATTTCGTTCATCAAACCACAAATATTGACGATTATATCAAAGTCAATCACAAAAGTCAATGACACACAAATTCACCAATACACAAATATTGATAAAACTAATCAATGGAAATCACGAAAATTGGTGAAGCACAAATTCTAGAAATCATCTCAAGAAATCCAGTAAATGACACACAAATTCACCTATGCACAAAAATTGATAAATCATATTAATAGAAATCACAAAAATAGGTGAAGAAGGAAATTCCAGAATTCGACACACGAAAACCAGAAATCACACAAAATAGGGGGGAGGCTTATCACACGAACGGGAGCATGAAAACTCACCAACAGCTGTAACACACGAACGAGAAGCTATCTCATGGTAGCTAGCCATTAATTTGACACACGAATGGTCCGAAGACCGTGGGTTGCTACCCCACCAATTTGAGTCGAAACTGCACAAAACGAGGTTTAGTCTACCTCGCAGACAAAGAGACATCGCACATTGCTAGTCTAAATCACAAAAATGATCGTCATGATCAACGAGTAGTGTCGATTACAGTAAGCTAGTAAATATATGAGCTTAGCATCATGTCCCATAACCACTAGCTTAACTTAAATATTTACGAACAAGTTGTAGATCTCCACTATAAAATTGTCACAAGAGTTTCAATCGAACAAGTCCAAGAATTAACCAACAAAGTGAACGCAAGCGTTTCATACCACTTGTTTTACTAAGTCGTTTAATTAGATTTCTCATACGAGTGAGGTAAAGGTTTGTGTATACTAGTAGATCGGAAAACGGTTTTATAAACGAGTTTGATATTGAAAATATAGTTGAAATCGTTTGAAGAAAGAGTTTTGATATTTAATACTAGTATTGAAACCTTTATATTTTTAAAGTGACAAATCAAAAAAATGATTGTAGAACAATCAATCACTAAAATTCACATTCGAAGACGTGAATAAAATCCAAAGAAATCGATACCAAATCCATAGAAATGGATATTTCCAAAAAGATCCATAAAAAGAAGTCATCAAAGTCGACAATAAGTGATAACGATTAATAGGATCGCTAAAATCGATAAACAATGGAAATTCACACAAAACAGCCTGAATAGGCAAAAATAAACATTTCCAGACGTCTGATTTGGAATCCAGATGTCTGGATTTGTTCTCTGGAAATAACCCAGAGAACACCCAGACGTCTAAAACCTCAAGTCAGACGTCTGAGACCTATCCAGACGTCTGGTTTGATCGTTCAGACGTCTGAAAATAGTCTCTGGCTTTTTTTTATAATATGCGTGCATATATTTTTACTTTCCAGGTCCAAACCAGACGTCTGGACTTGGTCACCAGACGTCTGGTCACCTGGTCTAGGCAACAATTTGCCTAGGCCAAAGTGGCCAAAACGTATCGGGAGCGATCGGACGAGCAACGATGACTAAGGATTTATGCCTAGCGACAACCCGGTCTTATAGGCTCTCCGAAACACCTCTTAAAGCATGATCAAACATCAAAGTTTGGATTTTTAAAGATTTGACTACAAAACACCAAAAATTGAAATATTCACCAAATCAATCCAAACCAAAAGCAAATGCACATGAATAATTGTTAGGAATTCATACCTAACAACCAAAGATACTTATGGTCATAGATGTGAGATAAAAATCTCATCTTTTCACAAAATCAAACAAGAAAAAGCTTGAAAGCAAATGGAGAATCAACCTCTCTTCAACACAACCCAATTGAGCTTGAATCTAAGCTCAAAAACAAGAACATTCCCAAAATTAGGTTTAGGAATTTCTGAAATTGGTAAGAGAATAAGTTGGAGAAGAAGAAGAGAAGCTTACCAATGGGTTCTTCTTGAGTTTGGAGCTAGGAATTTGATTTGCAAGAGAAACTAGGGTTTTGGAGTTTTTAATTTCCAATCTCTCCCACCATTAATGTTATAAAAACTGAAAAGAGAAGAGAATGAGGGTGAGTGGGGAAGAGTGGCTCAGATTTGAGCATAAGTTAACATAGGGCTGAGCCCAAAACCAAACCCAAAGTGAAAAGTAGCAAAAATCAACTTTCTCCAAACATATCGAAGCTTATACTCAAAAAGGTCGCAAACGGCATTTTAAACTCAATGAGAGTGGTCCCGAGTCCTAATTCGACCGTATGCAAAAAGTAGCTTTTCGGACTAAAATCCGACTAACGATAAAATATTTAAATAAAATATTTAAATATAAAATCGATAAATATGCGGGTTGTTACATAATTAATTACATTCATCCCAGTTAAATGAATTACAAATCACAACACAATCAGAATATCTCACAAAGCATCACATATCAGGGATATCAAACAATTTGAAAATTAATTCAATTCAACATCTAGTATAATCCAAACATCCATTAGTAGGCTCAATTTATTATCCGATTAATTTAAATCAGGTGAGTCGTCAATCATGGCTAATTAACATAAATAAATTTCAAATCATTTGATTGATTGTCGTTTAATCATTTATTACCTTAATAAATCAACCTTTAATTATAAATCAATTATCCTTCATTAGTGAATCAATTGACCTTTAATTATTAAACAAATCTTAGTTAATGACCTTCATCAACAACAAAAATTTCTTTATTTACTTTGTCCAAAAAATTTACATATATTAAATCATCATTGATTATAAATTAATTAAACGATAAGAACTCATTAATTTATCTTAATTATTTAATGAATTAAATGCTAATTGTAGCTTAATAGCTCTTACTTACAATTTAATGTTTCCTTATTCAATTAACTAAAAACTTAATTTGTAACTTTAAACTTACAGTTACTCATTTGATTATTACAAATCATTATTTATCTATTCAAATAAATTTAATAATTTATAAATTCCAATCATTAAATCTTCTTAAATTTAGGGTAAAACTCATTCTATTTAATGATTTAGTTATCACTTATAAACGTGTTTGAAAACATTCATTTCCAAATTTTCTTATAAATTTCATTTTAAGTTTCAGGATTCAAAATGAATACCAATTGATTTTTAATAAAGTTTTAGAACTAATTATTTTCTAAAGTATCACTTTTGTTATAAAGAAGTTTAAAGAATAAAAATCCTCCTCTCTTAGAATTAACATAACAAAGGGTGTTCTAACATTTTTAAACTTATTTAAATATTAAAATTTATAAAACTTCATTTTATTTCAAGAAAAAACTTCCATTTATTTCAAACTCAATTTCCAGATTTAAAACTTAGATTACATTTGTTTTAAAACTTTGCTTAACATTTTAAAATTCAGTTTGGAATTAAACATTACAGGTTTGAAAACCTGTAACACAACCTATAACTCGAGCCACTACCAATTTGCTTCGAGCCCAAACTGTCCTATCTTCGAGTCAATTATCAAGTTGCTCGAGAACAAAACCCCTGACCAAACCAAACATCCCCTAACAACGAGCAGTGCACCGTGCACATGCACAATGACGCCACACCTCATAGATCATCGCTGATGATCTCCTCCATTTATCGATCATCTTCTCACCTGCATCCCATCTACAAATCGCCACAAGAATCTTGAAATTGGACTCAAGATTTCAATTCCAAACCTCGAACAAAATTATGGAACCACCCTCACCACCAGGAATCGCCTCGACCTCGCGTTTCCGACAATTTGAACTTCTACAACCCCGACCAAGCCTTCACCACTCACCATACTACTATCACCCAAAGTGTCGTGCAACTCGATGCACGAGAAAAAACGCTTCGATCGATTTCCTGACCACCAAAAAAATTAGGTTTACTAACTTAAATCCCCCACCGCCATCACCTCGTCGAACCGGGACAACTCTAGCCATTTTCCCCAACACCACCTTAGGCTCCTCCACCTCCAGAACAGATCTCGACCACCACGAACCAGAGAATCACCAGAAATCGACGAAATTATGAAATCAAAGCGAACCCAAACTGCTCTCTCTCCCTTGATCTAAAAATTATGATTTTTACTTTAAAAATCATGTTTTTGTATGAGAATTCATTTTATATTCCTGAATTCATGAATTAAGAAGTTTAAATTTGAACTCATTTAAAGTTTTCCTCAGATATCATGTTTTCCAGTAACAATACTAAATTGTTTAAAACTTAAATAAAATTTTAAGCTTAAGTGTACACTATAAAAACCGTTTTATTTTGATTCTAAGTCCAAACAATAAGTAGATTGAGGAGAAAAGAATTTTGAATCAAAAATCTTACTTAGAATTTTAAACAAAGAACATAAGTTGCAACAGCCTGCATAAGTTCTATCCATTCATTCAATATACTCAGGGGGTTCATAAATATATGCATGCATACTTATTCATTGGCATTTGCAAAAGATTTCATACTTTTAAATTTTGAATAAGATGATGTTACTCACCTCAATTCCAAAATGAACAGAGTTGTTTTTATTTGAAACTTGCTGTGAAACTTTGCTTGCTGAGACCTTCTTTGCTTCTCTGGTTTTGTATTGATTTGTTTGATGAATTTTGTTTTAGTTTGAATGCTATTATTTACTTTATATTTTTTTCTTAGCTTTATATGAATGAATTGATGAAATGAAGAAGTTGGTGTACATAAAAGAAAAGTGTACAAGTGATGAAATTTTCTTGTACAGGGATTTATTATTATTTGTTTATACAATAGGGTATACTATTTTGTACAAGAAGTCGTGGCAGAGATGATATTTATTGTGCTAGCATTTAATGCCAAGGTATACGTCTCCATACTTACCTTATTCTATTCTTTTATTCATAGATGTATATAGATACTCAGATTTTTGTTCGTACTAAGGACGTGGCTGATAAGTATTATATTGTGTACTAAAGATTTTGGTATTAATTGCTATATCTGGTTTCATACTTGTATTTTGCTTGTACATAAATATACATACATTTGCTGTGTTTGTTTTCATATTATCATACTTGAATGTAATTTATTTGTTCCAATTACTGTCTCATTACTTTGTCTCAGCTGAAATGATGTAAATGTGTGCTAACATTTATTGCTTTTATATTATCACATATTTTCCTAAGTCCTTTATTTAAGTTTAAATTCAAATACAAATTCAATATTCAAATTCAAATTCTAAGGTCGAATTCAAATTTTATTCCAAATTTTACATAAATTATAAATTTAAAATCAATTCAAAATTGGGATCGTTACATATCACTTTTTCCAGGCTTTAAGTTTTCTATACCTAAAACTCAATTCTTTGCATTACATTTTTGGGCTTTATTTTTGTGAATCCGAGAATAGCTCTTTTTCTTTTGACCATATCTTCCTCAATATTAATTAAAATCAAGTGATTATTTTTTTCCAAATTTAAGAGAAATGAATTTGCAACAACTTTTTAGTTAACAAGTTTTTCAAATTTTAAGAATAAGAGAGTCAAAACAAGAGAGAAGATGATCTATTTTTTGGGTCTAATTTGGGGAATTCAAGTTCAAAGCTCTACCGCTTCTTCTTTATATTTTCAGCTAACCTCCATCTCAAGCCTCGGCCAAGCTGTTGGAATGAAGAGGGTGTGTTTTCTAGTGTTTAATGGAGTATGAATTAATTGGTGAAGTGTTGGTTGATTAGAATGTTGATAGGAAGTTAATCGCTTTGGTTTATGGTGAGAAACTCTATTTAGCATCTCTGTTTATATATATACATGCTTGATGTCGTGTTAAGATTGCTATGAATGCTTATATATGCTTTGGTCAGCAAGTATTGATTGTTTGATATGACTGTTAAATTGTTTTACCAAGTCACGTTACTACACGTCGATAAACACAAAGGAAATTACTTTCCTTTTGAAAATGAAATGGTGTATATGGAATGCTTAAACCTTTTGAAAATAGTTATAAAATGAGTTAGAAATGTTTTATAAAAATTTAAATACGCTTAAAGAAATAAAGGAAGAAAATCAAGATTTTATCTTGTATATTTTAAATATGTCCAAAATAATTTTCCAGAAAAATCGCGCTTTTGCACTAAAGTGGCCAAGTTTAAAACAGATATTTTAAATGTTTTGAAAATGTGAAATAAATTGTAAAAATCTTTTAAAATGTTTTAAAAGATATATAATGTGTTTCTAAATGATAAAAAAAGTCGTTTTGAAGAATATAGCTTTTAAAACGCTATTTGCAACACTTTTCACAACGCTTTTCGCAGTAGTTTGAAATAACTTTTGAAATGCAGTTTTAAACTTAACATTTCTTTCCTATATATTGTGTGAATGATTTTAAAAGAATAATTAAGTCATTTAAATATGATTTAGAAGTTTTAATGAGAGTTTGAATAAGTGGAAAATAGGAATTGTTTATACCACTTAAATAATAAGTGAAGAAGATTGAATTAATAACAAATTGTGTAATGTGGAAACGACTAGTACATTTGTCCTGCCTGTGAGATCTGGAAAGATAAAATAAGGTGTTTAACTAAGGTTAGGAATGAACCAACCAGTGTCCTGAACTTACTTGGCCTAGATTTTCTCTTCCGAGACGAGGGGTAGAACATATCGAAAGGAAAGCCCGGACGCTCTAAAAGATCATAATTAAGTTTTTCCTAAGATAAGAAAAGAAATCAATTCTTTGTATTTATTATAAATGGTCTATATATAAGATTTATAAAATTGGTATTTATAAATAAAAGTAATGGAATTATAAAAGTGTTTTATAAATATTAGAAATGGGATTGTAATCAAAATTATATATGCGTTTGCAATTGAAATATAGAAAAGAATTTATAACAGATTTTATAAATAATAAGATTTGGAAGGAATGAATTTGTAAATAAGAGTTTTATAAGTAATTAAATTATAATTGGATTTTGATTTATAAGTGAGATATAAATGGGATTTGTTGGTAAAGAAATTTTGCATATGGAAGTTTATAAAATATAAATGGAATTTATAAACACCGTTTTATAAATCTGAAATCAATCTAAATTGATAAGTTAAATGTGAAAGTTTATTAAAGGAATTATATTCGTGATTTTGGATAGCGAATAATCCTTTAAATTAAATGGATGTTTTGGAAAGTGATATTATAAAAAGGAAATATTTTCTCTAAGTTAAAAGTTAAGAAAGAAAATCTTTGATTAAGATTTAATGAATGATTTAGAAAGGTATTCCTAAGTAAAAGAGAAAATGATTTGAAATTATTCCTGGATTTAAGTAAGGTTTAAATAAACCAAATGATTCGATAAATGAGGCTTAATGATTCCTTATACTCTTGAAAAAAATGGAATAAATTGAAAAAAATATTTCTAACAAAGATATTTTATAAAAGATGAAGTAATTGAACGATGATTGATATCCACATATGAATTTAACATCTTTTAAATCGATAATTGGCTTCAAAGGAACCGATATCAGATTTGTTTGGTTATGTTCAACATGATAGGGGGTTCTCGCTTTGTGAACAGTGATGAAGCTTAAACACTTACCCCTACATGTCCCTAGTATGAAAGGGTTGGTTGATAGTCGAGAGCCTTGCCGTAAAACAGATCCAAGGTACCACATATAGTCACCTCTATGTTGAAAACCAGGAGTGCCCCATGTTGAAAAGCAGAAGGGTAGCGAGATGGTTGAAAGCCAACCGGGGCGGGTCTGAAAAACCAGTTCGTGACAATTGGTATCAGAGCTAAAGGTTGAGCGAGAACCTTGGCTTTGGTGGGGTGACGACTCCTCAGAGATAGGGTTAGTAATATCCTAGGATGAGTAACTCATTAGAGATAGGGTTAGTAACACCCTAGAATGAGTTATGATAGTGTTATATATACGAGCGCGTATTTGTTAATTTTATAAAAAAGGTTTTGTTTTGAAAAAATTGGTAAATGAAATAATTTTACTTAGGATTATATTTTGATTACAAAGTATATATTTTGAAAAGTTGTATAGTTAGAAATCAAGATTAGTGAAATTTAAATATGAACATCTTGTGATTAGAATTTTACGATTTGACTATATGATGTTTCATAAAGATAATCGCCAATTAAGAAATCTGACAAGGTAATTATAAGATCTTAAATAGTTATTCCAAAATAATAAATTAAGAAATCATATTGTTAAGTTAATATCGTAAATTGATCGATTTTTTAATTTAAAGTTAAAGTACAAATAACTTGTGAATTAAGTTTCACGATTTGACTATAAGGTGTTTGATAATATGATTAGTTTAAGGAATGGTCATATAAGATAAAAATGATATAATATAAAATGATTATGTAAAAGGAAAATATAAAAGGAACGAAGGTTTAAAATTCGAGTAATTTAAAAGAATTATGGTAAATTAAATGAAGTTAATTAATATAAGATGAATTTATAAAAAGAATTTACAAAGTAGGTTTTATAAACAGAAGTAATCTCTAAAGGATTTTGAAAAGGGTATTATTTAGGAGTTACTCGATCTATATAATGTTCTTAAGTTAAAGAGATAATGTGAATCATTAATGGATAAATTAATTAATAATGTACACAAAAGTGTTTAAACCAAAGATAAATTTGGAATCACTAATTGATAAGATAAAGCGGGATTCTCGAGAATTTCAGAGAGTCGGATTTTTTTGAACCACATTAATCCCAAAGTTAAGGAAATTATGGAATATTCTGGTAAAAGACAAACCACTGCTAAATGTTTAAGTAAATGAAATTGGATAAGTTGATAAATGTGATTATAAATAAAAAGGATTTAAAAGTGGAGAAATTTATAATAGCATTAAATGAGAAATAAATTTTGTAATTATGAATTTGAAATGATAGAAACCTACCACAAACTGTAATTCACCCAGATATAAAACCGATCGGAAATTTAGGATGTGTGTATATATATTGTTAGGATTTAAAAAGGTATTATACAAAACTAAATTGAAGCAATGAACTATTTATACACTTAAGTAAAATCATGACTCTTTAAAATGTAATTATAACCTGGAATAAGTTTTATTAATAAATTCTACCATTAATTAAAGATTTGGACTTAAGTTTTTAAAAGTGATGGATTTGCATAGTTGTGTTCACAAGATATAATATATTTAAGTAATAGTTTTACGAAATGATTCATAAACAATATTATATTAAAGAAAAAAAGGATAAAAATAAAAAGAATGTGGAAAAAAACAAAAAAAATAAAGGATGTGAATAAAGAGAATTTGGTATAACTGAGAAAAAACGAATAGGAATAAATTCGTAATTTATATGTAAATCATTTCATCACGCAAATTTTGATCTAATATCCGAGTACGGAACTTTGAGGTATTTACACTAATTCGGAAAAGAATTTATCACTTAATTACTTCACGGCAAGCATTTATGATGTTTTGTGGTTAGTTACTTGAGTTTTCTATCATAATTGAGAGTTATGCAAGGAAAGCAAGTGTATCTAAACTAAAAGCTTGATCCGAGTCCGCACTAGAGGATCGGGAGATTGATACTAGTTCGGAAATATAGTTATTAATTCAAATAGAAGATCAAATTAGATATTATATACGGATGATTTGGGTACATCTTATGTGTTTAAGTTTGTGCAATAATGATTTAGGAAAAAAATTGTGGGTTTAGGTTTAGGGTAATTTCAAGGACGAAATTCTTTTAAACAATGGGAGAATGTAACGACCCGTAAATTTACCACCTTGAAAATGGAATATTTAATTTACTTAAATATTCAAATGTAGAATTTTCAAACCTAAAAAATCAAGTTTTATATGATAAATAAGAATGGTAAACTTATTTTTGATATTGAATAAAGATTTTGGACTTCCATTGTAAAATCGACAAAAGTCGGATTCCAGTAAAGAAGATAAATATTCATGAAATTTGTTTAATGGAAAAATAATTCCTTTTAAATATACATATATATATAATCGATATCAAACTCATTTGATAATAATATTAATTTAATTTATAATGGTTTGATAAATATATAAAACTTGTTTTATAAAAATTGTCAAATTTCGTCGCATATCGATAAATCGATGTCTTATTTTTATAAGAAGATTTGGATATTGTTTTATATTATTTTATAAGATAAATATGCTTGTTTTAATTATTTAAATATAATAAGAATTATTTTTTTAAATTTGGTTTAGATAAATAAATAGTTTAATTAAAACGTCAAAATGCGACCGAAAAACGTTTTGTCGAAAATCAACGTTTTGCGATTAAAAGTTGTCGCAACATTGTGCATCTTTGTTAACATGTTTTAACATATACATTACACATTTTAATAACTAAGCATGTTTAATTTTTACTAAATAAGATTAGAAAACTTCTAGAAGTCATTAGTAAAAGTAAGTAAGAATTAACAAAAGTAAGAAAAAGTAAACATCAAATCAATATCACATCAACATAATTATTATTTTACTTACCGTGGTT
Source organism: Allium cepa (assembly GCA_030765085.1). NCBI lineage: Eukaryota > Viridiplantae > Streptophyta > Magnoliopsida > Asparagales > Amaryllidaceae > Allium > Allium cepa. The sequence goes on along the minus strand of CM060945.1, from coordinate 575,815,327 downwards.
CTTAAGGGATTAAGACATAAAGTAAGCAGTGAAATGATGATTTTAAGTTTTGAAAAAGTGTAGTTTTCTTTAGGTTGAAGTAAGGTTAGTTTGGTAATTTGGTAAGAGGTTATTTTGATAGATTACCACTTTTTTCTTTTTTTACAAATACCCACCTCCTTCTTCACTTTCATTCACATTTCTTCTTCTTCTTTTCTCAAGCTTCTTCATCTTCTTCCTCTTCTCTTTAAGGGCTTCCAAGCCGTAGAAAAAAATTAGAAAGAGATAATGTCAAAATATTTACGAAATATTCAAAAGAAATAAATGTTCCTCCTCTTCAAATCAAACTTACCTTTTCTCCATATTTTACCTCTTCAAGATAGAATAAAAATACAAAATTCTTTTTAAAGAATCGTGTATTTTTCCAGTGGCTTCAACTTTGATGTTGACCACTTTCTCTTATTTTAAAAGTAACCATACTAAAAATCCACTTCTTTCCAGTGTTTTTTCTGGCCCAGTTTTTAATCCAGAGAATAAGACATTTTGTTTTAGTCATAACATGATCATAACAGATCAAAATTAACAAATTATTTTTTCAAACCGTATGAAATTCCAGTGGCTACAAATTTTGTGATGATCACTTTTTCTAGTATCGAGGTTTTCTATACCTGAAACTCAATTCTTTGAGGTACATTTTCGGGCTTTATTTTTGTGAATCCGAGAATAGCTCCTTTTCTTTTGACCATATCATCTTCAATATTAATCAAAATCATGTGATTCTTTTTCTCAAATTCAAGAGAAACGAATTTGCAACACTGTTTCTGTTAACAAATTTTTCAAATATAAAAATAAGAGAGTCAAAAACAAGAGAGAAATGACCTATTTTTCGGGTATAATTTTGAGAATTCAAGTTCAAAGCTCTACCGCTTCTTCACTATATTTTCGGCCAACCTCTATCTCAAGCCTCGACAAAGAAATTGGAATGAAGAGGATGTTTTTTGCTAGTATTTAATAGATTGTGAATTAACTAGTGAAGTGTTGGTTGATTAGAATGTTGGTAGAAAGTTAATCGCTTTGGTTTATGGTCAGAAAATCTATTTAGCATCTATATTTATATATACACACACATGTTTGATGTTGTGTTACGATTACTATGGATGCTTACATATGCTTTGATCAGCAAGTATTGATTGTTTTATATGATTGTTAAATTGTTTTACCAAGTCACGTTAACACACGTCGATAAGCACAAAGGAAATTACTTTCCTTTTGGAAATGAAATGGTGTATATGAAATGCTTAAACCTCTTGGAAATAGTTTAAAAATGAGTTAGAAATGTTTATAAATAATTAAATACATTTATATAAATAAATGAAGAAAATCAAGATTTTATCTTGTATATTTTAAATATGTTCAAAACAATTTTCTAAAGAAATCACGCTTTAGCAGTAAAGTGACCAAAGTTAAAAACTGATATTTTAAATGTTTCAAAAATATGAAATAAACTGTAAAAATCTTTTAAAATGTTTTAGAAGATATATAAGTTGAAAACATGGATTTCTATGTGATATAAAAGTCATTTTGAAGAATATAGGTTTAAAACGCTATTTGTAACACTTTTCGCAACGCTTTTAGCAACAGTTTGAAATAACTTTTGAAATGCAGTTTTAAACTTAACAATTCTTTCCTATATATTTTGTGAATGATTTTAAAAGAATAATTAAGTCATTTAAAGATGATTTGGAAGTTTTAATGAGAATTTGAATAAATGGGAAAGAGGAATTGTTTATACCACTTAAATAATAAGTGAAGAAGATTGAATATAATAACAAATAGAGGAATGCGGAAATGACTATTACATTTGTCCCACCTGTGAGATATGGGAATATAAAATAAGGTGTTTAACTAAGGTTAGGCATGGAGCAACCAGCGCCCAAAACATACATGGCCTATGTTTTCTCTTCTTAGGCGAGGGGTGTTATATATCGAAAGAAAAGCCCAGATGCTCTAGAAGATCATAATTAAGTTTTCCTAAAATAAAAGAAAAGAAATCAATTCATTGAATTCATTATAAATGGTCTATATATAAGATTTATAAAATTGATATTTTATAAAAAAAAGTAATGGAATCGTAAAAGTGTTTTATAACTATTAGAAATGGGATTGTAATCAAATTTATATAAGGGTTTGCAATTGACATTTAGAAAATAATTTATAATGGATTTTATAAATAATAAGATTTGAAAGTAATGAATTTGTAAATAAGAGTTTTATAAGTAATTAAAGTATAATTGGATTTTGACTTATAAGTGAGAAATAAATGGAATTTGTTGGTAAATTTTTTTGTGTATGGAAGTTTATAAAATATAAAAGGAATTTATAAAAACCATTTAGTAAATCTAAAATTGATTTAAATTGATAAGCTAAATGTGAAAGTTTATTAAAGGAATTATATTCGTGATTTTGGACAGTGAATAATCCTTTAAATTAAATGCACGTTTTGGAAAGTGATATTATAAAAATGGAATATTTTTCCTAAGTTAAAAGTTAAGAAAGAAAATCTTTGATTAAGATTTAATGAATGATTTGGAAAGATTTTCCTAAGTAAAAGAGAAAATGATTTGGAATTATTCCAGGATTTAATAAAGGCTTAAATAAACCAAATGATTGATAAATGAGGCTTAATGATTCCTTATACTCTTGAAAAGAAAATGGAAAGGATATATCTAACAAAGATATTTTATAAAAGATGAAGTAATTTATTGATGATTGATATCCACATATGAACTTAACATCTTTTAAATCGATAATTGGCTTCGAAGGAGACGAGGTCGGATTTGGATAATTCCTATCCAAAAACCACTTCGAACCAATGTATACATTCGAATATGAAGTCATGTTGAAGATGATGATCATTGAAGACCGTGGATCTTCATAGCGTGAAGACTGCTTGTTGAACATGCTCTTGGTAGCTCCCATTATAGAGTTATTAATAGCAGTGGTCTCCTCGTGATGGAGATTTTTCAGATTGCAAGGACTACTCACTACTAGTGGTAGTAGGAGAGTGCCTTCGGTTTGTCCTGTCCCTGGACAACTTGTATGAATGTTTTTCTGATATTGCATTTCTAATGATTACGTACATTGGTTTTTACAAACGCACATCAGTGGCGGCGGAGAAGGAAACTTCTCTTAGCTTAACACCCTCCTTGAGACGTACAAGCTCAAGGTTTGTATTTTTGTGGAAGGCAATTAGTAGTTAATGGAAATGACATTGTGGTACTCAAAGATGTGATATGTGCTATGCGAAAAGGTAATCGTTACCTCAAGCCTCATCAAATCGGAAATGACCGAAACAGGATTAGATGCAGCAAGGCTAAGTGGGTCTTTCCCAAGTAGGGTATGGACATCCCTTTCTAGATATATTATCCCCACTATGACGTTCGAGATATAAATTAATGAGGTTTGTATACTATGAGGGCCCTCGGATAAAGGTCGGTAACGACCGGGGGATGACATATCTGGTACTATCTAGTTACAGAAGTTGGCCTGTCTTGTGTTGGTAGAGGTTCCTTTGTGTTGTTCCTCGGGGCATCCATCTAGAGGTGTACCCATTTTGGAAGGTAGATCCTTCACCTGGTCATTTGTATAGAAATCCATTCTCCAATAAAAACCTACGGTTTTTTTTGTTGAGCCTAGTATGCTAGAATTTAATAACGGTAACAATTTCGGCCAAGATTAATAAGTTTATTTGCAAATGATTTCAAAGAGATGTCACTAAAAATAATTCAAATGTTTTGATATAAAAGTGTTTTAGTTATCATAGGGTAAAATCCGTCCGTTTTATGTGTGGGCGAGGTCTTATGAGATACTCTTTATTTTCAAAGAATTTTATTCAAAGGCTAATATATGACACTGTCATTTATATTTGAGTTTCTCACAATGGTTTATCAAGCCTGATCCAGGTATTTTCAATACTCAGGTCAGATCCAAGTAGTTTCAGGTTTAGTCGAAGATGGTTGGAGTTTCTAAAGGAGAGCCGGAGATATTAATCTACATATGACATATTCTATACTCGTTGTGCTTTGTTAGTTTAAGTTTGATGTTTGTTAGCAATTGTAAGGACAGATGCCTAAACTGTCCAAGCTGAATTTAGGTTAGACTCTGCTATATGTATTAAAAAGTTTTCTGCTGTAAAGATATTGTTCGATATTATATGCTACTCCATTCGTGTAAGATTCTACTCTGTCTTGTTTTCTTTGTTACCTTTCATGTTCCGTCTTTTCGTGCAATGTGAGTTGGACATGTGTGGTTTATTGTCGATTCAAAGGGTGTGGAAAAACGGGTCGTGACACCATGGTTGTAGTAAGGGTGAGCAAAAAGTAAAATAACAGTGAGGGACATAGTGGTTTAAATAAAGGAGATCCAAAGGTTGATCGCCAGGTTGACCCGAGGGAAGCACAGGTGACCCTAAGGTCGACCCGTGTTACTGCATGGACGTAGTTTTGTCCAGATACGTGCCGAACCAATTAAAATTTGATTTTTCTGCAATCTGAGCCATACATTGATTTATGTGATGGCTATGAACGAACTGTGATGTGGTGGCTCCTGATTCAGTCCAAGAATCCAACAGTCTGGGATCCCCAAACTCCACTACAAATAGAACTCTAGGCTTGGCTATTTTCTCACAATCATATTTTCTCCCAATGGGTTCATTACCCGAGGTTGGATCCTAAATAGAAAATATTTCTTTGGATTTATTGCCTGAGGTTGGACCATAAAAAAATATTTCTAAGGAGGAGGTCTTCTCAATAAAAATATTAAACACCTTAGAAGGGATCTAGAAGTACCATGGAGCCAAGCCGAGCACAAGTAAAGCTAAGGACGAAGGTGAGTGGATTTAATTATATATCTTTTACGCTTATGATATATTATCGTTAGATTCCCGTTAAATAATTTTATTCAGTAATTAATTCTTTTAATTAGTTATAATGAGACTGTAAATTGTATAAGAGAATTTATATTTAATTAAAATTAGGCTTGACAGTTAGAGAAAGGCGTCAGACTAAAAGTAAGAAATTTATAGTTGTTTACATCTATTTTAAAGTAGAAATTTAGCCTGTAAATGCTAGCTTCTTTTTATTCCTTTTTACACGAATAAAATAGTAATGCAAATACGGACTAAAATAGAAGAAGCTAGATTTGCAGAAATTAGATGTAAAATAAGAAAAGCTAAAATAAAAAGAGAAAGATAGGAATTTGCAGTAAATTATGCTAAAACGGGAAAAAATAAGTTAAAAGGGAAATTTTAATAATTTGATAGGGAAGTTAGTGATAGATTAATTGGTTGGTTTAGAAACGAGAATTCATTTCTATAATTTAATATTTAAAAAGATAACGATAAATGTAATTGCAAGATAAAAGAAAGAAAAAAGAATTAGTGTAAAATAGAGAAACTGCTTTATTTTGCTCTATCCAAAAAGTAAAGAAATAATAAAAGAAATATCTTGCAGTTACAGATTATTATCTATAGCATTATTTAGTATTAAAACATGGAAACGGATTTTTAGCACAGTTTTTGTTACCAACCAAATAGAATAGAACTACTCCATAGAATATAAGAAAATAGGCTAAAGAGTTAAAGGAATTAGAGAAGGAATCAAGTTAATTATTAGACAAAACTAGAAGCTATAGATAGAAATGTAAGTAGATTTGCATTTACTGTGCAGATAATAGAATAAAAATATAGCAATTATTATAATAAGTAAAATTATGACAATAGGACGTAGTCCCAAACCAAGATTGTCATATAATATAAGAGAATTAAAGAGAATTCAATATCATAAATAAAGAAGACAGACTAGAATTGAAAAGAGACACTTGTAATTATATTTATAATGTATGGATTATAAAAGGATGTAGTATTGACAATTACAAGTAAAATTATAACATAGGTTATAATTAAGTAGAAAGGATATAAAAGCTTATTTTAAGACTTAAATTAAGTTGATAAACAAATAAAGCAGAAATAATAGAAGAGGGTTATTTTAATAAACTTAAGATTTAAATTAAGTTAGTAAGCAAGATAATAGAAGTGGCTTATACCAACAACATTCCCTTTCTGCCAGGAACTGATAGTCTTACAATAGTTAGGTGAGGCTGGGACAAGATTATGCTAATTAGGGTAAATAAGTAGCCAACATAATAAGAAAAGCAACATAATCGCAAAATAAAAGGTTAGACTTAGGGTCTAATAAAAGAGTGAGATGCGTTTGAAGCAGCCTAAAGGATGAATAGCCTAACGAAGTAGTTCATTACAGATTTCAGCACAGAAGAAGCACGTCCAACTTAGTTATTTTGGGCTAGAAGGAAGTACGAGACTTCAACGAGACATGTGGGTACTCTAGGATGGCCCTCTGGGGTAGGCGTAACAGAGCAGTCCTCCAAAGGCAGGTCTATAGGTGTTCCATCAAAATAGTATGCTTGACTGCTTTTTGCATGGCAGGAACATCGTAAGCAGTCAAAAGGGGTTGACATTTGGAGTAGGATATTCGCATGTCCTAGTACTTGCAAGTAATTTTTAATGGGCAGGTCCCAAAAGGATAGTCGCATGCGGATATCGGGCCAGCATCAAAACCAAGAAGCGATTTCGAAAAAGACTAGAGTTAAACCAACAGTCTAATGAACCTTTCACTATCGAGACATTGGATGAAGGGCATAGCCAATTGGATGTTTAGATTGTTTGCAATAGGACATAGCCACTTAGCTCTTCAAAGGCCTTTCGATTAGTTGAGGGGTGGTTGCATGGGGCCATAGCCATGACAAGAAAGGGGATAGACCAAGTAAAATATCTGTATTATAGGCCTAACAAGGTAGTCCTTTACAAAAATAGAAAATCTGTGACGATCCTGAGTCGACCTTCAAAAATCGGCACCAAATACGACACTCTTATTCAAATGTCGCAGATCCAAACGTCGAATCTAGTGCGCCGGAGCTTATAACACCATTAAGTACAACACAGCGGAAGAAAAAGATTTCAATATATATAACATTGATACAATGACAGATACAACATCTGATATAATATGATACAACAGAATGATATAACAGATATCAATACTATCAGAGATACAAGACACAACGGAAAGAAATAGATAACACCAGCAGCGGAATCATAACTCCAAAAGAATGCATTCCCAAATCCAATGCTCCAATCCAATGCTAGCTCGAACCAACAACACGTGACACCTAGATAATCAAGTCTCGTCTTGATCCAAAGACTGGACTAACTCCAATTAATCTACTAAACCTGACTATCTGAAAAACCCAACTCTAGACTGCCCGTGTGGAAAATTGTGGGCACCCGGAGTTTAGGAAAGGAACAATAAATTCCGAGTCAGTCATGGGACTGGTGTGAGTAACAAAAACAACTTGGTCCTTTAAAACAAACAATAAGAGAATTTAAAATAAATTCACAATGCTTTTTGGAAAATGAAACTACCATAAGGCCTCCCACCGCACACACTATGTAAACGCAGAATTGGAGGAGATTTCTCCTTGTGATAGTCAAACATGCTTGATACGGGAAAATTTCTGATATTATTATTATAAGTGAATAGTGGAAAACATTTCAAAAGTATAATATTAATCTTAGCCAGCATAGACATTTCGAACTATGCCTACTATAGCTACCATCCAAACAGTGGGGCGCCACCATAAGTAGATGGCAGGTTCTACAACTAAAACTGTACAAGGCTCTTATTATTTCATTTGGATTTTCCAACAAATGGCCGGGCTAAGGAACTTCCCACTGTCTATGAGTATGCCTCTGGCGGGACGTCCCGAGAACCTAACCGGATCTCTGCCAACACAAGGCCGGTTCACCTCTATAACTAGGTAACTACTACTCGAGCATGCCACCCCCCGGTACTTTGGGACCTTTGTCCGAGGCGCCTCTAAACCACAAAGCAACAACCACAAAGAGCCCACCACATAGGTAAACATCTGGGCTCCATACCATGATACCACCCTTTACCAGAAGGGAATGACACACCCAAAAGGGCGCGATCCTCATAACCTTGCCGCATCTTTCCTGTTTCGACCATTTCCGGTTTGTGACGTCCTGATGCAATCTCATCCACAAAGCTACGCTTCATATAGAAGCCATGCTCTAATCACAAATGATCATCAACACACAGCATCACTCAGCATGCCACACTACCAAATTGGGAATATATCGCTAATAACCTTCAACTACATAACATCTGCGCTCTTACGTCTTAGAAAAAGGTGTTAAGCTAAGAGAATAAATTCTTCGCCACCAACAGATTTGTATTTGAAAGAAATCTGCTTTATATGTCAAAGTGTAGTGCCAGACATACAACCATACAAGTCTGTCCCAGGTTCGAACAGAACCGAAGGCACTTCGTAAGAAGCCCTTGCAAATCCGGGTATTTACAATCCCGATCGGACTTCCCATCAGTTAGTGAAAACTCTATACCGGAGTAACTCAGAGTCAATCGATAGGTTATCCTATCGTTTTCACAAATACACGGTCTTCACTATCGGTCTTCAATGCTATCCATAACGACGTATCATTATTCGGAATGGGTTATACGACACAAGGTCCTCTCCCGACTAAAACGAATAATGAGCGCAAAATTTTCAAACATATGGATATGGGATTTCAGTTAAGTCACAACTTTGTATCCAAAACTTTTCTTCAAATGGTTTAAACAAATTACCATTTTAAATCTTTAGACAAAAAGATTTATTTCACAAAGTTCACACAGTTTCACAAAGATCCCTTTACGGATTTTCAAAACAATTTCCATTTCAATTGGATTAAGTCATTAAATCTTTAAATTAAATATTTAACTTATAGCTTTCAAAACGTTTCCATAACTTGGAAATCATTTTCATTTGAAACTAGACATTTTTATTAACACGAATTGGAAGTCCATTTCTTATGTGAAAGCTTTAATTATTTGAAAACAAATAGTTTTCGTTTCAGAAGAATCCAATTATATTTGCACGAGTTAAAGCCTTTGAATTTAAATTCCTATTGCCAAATTAATGCCTTTAAAATGGCTTAACCCATAGATAACTTGTATAACATCTTTTAATCCCTAGTTTCAAATCATAGAATTCAATTTCAAATTCTGAATTCAAATTTCAAAGCGTTATCAAGTTATTCAAAATAAATTTTATCTTTGAAATTCCTTTTCAAAAGCTTTTCACATTTAACCCGATTCCATTTCCAAACCATTGAATTCAAACTGTCTATTTTGAAATCATTTCAAAAATCTGTGACTTAACCGATTTCCTCGTGAAATCCATATTTATGTGTGTATGGTGTGGTCCAGGGGTTTAACACAATAGTGCAACAACATCATCACAGATCAAAGCACAGAAATATATTTGATAAGCGGTATAAGATATAACGCTTATCTTTCATTCACAAAGTCACAGATAATAATAAACAAATGTATCACAAATAAATGAATAAATTACACACGGCTCAATCCACAGAACAAAATATCACAGATCAGATAGGACTATCAATTCAAGGCATCTCATACAATACAATCATTCATAAGTAAGGTCAAGCATTCAATAAACATTTATAAGCAAGATTAATTAATTTTTTAATCCTAATTAATCCAATTTATTTCTAATTAAATTAATTACTTATGAATTAACTATCAAATCCTGATTAATTAATTACAAATCATTTGATATAAATTAATTAATCAATCACCTTAATTGATTAAATTATTCTTAATTAATCATATTAATTAAATTAGCCTTTGAACCAATTTACATAATTAATTAACCCCTTAATTAATTATTTCAAGAAATTAACTCTTTAATTGCCTACCATTAAGCAATCATCTCATAACGATTAATCATTAATTACCAATTAATGTTTATTAGTAAATTAATCAAAATATCCAAAATTAATTACAATTAGTAATTAATCCCTTAATTACTTTCATTAAGTAATTGACAATTGATTATCTTAATTAATTGATTAATCTAATTAATTAATCTAATTAGTTATTAAAATTAATCACATTAGTTAATACTTAATAATCCTTAGATAATTATCTTCATTAACTAATAACATTTCTTTAATTACTTTCTTAAGAAACTATCTTAGATTAAATCATTATTAATTATTTCTAATTAAAAATTAATCTAAATTATAAATTTATAAATTAAATGAATTATTCCTTAATTATCTTATTGATTAAATCACTTAAAACCTTAATTACCCCTAATATAATTCATTTCCTTTATTTATGATTTAATTAACATTCACGTGTATATTCAAAACATTACATTTTTTAATTTAAATTCCATTTTGAATTTAAGAATCAAAATGATTAACCATTTAAACATTAGTCAAATTTAAATTCCATTTATAAAACTTTAAAACAAAGTAAAAAAACATTCATTACTTATATATGAAATTTATATAAGAAAAGTTTTAAACTAGATTGCCTAATTTTTTTATTCAAAAATTAAGCTTTTAGAATATATTAATTATTTAACTTGCAAATTCAAGTAAAAAAACAAATCTTATATTTTCATTCAAAATTCTTTTATAAAAGAACTTTATCAAAATTCAAGTTTAAAACATTCAGATTTAAAACCGATTTTAAATTCCCAGATCTGGATTCAAAATGAATTTGAATCCACTAATTTTAAACATTTAATTTAAATCTTTTGATTTGAAACTTGCCTTTAACTTTGATTTTTAAATTCTTTATTTAAAATTCAAATTCATTTTAAATTCAATTCCCCTTTAAAAACACTAAATTGTTATTAAAACAAATTAAACTTAAAAACTTACCCATACCCAAACTAAGTTGTAACTAACTTAAGTTTATATTTAACCTTTGTTTTTAAACCTGCTTAAGCTTTTTTTTGTTTAATTTTGAATTCAGGGAAACAGAACAGGTCTGTTTCAAACCTGGACAAAAAAATTGACCCGAGCCCTGACTAAAAATTGCTTCGAGACCAACATTTGTCGTCTTCGAGTAACCACTCGAGTAAACTCAAGAACAACCCAGCTCCAACTCAAAACAAAAACGCCTAGATCCAAGAAATTCATGCACGGTGCACGTGCACATCGCCAATGATCGCCTCCGGTGGTCACCATGTCATCGAGCAAGTCGATAACCCACCACATACCAACTCCAGATCGCCAGAATTCCCATCATTCATGCAAAATCGAATTCGAGTATAAACTGGAAACCTGGAAATAACCAAACCCATCACCACCCAACCTGTCAACGCTTCGTTTGCCACACCCCGACCACCAGAAGGTCAACAACTCCGGCCACTCGATCACCAACCCCCTGCTATCCTCCCCCAGAGCCTCGTCGCGGTCGATCACCTATTGGCGATGCACGAATTCAAATACTCGGCTTCAACAAAAACTAGGTTTACAGATTTTGAATCGCCACCGTCATCGCCACCGTGGCCGTCGCCACCGTGGCCGTGGCCACCTCCGACTATTTTTCGCTGCCTTGCCGTAAGCTTCTCCATCTCCACGAGCAATCTCGACACCCCAGTTCATCATATTGCTGGGAATAGGTCGAAGTGCTATTTCCAATTCTCTTTGAACTGCTCTTTAATCATAACACTAAAAATCATCAAACTTGTATTAAAAATCCTATTTTCCCATAAGAATTCGAGATATATATTTGAATTTGCAAATCATTAGGTTCGAATTTGTTCAGCTTTGAAGTTTGCTCTGTAAAACATGAGTTTTTTTCATTCTGTATATATATACACACTTCAGGAAATTATTTTTACATTATAGTTTATACTCAAGCACACATTTTTACCTTTGAAACCAAGGCCTAACTATGATTGGATAATGGTAAATTGAATTTCTTATCATTTCCTATCCTGAAATTTCAGGGAAAACAGAGAAAAAGAAGAGTTCTCAGTACAGGCATCAACAGCACGTGTATATATAGAGAGGAGAGTTGATACTTAACTTAGTTACACAAAACACCATTTATATATGCAAAAGAATTGAAGGATACTTGAGTATTATAGATGGTTTACTCACAGAGGTTTCCAGAGAAAAATGACAGAGCTTCCTTTATGTTGGAACTGATCTGCTTTAAATTTGAAACAACCTTTGAATTCTTGTTAGAATCTTCTCTGGTTTGATTTTTTCTAGATTGAAGTTTTTGTTTAAGTATGAAATGATATTACTTCGTTCATTTTTCTTTCAGTTTTGATGGACAAAAATGTGATGAGGAAGTTGACATATAAAAGAAGTTTACAGGGATGTATTATTTTGTACAAGTGATAAAATATTGTTTGTACAATACTAGGCAGAGATTTTCTTGCTTGTGGAGGCTGATGGGTAATATGTTGTGTACTAGAGATACTTGCATTAATTGCTTTACATTGTTTGACTCGGCTGATAATTTTCTTTGCTATGCTAAAAATGCAAACATTAAAAGCATATATGCCTTATGTTTCCTTTGCAAGCCTAATACATATATATTTTTGTTTTCCTTTACAAGTGTACATACTTGTACTTCATTTGTTTCTACGAACATATTTCTTTTCTTTATTTAGTCATATTGCTTTGCTTTGGCCTTATCACTTTATAAAATAAAATGAACTTCTATTTAGCATGTTGTTAGAATTTAGCTATGTGTTACTTTATATTTTATAATTTATCATATTATATATCTATTTCTAATTCTAATTTTAATTGTTATTTTAACTTTAATACTTATTGTTTTAATTTACATTTCGCATTTTAATTTCAAGAATCCAATTCACTTTTTTTTACTTCTTATATTGATTCCTACTAAAATCATTCAATCTAAACCATTTACTTAAACTTTAAATCCAAAAATTAAATTAATTATCAATTTAAACTTAGTAAAAATCTGAGATCGTTACAGATTCCCCCCTTAAAGAAATTTTGTCCCCGAAATTTTCCAGGCACGAAAACAACAAAGATAGATACGCAAAGATAGAGAAGCAGTTTTCCAGGTCAAACTGGATATCTATTATGTATTTGGCTTACCAAATCAGAATATCAACAATATGAGAACAATTCATGCAGTACTACACATGATACTTGGGTCATCAAATCCACGAATATGCAGAGCACTTGTTAGTTCGAAGTAATAACTAACCATTCATAGAAATATCCGGACCCAAAAATAGACAGATATATGGTTACAGTTTCAAAACTTTTAGTTTAGAAACTAAAGCATATCTATCAACCATAGCAATCAAAGCAACCAATTCATCCAAACAAACAATTCTAACCCTTTTGGAGTTTATGTCCAATGCAAATATATCAAATCTTCTTCCTGGATCTACCAGGAACCGTAGAAGAATCGAAAAGAGATGCTGAACAAAAGAGATTGATAGATGGATTCAATCTTCTACAATTTTTTCGAATTATAGATTCCAAATTCAAGCCGGAACACCTGAAAGTATATACCAACTTGACTTCGATATACCCAAGAAATTACAATAGAAATTCAATTTGTTTTTGACGAAATCGTTTTATCGATACAATCCAAATTTAGCTCTATATTCTATTAATCAATTTAACTCAATTTAAAATTTCGAATTTATTTGAAATTTTCAGTTTCAAATTTCCAATTCATATTCATTAGAGTTTAAATCGAAAAGCTAATAAGAAATCGATGAAGATACGAAGTAAGGATTTTTCTACAATGTTTCGTAGGGTTACCATCACACCGAAACTTCTTCTGGAGCTGCTATGAAGAAATCAATAGAATTTGGAAAGATGAATCAAAGGAAATTGATAGAGAAAGATTGTTTCCACTGTCGCAGGGTATTGACCATTTGTAGTGGTGCTCCCCTGTCCCCTATCTCGTCCTCTTCTTGCCCTCATACTCATTATCAGTGGAAAGCAAGAGAACTTACTGAGGCATTACAGACGGATATCTTAGGGATATACTCATTATAGGGTTAACTTCACCCTATCTCTAATGAGTTACTTAATGTGTTATACTCCTGAGCTAAAGTTTTAACGCTCAGCACCGATACCAAATGTGACGATCTTGAGTCGACCTTCGAAAATCAGCACCGAATACGACACACATATTCAAATGCCGCAGATCCAAACGTCGAATCTGGTGCGCCGGAGCTTATAACACCATTAAGCACAACACAGCGGAAGAAAAATATATCAATATATATAACATTGATACAATGACAGATACAACATTTGATATAACATGATACAACAGAATGATATAAAAGATATCAATACTATCAGAGATACAAGACACAACGGAAAGAAATAGATAACACCTGCAGCGGAGTCATAACTCCAAAAGAATGCATCCCCAAATCCAATGCTCCAATCCAAAGCTAGCTCGAACCAACATCACGTGACACCTAGATAAGCAAGTCTCGTCCTGATCCAAAGACTAGACTAACTCCAAATAATCTACTAAACCTGACTATCTGAAAAACCCAACTCTAGACTGCCCGTGTGGAAAATCATGGGCACCCGGAGTTTAGGAAAGGAACAATAAACTCCGAGTCAGTCATGGGACTGGTGTGAGCAACAAAAAAAGCTTGGTCCTTTAAAACAAACAATAATAGAATTTAAAATAAATTCGCAATGCTTTTTCGAAAATGAAACTACCATAAGGCCTCCCGCCGCACACACTATGCAAACGCAGAATTGGAGGAGATTTCTCCTTATGATAGTCAAATGTGCTTGATACGGGAATTTTTTTGATATTATTATTATATGGAAAACATTTCGAAAGTATAATATTAATCTTAGCCAGCATAGACATTTCGAACTATGCTTACTATAGCTACCATCCAAACAGTGGGGCGCCACCATAAGTAGATGACAGGTTCTACAACTAAAACCGTACAAGGCTCGTATTGTTTTGTTTGGATTTTCCAACAAATGGTCGGGCTAAGGAACTTCCCACTGTCCATGGGTACGCCTCTGGCGGGACGTCCCCAGAACCTAACCGGATCTCTGCCAACACAAGGCCAGGTTACCTCTGTAACTAGGTAACTACTACTCGAGCATGCCACCCCCCGGTCCTTTGGGACCTTTATCCGAGGCGCCTTTAAACCACAAAGCAACAACCACACAGAAAATGAGATTGAAGCCCACCATATAGGTAAATATCTGGTCTCCATACCATGATACCACCCTTTACCAGAAGGGAGTGACACACCCTAAAGGGCACGACCCGCATAACCTTACCATATCTTTCCTATTTCGACCATTTCCGGGTTGTGAGTTCCTGACGCAGTCTCGCCCACAAAGCTATGCTTCATACAGAAGCCATGCTCTGATTACAAATGATCAAAAAATGATCACTAACACACAACAGCACTCAGCATGCCACACTACCAAATTGGGAATATATCGCTGATAACCTTCAATTACATAACCTCTGAGCTCCTACGTCTCAGAGAAGGGTGTTAAGCTAAGAGAATAAATTCTCCGCCACCAACAGATATGTATTTGAAAGAAATCTGCTTTATATCTCAAAGTGTAGTGTCAGACATACAACCATACAAGTCTGTCCCAGGTTCGAATAGAATCGAAGGCACTTCGTAAGAAGCCCTTGCAAATACGGGTATCCACAATCCCGATCGGACTTCCCATCTTTTAGGAAAAACTCTATACCGGAGCAACTCAGTGCAGAGTCAATCGATAGGTTATCGTTTCGTTTTCAAAAATACACGGTCTTCACCATCGGTCTTCAATGCTATCCATAACGATTATTATTATTCGGAATAGGTTATACGACACAAGGTGCTCTTCGAATAATGAGCGCAAAATTTCTAAACATATGGATATGGGATTTCAGTTAAGTCACAACTTAGTATCCAAAACTTTTCTTTCAAATGGTTTAAACAAATTACCATTTTTAATCTTTAGACAAAAAGATTTATTTCACAAAGTTCACACAGTTTCACAAAGATCCATTTACGGATTTTCAAAACAATTTCCATTTCAATTGGATTAACTCATTAAATCTTTAAATTAAAGATTTAACTTATAGCTTTCAAAACGTTTCCATAACTTGGAAATCATTTTCATTTCAAACTAGAAATCTTTTTTAACACAAATTGGAAGTCCATTTCTTATTTGAAAGCTTTAATTATTTGAAAACAAATAGTTTTCGTTTCAGAAGAATCCAATTATATTTGCACGATTTAAATCCTTTGAATTTAAATTCCAGTTCCCAAATTAATGCCTTTAAAATGGCTTAACCCATAGATAACTTGTATAACATCTTTTAATCCCTAGTTTCAAATCATAGAATTCAATTTCAAATTCTGAATTCGAATTTCAAAGCGTTATCAAGTTATTCAAAAATAAATTTTACCTTTGAAATTCCTTTTCAAAAGCTTTTCACATTTAACCCGATTCCATTTCCAAACCATTGAATTCAAATTATCAATTTTGAAATTATTTCAAAAATCTGTGACTTAATCGATTTCCTCGTGAAATCCATATTTATGTGCGTATGGTGTGGTCCAAGGGTTTAACACAATAGTGCAACAACATCATCATCACAGATCAAAGCACGGAAATATAGTTGATAAGCGGTATAAGATATAAGGCTTATCTTTCATTCATAGAGTCACAGATAATAATAAACAAATATATGACAAATAAATGAATAAATTACACATAGCTCAATCCACATAACAAAATATCACAGATCAGATAGGACAATCAATTCAAGGCATCTCATATAATACAATCATTCATAAGTAAGGTCAAGCATTCAATAAACATTTGTAAGAAGGATTAATTAATTGTTTAATCCTAATTAATCCAATTTATTTCTAATTAAATTAATTACTTATGAATTAACAATCCAATCCTGATTAATTAATTACAAATCATTTGATATAAATTAATTAATCAATCACCTTAATTGATTAAATTATTCTTAATTAATCATATTTATTAAATTAACCTTTGAACCAATTTACATAATTAATTAACCGCTTATTTAATTATTTCAAGAAATTAACTCTTTAATTGCTTACCATTAAGCAATCATCTCATAACGATTAATCATTAATTACCAATTAATCTTTATCAGTAAATTAATCAAAATATCCAAAATTAATTACAATTAGTGATTAATCCCTTAATTACTTTCATTAAGTAATTGACAATTGTAACGACTCGGTATTTTCAACCATTCGCATCCATTATAAGTGCATAGGTAGACGCTCATGTCGGGATTGAATTGCTCAAAATACCGCGTTGTAAATAATTTTTTTGGCAAACCTTAGAATATACAGTAAATAAAATCACAGATCACAGAAACAGAGTATATAAAATTGCAGCGGAAGAAAAAGAGATAGTAGTTCATGAAGCTACTATATAAATATGAGATACTTCAGAGTTAAATAAGATACAACAGAAGAGTAACAGGATACATCAGGTGCAAATCAGATACATCACTGAACCACTGGATACTGAAACAAAATATATGGCTGGATCTTCAAGGAAAGCTTCAACGCCGAAGGTGAATCTTGAATGCTAACTCAATCAATCTGACCCGAGCGTAAAGCAAAACACAAAACCCTCGAGTCAGGACATAAATACTTATAAACAGTAAATCAACTCAGGTGAATAGTAAAAAAATGCATTAGTAACTTAAAGGATGCTTGGGACCGCCCATCCTCTAAGGATCCGTTAAACTATTTACTATGTAGTAATATACGCTATATACGGTAGTGTCTAATCAGTAAAGTATAATCATATAGAAAATAGCGTTAAGGGGATGGTGAACCTTAACGCGGTCGGATCTTTAAAACCAAAATCGTAGTGGGCTCGATATAAGGATATGACATGACACGCGAGGCAATGCCAGGGTGGATACACCGTTTGCACTCCCGGACCGGTGGTGACGGCAAGCCAGCAGCTTTCGCCCACCTCGAACAATACCCCCGAATCAAAGTGGCGCCACCGAATCGAATCACAACAGTAATAGAATGGTTTCCGATGGAGCATGCTCGATGAAAGGGTGCGACCCTTTGTGTAGCCCGGTATAGCTCCTGTTTTAGTCATATATGCCAACTCACGGGAGTTGGGTCCACGTAATATATACCTCGAGAACGTCGCCACCATCCTACTTCATTCTGGAATCTCCACCGCGTACACGGTTGTTAAAGTGGTTTTCGGTATTGGCCGGCTATAAGACAATATCCGATCCCGGTCTCTTTAACAACCCATCGTTATTATAACCCGTAGTTATAACTTTAAAAATAATTTATACTTCAAAATAAAATATTATTTCAAACCAAATCTTTATCAAAAATAAAGATTAAACCATTCCAAAATATCATATCTTTCGGATCTTCTTTTCAAATCATTTTAATATCAAAATATCATATCTTTTTGAAACCACATTCATTTCAAATCATTATTCATTTTATTCAATTTAAAATATCATTTCAATCCATATTTCAAAACAGTATATATTCCAAAAATCATTTTTAATCATTAAAATGAATTTATTATGTTTAATAATTAAATTTCCAAAATTTTCGACTTCCAAAGTTCATTTATTCACTTAAGTTTATCAAAGCAGTGAAAATTCACTTTTCGTGGCATTTAGAAAACGCTACGGAAAAATACATTCAAAAACAGTTTAATTTAACAAAAGACAACATTTTAAAATGTTGTAATAGGGTTTACTTAAATTTCGAATAAACTTAGTTAAATTCAACAATTTATAGCACTTACAAAAATTGCTATAATAGCTTTTAATTCAATTTAGCTTTTTAGTTCATTATCATCAACTACAGCATTTTCAAATGTTGCAATATCATTTACATTGTAATTAATAGCATTTCAAAAATACAGTCAATTAACTTCAAATATTCAATATAATTTCTCAACCAATTATATTTTTATTAAAACATTTTTTAACTTATAAAGTCATACATTTTCATATTTATAAACATCATTTAATTTTCCTCAAGCTCATGATTTTATAAAGTTAAACTTCCATTCAAAAATCAAGATTTAATAATAATTCACTTATTAAAATGCAATGTTGAATTTTTAAAATCCATTACATTAAATTTCAACTCAACACTTAAGTTCAAATTCTCAAATATAACTTTGTTTTATTTTCATTTACTTAACTAAAAGTTTACTTTTACGTCAATTTCATAAATTTCCAGTTTTAGTTATATTTCAAAATTTCAACTTACAATATTCATTCATTTCACATTTCAACTTTATTAAAATCATTAATATGATATAAAAATCACTTTAAATTCATTTAAATTCAAATTATCATTAATTTATCATAATTTCATATTCAATTAAATTTCCAATTAAAATTAAATCAAAATTTCCAAAATAACTTACGTTCAAAATTTTAACTTTTTCGTTAATTCATGTCACTTACAATTATTCAGAAAATCAATAATATTTTACAAAAATCCTTTTTTTATTAAATTAAAAATCTAAATATTATAATAATTAAATTTCTAAAATATTTAAAATTTTTAGAAAAACAAATTTTAACTACGGGCCTGTATATAATTTTCTACGCTAGGTAAAGTGATACGGGTAATATATCATTTCAACCCATAATTTACAAAGAAAATCCAGGTTTTATCATTTCAAACCCGCAATCCTAAGTTAAAATAAATTAAATAAAATAAATCAGGCCTATCATTTTAGCCCATAACATTTTTTTTTCTAACAGGGAACTTGCGGTGTGATCATATACACAAATAATATAAACAAGGTCAATATCACAATATACAGTCATATATCAGATGTCAGGTGAAAATTAACAGTTTTAACATGGTAATAACATGGCATAGCATATCATATGATCATCATTAACTTGCATAAACATTTTTTATTACTAAACACTTGTCATCAATTCACTTTTCATAAGCATAAATGTCAGAGTGAGAAAGACTCACTTTTTTCAAAGCTAGAGACCAAAACAACATACAAGCACGACTCCAAAAGCACGACAAGCACAATTGCATGACTTTTGATTTGAGTTGAAAGGTAGCCAAGATATGATTTTGTATCAACAACCCAAAACAAAACAAACAAGACAATATATAAACATTCAACATAAAATAACATTGAAACAATTTTGAGATACAAAGCAAAATGAACAAGATAGATTGGATCTTGCTTCAACCACTTTAATGCTTGGCCTAAGGGACACTTATGCTTGGCTATGATGATGATTTGGCTCAGGTATGACATCATATAGGTCAGGTTTAACATGATATAGGCAAGGCAACAAGTGGAGATGAAGGTGTAGTGGTGCACCATAAAGCATATATAGGGTCAAGGTTAAATAAGTTGAGTTTTTGTGACATTATTTGCAATTTTGTGGAGTTTTGTCACCAAGGGAGGTGTGGCCATGGATGGATCTGAAATGATGGCTGGAGATGATGCCAAGGAAGAGTGGTAGGGGATGGTGGAGAGTATGGTGGTTGTAACGTTTCGGATTTTTCGTTGCCGAAAAACCGAAATGTTATGGGTTTAAGAAAGAAGAAAAGAAAAAGAAAGAGGTAGAAGAAAGAAAGAAAAGATAGAAAATAGAGAGAAAAGAAAACAGAAAATAGAACGGAACAGAAAACAGCAGAACAACATCAGAATCTCACAATTCGCAGCGGAGCAACATATAATAGATAAATGAATAATCTTTAAACAAAGAACTATATCAGTTATTACATTACATTTCATTACATCATATCATCAGAGTGTACAGCATCAAACAATGCAGCGGAAAAAAAGAAGTACTATATACTAGTAATACGCTATGCCATCCATCTTGCCTCCAGCAACTCCTGAATTCCAGAATATCCTGATAAACCTTAACTCTTGACTGCCCGTGTGAAAATTGGTGGGCACCCAGAGTTTAGGAAGGAAAACATTAAACTCCGAGTCAGTCATGAGACTGGTGTGGGAACTCAAAACAGTTTATTTATCTTTAAAATCAAAAATAGAGGAATATTTTTAAAGTCAATTCGCAATGCTTTTAAAAATGAGACTACCATAAGACCTCCCGCCACACACACAATGCAAACGCAGACTTGGAGGAGATTTCTTCTTATGTTAGTCAAAGATGCTTGATACGTATTAAAAAGAAACATTTGATATTATTACTAGTGCATAGTGTAGGGAAAATTTCAAAAGTAGAATATAAATCTTAGCCAGCATAGGTACCATTATAGTATGCTTACTATAGCTACCATATTAAATGGCAGGTTCTACAACTAAAACCGTACAAGTCTCGTATTCTTTCTTTGGATTTCCAACGAATGATCAGGCTAAGGAACTTCCTATTGCCACATGAGAACGCCTCTGGATGGACGTCCCCGAGAACCAAACCGGATCTCTACCAACACAAGGCCGGGTTACCCCTAACTGGGTAACAACTGACACGAGTATGCCATCCCCCGGTCCTTTGGGACCTTTAACCGAGCGCTCGTCACCATCATCACACAATCATAACAAAGTGTTTCAACATGAGTAAGTATCTGGGCTCCATACCATGATACCACCCTTTTCCAGAAGGAAATGCACATACCCTAAAGGGAGCTACCCCTCATAACCTTGCTGCATCTTTCCTGTTTTGACCATTCCGGGGTGTGAGGCTCAACGAAGTCACGTCCACAAAAACACGCTTTATGCAAAGTCATGCTTTGGGTCAACAATTGATCATAGAAATGATCACCAAGATAGACGACCAAACAAATGATCCTATCACAAATAATCAACACAATGATCATTTCACAGCAACACTCAGCATGTCACATTACCAAATTGGGAATATATTGCTGATAACCTTCAACTATATAACCTCTGAGCTCGTACGTCTCAGAGAAGGGTGTTAAGCTAAGAGAATAAATTCTCCGCCACCAACAGAAATATATTTGAAAGAAATCGGCTTTATATCTCAATTTGTAATGTCAGGCATACTATCCATACAAGTCTGTTCCGGGATCGAACAGAACCGAAGGCACTTACAAAAAAGTCCTTGCAATCCGGATAATCTCTAATCACGTCCGAATTTCCCATCACATATGGGGATCTCCATACCATGGATCAGCCAGTGCAGAGACAATCAACAAGAAACCCTTTCGTTTTCGAAAATATCCAGTCTTCAACACCGATCTTCAAATGCAATTCATAATGACGTATCACATATTCGAAATGGGTTATACGACCCCAAAGTCCTTTCCCGGTTAACCCAAATAGTGAGCGCTTATTTAAAAAAAATAAGTGTGGCATTCAATTTCAAGCAAATCACAACAAATACCTATTAAAAGGTAAATATTTATAGTCGGTTATTGAACTATTAATAGATATGCCAACATCACCGATTCCAAATTATTTATTTTCCAAAAATATCTTTACAAGATATATATTTTTCATTCTTCAAAAATAAATCAACATTTATTTTTAAACCCAATTTCCCAATTTCATTTATAAATTCTATATTGAATTTACATTCCAAAATATTTATGAATATACGATTTCCATTCGTTTTCAAATATTCATTTTCAATTTATCTTCAAAAAGATAAATTCAAAATATTCACTTAATATTGGAAAAGCATTTCCATACTTATTTATTTATAAGTAATTCACAAGTCTTTTAATTTTCTACACTTGGAAAATATTCAATATACTTAATCGAAATGAAGTATATAGTTCATTCTTTAAGGAAATCATTCTTTTAAACATATTTATTTGGGCCAAAACGAATGTTGCGTAAAACATCGTTACGACAACCCAAAATCACTAGTATAGAGATTCGAAATTAAAATAGATATATAAATCACAATACTATACAAAACATTTCCTTTCGAAAATCATTTACAATAACAATAGTGTTATAGTATACCATTTCCTTCTATTTCTTGAAAACATCTATTTCAACAATGAATGTTGAAATCTACGGTTTCGATAGTTAATACATTTTAAAACATCTTTAGATCGTTTTAATTCTATTTAAAACATCACATCCAAAACATTTTCTTTAGTATATTATTCACTATTCAAAAACGTAAATATACTTGTTAATCAATTTCATCATTTCTATTCCTTTTATTTTAAAGGACTATTCACTGTCTAAAATATGAATATAACTCCATTAATAAATTACAACAATTTACTTATCAAAATAAGTAGTTTGCGGATTTATAAAACAATGTTTATAAATTCCATTTCTATTTAGTTTATAACTACTTCCTTTATAAATCTCCTTTATTAACCTATTTGATTTATAACTTAATTATAAACCAAAAGTTCATGTTATAAGTTAAATACTTAGAATTTATTTGTTTGCAAAAAAAATCGTTCCTTTAAACTTCATAATTATAAATCTTATAACTTATAAGATTCAATTATTTATCCAAAATCTATTCTTTTAAATAACTTTACACATTTTATAAACCTACTGTTTATAAAATTCCATTTATAACTTCACCGTTATAATTCTATAAATTTCATTCATTTATGAAATTCATTCACAATTCATTCTAACACTTATAAAAGCTCGTTTTATAATTCAAGATATTCTAAATTTATAAATATCAATTTATAAATCTTTTATATGGATCAGTTTATATTATTCTTTTAAAACGTCTTTAAACTCCTTTATAATTTCATCATTTTGATTTGTAAAATAATCAAATTTCATAAATCCTATTTTTAAACATTTTATAATAAATTCAGAGATCCCAGTTTAAACTATTTTATAAAATTATTAATTCCATATTTCAAAAATCAAATTTTAACTGTATTTCTCAAAAATCATAATTTTTATAATATTAAAATTATAACGTTTATTTATTTTAAGATGGATCAATTCCAAAAATATTTAATAACGTATACTTTCAAAAATCACTTTAGAAATCCCTTAAAAATCAAAATCGTTATTTTTAAACTTCAAAATTGGATCCGATGATGCAACACATCAAATAATCAATCACGACTTTCAAACATCATATATCGATATGATAAACAATCAAATATCACAATATCTAAATCAAATAAATATTTGCGAGGAATCCAGTTGGATCCCTCCAACCTGTTTCCCTGCATCCACAGACATTAGCACAATACCCATTCCACTCGAGGTGGAATATCGCGGTATATGGGATTTTATAAAATATTATCCGCTTAATAGGCGGCGCAATAGGGTCTCATCCGCTATACATGGCGGGAAATCAATCAACTGCAATATATACATATGCCAATATATATATATTGCTATATATAAAATATATCCTACTATATCTAATATCACAATCAAGCAACAATCAATAAACAACTGCAAATCCAACTTATAAATTTATGAGTGAGAAGTTCTCACCTTAGCTTTTATTTGCAATCCATTTCCAATTTCGGCTTGATTTCTCTTGATTTATACCTAGTATAAATATTTACACAGTTTATTAATATCCGAACAGATCGAATAATAAATTTTCATTTTTTGATTATTTTAATTATTTAATGGTTTTGTTCTAAACCAATTCCTTTAATAATTTTATTCAACTAAAATTAAATTTTAAAACTAAATTTTCTTCTTAAATAGTTTTAATTAACTTACTCTTAAATTAAATTTATCCAACTAATTATTTCAATCTCAAGTTAATGATTTTTATTTAACTATAATTTAAATTTCCTTTTTAAATAGATTAATTAACCACTAAAAATTAAATAAGTTAATTTAAACCAAACTAATAAATTAAAAGTGTATACTTGCATATTTATTTTTCCTTTGAATATATTAAAATTCTAAAATTTGAACTAAGTGAAAAATCACTTACCCTTTAATAACTTAATTAATTTATTTCTTTATTTAATTTAAAAATCAAATTTCCTTAAATAAATCATTTTATCAAATAATTTGAATTCTTAATAAATTTTCTTTAATAAATCTAATTGTCTAACCATTTGACAAATTTAATTTACTAATAGTTGAATTTGAACAAATGATTCCATTTTCAAACCAATTTCTTTTAAATATAATGTTTGAACTGGAAAAATAATCTATCACTGCAGTAAATATAAAATTTATATCTAATAGATTTTATTTTATCTAAAAATTAAAATTTTAAACTAAGAATAACCAAATATTTTTTTTCCATATGTACCAATATTATTTTCTTTACTGCATAAATATACAAGCATTCAAATTCATTTTTAAATTCAAATTGAACAAAAACAAATAAAAAAAAAATCTTACTGTTAATCGTTCGAGCCCCCATTCCCAGCCGCATCCCCAATTGAGCACGCATCAACGCCGCTCCCAGCATCTCGCGCGCCACCATACGTGAATCGCCTCTTGCCAAACCCTAACGCCGCCGTCGCTTGCTCACGAATCGCCGCCTTCACCCCGGCCTATGCGCGCTGCCTCGATGTTGCCGTCGCCCTTCGTGTGCCTCGCTTGCTTCCATATGCCGATATCCCACGACGCCGCGCCATCTCCACGCGCAAGCACGCGCGTGTGCTCCTGCGTCTCCTCCACTTCTGTTGCTTAAACCGCCGCCACACGCAACCCCTTACGCGCGTCCCCATTTGCGATGGCCGACCCCCTAATCGAAATCGCGATTTCGATTTTTAAAGCTCTCGGTCGCCATTGTTTTATTCATTTTTTTCTTTGAATTTGATTTTTTTTTTTTTACTGAGGAAAGAAGGTTGCGCGACTATTTAAAAAGAGAGGGGGAAGACAGGAGATCGTGATGCTTCAGGGAGAACGTGCTTGCCTCCGTGATCATCTACGTGATTTTAGGCGTGATTCTCTGCGAAACTTTTGGCACGCATTTAGGAATGAAAACGTGCGTATGTTGACCCATTTAAATTTAAAATTTCAAACTGAATTCGTTTTGAATTTCAATGCGTTTTTGTGTCATATTCTCACACAACAACTCCGATTGATACGAAATTTTAAATCCGGTAATAATTCAATATTACGGACCCAATGGAACTAGTTTCGTCGAATTTCGAGACTGTGCCTCGGAAGGCTATTTTTAAATATCGATTCAAACGATTTAATTTCAAAACTGAACAAAGCAGTTCAAATTCAATTTTGAAGCTTCTATTATCCTCAGTATTATCAATATAAATTTTACAAGCCTATGAAATATTTTAATCGGCTTAAAATTGAAGATTCAAATTAATATTCAACTTTCAATAGATTAAATTCTATAATTTAATCGCCAAATTCAAAGTTATATTGAAAATTCAATCCAATCCATCATTCAAATATTTAAAATTAATTAAATATTTTCAAATTAAATTGTTCAAAATTCTGGGTCATTACAGTGGTGATGGTGCGTGGTAGAGGCCAAGCAATACACATGAGAAAACAAGGCAAAATATAAGAAAACAATGGAAAAAGAAGAGCAAAAAGAAGAGGAAAAGAGGAGCCATTACCAAACCTTTCTAGCCGTGAAAAATGAAGTGGAGAGGAATGTTTTCACGTGAAAATGAGGTAACAAATGCACAGCTACAATAAAGAAAGGAACGGTCAAAGGAAATTAAATCTATTAATTGGAAAAGAAACGGAAGAAGAAACGTTAAAAAACGGTTTTACGTTTCTTTGCTTTCAAACCTTTTAAACTTCCTATATATATTCATATACATCTTAAATAACTGAAAACACTTATAAATTTCAGTTAGAATTCGAAAATATAACAGATAAACAAAATATTAATAATTAATTATTAATTAGATATGATTAAAATAAGAAAAATGGCACAGAAAAATGAAAACTAGACTTAGGAATTAGAAATAACTTCAATACACTTTGGAAAAAATTTCTTAAATTTAAATGCATGTAAAATGAATAAAATAAAGTAAAACACAGCAATAAAAGTGAATGTATAAAATAAATCAATAAATTGATGTATTAATTGCAAAAATAAACGGATAAAACGCCTTTACGTTTCAGGCTTTTAAGATCTCTTAACTTTCTAAACCTTTTGCATTTCCTTTTCTTTTTAATTTTATAAAAACAAAATAAACTCAGAAATTTTATTTAAAACCCAAACTAAGTAAGAAAAAAATAAAATAAATAATTTATTTTAAGTAAAATAGAAAAAGGAAATAAGAAATTGCTTAAAAATAGCAACCCTGACATAAAAATTACAAGAAAATCTCCAATGACTTTGGAAAATTTATTACTTCACAAAAAAAATATTTTAACACAAAATTTGAATTAAAAATGGTTTTAAAACATTTTCAATGTAAAATAATAATTTAATTTTTATTAAATAGAAAGTTAAATAAAGAAAAATGCAGTAAATACCAACTAGGCTTTATAAATTGAAATAAATTCAAATAAACTTTAGAAAAATTATATTATCATTTAAAAAATACTTAAAAGTCAAAATATACATAATATAACATATAATCACATATTAAATAAAATATAACAAAGAAGAAGTAATTTATACAATTTAAAATAGTCATTGTTAAATAACCCTATATACGCACAATATTGTAAAGGGTATAACTTTCACAATTTACATCCAAATTCAACGAAACGAAAAGTGGTGTTCTTAGAATTTTATGTACTTTCATAATAAAAGAAAAAATTTAAATTTTTTAAATTTTAAAATTTTAAGTTGAAAGTCACAATTTGACTATTTTGACCAAAATCAGCATTTCAGGCAAATATTCAACTTACACATGTTTGGAATTATAACTCATATAAGATCAAGATTATATTTAAATAATAAATTTAATCATTTCAAACAAGAAAAAAATAAGTTTTTAAATTAGAATTTAACATTAAAAATAATTAAAATATACAATAAAATAATTACAAAATACAGGGTTGTTACACTCTCCCCCACTCAATACTTTTCGTCCCCGAAAAGGAATGAGGTACGGAAGGGCACATAAAAGATAGAGTGAAATAGGATTAAGATAAGATGACAAGAATATTGAAGTTATACCTGATAACTGTTGTTATAGGTAAGTTTAACAAGGTGGAGGTGATCTTTCCAAGATCCTCCAGAATCAAGAACACAAGCACGAAAAAGGTGGATTCAAAATGATTACCAAAGGTCTATCAAAGATTATAGAAAGATTTCTAAACAGAAAGATTATAGAAAGATGCCTATACCGGTCTATAGCAAGATAAGGATAATAAGGACAACCAAAAGATAGTTTGAAAAACAAAATAAGGAAATGAATTTGAAAGCATGGAGATTTCAACTTAAACAGAGAATAAATCTTTACACAAGTTAAATAAATCTTAACTATCTCAAATTTCATTATCTTATTATCCAATCATCTAAAATTAACCATTTTTAAAACCATGGGTTTGAAAAATAATCATTTATTACACTCACAATGTACTTAATAAATTTAATTCTTCTTTATTCCTAATCAAACTTAAATTTATTCCTCCCACTATATTTATCACTCATGTTAAATACATTTACACTTTTTTTTATAACTACTTCCTTTTATTCTTAGTTCTTTTAACATCATTTTATTGTAAGTCATTCAACTACCCTTTATTATATTTACCTCTGTTAATCATTTTATAATTAAAATTTAAGTGTATAACATTTATTATAACTACTCAAATTTTATTTATAAAATCTTTTTATATCGTATATTATCCAATTACATATTTAACTTCTGAAATTTTGGTAAGTTATATTTGAATGCAATTGTATTATACAAATAAAATTTCCAATTCAATCATTTCAAGCTTAAATCATTTATTCAAAAAAAAATTTCATTTTCTTTTTATAATTGAAATTATTCTTTAAAAGTAGAATTTAAGAATTAAATTTCCGATTTCTTCAGACCATTTAGAGATAAGATATAATATATATACATATATAATATGTCAAATCAAATTTCAATCATATATCTATATCTATATATATTATAAATCAAGTCATATTTTAGAAATTCAAATCAATTTAATTCCCAAAACAAAGCTGTAGCAAGACTACAGAACAGTCTCTTAACTTCGAAACTCGAAAATGAACATCGATGATGTCGCGATCATCACCGAAGTTATTTTCCAGCGACAAAGAGAAAAGCACTAATTTTAAACCTTTAAAATTCTTTGAAAACAAATTCTATTCAAAATACTTTAAATAATATAACCTTTTAAAACTTTAAACCAAAGTTCGAAATAATCGGAATTTAAATCCTAAAATTCTTGTTTTAAATTCATTTCCGTTCCCAAATAAATTTATAAACAAATATTTATAGATCTATTTGTAGAACAATAAATGATAAATCAAGTATTATCATTTCAAATTATCAATTTAAATCATTTCATTAAGTTCCATAAATTTACTTATATATCAAAATTTATTTCATTAACCAAATTTTTTTTTAAATATATTGTGTCCGTTTGTTCTGTCAAAGTGTTTTGGAAACCTTATCGATAGCGCTGATCAGACGTATCGATCAGAAACCCAACTCAACATCAACAACTCAAACAACACAATATATAAAACATTTTAATTTTAAATACTAGTTTACAAATACACTATACATGAATAGATTTTCAAAGAAGGATAGAGATTCAAATTTTTTTGATTAACACAAATCAAAGGAGATTATGATTTAAAAATAAGTTGGAAACAAGGATGACATGATTAAATAACAGAACAGGAAGATGGATAAGCTTATATAAATCACGGGCAACCTTAACCGGGTCAACCGTGACTTAAAGAATAAGATCAATGTTAATTTTTCTAGGGTAAATGTACATTCGATCTCAAGAGTTAGAGTTTGAAATAACAAAAGATATTAGCATCTAAACCAAGGATAGATAAGAATCTCTGGTGAATCGATGCTAACTGCAAAGGAGTTTTCCCCCTTTTCAATTAAATTTGAAATTGGCGTGATCGCCGACTCACTAGAAAGATCATTCGAAGCGGAGTTATGGAATACTCCAGAGTCAAAAGAAGATGAATTGTGAGGGATACGAATGGATTTTGGAACTGTAGGGAACGTTCCAAAATTCAAAGGAATCGAGTCAAAAGGGAGAGATTCAAACTCGAATGAAAGTGATTCTGTAAATACATTCACTCCATATGCTGAGTTTTGCCTAGAGCTACCAAAGCTCTGATACCAACTGTAACGACTCGGTATTTTCAACCATTCGCATCCATTATAAGTGCATAGGTAGACGCTCATGTCGGGATTGAATTGCTCAAAATACCGCGTTGTAAATAAATTTTTTGGCAAACCTTAGAATATACAGTAAATAAAATCATAGATCACAGATACAGAGTATATAAAAATGCAGCGGAAGAAAAAGAGATAGTAGTTCATGAAGCTACTATATAAATATGAGATACATCAGAGTTAAATAAGATACAACAGAAGAGTAACAGGATACATCAAGTGCAAATCAGATACATCACTGAACCACTGGATACTGAAACAAAATAGATGGCTGGATCTTCAAGGAAAGCTCCAACGCCGAAGGTGAATCTTGAATGCTAACTCAATCAATCTGACCCGAGCGTAAAGCAAAACACAAAACCCTCGAGTCAGGACATAAATACTTATAAACAGTAAATCAACTCAAGTGAATAGTAACAAAATGCATCGGTAACTTAAAGGATGCCTGGGACCGCCCATCCTCTAAGGATCCGTTAAACTATTTACTATGTAGTAATATACGCTATATACGGTAGTGTCTAATCAGTAAAGTATAATCATATAGAAAATAGCGTTAAGGGGACGGTGAACCTTAACGCGGTCGGATCTTTAAAACCAAAATCGTAGTAGGCTCGATATAAGGATATGACACGGCACGCGAGGCAATGCCAGGGTGGATACACCGTTTGCACTCCCGGACCGGTGGTGACGGCAAGCCAGCAGCTTCCGCCCACCTCGAACAATAAACCCGAATCAAAGTGGCGCCACCGAATCGAATCACAACAGTAATAGAATGGTTTCCGATGGAGCATGCTCGATGAAAGGGTGCGACCCTTTGTGTAGCCCGGTATAGCTCCTGTTTTAGTCATATATGCCAACTCACGGGAGTTGGGTCCACGTAATATATACCTCGAGAACGTCGCCACCGTTCTACTTCATTCTGGAATCTCCACCGCGTACACGGTTGTTAAAGTGGTTTTCGGTATTGGCCGGCTATAAGACAATATCCGATCCTGGTCTCTTTAACAACCCATCGTTATTATAACCCGTAGTTATAACTTTAAAAATATTTTATACTTCAAAATAAAATATTATTTCAAACCAAATCTTTATCAAAAATAATGATTAAATCATTCTAAAATATCATATCTTTCGGATCTTCTTTTCAAATCATTTTAATATCAAAATATCATATCTTTTTGAAACCACATTCATTTCAAATCATTATTCATTTTATTCAATTTAAAATATCATTTCAATCCATATTTCAAAAAAGTATATATTCCAAAAATCATTTTTAATCATTAAAATGAAGTTATTATGTTTAATAATTAAATTCTTAAATTTCCAAAATTTTCGACTTCCAAAGTTCATTTATTCACTTAAGTTTATCAAAGCAGTTGAAATTCACTTTTCGTGGCATTTACAAAACGCTACGGAAAAATACATTCAAAACAGTTTAATTTAACAAAAGACAACATTTTAAAATGTTGTAATAGGGTTTACTTAAATTTCGAATAAACTTAGTTAAATTCAACAATTTATAGCACTTACAAAAATTGCTATAATAGCTTTTAATTCAATTTAGCTTTTTAGTTCATTATCATCAACTACAGCATTTTCAAATGTTGCAATATCATTTACATTGTAATTAATAGTATTTCAAAAATACAGTCAATTAACTTCAAATATTCAATATAATTTCTCAACCTATTATATTTTTATTAAAACATTTTTTAACTTATAAAGTCATACATTTTCACATTTATAAACATCATTTAATTTTCCTCAAGTTCATGATTTTATAAAGTTAAATTTCCATTCAAAAATCAAGATTTAACAATAATTCACTTATTAAAATGCAATGTTGAATTTTTAAAATCCATTACATTAAATTTCAACTCAACACTTAAGTTCAAATTCTCAAATATAACTTTGTTTCATTTTAATTTACTTAACTAAAAGTTTACTTTTACGTCAATTTCATAAATTTCCAGTTTTAGTTATATTTCAAAATTTCAACTTACAATATTCATTCATTTCACATTTCAGCTTTATTAAAATCATTAATATGATATAAAAATCACTTTAAATTCATTTAAATTCAAATTATCATTAATTTATCATAATTTCGTATTCAATTAAATTTCCAATTAAGATTAAATCAAAATTTCCAAAATAACTTACGTTCAAAATTTCTAACTTTTTCATTAATTCATGTCACTTACAACTATTCAGAAAATCAATAATATTTTACAAAAATCCTTTTTTTATTAAATTAAAAATCTAAATATTATAATAATTAAATTTCTAAAATAATTAAATTTCTAAAATATTTAAATTTTTTTGAAAAACATATTTTAACTACGGGCCTGTATATAATTTACTACGCTAGGTAAAGTGATACGGGTAATATATCATTTCAACCCATAATTTACAAAGAAAATCAGGGTTTTATCATTTCAAACCCGCAATCCCAAGTTAAAATAAATTAAATAAAATAAATCAGGCCTATCATTTCAGCCCATAACATTTTTTTTCTAACAGGGAACTTGCAGTGTGATCATATACAGAAATAATATAAACAAGGTCAATATCACAATATACAGTCATATATCAGATGTCAGGTGAAAATTAACAGTTTTAACATGGTAATAACATGGCATAGCATATCATACGATCATCATTAACTTGCATAAATATTTTTTATTACTAAACACTTGTCATCAATTCACTTTTCATAAGCATAAATGTCAGAGTGAGAAAGACTCACTTTTTTCAAAGCTAGAGACCAAAACAACATACAAGCACGACTCCAAAGGCACGACAAGCACAATTGCACGACTTTTGATTTGAGTTGAAAGATAGCCAAGATATGATTTTGTATCAACAACCCAAAACAAAACAAACAAGACAATATATAAACATTCAACATAAAATAACATTGAAACAATTTTGAAATACAAAGCAAAATGAACAAGATAGATTGGGCCTTGCTTCAACCACTTCAATGCTTGGCCTAAGGGACACTTATGCTTGGCTATGATGATGATTTGGCTCAAGTATGACATCATATAGGTCAGGTTTAACATCATATAGGCAAGGCAACAAGTGGAGATGAAGGTGCAGTGGTGCAACATAAAGCATATATAGGGTCAAGGTTAAATAAGTTGAGTTTTTATGACATTATTTGCAATTTTGTGGAGTTTTGTCACCAAGGGAGGTGTGGCCATGGATGGATCTGAAATGATTGCTGGAGATGATGCCAAGGAAGAGTGGTAGGGGATGGTGGAGAGTATGGTGGTGATGATGGGTGGTAGAGGCCAAGCAATACACATGAGAAAACAAGGCAAAATATAAGAAAACAATGGAAAAAGAAGAGCAAAAAGAAGAGGAAAAGAGGAGCCATTACAAAACCTTTCTAGCCATGAAAAACGAAGCGGAGAGGAATGTTTTCATGTGAAAATGAGGTAAGAAATGCACAGCTACAATAAAGAAAGGAACGGTCAAAGGAAATTAAATCTATTAATTGGAAAAGAAACGGAAGAAGAAACGTTAAAACGGTTTTACGTTTCTTTGCTTTCAAACCTTTTAAACTTCCTATATATATTCATATACATCTTAAATAACTGAAAACACTTATAAATTTCAGTTAGAATTCGAAAATATAACAGATAAACAAAATATTAATAATTAATTATTAATTAGATATGATTAAAATAAGAAAAATGGCACAGAAAAATGAAAACTAGACTTAGGAATTAGAAATAACTTCAATACACTTTGGAAAAATTTTCTTAAATTTAAATACATGTAAAATGAATAAAATAAAGTAAAACACAGCAATAAAAGTGAATGTATAAAATAAATCAATAAATTGATGTATTAATTGCAAAAAGAAACGGATAAAACGCCTTTACGTTTCAGGCTTTTAAGATCTCTTAACTTTCTAAATCTTTTGCATTTCCTTTTCTTTTTAATTTTATAAAAACAAAATAAACTCAGAAATGTTATTTAAAACCGAAACTAAGTAAGAAAAAAATAAAATAAATAATTTATTTTAAGTAAAATAGAAATAGGAAATAAGAAATTGCTTAAAAATAGCAACCCTGACATAAAAATTACAAGAAAATCTCCAATGACTTTGGAAAATTTATTACTTCACAAAAAAAATATTTTAACACAAAATTTGAACTAAAAATGGTTTTAAAACATTTTCAAGGTAAAATAATAATTTAATTTTTATTAAATAGAAAGTTAAATAAAGAAAAATGCAGTAAATACCAACTAGGCTTTATAAATTGAAATAAATTCAAATAAACTTTAGAAAAATTATATTGTCGTTTTAAAAATACTTAAAAGTCAAAATATACATAATATAACATATAATCACATATTAAATAAAATATAACAAAGAAGAAGTAATTTATACAATTTAAAATAGTCATTGTTAAATAACCCTATATACGCACAATATTGTAAAGGGTATAACTTTCACAATTTACATCCAAATTCAACGAAACGAAAAGTGGTGTTCTTAGAATTTTATATACTTTCATAATAAAAAAAAATTTAAATTTTTTAAAATTTTAAAATTTTAAGTTGAAAGTCACAGTTTGACTATTTTGACCAAAATCAGCATTTCAGGCAAATATTCAACTTACACATGTTTGGAATTATAACTCATATAAAGATCAAGATTATATTTAAATAATAAATTTAATCATTTCAAACAAGAAAAAATAAGTTTTTAAATTAAAATTTTACATTAAAAATAATTAAAACATACAATATAATTACAAAATACAGGGTTGTAACAAATTAATTAATCTAATTAATTATTAAAATTAATCACATTAATTAATACTTAATAATCCATAGTTAATTATCTTCATTAACTAATAACATTTCTTTAATTACTTTCTTAAGAAACTATCTTAGATTAAATCATTATTAATTATTTATAATTAAAAATTAATCTAAATTATAAATTTATAAATTAAATGAATTATTCCTTAATTATCTTACTGATTAAATCACTTAAAATCTTAATTATCCCTAATATAATTCATTTCCTTTATTTATGATTTAATTGACATTCAAGTGTATATTTAAAACATTACATTTTTGAATTTAAATTCCATTTTGAATTTAAGATTCAAAATGATTAACCATTTAAACATTAATCAAGTTTAAGTTCCATTTATAAAACTTTTAAACAAAGTAAAAAAACATTCATTACTTATATATGAAACTTATATAAGAAAAGTTTTAAACTAGATTGCCTAATATTTTTTATTTAAAAATTAAGCTTTTAAAATATATTAATTATTTAACTTGCAAATTCAAGTAAAAAAAACAAATCATATATTTTCATTCAAAGTTCTTTTATAAAAGAACTTTATCAAAATTCAAGTTTAAAACATTCAGATTTAAAACTGATTTTAAATTCCCAGATCTGGGTTCAAAATGAATTTGAATCCACTAATTTTAAACATTTGATTTATATCTTTTGACTTAAAACTTGCCTTTAACTTTTATTTTTAAATTCTTTATTTAAAATCCAAATTCATTTTAAATTCAATTCCCCTTTAAAAATACTTAATTGTTATTAAAACAAATTAAACTTAAAAACTTTCCTATACCCAAACTAAGTTGTAACTAACTTAAGTTTATATTTAACCTTTGTTTCTAAAACCTGCTTAAGCTTTGTTTTTTTATATTAAATTTTGAATTCAAGGAAACAGAACAGGTCTGTTTCAAACCTAGATAAAAAAATTGACCCGAGCCCTGACTAAAAATTGCTTCGAGACCAACACTTATCGTCTTCGAGTAACCACTCGAGTAAACTCACGAACAACCCAGCTCCAACTCAAAACAAAAACGCCCAGACCTAAGAAATTCATGCACGGTGCACGTGCACATCGCCAATGATCGCCTCGGTCATCACCACGTCATCGAGCAAGTCGACAACCCCCCACATCCAACTCCAGATCGCCAGAATTCCCATCATTCACGTGAAATCGAATTCGAGTATAAACTGGAAACCTAGAAATAACCAAACCCATCACCACCCAACCTGTCAACGCTTCGTTTGCCACGCCCCAACAACTAGAAGGTCAACAACTCCGGTCACTCGATCATCAACCTCCCTGCTATCCTCCTCCAGAGCCTCGTCGTGCTAGATCATCTATCGGCGACACATGAATTAAAATACTCGGCTTCAACAAAAACTAGGTTTACAGATTTGGAAAAGTCGCCGCCGTCGCCGCGTGGCCACCTCTGACTACTTTTCGCTGCCTCGCCGTAAGCTTCATCATCTCCACGAGCAATCTCGATACCCCTAGTTCATCATATTGCCGGGAATTGGTCGAAGTGCCATTTTCAATTCTCTTTGAACTGGTCTTTAATCATAACACTAAAAATCATCAAACTTGTATTAAAAATCCTATTTTCCCATAAGAATTCAAGATATATATTTGAATTTGAAAATCATTAGGTTCGAGTTTGTTCAGCTTTGAAGTTTGCTCTATAAAACATGAGTTTTTTTCATTCTGTATATGTATATACACTTCAGGAAACTATTTTTACATTACAGTTTATACTCAAACACACATTCTTACCTTTGAAACCAAGGCCTAACTATGATTGGATAATGGGAAATTGAATTTCTTATCATTTCCTATCCTGAAATTCCAGGGAAAACAGAGAAAAAGAAGAGTTCTCAGTACAGGCACCAACAACATGTATGTATGTGTGTATATATGTATATATATAGCAGTGTTGATACTTAACATAGTTACACAAAACACCATTTATTTATGCAAAAGAATTGAAGGATACTTGAGTATTATAGTTGGTTACTCACAGAGGTTTCCAGAGAAAAATGACAGTGCTTCCTTTATGTTGGAACTGATTTGCTTTAAATTTGAAACAGCCTTTGAATTCTTGCTAGAATCTTCTCTGGTTTGATTTGTTTTAGATTGAAGTTTTTGTTTAAGTATGAAATGATATTACTTCATTCATTTTTCTTTCAGTTTTGATGGACGAAACTACGATGAGGATGTTGACATATAAAAGAAGTTTACAGGGATGTATTATTTTATACAAGTGATAAAATATTGTTTGTACAATACTAGGCAGAGATTTTCTTACTTATGGAGGTTGATGGGTAATATGTTGTATACTAGAGATACTTGCATTAATTGCTTTACACTGTTTGATTCGGCTGATAATTTTCTTTGCTATGCTAGAGATGCAAACATTAAATGCATATGTACCTTATCTCTCCTTTGCAAGCCTAATACATATATATATATATATATTTGTTTTCTTTTACAAGTGTACATATTATACTTCATTTGTTTCTATGAACATATTTCTTTTCTTTACTTTAGTCATATTGCTTTACTTTGGCCTTATCACTTTATAAAATAAAATGAACTTTTATTTAACATGTTGTTAGAATTTTGCTATGTGTTACTTTATATTTTATAATTCATCTTATTATATATCTATTTCTAATTCTAATTTAAATTTTTATTTTTAACTTTAATACTTATTGTTTTAGTTCACATTTCGCATTTCACTTTCAAGAATTCAATTCATTTTTTTACTTCTTATATTGATTCCTACTAAAATCATTCAATTTAAACCATTTACTTAAACTTTAAATCCAAAAATTAAATTAATTATCAATTTAAACTTAGTAAAAATCTGAGATCGTTACAAAATCCCCGCTGAGTTCCATACAAGGTAGACCTTATTATGCGGGTGTAACGTTTCCAATTTTTCGTTGCCGAAAAACCGAATAGTTATAGGTTTAAGAAAAAGAAAAGAAGAAAAGAGAAGGAAAGAAAATAAGATAAAAAGATAGAAAATTTAGATAGGGAAAAGAAAAATAGAACATAATTTTAAAATAGAACGGAACAGGAAACAAACAGAACAACATCAGAATCTCACAATTCGCAGCGGAACAACATATAATAATAAATGAATAATCTTTAAACAAAGAACTATATCAGTTATTACATTACATCACATTACATCATATCATCATATCATCAGAGTGTACAACATCAACAACAATAAACAATGCAGCGGAAAAAGAAATACTATAAAACTAGTAATACGCCATGCCATCCATCTTGCCTCCAGCAACTCCAGAATATCCAGAATATCCTGATAAACCTAACTTTTGACTGCCCGTGTGAAAATTGGTGGGCACCCAGAGTTTAGGAAGGAAAAAAATAAACTCCAAGTCAGTCATGTGACTGGTGTGAAAAATCAAAATAGAGAGATATTTTTAATCAATTCGCAATGCTTTTAAAAATGAGACTACCATAAGGCCTCCCGCACACACACACAATGCAAACGCAGAATCGGAGGAGATTTCTCCTTATGATAGTCAAAGATGCTTGATACGCACTTAAAATAACATTTCATATTATTATTAGTGCGTAGTGTAGGAAAAATTTATTTCGAAAGTAGAATATAAATCTTAGCCAACATAGACATTCCGAACTATGCCTACTATAGCTAACTATGTTCAATAGCAGGTTACCGCCACATTCCATAGCAGGTTATACAACTAAAACCGTACAAGTCTCGTATTGTTTCTTTGGATTTCCAACAAATGGTCAGGCCAAGGAACTTCCCATTGCCACATGAGAATGCCTCTGGAAAGACATCCCCGAGAACCAAACCGGAACTCTGCCAACACAAGGCCGGGTTACCCCTAACTGGGTAACTACTGACACGAGCACGCCATTCCCCGATCGTAAATGACCTTTCTCACGGGATCCCGAAAACCAACAACCACAAAGTAATAAATTCGTAGTAACCACATAGGTTAAATATCTGGGCTCCATACCATGATACCACCTCTATCTAAAAGGAAATGTACATACCCTAAAGGGTGCTACCCCTCATAACCTTGCCGCATCTTTCCTGTTTTGACCATTTCCGGGGTGTGAGGCTCGACGAAGTCACGTCCACAAAAACATACTTTATACAAAAGCCATGCTTTGGGTCAACAAATGATCAACACAATGATCACTAAGATAGACGATCAAATAAACGATCCTATCACAATAATCAACACAATGATCATTTCAGCATCACTCAGCATATCACATTACCAAATTGGGAATATATCGCTGATAACTTCAACTATATAACCTCTGAGCTCGTAATTCTCAGAGAAGGGTGTTAAGCTAAAAGAATAAATTCTCCGCCACCAACAGAAATATATTTGAAAGAAATCGGCTTTATATCTCAACTTGTAATGTCAGACATACAATCCATACAAGTCTGTTCCGGGATCGAACAAAACCGAAGGCACTTACAAAGAAGTCCTTGCAATCCGGATATTCACAATCCTGATCGGATTCACCATCACATATGGAGAACTCTATACCGTAGCTACTCGGTGCAGAGTAAATCGACAGGTCATCCTATCGCTCTTGCAAATACCGGGTCTTCAACACCGATCTTCAATGCTATCATAACGACGTATCACATATTCAGAATGGGTTATACGACCCCATGGTCCTTTCCCGGTTAACCCGAATAGTGAGCGCTTATTCAAAAATAAGTGTAGCATTCACATTCAAACAATTCACATCAATTACCCATTCAAAGGGAAATATTGATAGTCGGTTATTGAACTATCACTGGATATGCACACATCACCAGTTTCCAAATAATTTTCCAAATTATTTATTTTCCAAAATATCTTCACTAGATATATAATTTCATACTTCAAAAATAAATCAATATTTATTTTTAAACAAATTCCACTTCCTTTATAAATTCCTTAGTGAATTTATAATTCCAAAATATCAATGAATATTCGATTTCAATTATTCATTTCAATTTATCTTCAAAAAGATAAATTCTCTAACGTTTCATTTCACATTGGAAAAACATTTCCATACTTATTTATTCATAAGTAATTCACAAATTTTATTTATTTTCAACACCTGGAAAATATTCAATATACTTAAATCGAAATTAAGTATAAATTTCATTCTTTAAGGAAATCATTCTCATAAACATATTTATTTGGGCCAAAACGAATGTTGCGTAAAACATCGTTACGACAACCCAAAATCACTAGTATAGGGATTTGAAATTAAAATAGATATATAAATCCCAATACTATACAAAACATTTCCTTTCGGAAATCATTTACTATAACAACAGTGTTATAGTCCATTTTTTCCTTTTATTTCTCGAAAACGTCTATTTCAACAATAAATGTTGAAATCTATGGTTTCGAATCTCAACACCTTTTTAAAACATCGTTAGATCGTTTTAATTCTATTTAAAACATCACATTCAAACATTTTCTTTAACATATTATTCACTATTCAAAAACGTGAATATTCTTTGTTAACAAATTTCATCCTTTTATTTATTTTATTTCAAAGGATTATTCACTATTCAAAAATGTGGATATAACTCCCTAAATAAATCATAACAATTTACTTATCAAAATAAGTCGTTTGTGAATTTATAAAACAACGTTTATAAATTCCATTTCTATTTATTTATAAAAACTTCCTTTTTATAAATCCTTTTATTAACCTATTCCAGTTTATAACTCAATTATAAACTAAAATTTCATATTATAAGTTAAATACTTATAAAACGATTATTTTACAAAATCGTTCTTTTTAACTTCCCAAATTATAAATCTTATAACTTATAAGATTCATTCATTTATCCAAAATCATTATTTTAATAACTTAATAAATTTTATAAACCTACTGCTTATAAAATTCCATTTATAACTTCACCGTATAAAATTCTATAAATTCCATTCAATTATGAAATTCATTTTCACTTCATTCAAACACTTATAAAAACTCGTTTTATAATGTCCATATTTCAATTTATAAATATCCATTTATAAATCTCTTAATATAAATCAATTTATATTATTCTTTTTAAACGTCTTTAAATTCCTTTAAAAACTTCTTCCTTTTGATTCATAAAATAATTAAATTTTATAAATCCTATATTTCAACTTTTCATAATAAATTCAAAAATTCCGATTTAACTATTTTATAAAATCATTAGCATCATATTCTCAAAAATCAGTTTTTAACTATATTTCTCAAAAATCATAATTTTTATAACATTTAAAAATTATAACGTTTATTTATTTAAAATAGATCAAATTCCAAACATATAGTATATTTTCAAAAATCACTTTAAAAATCATTTTAAAATCCCAAAATTTGGTCCAATGATGCTACACACCAAATAGTCAATCATGACTACCACGATATCATATATCAATATGAAAATCCATCAAATATCAAAATATCTGAAATCAAATAAATACTGTTGAGGAATCCAGTTGGATCCCTCCAACCTGTTTTCCTGCATCCAAAAACATTAGCACAATACCAATTTCGCTCCAGTACGAAATTATCGCGCTACATGTTCTTATTAAATATTATCCGCTTAATAACGGCGTAATAGGGTCTCATCCGCTAAACAAATAAATGCAGGGAATCAACAACTCCAATATATACATATGCCAATATATATATATTGCTATTATATATATAATACCAATTTCACTGTTTATGAAATATTCGCGGTATATGTTTTTAATAAATAACATCCGCTTACTAACGGCGTATAATGTCTATTTTAACAATCAATAGATATCAATCAACATTCAAACATGCATTCAAATATTTCAAATCTAACTATTTAAAATAAAATCGAAACTGATTCGATTGAGTGAGAAGTTCTCACCTTGATTTTAAGTTCCGTTTTAGCGATTTATTTCGAATAAAATTAAACGTACGTTTAATTTTACCCAAAATTCTCACTAACTCCAAACGACTCCAAACCAACTCCATCGCGTAGTGCTCGTCCATACGATTCCAACGCAACTGGTTTCGCGTGTTTTCGACCTCGTATGAAAAAGATATTGATTTTACAAGTTTACACGATTTTATATTCATAATTTTACAACTTTTATATATAATTTTTATAACCTATATCCTCACAGCCGCATGATCTCTTAACTTTGCAATCTCCACCGTAGAACGCATCTCCCCCATCTTCCTTGTTCACGCGACAAGCTCCAGGTCGTGTCAAAAAACCGAACCCATCTCATACCCATTTAGGGTTAATTATTGCAACTTCATCCTTTATCTATACTTCGATCAGGTAGCTCCATTCTCTTCGCCTCCCCACAAGCTACTCACGGCTACAAGCACCTTGAGCTCGGTCGCCTCGTCTTCACGTGGTTCGAGAACAAACGTGGCCTCTTCTCGATTGATTTCTGGCCACCACGCTCCACTATATACGATCATGACCGTTGATATGATAGATCTTGACGTCCTCTACGAGTTTGTAGTTGATACTTTCATGAATCGATGCATGGATTTTGAGAAATTGGAGGGGAATCAAAACGAATTTCTGGCCATCAGTTAGGGTGAACGGCGGCTAGGGTTTAAGTTTTCTTTTTCTTTTTCTTTTTTTTATTATGAAGAGGGTGTGGGTATATTTATAGGAAAAATTCAAACACTATTCATCCGTAAATTCCGAACTCCGATTTACGCGCCGAAACTGACGTTCCTAAGGTTTACCCCGCGTTCCGGACACAATGGAATAGGTTTCGGAAGCTAATTCGGACATCTGTGCGAGTTATGGCTATAAACGCTTAATTTAAATTAAACCGATTTAAATCGATTTCTAGGCGTTTTAATTTGTACCGGACAAACGGTAAATCCAATTGACTTGAAATTTGAAACCTTACAATAATATCACATTACGGATCTGATGAAACTGGTTTCGTCGAAATCCGAGACTTTTTGAAAAATGGCTATTTTCACTCGCCAAATTTAAATTAAAAATAAATCGATGCGTTTCGAGCTGCCACGATCAAACGATAACTCCGATTGACACGAAATTTGAAATCCGGTAATAACTAACTATTACGGATCCAATGGAACTGGTTTCGTTCAATTCTGAGACTGTTCAAAAATTGACTATTTTCACTAGTCGATTTTAATATTAAAATATTCAATTTTCACAAATTACCTTTTAATTCGAATTTAAAAGTTCTAAAATATTGTTCTAACTCCAATATGATAAAATAAAATTTTACAAATCATTTTCAATCATATTTAACTCAATTTTCAATTATTTCCGTAATTTAACTTATTAAATTATCGATTTAATTATTCAATTAAATCCAATAATTCAAATAAAAATTTATTTGACTTATAAATTCACTTATAAATATTTTAAAATTAATTAAATATTCAAATTTTAATTAATAAATATTCTGGGTCGTTACAATCTTCCCCACTTAAAAGAATTTCGTCCTCGAAATTATCAGTAAGAAAAGTTACAGAATTCATTAACTTTCCAAAATTCATAGTTAAACTTCTTACAATAACTTACTAAGTTTTCAAAATCATTCTTAGTTATCTTTTCAAAAACAACTACTATTGTTTAACTTTCAACTCCCAAATCAAAGTTTAAGTTTTCAAAATTTTCCAATTTTCTCAAATTTTTCTAACGCCTTAAATTTCCGGAAAAATTCGCCATAGTCTCCTTTGCGCGGCTCGATCCGAAAAAAAAATGACAGTATATATATCACAAATATACATCTCATCAAGTAATGAGGCATCCCGCAGGGAAAAAAGTGTAAAAGTACGATATTTAATCCGAGATATTTACCTTATATTTTATTAGCAAGCATATACGGCTAATATAGCACGAAAGCGAGCTCCAAATGCGAAGCAAATGCGATCCGCACCTACTAATTACTCAACAAACAACATGAGAATCATGCATATAGATAATAGTATCGATATACAACATATAGCAACATAATAACTATATATGCCAACATAGCAAATGTATGAAAAGCAATATATTCAACCATCAACCAACTATAATCCATAACCAATATCAATATTCATTTATATTCTCATTCATATTCAATGAATTGGTTTTTAATTTAATTCATATACAGTGGATGTTCTTACTAACATTCATTTTCAATTAGTTTAGATTCACTAATTCATATTCAAGTTGGTTCACTTCCAAATTAAATTCAATTCTATTTTAAGATTCACTTAACTTCCAATTGAATTTTCAATTACTTTAGCTTTCAATTTTATTAAATCAACTTCATTAACACTTAATGAATTATATACAATCAATTAACAATCATATAACAATCAATGTATATTAATTACAACCAAATTCCTTTACTTATCAATTGGTTTAAATTAAATTGATTTTCATTCAATTATTCAACTTTCTAATAACATTAGATTTTAATGAATTTCACTTATATTCATTATTCCATATCAACTATTCACATTTAATTGATTTACATTTAATCCATTCATTCAATTCAATTACAAAAGTTGAATTTCACTTATATAACTTAAGTTCATATCTATCACTTAATTTTATTAATTTACTTTGATACTAATATCAACTTCATTCCATATCACTTAAGTTATATTCATATAGTTTCACTTCTTATATATATAAGTTTATTTCACAATTGTAAATCACTTTAATTATAATTCAATTCTTATAATTCTTTTGCTTATACAATTATTCTTTTGTTTAGATTATTCAAA
Organism: Allium cepa; assembly: GCA_030765085.1. Taxonomy (NCBI): domain Eukaryota; kingdom Viridiplantae; phylum Streptophyta; class Magnoliopsida; order Asparagales; family Amaryllidaceae; genus Allium; species Allium cepa. The sequence continues at coordinate 575,770,529 of CM060945.1, read as the reverse complement.
CAACTAAACAATCAACTTACATACACTTTAATAATTCTGAAAAATTATTCCTTTATATATAAAAATATAATCAAGGTAAAATTATTTCATTTACCCAATTTTAAAATCATATCGTGTCGAATTGTTCTGTAAAAGTGTTTAGAGATCCCTATCAACAACGTTAATTACTCGTATTAACCAGAATCTATATACCACTCAACAAACCAATCATCACAATATAAAAAATTTTCATATTCACTAATAAATACGCTCTCATAGCTATTATTACACTCAAATTCATTCTAGAGTACTACTGACTCTATCTCTAATGAATTATACCCAACAGAACCATGGTTGTCGCTTAACCATAAGCTCTGATACCAAATGTAACGTTTCCGATTTTTCGTTGCCGAAAAACCGAATAGTTATGGGTTTAAGAAAAAGAAAAGAAGAAAAGAGAAGGAAAGAAAAGAAGATAAAAAGATAGAAAATTTAGATAGGGAAAAGAAAAATAGAACATAATTTTAAAATAGAACGGAACAGGAAACAAACAGAACAACATCAGAATCTCACAATTCGCAGCGGAACAACATATAATAATAAATGAATAATCTTTAAACAAAGAACTATATCAGTTATTACATTACATCACATTACATCATATCATCATATCATCAGAGTGTACAACATCAACAACAATAAACAATGCAGCGGAAAAAGAAATACTATATAAACTAGTAATACGCCATGCCATCCATCTTGCCTCCAGCAACTCCAAAATATCCAAAATATCCTGATAAACCTAACTTTTGACTGCCCGTGTGAAAATTGGTGGGCACCCAGAGTTTAGGAAGGAAAACAATAAACTCCAAGTCAGTTATGTGACTGGTGTGAGAACTCAAAACAGTTTATTTAACTTTAAAATCAAAATAGAGAGATATTTTTAATCAATTCGCAATGCTTTTAAAAATGAGACTACCATAAGGCCTCCCGCACACACACACAATGCAAACGCAGAATCGGAGGAGATTTCTCCTTATGATAGTCAAAGATGCTTGATACGCATTTAAAATAACATTTCATATTATTATTAGTGCATAGTGTAGGAAAAATTTATTTCGAAAGTAGAATATAAATCTTAGCCAACATAGACATTCCGAACTATGCCTACTATAGCTAACTATGTTCAATAGCAGGTTACCGCCACATTCCATAGCAGGTTATACTACTAAAACCGTACAAGTCTCGTATTGTTTCTTTGGATTTCCAACAAATGGTCAGGCCAAGGAACTTCCCATTGCCACATGAGAATGCCTCTGGAAAGACATCCCCGAGAACCAAACCGGAACTCTGCCAACACAAGGCCGGGTTACCCCTAACTGGGTAACTACTGACACGAGCACGCCATTCCCCGATCGTAAACGACCTTTCTCACGGGATCCCGAAAACCAACAACCACAAAGTAATAAATTCGTAGTAACCACATAGGTTAAATATCTGGGCTCCATACCATGATACCACCTCTATCCAGAAGGAAACGTACATACCCTAAAGGGTGCTACCCCTCATAACCTTGCCGCATCTTTCCTGTTTTGACCATTTCCGGGGTGTGAGGCTCGACGAAGTCACGTCCACAAAAACATACTTTATACAAAAGCCATGCTTTGGGTCAACAAATGATCAACACAATGATCACTAAGATAGACGATCAAATAAACGATCCTATCACAATAATCAACACAATGATCATTTCAGCATCACTCAGCATATCACATTACCAAATTGGGAATATATCGCTGATAACTTCAACTATATAACCTCTGAGCTCGTACGTCTCAGAGAAGGGTGTTAAGCTAAAGAATAAATTCTCCGCCACCAACAGAAATATATTTGAAAGAAATCGGCTTTATATCTCAACTTGTAATGTCAGACATACAATCCATACAAGTCTGTTCTGGGATCGAACAAAACCGAAGGCACTTACAAAGAAGTCCTTGCAATCCGGATATTCACAATCCTGAACGGATTCACCATCACATATGGAGAACTCTATACCGTAGCTACTCGGTGCAGAGTAAATCGACAGGTCATCCTATCGCTCTCGCAAATACCAGGTCTTCAACACCGATCTTCAATGCTATCATAACGACGTATCACATATTCGGAATGGGTTATACGACCCCATGGTCCTTTCCCGGTTAACCCGAATAGTGAGTGCTTATTCAAAAATAAGTGTAGCATTCACATTCAAACAATTCACATCAATTACCCATTCAAAGGGAAATATTGATAGTCGGTTATTGAACTATCACTGGATATGCACACATCACCAGTTTCCAAATAATTTTCCAAATTATTTATTTTCCAAAATATCTTCACTAGATATATAATTTCATACTTCAAAAATAAATCAATATTTATTTTTAAACAAATTCCACTTCCTTTATAAATTCCTTAGTGAATTTATAATTCCAAAATATCAATGAATATTCGATTTCAATTATTCATTTCAATTTATCTTCAAAAAGATAAATTCTCTAACGTTTCATTTCACATTGGAAAAACATTTCCATACTTATTTATTCATAAGTAATTCACAAATTTTATTTATTTTCAACACTTGGAAAATATTCAATATACTTAAATCGAAATTAAGTATAAATTTCATTCTTTAAGGAAATCATTCTCATAAACATATTTATTTGGGCCAAAACGAATGTTGCGTAAAACATCGTTACGACAACCCAAAATCACTAGTATAGGGATTCGAAATTAAAATAGATATATAAATCCCAATACTATACAAAACATTTCCTTTCGGAAATCATTTACTATAACAACAGTGTTATAGTCCATTTTTTCCTTTTATTTCTCGAAAACGTCTATTTCAACAATAAATGTTGAAATCTATGGTTTCGAATCTCAACACCTTTTTAAAACATCGTTAGATCGTTTTAATTCTATTTAAAACATCACATTCAAACATTTTCTTTAACATATTATTCACTATTCAAAAACGTGAATATTCTTTGTTAACAAATTTCATCCTTTTATTTATTTTATTTCAAAGGATTATTCACTATTCAAAAATGTGGATATAACTCCCTAAATAAATCATAACAATTTACTTATCAAAATAAGTCGTTTGTGAATTTATAAAACAACGTTTATAAATTCCATTTCTATTTATTTATAAAAACTTCCTTTTTATAAATCCTTTTATTAACCTATTCCAGTTTATAACTCAATTATAAACTAAAAGTTCATATTATAAGTTAAATACTTATAAAACGATTATTTTACAAAATCGTTCTTTTTAACTTCCCAAATTATAAATCTTATAACTTATAAGATTCATTCATTTATCCAAAATCATTATTTTAATAACTTAATAAATTTTATAAACCTACTGCTTATAAAATTCCATTTATAACTTCACCGTATAAAATTCTATAAATTCCATTCAATTATGAAATTCATTTTCACTTCATTCAAACACTTATAAAAACTCGTTTTATAATGTCCATATTTCAATTTATAAATATCCATTTATAAATCTCTTAATATAAATCAATTTATATTATTCTTTTTAAACGTCTTTAAATTCCTTTAAAAACTTCTTCCTTTTGATTCATAAAATAATTAAATTTTATAAATCCTATATTTCAACTTTTCATAATAAATTCAAAAATTCCGATTTAACTATTTTATAAAATCATTAGCATCATATTCTCAAAAATCAGTTTTTAACTATATTTCTCAAAAATCATAATTTTTATAACATTTAAAAATTATAACGTTTATTTATTTAAAATAGATCAAATTCCAAACATATAGTATATTTTCAAAAATCACTTTAAAAATCATTTTAAAATCCCAAAATTTGGTCCAATGATGCTACACACCAAATAGTCAATCACGACTACCACGATATCATATATCAATATGAAAATCCATCAAATATCAAAATATCTGAAATCAAATAAATACTGTTGAGGAATCCAGTTGGATCCCTCCAACCTGTTTTCCTGCATCCAAAAACATTAGCACAATACCAATTTCGCTCCAGTACGAAATTATCACGGTACATGTTCTTATTAAATATTATCCGCTTAATAACGGCGTAATAGGGTCTCATCCGCTAAACAAATAAATGCGGGGAATCAACAACTCCAATATATACATATGCCAATATATATATATTGCTATTATATATATAATACCAATTTCACTGTTTATGAAATATTCGCGGTATATGTTTTTAATAAATAACATCCGCTTACTAACGGCGTATAATGTCTATTTTAACAATCAATAGATATCAATCAACATTCAAACATGCATTCAAATATTTTAAATCTAACTATTTAAAATAAAATCGAAACTGATTCGATTGAGTGAGAAGTTCTCACCTTGATTTTAAGTTCCGTTTTAGCGATTTATTTCGAATAAAATTAAACGTACGTTTAATTTTACCCAAAATTCTCACTAACTCCAAACGACTCCAAACTAACTCTATCGCGTGGTGCTCGTCCATACGATTCCAACGCAACTGGTTTCGCGCGTTTTTGACCTCGTATGAAAAAGATATTGATTTTACAAGTTTACACGATTTTATATTCATAATTTTACAACTTTTATATATAATTTTTATAACCTATATCCTCACAGCCACATGATCTCTTAACTTTGCAATCTCCACCGTAGAACGCATCTCCCCCATCTTCCTTGTTCACGCGACAAGCTCCAGGTCGTGTCAAAAAACCGAACCCATCTCATACCCATTTAGGGTTAATTATTGCAACTTCATCCTTTATCTATACTTCGATCAGGTAGCTCCATTCTCTTCGCCTCCCCACAAGCTACTCACGGCTACAAGCACCTTGAGCTCGGTCGCCTCGTCTTCACGTGGTTCGAGAACGAACGTGGCCTCTTCTCGATTGATTTCTGGCCACCACGCTCCACTATATACGATCATGACCGTTGATATGATAGATCTTGACGTCCTCTACGAGTTTGTAGTTGATACTTTCATGAATCGATGCATGGATTTTGAGAAATTGGAGGGGAATCAAAACGAATTTCTGGCCATCAGTTAGGGTGAACGGCGGCTAGGGTTTAAGTTTTCTTTTTGTTTTTTTTTTATTATGAAGAGGGTGTGGGTATATTTATAGGAAAAATTCAAACACTATTCATCCGTAAATTCCGAACTCCGATTTACGCGCTGAAACTGACGTTCCTAAGGTTTATCCCGCGTTCCGGACATAATGGAACAGGTTTCGGAAGCTAATTCGGATATCTGTGCGAGTTATGGCTATAAACGCTCAATTTAAATTAAACCGATTTAAATCGATTTCTAGGCGTTTTAATTTGTACCGGACAAACGGTAAATCCAATTGACTTGAAATTTGAAACCTTACAATAATATCACATTACGGATCCGATGAAACTGGTTTCGTCGAAATCCGAGACTTTTTGAAAAATGGCTATTTTCACTCGCCAAATTTAAATTAAAAATAAATCGATGCGTTTCGAGCTGCCACGATCAAACGATAACTCCGATTGACACGAAATTTGAAATCCGGTAATAACTAACTATTATGGATCCAATGGAACTGGTTTCGTTCAATTCTGAGACTGTTCAAAAATTGACTATTTTCACTAGTCGATTTTAATATTAAAATATTCAATTTTCACAAATTACCTTTTAATTCGAATTTAAAAGTTCTAAAATATTGTTCTAACTCCAGTATGATAAAATAAAATTTTACAAATCATTTTCAATCATATTTAACTCAATTTTCAATTATTTCCATAATTTAACTTATTAAATTATCGATTTAATTATTCAATTAAATCCAATAATTCAAATAAAAATTTATTTGACTTATAAATTCACTTATAAATATTTTAAAATTAATTAAATATTCAAATTTTAATTAATAAATATTCTGGGTCGTTACAGCGGGATTCAAGGAGTAGACATAACGATTACATATAGTCCACAAGGTATGCATTGGGTGGTACATTGTCGATGTTCAAGCATTAGTACAAACTAGTGCAGACGCAGTTTTACGTTTTCATATCAGATGATGGAACATTTCTATTGTAGGCCTTATGAGGCAGTCCCTTATAGAGGCAGTCACAGAATGCCATAGAAGCAAGACGATGAAGTCCTTTGCCAGGAGGATATAGAAGGTACTATGGTAGTACCTAGGACCGCTGTGGTCATTGGGCATATAGCTACATATATACCAGTCATTAGGTTTTTATCTACTAGGGAGTAGATGGGCACGATTCATGCACAGAGGCAAGAGTATTATAAACCCAATGAACATAATATAACAGTAAATGGAAATAAAACAGTATATGTAGAATTAAGCTTAGAAGTGAATAATTTGTCCATTTACCAGTACTTAGTTCTAACCCCCTCCTCATAACATCCCACAGGTTAGGTAGATAACAGAGACCTTCCAGCTTTGAGACACTTTGTTAAGAAAGTGTTATTAAATTGGTGAGTATTTACTTACTATTATATTTTAGTCGGCTCCACTATGAGATATTTATCCGAGCCATGATATTTGTCTTTGCCTATTATACAGGATACTAGAAACCCAACTCGGGCTTCAGTGGGCTTGGATTTTAGCATTTTTGTGAATAGTCTGGACCTATTGGAATTCGGGTTGTTACAATCATAGTCGCCTACATTGACCCCCATATGGGCCTAAAAATCATTTCAAGCTCGATCAATAATTAATAAATTTAAATCTAGTTTAAACATGTATATCGTATATCGATTAGTGTATTTATAACTATTATACACACACATATTTAATACTGATCAAAAATATCAAATAAAATTTATAATTCATATTTCATAGATATTGAATAATTTATAACAATTGTAATTTAGTTAAATCAAGTGGTAACAGTAGTATTCAGCTTTTAGTTGTGTGACTTTTAGGTGTAAATTTGGTCAACGATAGATATCAAAAAATTAAATATTAACATTCACATGTCAATTAGCAGATGGTGTGACATTATGGCTAAATTTATCGCTTACTTGGCATCGGTGAAATCCATTTTTACTTTACAAAGTATTTGTAATGTACCGGGATTTTCGACCCTCGAAAATCGACATAAATACGTCCATTGTATTACATGCCGAGCAATCGAATGGCGGAAAACCGGATAGTTAGGGAAAAAGAAAAGAAGATGTAGAAGAAAATAGAACAACAACATAGAATCTCACAATTGTAGCAGAATAACATATTATAGATAATAAAATGCCTATAAACAAAAAGAGCTATAACTGTTATTTATGCATATCTTCATCAGAGTACAACAAATCAAAAACTCAATACTGGACAGTTATAATAACTTGTCCTCACACGTGCTCACTATACGTCTAACATACACAGCGGAATATAAACAAGTATGTGGAATACGTCTCTGTCATCCAGTTCATCTCCTGAGCTCTACAACATCCTAACCTGAATCTGTAATACTCAGTCTGACCCGAGCATTATAATTAAATAACACCCTAGTCAAAACTAGCGTGAGTAAACACACTCAATTTGTATTATTACTGTTATAAAAATCCTTTGAAAAACAAAGGTATCTTGTAAGACCACGTCACACATAAATACGATGGGTTTTTACCTTACGATAACCTAACATTTTATGTCAAAATTATCTGATATTATAATAGTGTCTAAGCACAAATACTTATTTAAATAGACGAAATTGTTGGATTCATTAAATTCTAGCATACTAGGCTCTACAACCAAAATCGTAAAGGCATGTATTGGAGAATGAATTTCCATTTAATGACTCAGCATTGGGATACCACCTATCACAGTATACATCTAGAAAAATGTACCGAGGACCTTGTCGGGATCCCCTAAAACACAAGACCGACCTACCCCTAACCTGGATAGTACTAAATATGCCATCACCCCGGGTGTTCGCTCCCTTATTGAGCTCTCCACATGCGCCATATTTATTATATCTAAGGGTATCTGGAAAGGTGATAAACATACCCTAATTTTGTGCGTCCCACTTAGCCTTGCCGCATCTCCCTCAATTTTCAGTCATTCCTGTTGATGAGGCATGAGGCTACGATTATCTTTTTTACGGAATTTTCACTTAGAATGTTCATTGTCCTCCAATACAATGTGTTGAAAACATTCATCCATATAAGTCCATTTTGGGTCTGAACGAAACCGAAGGCATTATTCCTACTACATCCATTTTGAAATCGTCTTCAGGATTAGTAGCAATTAGCCCTTGCACTTCAATGCTCCATCTTCGATTCCATACTCTTGTCTTCACTTCGAAGACGTATTTGTTAGATCGAAGTGGTTTTCCAATAACTTATCCAATCCCAATCTCTTTGAAACAACGTTCGATATTTTCGGTAAACTCAACCCTTGGTTTTTATGAAATAAATAGACGAAAATAAGATCGAAGATCATCTCCTAACCATTAGAGGATAGATTTCCTTATCATCGTCCTAGAAGAACGAAATGATTTTATACATACAGTATAGCACCTTCCGACGGTAACTGTACCGTATAATCTCTGTGTTTCTCCTAGATATTCTCAAAGTTATGTTTTTGGTCTAGAATTGATAGTCGGTTATTTAACTATCAAAAAACTATCATTCAGCCAAAGATTCCATTTCCTACTAAAATCACCGAGTCTTATTTAATTTAAAATTTAATAAGCAAATTTCTTCATCAAAGGTATATGCTTATCTCGCCGGAATAAGTATATTCACAAACCATTTCCTTTAAAAATATTTGAAAACTTTTTAAAATAAATATGGAAAGCACCAAGCGGTTTCAATCATGGATTCGCCGCTCAATGATTACGTCTCTATCCGAGAGAAATCCAAACTTAACTGCAGGCAATCACTGCCTCCCAATTCCACCATGAAAGTCTACCATTACTCTCCGAAAACTTTATTTAATAATTACCTAAAAACAATGCTCACAAGGTTTCTATATAAATTTTCCAAGTTTAATTAAAATTACTCTTTCAAAATTTTATCGTATAATATACATTTGTTTTAAAGCTTTATTAATATTTGAATAATTTATCTTTGAAATAATAATAATATCACAATACTGATTTATTCTTAAGTAATAATTAACTTTAAATCAAATCATTATTGTTAACGCAAAAATTGGATGCTAACACCCCGGTGTGAGTAGAGATAAAGTGAAAGCACCACCCGTTAATACGGGAATTATAAATAAGTAGAAAAGTCATAGAAAAAACAGTAAAGAGACAACAGTTTTATTATAGTGGTTCGGCTTCAAGTTAAGCCTACGTCCACTTTAATCTCCTTTATTGCTGATTCGATTACAACTTATACAACAATCTTCGATTACAACACCTCTTAGACAAATAACTAGAACTTCGATGTAGAAGAATTCTTCAGATTCATGTTGAATGTATTAGCTCTCTTCTTGAAGTTCGTTGAAGTGTCTTTCATGTTTGAAGTGTCGGATGAGTCGAGAAATCAACAGAGAATAGGCGTTCCAGAAATTAGCCAAAAGTCCTCCCTTCGGTGGTGTAGGCATGGTATTTATAGGAAATTTCTGGACAAGGCATAGTTCGCGAGCGACCTAGGGTAAGTCGAAAGTCGTGAACGACCTAGGGGCTTGGTTGGGTGTGTTATAGGTCGTGGGCGACCTGGGGGTTAGGTTGTAAGTCGTGAGCGACCTAAGGAGCATGGGTTACGGCTTAACAGGCTTGCACTAGGTCACTTGAACAAGTTGGTAGGTCGTGGCGACCTAGGGAGAAGCGGCATAGGAAGTTGGCTCGGTGGGCTTAGGTCGCGAGCGACCTAAGGAAGAGGCAGTATGCATTTGACCTTACTCTGTCTTAACTTGTTAGATCGCTAGATCGTATCTGTTAGCTCGCTCATGCTTTAGGTCGCTAGATTGCTCTATCTTTAAGTTGCTAGGTCGCTCTTTGCTGTAAGTCACTAGGTCACTCTATCTTTAGGTCGCTAGGTCGTCATTTACTGTAGGCCGTTGAGTCCTGTGCCCTTCGGTCGTTAGGTTCTTTAAACTGTTAGGTCGCTAAGTCATGAAAAAAGGGAGTTAGCACTTGCCCCTCGGAGCATACGCCTAGGGACTAGGTCGTGTGCTTCGATACTTATTAACTCGCTTCTTACTAAGTTGTTAGGTCGTGCGCGACCTACTGAAGAAGTTAGGTCATATGCACCGATTTAGATTCCACTACACAATATATAGGTCGCACATTGCTTCTTCTTCTCTTTACTTGCTCCAACTCTCAAAACCACCATTGACGGACCTCTTGAGCTTTAAAAGGCAAACTCGAACTAACCGGTCACCGATCATCTTTATCATCACATCACGTAAGTGGATTCGCTCGTTATTCAATCCATGATCACCATCGAATCTCGAATCCACCACCTGCCATTCCTAATCCAACTTTATACGCTGCGATTCACCATGAATCGTGTTATAATCGATCCTTGATTGCCTTTAGTCACGGTGTCATTGTAATTCTCGAAGACGCAGCAACATATTGGATCCGTTATGGATTTGAAGTGACTTGAATCCGTTTCAGGTGGCTTTTGATGATGCGAAGAGAATATGATGGGTTACAGTGTCTCAAGTTAACTGTTTTGCGAGTTTGGAGGAGATCCTTAACGGGTTAATGGGTTTTAGGTTATGCGGTTGTATTTCTGGTGAAGCATGGGAGATGACACGTGGCGATGTGTGAATGGAGTGTGAGACTTAGGTTTTTTGATGGGAGATAGCTTGAGATTGTTGAGGTATTCCAGGAGCGACCTAGTGGGTCAAACGACTTAAGAACCCTCATGACTAAAGAGAAGTCGAACGACTTATTAATTTGTGACCTAAGCAATCGAACGGCCTAAAAACCCTTGCGACCTAAGGGGAGTTAGGCGACTTAAATCCTTGCGACATAAGTATTAACTTGTAAGCAACCGAACGGCCTAAAGACCCTTGCGACCTAAGAGGAGCCAAGCGACTTAACTCCTTGCGACATAAGTATTAACTCGTAAGCAACCGAACGGCCTAATGACCCTTGCGACCTAAGAGGAGCCAAGCGACTTAACTCCTTGCGACATAAGTATTAGGTCACGGCCGAGCTAATAATTAGAAAAAAAATGCACTGCCTTGACCTGAAGCTTTAATCTGCATCATAACCTTTAACTCGTAGGAACATGACACTGTTGGACTTTTTGACTTGAACAATGTCACTTAAGAAAGTTCCCCTTAGACATTTGCAAAATTTCGACAGAACTTGATTGAAATTCCAACTTGAACAGCTAGAATGAACTGCTTGAACTCGTTGTACTTCTTTACAGATTAAATTAACTTTAATGCTAACAACCTGTTAAACACAACATTTGCAGAAAGCTAGGGCGAATATACTGTCACTGACTGCCCACATCGAATGACAGATTAGTCGTTAAAGAATAATCAACTTAAAGAAATTATACGAATGAAGTGTTATGAATCAACAAATTCAAGTGACGTATTAAAGCAATGCCAAATTAATCAGCTAAAGCTGATCCATTCGCATCAACACTGCACTTGTACTTAGATCTAAAATAACAAGCCCTGAAATTTTATAATCGACAAATGTCTATTAATTTAATTCCAGTCATATTTGCTTGTCATTTTATTAGTTTTGCACAACACTTCACACACTTTTAGGAAACGTGCACCTTCATATTTGAATACCCAGTTCCTTGTGTAGAAGGGCTTTTCAGCAAGAAGAAATAGTAGGGCAAGCTGGAGAGGTCTTCCCATAGCCAATCCATTGGATATTCCCTCGGAAAGAACTTCAACTACCCTGAATCAACGGGTGTTCAACCAACTACGCATTCAGTTTGGTATTGCTGAAGCAGATGCTTTACTTCCTGGGCCAAACGATACTGCTGACAGGCCGCCTCTCGGTTTTGTCGCGGTTAATCATCAGATGTGCCTGTGTGGTGCTATTCCTCCTTTTAATGATTTTCTTCAATGGCTCCTTCTCCGATTAACTATCTCTCCCTTCCAGTTGCATCCCAATGGCTATGCCATCCTAATGGGACTGTGTGTGCTGTTCAGGAGGACACTTGATCGTCTTCCGAGATTTGAAGAAATTTGCTACTTGTGCACATTTGCAAAGAATAAAGATCATCCTTCTATAATACTTGTGAGAAGTGCCAGGAACCGTAAACTGGTCACTGATCTTTCTGAAAGTGCTCATGGGTTTTTGAACCAGTTTTTCTTCGTTCGTTGCCCCCGGGGATTTTATGGCATATGGAGAGTAGGAAGTAAGATTGCTTACCTCCGTTCTTTCCATTTTTGAGCTTTTTCGAGATTCGTGTTGTCGTGTGCTAACTTCATTTTTTACTTTTATAGCACTTCCTCCTCCTTCTAAAAGATTCAAGCCATAAGTCGACTTTTGAAAGACTAAGTGCTGTGGCGGTTGAGGAGAGAAGCATTAAATTTTTACTGAAGGACGAATTTTTGCATCAATTCAGACTTCTGCACCCCTCTCGATCTACTCAACTTCAGGATGCCCCTGGTTCTCAAGCAGAAATATCAGATGCCCCAGTTTCTGTCAAAGAACATGCACCGAAGGAACTTACTACTAAGGCTTCATTGGTAAAATGTTCTGCTTCTATTGACGTTGCGGGGTCATCCGGCAAATTTGCTCTTCCCCCAGTTATCGAAGAAGAGGAAGCTTCTCAACATTTCGAGAAGGCTGCTGATGCAGGAGCTGAGGAAAAGTGTCCCGCTAGGCATGACGGTGATGACACTTTTGAGGAACTGAGCGACTTGATGGTCACTTCGCAGGAGCTCTTCAAAGATGAAACTATTGCTTCTAAACTTGCTTCTCCAGTGGTTGAAGTTACATCAGTTTTGCAAGCAACTCCATCAACCCAAGAGATAACTCTTAAGCCGAAGAGTGGGTTGTAGCTTGACGCGCGTAGTTTACACGCCACACACACTTAGGATTTTAGCAGCTTTGTGCACTCAACTTCCTTGCTTTGAAGATTTCTAAACTTGTCTTTTCTTCATTTTCAGGTTCTCCAATGGGATGTAGCGGCTCTTACTATGATGATTTCCAGCGTTATGGGAGACACGACTCTTATGATCCCAGACGGTACCTTCCTTCCCCTAGGGAGACCGACGAAGAAAGATCCGCAAGAAAAGCTCGCGAGAGACGGGCTTATGAAGAGCGCTATGGGAGAAGGGATGAGCGACATGATTCTTCCCAGAGAGATGATGATTCCCACAAAAGGAAATCTCATGATGATAAGGGGAAAATTCACATGGCTGAAGATCCAAGTAAACGGGCCAAGCTTAGCGAAAGGCCGGAATCCGAAATTTCTGAAAAGCCCGCTGCTCCCATCTCTTTGGAAATCCCTTACAACTCTCCTGCCCTTCAAAGATCTGATATTCAAACGATCATTAGTAGGCCTTCGTATCAAGTTGGACAGGGTCCGACTACTCTTCAAAGTCGGTTTCCGCAGTGGTGCTTAAAAGCAGTGCGTTTTGATCTTGATTTGGTCCCAATCGATAAGCAAGCCATGTTGCGAAATCTTGAAGCCGTCAAACTCGATATTGAGAGAATGTTTGGTTGGCAAAAACTTGTTGACGAGCTTCAAAGAGTAAACCGCGCAAATCTCGAAGCCATGCTGACTATGGAAAACGATAAATCCGAGTGGCAGAAAACTCTCGATCAGCATGACGCAGAGATGAAGAGCATCGCCGCTTATAATGAGAAGCTTGAAGCGGAAATTGAGAAACTCATAGAAGAGCTTGCCACATCTTCCACTTATTATTCTCAAAAAGAAGAAGTGCTTCAAAAGCAGATGAGGGATGCTCATGACGGGCAAAGAGACGCTGAAGCTAAATTTGAAGCGTAGCAAAAAATTATAGAAAGCTACCGAACTGACGTTGCTCAGTTGCAAGAAAAAAACAAGCTCTCAGGACATGGAAATTGCAATGTTAAAAGCTCGACTTTCTAAAGTTGAAAAAGAGCATGATGATGCTATTGCCGGCAAAGAAGCAGCCGAAGAATCTCATGAAGCAACCAAGGCCAACATCAGCTCTACCTTATTGGAGTTTTATATACACTGTGTTTTAGGGCGCGGTAGCCTTTCATTTTTGGATCCAAAGTACGAAATCACTTTGGCAGAAGTGTGGGAGGCCGCAGTTGATATGCTTGGAGGTGCTGGCTATGCTGAAGCAGATCTTGAGGCACACTATCTAGATGATGATGCATATGCCGCCCTTGCCAAGGGGAAGGAGCAACTTGCTAAACAGCGAGCCGGAACGACGGAAGGAGAACCTTTAGGGAAGGCACATTCGACCGACCCGACTCTTCCTTCGGTTTTGGCCGACATTGATATCATTGGCTCCAGTTCCCATTCCTCGCCTCCTGCCAAAGTTGACATTAAAACTGCAACTGCTCATACTGGAGATGAAGCTCAAGAAAGTACTGAAGCACAAGGCTTTGAAGTTGACATTATAAAGCCAACTTCTCCAGATAACTTCAACGTTGATTTAGCTCAAGTGGATTGCTTGTTCACTTCACATGAACTTGACGAACGTTTTGTTTATTACTTAAGTCTTGACGCGCCACTATCTCCTCTCTTTGCGAGGAATACTGACTTTAACTTCTCTTCTTCTGTAGTGAAAACGCCAAGTGTCGCACAGACTTCTCCTCTCCCAGCTGTTCCACCCCCATCTCTTCAAGTTACGTCTCCTTCTGCTTCTCAATCGGGGTCGCAAGAAGAATTAATAGAAGCCCTTCAAGGCTTGGATGACCCGGCCGCTTCGCAAGAGCAGAAGGCTGAGGAACTTGAAGAAGGTGAAAAGACTCCGGAGCAATTTCATGACGACACAAAACTGTCTGCACTTATCACTCCAGGCAGTGTGTCTTCTTCAAGGAAGAAGGGGAAGCGTGCAATTTCAAAGAGGAGAAGGAAGAGCACTTCTGCTAGCGAAGAGAAGGCGGAAGTAGACCCGGCTGCACTCTATCTCCTTCTTCCCCGACTTGACCAGGTCGACTCCCAAAGTTAACCATTAGGCCAGGCGAGGGCTCTAAAGGTGGTGGTGAGAAGAAATAATGAGTCTCTCTCTACTCTTCTTGTTTTGCTTTTTGCTTGTACATAAAGGCTTGTATTGATGGGAATTTGTGCGGGTACCGGTCCCCGCTTTTTTGAAACCTGCACATGTATAAAAAAATTATAGTACGGAATGAAATGATTCTTTTTACTTGTACAATCTTTGACTGTACTTATGAATGCATTTATTCATTATTTTCGCACAGGTTTCTTCACTATGACATTGCAATAAGTTTGTGGTATTGTGCTTGAGCGTTGCTTTTATTAATATAGCTATGTTGTATTGTATTGCCCCAATACCACGACTTATTGCAATTTCTTTCATTTGATAAAAATTTAGAGAACAGTTCTTCTGAGAAGACTTGTACTCTTATGTTGGAGAACAATTCTTCCATTTTGAAGAGGCTTGCACTCTTTCTTTAGAGAATAATTTTTCCATTTTAAGGAAATGTTATTCTGCTTTAGTAGAGTGTGCCTTGTATTGGAGAATTCTTCTCTCTCTTTTGTTTGGAAATATTAAACTTCACTTTCGGAGATAGTCACTTTTATTTTTTGATAAGTGTACTCTCCTACGCGGTGAAGTGAGTTTCCAAAAAAGGCTTTGAATTGGCACTACAACTTCTGCGGAAGAATATTTTGAAGCTAGGAAAATTGATCTTCTTTTGTTAGCTGCAGTGTGCCTCCGAAGAGGGCTTTCTTTTTTTTGTTGTGCCTCGTTGGAGGGATTTTTTGCTTTATTCGCTTGAAAGTGCTTTTCTTGGGACGTGCCTCTGAAGAGGTCTTGTGCCTCCAAATAGGGCTTATGCCTCCGAAGAGATCTTTATCCTCCGAAGAGTTGTGCCTCCGAAGAGGGCTTGTGCCTCCGAAGAGGTCTTTTGCCTCCGAAGAGGTCTTGTGGTGCCTCGGGAGAGGGCTTCTGCCTCCAAAGAGGGCAGGTGTATGCCTTTGGTGAAGGCGATGCCTCCGAAGAGGGCTTGTGGTGCCTCGGGAGAGGGCTTCTGCCTCCGAAGAGGACAGGTGTGTGCCTTTGGTGAAGGCGATGCCTCCGAAGAGGGCTTGTGCCTCCGAAGAGTCTTTTGCCTAGAAGTTACTCTCTCATGGTTGAATGGATTCACGGGGCAGACGCAAGTTACTTAATTGGATGTCCGTTTGCACAAACGATTGCAACTAGTTAACAAGGGCTCTCGGTGATTCCACCAATCTTTTTTGGTTGAGTAGAGAACTTTCTTTTTTCGACGTGCCTCGTTAAAGGGCTTTATCCTCCGAAGAGTTGTGCCTCCGAAGAGGGCTTGTGCCCCCGAAGAGGTCTTTGGGGTAGTTGGCTTGCCATGAAGGTTGCGTCTCACGGTTAAGTGGATCCACGGGGCAGACTCAAGCTATCCAACTGGATGTTCGTTTGCACAAATGATCGCAATTAGCTAGCAAGGGCCTGGTGCCTTCATTTTGGGAAGGTGGTTCTCAGGTGGCTCCACCAACCTTTTTGTTGAGAGGCAGGACTCCTTTTTGGTTGTTTTTTATCTGTCGCCCTTATCTGTTTGTCATTTGCTCATCAGCGATTCCCTGTTATCATTTCCAAGCACATATTCCTTTCCTTTGCAAGTAGTTTGTTCATATCCAAAGATGTATACTTCATTGTTAAGCGAGTCTGACGGAATAACCAACTGTTCGCATGAAGCGCTCCTTATATAGGATTCGGAATCTGGAATTTTTGTGGCTTGACATTTGTTTATTGAATGATTTCAGGGATCGCTTGGTATTATGATAGGTAAGCTATGTTTTGAGAGCTGCAATGTTAAATCGACATTTTAGAAATACATTTGAAGTATTTACACATTGAGACAAAATAGGCATTTCATAATAGTAGAGAGCACAAGATTTATGGTGGTTCGGCCAATAACTAGGCCTAAGGTTTTTCAAGTATTTTCACTGGGTGTTGAAACAAGTCTACTAAGTACTTGAATAATTCTAGCTTTGCGCCTGATCAACGCATGGCCAGAGTCTGCAAGAACGAGGATAAACTTGTTGAAACATCGAGTTATAAAAGTATTTTCGAAAGGAAAATTTATTTCGATATAATAGTATTTTATTATAAAAGTATTATTATAAAGGTATTCTATAAAAGTATTTTTCCAACAAAGAAATTTTGAACTAATATTTGAAATTTAAATTCTTATGGTTCTAGATTAATTATTCGTGCCCGATACTATTCCTTGCATCTACCTTATCTGCTCAGTTTATTTATTCACCTTGATTCTGTTTTCCAAATCTACCTTCCTTCCTTGTTGGATATATCGTTTAAAAATATTGATTAATTATATACTACATGGTTTAATAGAAATTTTAGTTTTAGAAGTTATTTATCTAAAATAAACATATTTTAAAAAAAATGATTTGTGATCTAATAATAATATTTGGATGGTATCTTGAAACAAAATAAAAACTTATGAATTTTGGATTTAATATTTCAATAGCTTCTTTGTAAATATAAGTAATAATGCAAATAATTGTTTTCAAAGGAGTTTGAAAAGTATTAAAGTATTAAAGAAAATTAAATTTCAAATGAAGTTATCAAATAAATATTTCAAATAAAATTTATATAGTTTTAAATTAATTGTTTATCTTGTCTTTCAATCTATTTTATTTCTGGTTGTTCTATTCTCCTACCTCCTACCTTTTCGGGGATGAAAAGTTTTGAGTGGGGGAGAGTGTAACGACCCATAAAATTTTAGAAATTTTTAATTGCTATTTATGAATTGGATTTTGAGAAATTATTAATAATAAAATTTTGGAAAAAAAATATGTTACGTATATTAATGATCTGTAGTGCGAGCTATGTACATATATTTTAAAGTTTGGTTATGGTTATACCTATAAGATCTAGTAGAAAAACTTTATAAACTATTATTTATACTATAATATAAGTTAAGTTTGATGTAAATTGGAGATCATAGTTCATTTCTGTTGGGTATAAATATCAATAGTGTGGGTAATAAATTTACGGTCTCCTTTTGCTTTTCAGCAAGGTGTGTAAATTTTAAGTATATTGAGTACGTTCCATATTTATTTATTTTGGAAAACCACTGTATATGTATGATGGTCTATTTGAAGTGTATATATAGTAAAGCATATTTATACCGAGTTTTATTTTATTTATATGTGTTATAATAGCTATATATATATGTGTGTGTTAGTCTTGATACTAGTATATAGTTTTACTGAAGTTTGATTTCTAGTCATGTTAAATATATATATTTGATTTTGGGTTTTTGTGTCACCGTTTCCAGTTTATTTTAGTGCATATTTAGTATATCTATACATATGTCGTCAGCTATAAATAAGATAGTTAAGGGTTTCATATATCATATGAACCGAAGAAGAAGAGAAGTGTATACTATATTAACTACATATATGAAGTATATGTTTTAAGGGTTGATTTAAGGTCCGCATTAAAATTGGTAGTCTGCATGTTTGTTATTTACAAAGATAAGCATATATGAATTCATTCATACGTAGCCTTTACATTTTGAAAGAATATACATAATATTAAATGAATATTGATTTTTTTTATATTATATATAAGGTTACCTTCATCTTCATTTGTCTCATTTTCATTTATTTGTGTACGTTTTCGTTTTAATTATTGTACACATCATGGTTCCTTTTATAAATTCATCGCCCATAAATAGTTTATTTCTTTCCCCCTTCATCTTCATTTGTCTCATATTCATTTATTTATGTACGTTTTCGTTTCAGTTATTTTACACATCATGGTTCCTTTTATAAATCCATCGTTTCAATTTATTTTGTGGTCCGTTACTCTGCCTTTTCAAATTTGAACGTGCAGCTGGTGGCATTAAAAAGTTGCTTTAATTACCTACTTAATTATCGTGACCATCCCACCACTCTATATTTATTCCTGTACGTTCTATCTATGCTTAAATTTCTCTGTCCATTCCTTTTTCCATTTTAATATCCTTGCCTTTCCATACTCACGTGCTTTCCAATCAAGCAATAAATTGTTTAAATATCCACCTTATCAACTTGACCGTTATCAAACCAGTATATAATTCAAATCTATCATTATTCTACCGTTTGTTCTTTAATAAATTATATGTAATTGTATATCATAAATGGACAGCTCATTCTCCACCCATCCATTTCTCCTATTCAATTAATAATGGAATATAAAGTTATATATTTGGTATACAATTCAAACAACCGTTACCATTCATACCTCCTAAATTCTAGCGATTGACCCCTCTATTTCCATGTTTCCAATTTTAGTTGCCGGATTACTCATTCCTACCATTCAACTATATTAAATATTTATAACGTGTAGTCTCTGAGCCTATTTAGCTTCATTTTTCTTCCTCTCTGTTGCTTAAAAAAAAGAGATTTTTCCCATTACAATGCTAAAACACATATAATGGAAAAATGAAAAAAGACCAATTCTCCTTCCTATAGCTTCGTCAAGCCTCCGCCACCATAGCTCGAACCACCTGTCAAGAGCCACAACCCACTCCATGCCTCCTCCCCTCGTCATCCATATTTTTATAAACGGTATGCGTATCATATTGCAATATATGTTTCGTTTTTAAACGTTTACATATAGCATGAATATGTACTAGTACTATATATAGTCTATTTTGTTTAATGGATATGTTATACAAGCTGTGTTTTCTTTTGTCTAATGGATTTCGAAACTTATAATAAATATTATTGCATTAGTTGTTGTTTTCAACTTCCTGCAACACTTTGTTTTTTTATTATAAATTTTAGCTTTCTACAATTCTCTTTTCATCTATATTATTGTATTCTATTATCTAATATATACATTTTATCTAGTTATATATATTATACTATAAGGTATGTATATATATATATAAGTTTTCATAGCCCTTTATAATATGTAGCTATATATATAAGATTGGGCCTGTTATATATGAAAGCATTGGTTATAGCAATTAAAAATATGCAAAGGAATTTAACGTGGTGATATTTACTTATGAATAGAACAAGATACGTACCACCATCTGTATCTTCGTCTCTCTCCCCATGTTTTTTTATTATATATATATATACATATTCTTTCTTTCTTTTTTTCTCTTTTCACTCCTTTCATTTTATAGCTTTTAAATAAATTGACAAACGCTTTGGAAGTATTTAAACGCAGTACACGACAAATTTAATAAGCAGTGGTGTTTCACGTCATTTATAGCCAAATTTTTTTTGATAAGTTCATACAATTTTAAACTGAAAATATAAATATATGATGCGATGGAATTTGAATTTTCATACGCCGTGCCATGAGATGGTCTTAAATTTAAAAGAGGTATGATATATCAATCGCTTACAAATAAGACAAAGATAACGTCCTAAATTAACTTTTAGCAAATTGAACGTTACTGTCGTTATTAAGAAACCAACGTATTGTGTCATTTGATTATTTGGGTACTAATAATACGTTACTTTATTCATTCCATCAATTCATTTCACACCACGTTATTTTAAATAAATTCTACTCTTCTACTGAAATTTATCCAAAAATTTAATAAAAATGATCCGACGGTGTATTAGCCTTCAGGACTAATCCCTGAATTCCAAATGTTGGATCCACTTTGCGTTCTGTTTTTTTTCTCTTTTCCATAAAGCATATATAAAGTATAAAGTTTATATTTGTTTTCTGATGATAGTTGAAATATAAATATCGATTTTTAAATAGTATATCTATACATATAAGCTACTTTTGTTGTTCGTATATAAATGGTATTGTATGTGCATTTTATGAAATAGCGCCCAATGTACATTATTTTATAAAAGAATTCATTTGTTATGTCAACTAAATATATGTTACAATTGGTTTATATAAATATATTATAACTGATGTTGACTTCTTTCATTATACTCTTTCTTATAGCTAAAATATGTCAGTACTGTAACCTAGCACATGATTTATATTAGTCTGTTTATATAAGTATTTATTTCAAATTTCATATTGTATATATGCTTGAAATAAAAAAAAAGAACAATGATTTTGGAAAATATAAATACGTATATATTTAATTTAATTTAATATGTGTTGAATTTAGAATATGACTTTATATATATAGTTATATATAGTTATATACATATGAGTCAACTCATACTATTATCTTCGCCGATCCCGTTCTGACTTGTTCCATCAATTCTTGTTATCAGCTTTGATCGTTGAATTCGTGCCGATTTTGCTTTGCTTCGATTCATAATTCAAATTTCAGCGTCTGTAGCAGTATGCATATCCGTGTCATCTTCTGTATTCTCTAGGCTCGAGAGGTGAGCAATCACTCACGATTAACATATTTTTATTCATTAAATTTAATTTCAATTGAAACGACAATTGAAATATGTTGCTGTAGTTATTTAAATTTGTTATATATGCTATTATCTGTAACTATTCACCTGCGGGATATTACACCATATCCTGTTGTTTATATTATATTGTTATTGATGATATATGCCTGTTATTTTATTGTATTTTCTGTTATCACTCTGCAAGTTCCCTATAGTTTAGAAATCACTATGGGTTGAAATGATACATACCCGAACAGACTTTAGAATAGGAGAAAATCGTTATGGGTGAAAATGATAAACCCAAGCGATTTTCATTTAATTGAATTTGGGATTACGGGTTGAAATGATATCCACCCGTATATATTTAGTATACGGATTGAAATGATAAATATCCGTAGCACTTGACTATACGATAGGAAATATATACAGACACCGTTGGTCCATATAAATATTTTGAAAATAATTTCTATAATTTTGGAAAGAAATATATGGTTTAATAAATTTGATTCTTAAGATATTATATAAATGGAAATTGTATATATAGATTTAGTAGTAATATTTGATTTAAATTGAGTTGAATTTAAATTGATAAATTGAGATTGAATTTAATTTGAATGGGAAGGTCGGGTTGATGTTGGAACATTTTGTCAAGTTGAGGAAATTGAAAATACTTTACTGTATAAATTATTTAATATATATAAATACTATTTTGGGAAATATAGAGATATTTGAAGTGAAAAGAGATTTGGTTTTGAAGTATAAATTAAGCTGAAATGACCATGGTGTTATAATGTATATTTCTACCTTGTAGAAAGTTCCATGGACCCTTAGAGGATGGTTATCCCAAACATCCTTTAAGTTATTTGTATTTCAGTTGATATTTCACTTGAGTTGGATTTATTGACATAAGAATATTAATCCCGATTCGAGTGTTTTGTGTTTTGCTTTACGCTCGGGTCAGAATGAGTGATACAGCATTTGAGACTCACCTTTGGAGTTCGGAACTTCATTTGGAAATCCAACTACCGATTCAGATTCCAACCTTTCCAGTTGATTGGTTCAGAGAAGTCATCTGTTGCATTGGAGACTTCACTGCATTTGAACTATTCGTTTGTATTTTTCTAACTCTGGTGTATATAGTAGCTTCATGAAGTACTATTCTTTATCTATTCCGCTGCATTATATTACTCTGTGATCTGTGATTGATTTATTTACTGTATATTTTAAGTTTTGCCAAATTTTAATTAACAATTCGGTGTTTTGAATTATTCAAGTCGGATATGTATGGTTTTATTGTCGATTTGAATGGTCCAAAATAGCGGATCGTTACAGAATAGTTTGGAGTTTACCTTCTTTTATGATTCTAACTTGAATTAGGCTTTTAAATTTGCAAAGATTGAGCTTGGAAGATTAAATTCTGAAGAGGGTAGCCATTGTTTTGTACTTTGAAGCTTTTTCTTTTCTGATTTAGGTTTTACGGTAATGAGTTTTTGGGGAAAAGGAACAAACTTCATTAGAATACTCTAGAATTTGGATTATTGGATGTTTACTATACCCAATTAGTCCATTCTCATACTTAGAAAATTATTTAGGCTAATATACATAGGTTTTATACCATTTTTAACATAACTTTCTTTATTAACTTCTTTTTACATGAGACAAAATGCATTCTTCATATTTTAACAAGGTGAACATGATTAACACAATTTGTTTTTACATTTAAAAATATTATTCTCCCAATAAACTATTAATTTACACATTATTTGACAATATTGTTATTTTTAGACAAAAATCCACAATTTTAAATAATCAGAGTCAAATAAAAATTATTTCTTAACACAAATAAGTGTATTAAATGTTTTAACACTTTTTAAAATATTACAACACTATTTTCAATCATTAATACACTTAGAAAAATTTATTTTCTTCTCATTTGCCCTTTTTATTCACTATAAAAGGCTATTATTGGAATAAAATTCCAATACTTCCCATTTTGATTCAATAAATAACTAACATCACTTATTTTCAACCCACTTTCACAAATAAATTATTCTATGCTTACTTTCACTCATTTATATTTATTCCAACCAGCAATATGTTGAAATAACATCTTATGAGATAAATTAACTCACATAAATTAAAAAGCCAAGTTTTATTCATCAAAACACTGTTTATATATAATAAACAATATTAACTTACATTTCATCCCTCCAATTCATTTATAATCACAATACTAAATTATTATTTGCGTTATAATTTTAATATTAATGGTAATCTCCAAAATCCGGGTTGTTACAGACTTCCCTCCTTAACAAAATTGCGTCCTCGCAATTTCTAGAGGAAAAAGCTGTAAAAAAACCATAAAGATACAATCATCGAAGGATAAGGACAAGCTCGAATTCCAAACCATTCATACTCTCAATATAGAATGGTAGAAAGAAATAAGGAAAAACTCACTTGGTTAATTCAATGGCCTATCTTATGCTAATATTGTGATTAGTAAACCATTGAATTTTCCAAGCAACTCGAAAGAATTTCGAAGATCTCCCGTCTCGAATCAAAGCTCAATAAGATTCTCAACACATAATAAATCGAAAATGATTGATTGCTCAAAACTCTATGAGTAGAGTCGGGATCAAATCCGAACTTTAAACAATAAAAATGATCATCAACACAATTTTTTGCATACTAACGCGGAAAGAACATCCTCACAACAAGGATAGACTCAATAGACAAGATAGATAAATCACACAAAATGGCTTCTCGTGAGGCCACCAAACTCAAACGACCGCTAAAATGCATGTCGTCATCAATAGCACAAGAATAGATTGAACTCAAGAACAAGAATATAAGCTCAAATTATTTTTCAATCCAAGATATTTAGAAAAAAAAAATTCAGCATCTTATAAATTTTAAATCTCAATTTTCAACATTTGAAAATTTTCAAACTTTTTACTATATTACTTAGTAAGTAATTTAAAACTCAAATTAAAAGTCCAGATTTCATCGCTCACTTCAAAATTAATTTCCAAAGAAATTCGTAAATCCATAATAATATTCCTCAAAATAAATTAAGGGTTTAAATTCTCTTTACTCATTTTATTAAACCACTTAAGTAGTTAAAAAAACAATCTTCGAATTCTCTTATAACTCTTCTCTTAAGACATTCAATGTATATAATATAGATTCTAAAATCTCAAAATATACTTCCAATAAAGCACGGCTCAAAAATAATCTCATTTATAGTCTCTTCTTTATAATTTAAAAATAAATAAATGGCATTGCCTCGCCATTGAATCTTTAATAAATAGATATATTATTGGCTATAGAGTCGATCGAATGATCAAAACTGCCTCGCCACTCTGTTACTCATCTCTAAAGTAATGGCTGCAATTACCATTCAAAAATATATTCAATGTATAATCTCAAAATATTATTTTCAAAATCTTTATTTTTAAAACACAAACCAACATGTTTGATTGCCTCATCATAGAATTTAAGAGATTCATATCGATAACGTTGATCAGGCGTTTCGACCAGAACTCTTAACTACTCGATGGACGACCCAACACTCACAAATTATTTCGTTAAAAGAAATACTACTCTTGTACATATTTCTCAAAATATTCTTTGATTTTTTTCTAAATATCTCAAATCTTAAATTTCTCTTTAAAACTCATATTTTTATAGCTTCGAAACTCAAACCAAAGAACATTAAGAGAATGCATCGAGATATTCCTTGAATACTAGATTCCTAAAATCAACAAAAGGAGATAGAGTGTTCGTCAATCTTAGGATGTCATCAGCCACTCCCAAAAATCATCAAGATATAGGATAAGAAGGTATTCTTCTCGAAGGAGAAGAAGCACACAATCCACGAATCACTACTTCAAACGGAGTAATGCTATAAAGGATAAAATTGATTGAGTATCCAAAAAGAACACCCAAACGAAGCTAAATGATAAACTCAACCAAACTCGAACAACCTAGAAACTCACCTCATTCCTCAGTGGATATCCTTGTGGAAGGATAACCGAAGAGCTAAGAGACAGGAGTAAGGTTACCTCAACACTCGATTGCCCGATTGGATGTCAAATCCAAACATACTCAAAGAATATCAACAAAGTCACCCTGACTAGAATTTGAGATATATCATCAACATATCGATACTTAAGAGTGAAAACAGAAACTTCAAAATCATCGTTAACATTCCAAAGTGATATAAATGATAAACCAATCAAATTAGGATGCCTAAATAAATATAGGATCCTATAGCAACAAAAGGATCAGACTTTACATCAAATAAGTCAATCCATCTCAAATCAGATACATCTCAAGATGGTGAGTAATAAACAAATACTCACTAAAAACATCAACAAATAAAGAACTCAGAATGCTCACAACAAGCCAACCATTGTGGATCCCTTCAATAGGATTCACAACTCTCAAAGGAATGCAACAAGAATGCCCAAAGAAATCAATCAGCTCCATCGATACGAACTCACTCGTATCGACAAAAATAAGAATCTAATAATCCCAAATATGATTTTATATAAGATATGATGACATCAAACTCTATTATGGAATACTACGGAATATAATATATCTATATTCCTAGACAAATTCCATCTTAACAATCCTGAAACTAAAAAGAAATCAAGGCTCGATTCAAAAACAAGCTTGAATAAAGGACAATGATTCACCCGTATTGTACTTCGACGTATCACGATATACATATTGTTCTGTGTTTATTCTACTTTGTTCTGACAACAGATCTGATACCAAGCTGTAACGCCCCCCTCCCCCCCGAGACCCACCTTAGCAAAGAGAATTAACAAGTAATTCCGTCTACTAAAGTGGAGAATAGGGTTGGTTAAGGGCGACCATCAATAATTTTGTCTTAAACATCCATTGAATAAATCGATAAATGCATTATAATTTTTCAACTCAAGTGGATCGACATACCCAGTAAATGCTTAATCCAAAACTATAGGTGGCTAACGGATTTATCAGAACAAAATATAATAACTGAATGTAAATCACATCATAGAACAGTAACCAACATCATATATATACATATACACTGATACACGTTCAGTAAAATATAATATGAATACAGTAAAGGTGGTACATGACCACACCATATACATCGAATCAAATGTAAAAACATCAGAGTATGCGGAGGAAATAAACTACTTAAGCGAAAGAAGAGCTATTATCCAACATCAACTACAAGCTAAGCCCAATAGATGATACCTGAAACAACTCAATCTGACCTGAGTGACACACGGGTCAGGCTAGCTAAAATCATCAGTTAAACAGTATAATCGATAAGGATAATTAGATGAAAGCTATGATATCCTATTTCAAAAGGATGCCATGCCCTAAACAGCGTTTCAACATCATAAGAAAGGACAACATCTCTTCTTGACAAGTAGAAGAGATAATGATGATAAAGTCATACGTAAGTGGCATAACAGACACTTAAGCAAATAGAACATCGCAGAGCAAAAATTTAAAGATAAGATTCAATAAACATCGCTTTTGCCTCATTTCATCAGCTGTATAAAAAAATGTGGATAATGATTTCAAATGAATCAATTATCTTCTTAGAAGTGCTCATCAATATAACAGTACATCAAAGGTACATATCCTTCATACATAGAATAAAACGCATATGGATGTGCCTCATCTTATTGGTGCATCCCATGATCATTCAAGAAAATATAAAATCCAATCATAAAAGAAGCATTATACTTATTCATACCTCATCTCATCGGTATGAATATAGATACATCTCAAATCCATCACTAAAACTCATCATAAAAGATTCTTCATAATCATTTATACCTCATTTCATTGGTATAAATTTATAAATACATCTCAAATCCATCTTAACATCAAGTAGTCTATAAAATCGTCAAATCATCGATCCATAATGCAAATAATGGTATAAATATAAATATATCTTAAATCTATTATCAAAACTCATCATAAAAGCATTACCATAATTTATCTTGATAGAGCCCGGAAAGAATCCAAAACATCATATTCGAAATCACAAATAAAACCATGTATGTCAATAAGCCCTTTTCTTACATAAGGCTATACTAAAGCATCATTATCAAAATAGTGAAATCGAAACATCTAAAACCTCATGGAAAACAGCACATGCATTTACATCTTGACTAGTACTACCATTATTTGGTACCATTCATCGTGATGACTTGGGGTCACATAACATCATAACATCGTGATCATCTTGATTGACTATAGTCGGAAACATCTTGATGATACCCAATCACAAAAACCCGAGTAATAACATCGTGATGATTGGAGTCGAGTAATAACTTCATGAACATCGTGATGACTCCAATCGAATACTCGGTCTGTAGCACTAGTAACATCGTGAATGTGTCTCAACTTCTCGAATAGGAACCCAACAGGCGTCAACGTACATCCCATACCATACGTTCGTACCTATTGGTTTACTAATCGTTAGTCGATGCCACATTAGAAAACATCTTAAAACGTCATCAAATAAACACTGCCTTATCTCAACGGCGAGTGTAAGATACCTAACTCGTCTTATCTCTTACTTGGACGAGTTTTAAGTGACATCGAGCCTTGTCTCATTTTATCGACAAGTAAAAATTCATCATAAATATCGAAATCATCATCAGTCCATCATAACAACTTGCCTCATCTCCTAGACAAGTAAAAGAACATCGTGATGGTTATTTCTAATCATAGTAGCAAACTAAACCATAACATCAATATTGCCTCATTTCATCGGCCATCACAAAATGCATCTAGATTGGTTCGTCGTCGAATGTACTCAAAGAGTAATTCTCAAACCAATAATCTTCACCAAAATTTGGTAACCTCTAAATCAACACAAAATAACACTTCAAATTGATTTCGATGAAAACCATGCTCGAAAACAATGAAAACTAAGAGGGATATCTCAAAACCGTTAACTTGAAGTCAATACGAATTCTATTCAAATTTAACTCAAATCAATTCAAATTCCATTTAAAATTTGAATTTCAATTTCTCCAAATATAGCTAGCCTACTTATAGGCATCATAGCTCTGAAAATATCTCAAAAACATCTTTAAAAAAGAAGAGAATGAGAGCAAAACGAGCTAATACAATTCTAAGGTCAATGGTTGTTGTTGCTGTCATTTTGCTATCAAGACAGCAACATACAACCATAATTTCGACCAAATAAACTTCAAAATTCCAGAAAACACGACGAGTGAAACTTGTAGCACATGACCTAAGCTTTCCGAAACATCCAAAACTATCAAATTTGGTTAAGAAACGAAGAAGTTATGGTCAAATTATTTCGGTTTCAAACACCAAGCAAATATTGATTTTGCTCTCGGATTAGCGGTAGAAAAATTAGATTTTGACAATCTAACCTGAAAATTACAGAAAACTCAAAACATAAAAATTGTAACACATAATTAATTCTTTTCGAAACATCTAAAATTATCAAAATCAGTTAAGAAACGAAAAAGTTATGACCAATTTCGTTTCAGCTTCAAGGACAGAGCAAATATTGGTTTTGCTGTCGGGATAATAGAATAAAAATTCGATTTTGGCATAGCTAATCAATAAACTACAGAAAACTCAATGCATGAAAGTTGTAACACATGATTTATGCTTTTCGAAATATCCAAAATTATCAAAATTGGTTAAGAAACGAATGAGCTGTGGCAAAAATAATTTCTTAGACTTGTGATTGTTGTTGATGTCATTTGCTCTCGGGACAGCAATAAACAAGCACGATTTTGATCAAGAAAACTTCAAAATTTTAGAAAACTCAAAACATGAAACTTGTAACCCTTTGTTTGTGCTTTTCTGAACATCCAAAATAATGAAATTTGGATAAAAATAGAAAAAGTTATGGCCAAAACAATATGGCAACAGAAAACAGAAAATAACAAAGACGAAACGTAACCTTGTTAATATGAAAATTCAACTCAAAACTTTGATTTTGGCTAGCATTTGTAAGCTTTTACACTTACCAATTGATTTTCATTGAATAAGTAAGGATTTGCAAGCAAGGTTGGGCCTTTACCATGAGATTGGAGCCCTAAACATCTGAAAATATAAAGGGAAAAAAAACAATACATGCAAAGAAGAAATTGATCAAAACAAAATTTACAGTAAACAAATCTAGGGTTTTAGATGGATTCTAAGATAGAATAGGTTGGAGATTACCTTCTTTTACGATTCTAACTTGAATTAGGCTTTTAAATTTGCAAAGATTGAGCTTAGAAGATTAAATTTTAAAGAGGGTAGCCATTGTTTTGTACTTTGAAGCTTTTTCTTTTCTGATTTAGGTTTTACTGTAATGAGTTTTGGGAGAAAAGGAACGTACTTCATTAGAAAACTCTAGAATTTGGATTATTGGATGTTTACTATACCCAATTAGTCCATTCTCATACTTAGAAAATTATTTAGGCTAATATACATTGGTTTTATACCATTTTTAACATAACATTCTCGATTAACTTCTTTTTACATGAGACAAAATGCATTCTTCATATTTTAAGAAGGTGAACATGATTAACACAATAATTTTTTTTACACTTAAAAATATTATTTCCCCAACAAACCATTAATTTACACAATATTTGACAATATTGTTATTTTTAGACAAAAATCCATAATTTTAAACAATCAGAATCAAATAAAAATTATTTCTTAACAAAAATAAGTGTATTAAATGTTTTAACACTTTTTAAAATATTACAATACTCTTTTCAGTCATTAATACACTTAGAAAAATTCATTTTCTTCTCATTTGCCCTTTTTATTCACTATAAAAGGCTATTATTGGAATAAAATCCCAATACTTCCCATTTTGACTCAATAAATAACTAACATCATTTATTTTCAACCCACTTTCACAAATAAAATATTCTGTGCTTATTTTCACTCATATTTATTCCAACCAGCAAAATGTTGAAATAACATCTTATAAGATAAATTAACTCACATAAATTAAAAAGCCAAGTTTTATTCATCAAAACACTGTTTATATAAAATAAACAATATTAACTTACATTTCATCCCTCCAATTCATTTATAATCACAATATTAAATTATTATTTGCATTATAATTTTAATATTAATGGTAATCTCCAAAATCTGGGTTGTTACATAAGGCACATCCAAAGAAGCCCTTGCAAATCCGGATATTCACTAATCACGTCTGGAATTCCCATCACAAAGGGTGATAAAATCTCTATACCGGGGATCAGCCGATGCAGAGGCATTCGATGGTAATCCTTCAGTTTTCGAAAATATCCGATCTTCAACACCGGTCTTCAAATGCTATCCATTACGACGTATCACTATTCGGAATGGGATTTATGACCCAAAGGTCCTCTCCCGGCTAAACCGAATAATGAGCGCTTATTTTAAAAATAAGTGTAGCATTCAAATTCAAGCAAATCACAACAAATACCCATTTAAAGGTAAATGTTGATAGTCAGTTATTTAACTATCAAAGCAAACAAACAAATATTCAGCACCATAACAATCACTGGGCCCTTTTTATTAATCTTCCATAAATTAAATAACTTGCCAAATATACACTTCAATTTATCTTTAAAATATATATTCTCTAAAACATTTCAATTTCTACATTGGAAAACATTTCCAAATACTTATTTAACAATAAGTAATTCACAAATCTATTTATTTTCAATACTTAGAAAATATTCAATATACTTAAAACACGATCAAGTATATTTTTATTCTTTTAAGGAAAACGTTCTCCTTAAACACATTTATTTGGGTCAAAGCGAATGTTGTGGAAAACATCGTTACGACAACCCAAAATCAATAGCATAGGTATTTGAAAATACGATATATATATAAATCCCAATACTATACAAAAACATTTCCTTTCGAAAATCATTTACTATGACAACAGTGTTATAGTCCATCTTTTCCTTATTTCTCGAAAACGTCTATTTCAAAAATGAATGTTGAAATCTATGGTTTCGATCCTTAACACATTTTAATACAACTTCAAATCGTTTTAATTCTATTTAAAAGATCACTTTCTAAAACATTTCTTTGATATATTATTCACTGTCCAAAATTGTGAATATAAATTGTTTACCAAATTCAACACTTCTACATATTTCAATTTAAAGGATTATCCACTGTCCAAAACCATGGATATATCTCCTTTAATAAGCTTTCATGTTTACTTATCAATTTCAATTGGTTTCGGATTCATAAAACAACGTTTATAAATTCAAATATATATATATATATATATATATATATATATATATATTATAAAAACTTCAACTTATAAAATCCCCAAATTAACAAATTCTATTTATATCTCATTTAAATGCCAAATCCAATTTATAAGTTAATTACTTATAAATCTTTTATTTTACAAAATCTATTCATTTTATAACTTCACAATTTATAAATCAATAAATTTCATTCACTTATGAAATCCATTGATGCTTCATTTTAACACTTATAAAAAACTAGTTTTATAATCCCAATATTTTAAATTTATAAATATCAATTTTATAAATCTTTTATATAAATCGTTTATAATAATTCAAAATTCCCAATTTAAACCGTTTTATAAATTAACCAACTACTTATTTCAAAAATCTTATTTCAGTTATATTTCACAAAAATCATAATTTTTATAACATAAAAATTATAACGTTTATTTATTTAAAATGAATCAGTTCCAAAATTTAATAAAATGTATACTTTCAAAAATCACTTGAAAATCCTTTTAAATTCGAAATCGTTACTTTAACATTTTTAAAACTCCAAAAATAGGCCCAATGCTGCAACAGCACCAATACATCAACCACGGCATCCAAACATCATATATCAATATGATAACAGAATATATCGCAAATATCTGTAAATAAATCAATACTGTTGAGGAATCCAGTTGGATCCCTCCAACCCATTTCCCTGCATCCACAGATGTTAGCACAATACCAATCACGTTTCAAGATGGAATATCGCGGTACATGGGTTCATATAAAATATTATCCGCCATATAATGCGGGAAATCAACTCCAAGTACATATATAATACCAATTCCACTTCAAGGAATATCGCGGTATATGTGTTTAGTAAATAACATCCGCTTAATATGCGGCGTATCAGGTCTATTTAAATACAATAGATAGCAATTTATCATTCAATCACACAATCAATATATTTTAAATCTAACTATTTTAAAATTTAAATCAATACTAATTCGATTGAGTGAGAAGTTCTCACCTTGTTTCAAATACCGTTGCAGTGTTTTGTTTCGAATAAAATTAAACACGCATTTAATTTTACCCAAAATTATCGCTAGCTCCAATCGATTCCAATCCTGCTACATAATGTAGTATTCACAAATACGAACCCAACGCAATTCATTTCATCCAAAACGGACCTCGTATGAAAAAGTTATAGCATTTTAAACATTTACGAATTTAAATTATAAATAATTTACACATTTATATAAATTTCTAACCCTAAACACATCTCGGCCATTCGATACATTTGCTTGCATCAGGGCCGCACGTGTTCTCCTTCTCCAACGCCTAAAAAATAGCGTTCGAACCAACCCATAGCCACCCATGTCATTCGATTATTGCGACCTCACTGATCGGCTAGCCGACGATCAAGCACCACAGTTTCGAAGCTGGACCACGCCTCCACCTTTGGCCAAAGCCACTTAGAGCTCGGCCTCCCCAGGGCATTGAAAAACATGCATGAACCGTGAATGTTTAAGCTCGAATTGACGACGATCTACCATATGAAATCCAATCATAACTGTTGGATTCAAGGATCTCGTGATGATCTTCGATGTTGTACTTGAGAGTTTTTCGAATCGATGTGTGGATTTGAAGAAAATGAGGGAGGAAGAGGGAATGTTTTCGGCCATTAATTTCTGAAGGTGGCGGCTAGGGCTTAGAACTAGGGTTTGTGCAAAGAAACAAAGAATGAGGTCCTTTTATAGAAATTTACGCGACACCATTCATCCGATTTTTTTCGAACTCCAAACGAAGCATGCCGCCTGGCATTTATAATGTTTTAACCTCATTCCGAACGTAATGGAATATATATCGGGAGCCAATTCGATCGTATTTGGAAGATACGTTTTCAAATCGACTATTTTAAAATTAAAATTCACTCAAACCGATTTCAGTGCGTTTTAGCTTGCCCTGGACAAACATAAATCCGATTGACATGAAATTTGAAATCTTATAATAATTTAACATTATGGATCCGATGAAACTGGTTTCGTCAAAATCCAAGACTGTTTGAAAAATGTCTATTTTTACACGTCAATTAAATATTAAAGTATTCAATTTCTATGATTTAACATTTATTCAATTTTAAAAG
This sequence comes from Allium cepa, assembly GCA_030765085.1. Lineage (NCBI taxonomy): Eukaryota > Viridiplantae > Streptophyta > Magnoliopsida > Asparagales > Amaryllidaceae > Allium > Allium cepa. Next base: position 575,736,670 of record CM060945.1, on the reverse strand, counting down.
TTCTATAACATCATTCTAACTCCAATATGATTTAGTACAACTTTACAAACCAATTTTAATCACATTAAACCCTATTTCCAATTATTTCTATAATTTCAAATATTTAATTATCAATTTATTTATCCAATTAAATCTAGATATTCGAAATAAAATTTATTCGACTTACAAATTTTACATATTAATATTTAAAATCAATTAAATATACGAATTTCAAATGACAGAAATTCTGGGTCGTTACAAACTTCCCCTTTAAAAGAATTTCGTCCTCGAAATTACCAAGTAAGAAAAAGTTACAGAATCCATTTACTTTTTTTTCAAAAACAAACCGTTCCAACTTGATTTCAGATTCATTTTAATTCCTTAACTTTTCCAAAATCCGATGGTTACACTTTTGTAGTTCAATTCCTACATTTTCATTTCAATTTATAAATTGACTTTTCGTTAACAAAAAAATTTCAAAATTTTTCAAACTTTTTCTAACTCCCAAAATTTACGGAAAATTTTGGCAGAGTCTCCCTTGTACGGAGGAGCTTTTGCAATATCACAATAGATATAAATGAATATACATCGACCCACATGGTCGGAAAACAGAAAAGCAGTTCGTATTTCCTATTTTTATTGTGTAGGCGTACCTTTTTAGCATTTTTAAGCAAAGCGGTTATTTATTAGCATTTTAGCGTGACCAAATCCAGTCAATTACAGCCCCGGTACCTGTACTTACTCAATTTAAACATGTAAGTGACATATGTAGGAAATTCATTTACATTTCACTAATTTTCAATAGAAAACATATAGTTTTCATAAGCAATGCAATCAAAATAATTCCCATAAGCATTTTATAAGGTTTCGATACAAATTTTAATTGCTTACAACCAATTCACACTAGCTCACTTTCAATTCAAATTCAATTTCATAGCTTTCCATTTATCAATTCAATTTCATTAACATTTAATGAATTATATACAATCAACTAACAATCATATAACAACCAAATCATAACCAACACAACCAAATTTATTAAATTTACATTCAACAATTCAAATTCACTTTGTCTAACTTCAATTTGGCTTAATACTTTTAATTTCCAATTGGTTTCATATCTAATTGACTTTTCTTTCAATTATTCAATTTTTTTCAACTTCATTAGCTTCTAATGAATTAACACTTACATTCATTATTCTATATCAATTCATTTACATTCGATTGATTAATATTCAATCCATTTATTAATTCAATTGCTAATTCATTTAACAAATAAAGTTGAATTTCATTTATATAACTCAAGTTCATATCCATCACTTCACTTTATTAATTTACTTCGATACCAAAATCCTTTAACTTTACCAAATCTAAATTTATTATCTCATATTATAAGTTCAAAACTCGTTTCACTTATATTCAACAATTTCAATTCATAGTTCAAATTCATTTTTATTTACAACTCATATTTATAAATATATTCATATAGTTTTACTTCTTATATATAAGATTATTTCTCAATTGTAAATCACATTAATTACAATTCCATACTCAAAAATTGTATTCCAATCATTTAGTCTATTAGACTTCTAAAATTCACCTTTATTCCAATTAACTCAGGCCAGTTTCAGTTTAAATCTGAATTACCTAAGTCATCCAAACTTATTTGTTATTCTATAAACATTTTATGTAACATTCCAGAGTCTTTTCAATATTTCAAAAACTATTTTTGAAATCTATTCAAATTATCTTTTGAATTTCCAAAACCAAACTCAATTTCACAAACAACTTCCATTTAATTATAATTCGACAGCAATTCCTCTCATGGAAACTCGAAAATGAATGTCGCGATCATTATCGGAATTATTTTCCAGCGACCGAAAAGAGTTTAGTGCTTTCTTCCCTTCAAAACAATTTTCTAAAACCCTTGAAAATCATTTTCAAACTCCAAAGAATTTAAATTTCCCAAATCTCAAAATTTCAGATTCTTTAAATTTGTTTTCAAATATTACTCTGGAATTTCATTTCAAATTATGAATCATATGTATAATTTACATGCTCAAATTTCATTTGGATATGGATTTTTATTTTCTTAGTTCATTGTTATGATTTCAATTCTTATTCAATAATCAATGATATTAGTTTAATATTATCACTTCCTAACAAACAAGCAACCATATACTATGTAACGTTTCCGGATTTTCGTTGCCGAAAAACCGAAATGTTATGGGTTTAAGAAAGAAGAAAAGAAAAGGAAAAGAAAGAGAAGATACGAAAGATAGAAAAAAATAGAGAGAAAAGAACATACAAAATAGATAATAGGAGGGAAGAGAAAGAGAATAGAGAATTTTAAAATAGAAATTAGAGAGCATAGAAAATGGAGAAAACAGAACGGAGAATAGGACGGAATAGAAAGAAAACAACAGAACTACAACTGAACAACATCAGAATCTCACAATTCGCAGCGGAACAACATATAATAATAAATGAATAATCTTTAAACAAAGAACTATATCAGTTATTACATTTTATACATTTCATTACATCATATCATCAGAGTGTACAACAACATACAACAAACAGTGCAGCGGAAAAAGAAATACTATATAAACTAGTAATACGCCATGCCATCCAGCTTGCCTCCAGCAACTCCAGAATATCCAGAATATCCTGATAAACCTTACTCTTGACTGCCCGTGTGAAAATTGGTGGGCACCCAGAGTTTAGGAAGGAAAACAATAAACTCCAAGTCAGTCATGTGACTGGTGTGAGAACTCAAAACAGTTTATTTATCTTTAAAATCAAAATAGAGAGATATTTTTATTTCAATTCGAAATGCTTTTAAAAATGAGACTACCATAAGACCTCCTGCCACACACACAGTGCAAACGCAGACTTGGAGAAGATTTCTCCTTATGATAGCCAAACATGCTTGATACGCATTTAAAAAGAACATTTGATATTATTATTAGTGCATAGTGTAGAAAATTCATTTTGAAAGTAGAATATAAATCTTAGCCAGCATAGGTACCATTATATTATGCCTACTAATAGCTACCATATTAGATGGCAGGTTCTACAACTAATACCGTACAAGTTTCGTATTGTTTCTTTGGATTTCCAACAAATGGTCAGGCCAAGGAACTTCCCATTGCTACATGAGAATGCCGCTGGAAAGACATCCTCGAGAACCAAACCGGAACTCTGCCAACACAAGGCCGGGTTACCCCTAACTGGGTAACTACTGACACGAGCACGCCATTCCCCGATCGTAAACGACCTTTCTCACGGGATCCCGAAAACCAACAACCACAAAGTAATAAATTCGTAGTAACCACATAGGTTAAATATCTGGGCTCCATACCATGATACCACCTCTATCCAGAAGGAAACGTACATACCCTAAAGGGTGCTACCCCTCATAACCTTGCCGCATCTTTCCTGTTTTGACCATTTCCGGGGTGTGAGGCTCGACGAAGTCACGTCCACAAAAACATACTTTATACAAAAGCCATGCTTTGGGTCAACAAATGATCAACACAATGATCACAAGGATAGACGATCAAATAAACGATCCTATCACAATAATCAACACAATGATCATTTACAGCATCACTCAGCATGTCACATTACCAAATTGGGAATATATCGCTGATAACATTCAACTATGTAACAACCCGCATATTTATCGAGTTTACATTTAAATATTTTTATTTAAATATTAAATCGTTAATCGGATTTTGGTCCGAAAAACTACTTTTTGCAAACGGTCAAATTAGGACTCGAGACCACTTCCATTGAGTTCGAAATGTCGTTTACAACTTTTTAAGTATAAACATCGATAGGTTTGGAGTTAGTGAAATTTCACTAACTTTTCCCGCTTTGGACTTTGGGTTAGTTTAGCCTATTAAGCCCAAGTTCCAACCCTCTTCTCCTCACTCTTCATAAATTTCCTAACTAACTCAAGCTTTAGCATTAATGGTGAAGAGGATGGGAAATTAAAACTCCAAGCTCAAATTCAATTGCAACTCCATCATTCAACTCCAAATTCAAGTAGAAGATATTGGATTCAAGCTTTGGATTGCTTCTCCTTGCTTTCAAGCTTCATCTTCATAAAATTTTAGTGCAAAGGTGAGATTTTTATCTCACAATTCTAGTCTATAACTATATTGGACTGTTGGGAATGATTCCCTATCACTTTAGCATGCATATTTGCTTTTGGTTTGGATTGGATTGGCGAAAAACTCCGATTTTTGGTGTTTGGGAGAAATTTCTGCATTTAGGTCGTTCTGGCCGTTTTTAGCTCGCTCGGAGTTAGGTCGTGTGGACCTTAGGTCGTAGGTCGCGTACGAGTTAACCCCTAGGTCGTTCTGGCCATTTTTAGGTCGTTCGGAGTTAAGTCGTTCGTCCATGGGTCGTGAGTCGTTCACGAGTTAACTTTAGGTCATTCTGGAAGTATTGGCACTTCGGAGTTAGGTCGCTCGCGAGTTAAGCCTTAAGTCGTAGGTCGCTCACGAGTTAGGCCTTAAGCCGTAGGTCGCTCGCGAGTTAAGCTTTAAGTCTTAGGTCGTTTCCGACCTATAATCTCCAGGCAAACGTTAAGTCGGCCTGCTTTATCTCGTAGGTCGTCTCCGACCTAAGCTCCTGATAAGTCGTTCGAGTTAGGTCGTTGGACCATTTACCTTAGGTCGCTCGTCCACTAAGTCGGCCTGGTTTATCTCGTAGTCGTCTCCGACCTAAGCTCCTGATAAGTCGTTCGAGTTAGGTCGTTGGACCATTTACCTTAGGTCGCTCGTCCACTAAGTCGGCCTGGTTTATCTCGTAGGTCGTCTCCGACCTAAGCTCCAGATAAGTCGTTCGAGTTAGGTCGTTGGACCATTTACCTTAGGTCGCTCGACTCTGTTAAGTCGTAGGTCGTTAGACCTTAGGTCGCTCGACTCTGTTAAGTCGTAGGTCGTTAGACTTTAGGTCGTTCGCCTTCCTTAAGTCGCTCGACCCCTCCACACTAGGTCGCTCGGCTTGCTTGAGTCGTAGGTCGTTGGACCTTAAGTCGCTTGCCTCCCTTAACTCCAGTTAGGTCGCTCGGCCATTGTGTTAGGCCTCGTGAACCCTTAGGTCGTTAGACCTCATTTTGCTTTAGGTCGTGGACCCCCACGACCTGACTGGGCAGGTCGAACCCCGTAAGCGGTGGCGTTGCCCCCGCACCCCCACCTTGGGGGGTTGCCACCCCCCCGGACCCCCCTCCGTAGGGGATCTTATCTGAAAAATATTGAGCTGATTTCCTTGGATTTTATTCGCATCTCCGTATGCGATCTTTGTGACTGATTGTTTCTACACTTGCTTATGTGTTTTGTCACTTTATAATATAAAGGTTTCAATACTAGTAGTAAATATCAAAACTCTTTTAACAAACAATTTCAACTCTATTTTTAATAACAAAGCTCTTTTCTTAAACCGTTTTCCAATCTATTAGTATATACAAGCCTTTACCTCACTCGGATGAGAAATCTAATTAAACGACTTAGTAAAACAAGTGGTATGAAACGCTTGCGTTCACTTCGTCGGTTAATTCTTGGACTTGTTCGATTGAACCTCTTATGACAATTTTATTAGTGAAGATTTACAGTTTGTTCGTAAATATTTATGTTAAGCAAGTGGTTATGGGACATGAAGCTAAACTTCTATATTTACTAGCTTAGTGTAATTGACACTTCTCGTTGATCTTGATGATCGCTCTATGAATTAGACTAGCAATTGCGCGATGTCTCTTTCATTGCAAGGTTAGACTAGACACCACTTGTGTGATTCCATTCACACATACCTTTCTGCTTTTTGGTTAGTCTTGACCTCATTCTGTGTGATTCCACTCACACATGTGGGGTAGCTCCCCATGGTCTTCGGACCGTCATGTGATAGGCCTCTTTCCCTTTTTTATGATTTCTGGATTTCTCGTGTTGATTTCTGGAATTTATGTCATTGACTTGTTATGAGTACAAGTTTAGGGTATGATGCCCCCTTCGAATCTTTGAGAAGATTCTTGTGATATTGATTATCTCTTGTTGATTGATCTTCTGTTGATCATTATTTACATACTTATAGTGGTATGTCGTTATGGATGTTTATGTTTATGCCATATCTTTTATGTTATATCATGTCATCTGATATTTATAGCTAGACTGATCCGTTTATTATTTTCTTAAATAATACTCGGATCAGACCGAGATGTTACAGGTGCTTCTGCTTGACTTCTTCCCAGGGATTCATCACTCTGACTTTTGGCTAACTGTTTAGATTAGCAGTTTTTGTTGTATACACTTGAGATATAGACTCATAGTTGTATTCTTTTGTATAGCACGTGTTGCTATTCTTTTGTATTATCGTGGATCTTATTGACCACTACTCTGATGTACACTTTCATGTGTTAGTTATATATTCATATCTTCTTCCGCCTTTGTGATATGGATATCTGTGACTGATTTGTGATATGATTATTTCTATGTTTGTTTCCGAAGATTATTTATAGCCACCGTGTGATAAGCAATTACATGGATGGTCGCTCCTCAACAGCCTTATTCTCCGTGCTAGTTGACAGCACTTCTTCGGAGTGTTCTTGGCTAGCGTGGGTATAGAGGTGGGGCGTCACAAACTACATAACCTCTGAGCTCGTACGTCTCAAAGAAGGGTGTTAAGCTAAAGAATAAATTCTTCGCCACCAACAGAAATATATTTGAAAGAAATCGGCTTTATATCTCAACTTGTAATGTCAGACACACAATCCATACAAGTCTGTTCCGGGCTCGAACAAAACCGAAGGCACTTACAAAGAAGTCCTTGCAATCCGGATATTCACAATCCTGATCGGATTCACCATCACATATGGAGAACTCAATACCGTAGCTACTCGGTGCAGAGTAAATCGACAGGTCATCCTATCGCTCTCGCAAATACCGGGTCTTCAACACCGATCTTCAATGCAATTCACAACCACGTATCACATATTCGGAATGGGTTATACGACCCCATGGTCCTTTCTCGGTTAACCCGAATAGTGAGCGCTTATTTAAAAATAAGTGTGGCATTCAAATTCAATCAAATCACATCAATTACCCATTCAAAGGGAAATATTGATAGTCGATTATTGAACTATCAATGGATATGCACACATCACCAGTTTCCAAATAATTTTCCAAATTATTTATTTTCCAAAATATCTTCACTAGATATAAAATTTCAATACTTCAAAAATAAATCAACATTTATTTTTAAACCCATTTTCCAATTTCATTTATAAATTCAATAGTGAATTTACAATCCAAAATATCTATGAATACTCGATTTCAATTATTCATTTCAATATTCCTTTTCAATTTATCTTCAAAAAGATAAATTCTCAAAATATTCACTTTATATTGGAAAACATTTCCATACTTATTTATTCATAAGTAATTCACAAATTTTATTTATTTTCAACACTTGGAAAATATTCAATATACTTCAATCGAAATTAAGTATATATTTCATTCTTTAAGGAAATCATTCTCTTAAACATATTTATTTGGGCCAAAACGAATGTTGCGTAAAACATCGTTACGACAACCCAAATTCACTAGTATAGGGATTCGAAATTAAAATAGATATATAAATCCCAATACTATACAAAACATTTCCTTTCGGAAATCATTTACTATAACAACAGTGTGTTATAGTCCACTATTTCCTGCTATTTCTCGAAAACGTCTATTTCAACAATAATTGTTGAAATCTATGGTTTCGAATCTCAACACATTTTAAAACATCGTTAGATCGTTTTAATTCTGTTTAAAATATCACATCTAAAACAATTTCTTTAACGTGTTATTCACTATTCAAAAACGTGAATATACTTCATTAACAATTTCATCCTTTTATTCATTTTATTTTAAAGTATTATTCACAGTCAAAAACGTGAATATAACTCCATTAATAGGTTTCAACAATTTTCTTATCAAAATAAGTCATTTGCGAATTTATAAAACAACGTTTATAAATTCCATTTCTATTTATTTATAAAAGCTTCCTTTTTATAAATTCTTTTATTAACCTATTCCAGTTTATAACTCAATTATAAACTAAAAGTTCATATTATAAGTTAAATACTTATAAGACGATTATTTTACAAAATCGTTCCTCTAAAGATTTTCCAAACCATAAATCTTATAACTTATAAGATTCATTTATTTAACCAAATCTATTCTTCAAATAACTTCACCAATTTATAATTCTTACTATTTATAAATTTCATTTATAACTTCACCGTTTATAATTCTATAAATTTCATTCTTTAATGAAATTCATTTTCACTTCATTCAAACACTTATAAAAACTCGTTTTAGAATTTCAATATCTCAATTTATAAATATCCATTTATAAATCTCCTAATATAAATTAATTTATATTATTCTTTAAAACGTCTTTAAATTCCTTTAAAAACTTCATCATTCTGATTTATAAAATAATCAAATTTTATAAATCCTATATTTAAACTCTTTATAATAAATTCCAAAATCTCAATTTAAACTATTTTAAAAAAAATCATTAATCCATATTTCTCAAAAATCAGCTTTTAACTATATTTCACAAAAACCATAATTTTATAACTTTTAAAATTATAACGTTTATTTATTTAAAATGGATCAATTCTAAAAATATAGTATATTTTAAAAAAAATCACTTTATAATCATTTTAAAATCCCAAAATTTGGGTCCAATGATGCTACACACCAAATAGTCAATCACGACTATAACGATATCATATATCAATTGAAAATCAATCAAATATCAAAATATCTAAAATTAAATAAAAACTGTTGAGGAATCCAGTTGGATCCCTCCAACCTGTTTTCCTGCATCCACAAACATTAGCACAATACCAATTCCGTTCCAGTACGAAATTATCGCGGTATATGGGATTTAAAATATTATCCGCTTAATAACGGCGCAATAGGGTCTCATCCGCTAAAAAATACGGGAAATCAATCAACTGCAATATATACATATGCCAATATATATATATATTGATATTATTTATAATACCAATTTCACTGTTTATGAAATATTCGCGGTATATGTTTTTAATAAATAACATCCGCTTACTAACGGCGTATAATGTCTATTTTAACAATCAATAGATATCAATCATCATTCAAACATGTATTCAAATATTTTAAATCTAACTATTTAAAATAAAATCGAAACCTATTCGATTGAGTGAGAAGTTCTCACCTTGATTTTAAATTCCGTTTTAGCGATTTATTTCGAATAAAATTAAACGGACGTTTAATTTTATCCAAAATTCTCACTAACTCCAAACGACTCCAAACAAACTCCATCGCGTAGTGCTCGTCCATACGATTCCAACGCAACTGGTTTCGCGCGTTTTCGACCTCGTATGAAAAAGTTATGAATTTATGAAGTTTATACACGATTTTATAACTAAATTACAACATAAACTTTTATATATTTAAACCTATGCAATCTGGGCCACAGGATTCATCTCCAACCTGATCACAGCCCTCCATCCCCTCTTCTTCCCCCACGTCCTCTTCAGTAACTCACGAAACAAAAGAACCCAACATAGTAATTAGGGTTTCAATTTTTGCAACAACTCCGTTCAACTTGAACACGATCGAGATGTGCCATCACGTAGCCCCAAACCCCACCTATGTTCGGCCTGACCCTTGTTGCACTCGGCCACCTGATGAGCCTCGTATGGCGTGCGCAGGCCATGACCAACGGCCCCCCTAGCTCCTCCTCCGATGCTCCAAATCACATCTCCACCTTTGAACTTCAAGATCTCGATGCGCTCTACGACTTTCTAGTTGGAAGCTTCATCTAATTGCTGATGGATTGGAAGATCTAGAGGAGGAAATGAGATTGAATTCTGGCCGTGTATTAGGTGGAGGCAACTAGGGTTTGATTAGGGTTTTGTTTTATTTATTTTTTTAAATTATGAAGAGTAGGGGCTATTTATAAGAGAACGAACGACACTATTCATCCCGGAAATTCCGAACTCCGATTTACGCGCCGTAACCAGCGTTTCTAGGGTTTACCCCGCGTTCCGGACACAATGGAACAGGTTTCGGAAGCTAATTCGGAAGTATGTGCGAGTTATGGCTGTAAACGCTCAATTTGAATTAAACCGATTTAAGCGATTTTCTAGGCGTTTTAATTTGTACCGGACAAACGGTAAATCCAATTGACTTGAAATTTGAAACCTTGCAATAATATCACATTACGAATCCGATGAAACTGGTTTCGTTGAAATCCAAGACTTTTTGAAAAATGGCTATTTTCACTCGCCAAATTTAAATTAAAAATAAATCGATGCGTTTCGAGCTGCCACGATCAAACGATAGCTCCGATTGACACGAAATTTGAAATCCGGTAATAACTAACTATTACGGATCCAATGAAACTGGTTTCGTTCAATTCTGAGACTGTTCAAAAATTTGCTATTTTCACTAGTCGATTTTAATATTAAAATATTCAATTTTCACAAATTAACTTTTAATTCGATTTTAAAAGTTCTAAAATATTGTTCTAACTTCCATATGATAAAATAAAATTTTACAAATCATTTACAATCATATTTAACTATATTTTCAATTATTTCCATAATTTCACATATTAAATTGTCGATTTAATTATCCAATTAAATTCAATAATTCAAATAAAAATTTATTCGACTTATAAATTCACTTATTAATATTTAAAATTAATTAAATATTCAAATTTTAATTTTTAAAAATTCTGGGTCGTTACAATCTTCCCCACTTAAAAGAATTTCGTCCTCGAAATTAACAAGTAAGAAAAGTTACAGAATCTATTAATTTTCAAAAATCCATAGTCAAACTTCTTACAATAACTTTACTAAGTTTCAAATCATACTTTGTTATCTTTTCAAAAACAACTACTATTGTTTAACTTTCAACTCCAAATCAAAGTTAAAGTTTTCAAAACTTTTCTAAATTTTTCAAATTTTTTCTAACGCCTTAAATTTTCGGAAAAATTCGCCATAGTCTCCTTTGCGCGGCTCGATCCGAAAAAAAAATGACAGTTTATATATCACAAATATACATCTCATCAAGTAATGAGGCATCCCGCAGGGAAAAAAGTGTAAAAGTACGGTACGTAATCCGAGATATGTACCTTATATTTTTATTAGCAAGCATATACGGCTAATATAGCGCAAAAGCGAGCTCCAAATGCGAAGCAAACGCGATCCGCACCTACTAATCACTCAACAAACAACATGAGAATCATGCATATATGAAAATAGTATCAATATACAACATATATCTCCATAATAACTACATATGCTAACATAGCAATGCATTCATTACAATATATATTCAACCATCAACCAATTATCATTCATAATCATAAATATTCATTCATATTCTCATTAATATTCAATGAATTGGTTTTCAATTTAATCATATTTGATTCATATACAGTGGATGTTTTTACTAACATTCATTTTCAATTAGTTTATGTTCACTAATTCATATTCAAGTTGGTTCACTTCCAATTCAAATTCAATTCTATTCAAATTTATTTACTTCTAATTTGAATTCAATTACTTTAGCTTCCAATTTTATTAAATCAATTTCATTAACTCTTAACGAATTCATATACAATCAACTAACAATCATATAACAACCAATGTATATATAATTACAACCAAATTCCTTTGCTTATCAATTGGTTTAATTAATTGATTTTCATTCAATTATTCAACTTTCTAATAACATTAGATTTTAATGAATTTCACTTACATTCATTATTCCATATCAACTTAATTCACATTCAATTGATTAACATTCAATCCATTCATTCAATTCAATTACAAAAGTTGAATTTCATTTATATAACTTAAGTTCACATTTATTTAATCCACTTGATTATTTATTTAACTTAAATTCCAACTTATAAATCAATTCAGATTCCAATTCTAAAGTAAATTTCCATTTAACTTTAAATTCATTTTTATTTATAACTCATATCCATAGATATATCCATATAGTTTCACTTCTTATATATAAGTTTATTTCACAATTGTAAATCACTTTAATTATAATTCAATTCTTATAATTCTTTTGCTTATACAATTATTCTTTTATTTAGGTTATTCAAACAACTTAACAATCAACTTATATACACTTTAATAATTCTGAAAATTATTTCTTTATATACAAAATATACTCAAGGTAAAATTATTTTATTTACCCAATTTTAAAACAATACTGTGCCGAATTGTTATATTCAAGTGTTTAGAAACCCCTTCGATTCAGTTTCGAAGCTGCGCCGACGAAGGTTCATATGCCACTCAACAAACCAATCATCACAATATAAAACAATTTATATTCACTAACAAATACGCTCTCATAGCTATTATTACATTCAAATTCATTCTAGAGTACTGCTGACTCTATCTCTAATGAATTATACCCAACAGAACCATGGTTGTCGCTTAACCATAAGCTCTGATACCAACTGTAACGTTTCCGGATTTTCGTTGCCGAAAAACCGAAATGTTATGGGTTTAAGAAAGAAGAAAAGAAAAGGAAAAGAAAGAGAAGATACGAAAGATAGAAAAAAATAGAGAGAAAAGAACATAGAAAATAGATAATAGGAGGGAAGAGAAAGAGAATAGAGAATTTTAAAATAGAAATTAGAGAGCATAGAAAATGGAGAAAACAGAACGGAGAATAGGACGGAATAGAAAGAAAACAACAGAACTACAACTGAACAACATCAGAATCTCACAATTCGCAGCGGAACAACATATAATAATAAATGAATAATCTTTAAACAAAGAACTATATCAGTTATTACATTTTATACATTTCATTACATCATATCATCAGAGTGTACAACAACATACAACAAACAGTGCAGCGGAAAAAGAAATACTATATAAACTAGTAATACGCCATGCCATCCAGCTTGCCTCCAGCAACTCCAGAATATCCAGAATATCCTGATAAACCTTACTCTTGACTGCCCGTGTGAAAATTGGTGGGCACCCAGAGTTTAGGAAGGAAAACAATAAACTCCAAGTCAGTCATGTGACTGGTGTGAGAACTCAAAACAGTTTATTTATCTTTAAAATCAAAATAGAGAGATATTTTTATTTCAATTCGAAATGCTTTTAAAAATGAGACTACCATAAGACCTCCTGCCACACACACAATGCAAACGCAGACTTGGAGAAGATTTCTCCTTATGATAGCCAAACATGCTTGATACGCATTTAAAAAGAACATTTGATATTATTATTAGTGCATAGTGTAGAAAATTCATTTCGAAAGTAGAATATAAATCTTAGCCAGCATAGGTACCATTATATTATGCCTACTAATAGCTACCATATTAGATGGCAGGTTCTACAACTAATACCGTACAAGTTTCGTATTGTTTCTTTGGATTTCCAACAAATGGTCAGGCCAAGGAACTTCCCATTGCCACATGAGAATGCCTCTGGAAAGACATCCCCGAGAACCAAACCGGAACTCTGCCAACACAAGGCCGGGTTATCCCTAACTGGGTAGCTACTGACACGAGCACGCCATTCCCCGATCGTAAACGACCTTTCTCACGGGATCCCGAAAACCAACAACCGCAAAGTAATAAATTCGTAGTAACCACATAGGTTAAATATCTGGGCTCCATACCATGATACCACCTCTATCCAGAAGGAAACGTACATACCCTAAAGGGTGCTACCCCTCATAACCTTGCCGCATCTTTCCTGTTTTGACCATTTCCGGGGTGTGAGGCTCGACGAAGTCACGTCCACAAAAACATACTTTATACAAAAGCCATGCTTTGGGTCAACAAATGATCAACACAATGATCACAAGGATAGACGATCAAATAAACGATCCTATCACAATAATCAACACAATGATCATTTACAGCATCACTCAGCATGTCACATTACCAAATTGGGAATATATCGCTGATAACATTCAACTACATAACCTCTGAGCTCGTACGTCTCAGAGAAGGGTGTTAAGCTAAAGAATAAATTCTTCGCCACCAACAGAAATATATTTGAAAGAAATCGGCTTTATATCTCAACTTGTAATGTCAGACACACAATCCATACAAGTCTGTTCCGGGCTCGAACAAAACCGAAGGCACTTACAAAGAAGTCCTTGCAATCCGGATATTCACAATCCTGATCGGATTCACCATCACATATGGAGAACTCAATACCGTAGCTACTCGGTGCAGAGTAAATCGACAGGTCACCTATCGCTCTCGCAAATATCGGGTCTTCAACACCGATCGTCAATGCAATTCACAACCACGTATCACATATTCGGAATGGGTTATACGACCCCATGGTCCTTTCTCGGTTAGCCCGAATAGTGAGCGCTTATTTAAAAATAAGTGTGGCATTCAAATTCAATCAAATCACATCAATTACCCATTCAAAGGGAAATATTGATAGTCAATTATTGAACTATCAATGGATATGCACACATCACCAGTTTCCAAATAATTTTCCAAATTATTTATTTTCCCAAATATCTTCACTAGATATAAAATTTCAATACTTCAAAAATAAATCAACATTTATTTTTAAACCCATTTTCCAATTTCATTTATAAATTCAATAGTGAATTTACAATCCAAAATATCTATGAATATTCGATTTCAATTATTCATTTCAATATTCCTTTTCAATTTATCTTCAAAAAGATAAATTCTCAAAATATTCACTTTATATTGGAAAACATTTCCATACTTATTTATTCATAAGTAATTCACAAATTTTATTTATTTTCAACACTTGGAAAATATTCAATATACTTCAATCGAAATTAAGTATATATTTCATTCTTTAAGGAAATCATTCTCTTAAACATATTTATTTGGGCCAAAACGAATGTTGCGTAAAACATCGTTACGACAACCCAAATTCACTAGTATAGGGATTCGAAATTAAAATAGATATATAAATCCCAATACTATACAAAACATTTCCTTTCGGAAATCATTTACTATAACAACAGTGTGTTATAGTCCACTATTTCCTGCTATTTCTCGAAAACGTCTATTTCAACAATAATTGTTGAAATCTATGGTTTCGAATCTCAACACATTTTAAAACATCGTTAGATCGTTTTAATTCTGTTTAAAATATCACATCTAAAACAATTTCTTTAACGTGTTATTCACTATTCAAAAACGTGAATATACTTCATTAACAATTTCATCCTTTTATTCATTTTATTTTAAAGTATTATTCACAGTCAAAAACGTGAATATAACTCCATTAATAGGTTTCAACAATTTTCTTATCAAAATAAGTCATTTGCGAATTTATAAAACAACGTTTATAAATTCCATTTCTATTTATTTATAAAAGCTTCCTTTTTATAAATTCTTTTATTAACCTATTCCAGTTTATAACTCAATTATAAACTAAAAGTTCATATTATAAGTTAAATACTTATAAGACGATTATTTTACAAAATCGTTCCTCTAAAGACTTTCCAAACCATAAATCTTATAACTTATAAGATTCATTTATTTAACCAAATCTATTCTTCAAATAACTTCACCAATTTATAATTCTTACTATTTATAAATTTCATTTATAACTTCACCGTTTATAATTCTATAAATTTCATTCTTTAATGAAATTCATTTTCACTTCATTCAAACACTTATAAAAACTCGTTTTAGAATTTCAATATCTCAATTTATAAATATCCATTTATAAATCTCCTAATATAAATTAATTTATATTATTCTTTAAAACGTCTTTAAATTCCTTTAAAAACTTCGTCATTCTGATTTATAAAATAATCAAATTTTATAAATCCTATATTTAAACTCTTTATAATAAATTCCAAAATCTCAATTTAAACTATTTTAAAAAAAATCATTAATCCATATTTCTCAAAAATCAGCTTTTAACTATATTTCACAAAAACCATAATTTTATAACTTTTAAAATTATAACGTTTATTTATTTAAAATGGATCAATTCTAAAAATATAGTATATTTTAAAAAAAAATCACTTTATAATCATTTTAAAATCCCAAAATTTGGGTCCAATGATGCTACACACCAAATAGTCAATCACGACTATAACGATATCATATATCAATATGAAAATCAATCAAATATCAAAATATCTGAAATTAAATAAAAACTGTTGAGGAATCCAGTTGGATCCCTCCAACCTGTTTTCCTGCATCCACAAACATTAACACAATACCAATTCCGTTCCAGTACGAAATTATCGCGGTATATGGGATTTAAAATATTATCCGCTTAATAACGGCGCAATAGGGTCTCATCCGCTAAAAAATACGGGAAATCAATCAACTGCAATATATACATATGCCAATATATATATATTGATATTATTTATAATACCAATTTCACTGTTTATGAAATATTCGCGGTATATGTTTTTAATAAATAACATCCGCTTACTAACGGCGTATAATGTCTATTTTAACAATCAATAGATATCAATCATCATTCAAACATGCATTCAAATATTTTAAATCTAACTATTTAAAATAAAATCGAAACCTATTCGATTGAGTGAGAAGTTCTCACCTTGATTTTAAATTCCGTTTTAGCGATTTATTTCGAATAAAATTAAACGGACGTTTAATTTTACCCAAAATTCTCACTAACTCCAAACGACTCCAAACCAATTCCATCGCGTAGTGCTCGTCCATACGATTCCAACGCAACTGGTTTCGCGCGTTTTCGACCTCGTATGAAAAAGTTATGAATTTATGAAGTTTATACACGATTTTATAACTAAATTACAACATAAACTTTTATATATTTAAACCTATGCAATCTGGGCCACAGGATTTATCTCCAACCTGATCACAGCCCTCCATCCCCTCTTCTTCCCCCACGTCCTCTTCAGTAACTCACGAAACAAAAGAACCCAACATAGTAATTAGGGTTTCAATTTTTGCAACAACTCCGTTCAACTTGAACACGATCGAGATGTGCCATCACGTAGCCCCAAACCCCACCTATGTTCGGCCTGACCCTTGTTGCACTCGGCCACCTGATGAGCCTCGTATGGCGTGCGCAGGCCATGACCAACGGCCCCCCTAGCTCCTCCTCCGATGCTCCAAATCACATCTCCACCGTTGAACTTCAAGATCTCGATGCGCTCTACGACTTTCTAGTTGGAAGCTTCATCTAATTGCTGATGGATTGGAAGATCTAGAGGAGGAAATGAGATTGAATTCTGGCCGTGTATTAGGTGGAGGCGGCTAGGGTTTGATTAGGGTTTTGTTTTATTTTTATTTTTTAAATTATGAAGAGTAGGGGCTATTTATAAGAGAACGAACGACACTATTCATCCCGGAAATTCCGAACTCCGATTTACGCGCCGTAACCAGCGTTTCTAGGGTTTACCCCGCGTTCCGGACACAATGGAACAGGTTTCGGAAGCTAATTCGGAAGTATGTGCGAGTTATGGCTGTAAACGCTCAATTTGAATTAAACCGATTTAAGCGATTTTCTAGGCGTTTTAATTTGTACCGGACAAACGGTAAATCCAATTGACTTGAAATTTGAAACCTTACAATAATATCATATTACGGATCCGATGAAACTGGTTTCGTCGAAATCCGAGACTTTTTGAAAAATGGCTATTTTCACTCGCCAAATTTAAATTAAAAATAAATCGATGCGTTTCGAGCTGCCACAATCAAACAATAGCTCCGATTGACACGAAATTTGAAATCCGGTAATAACTAACTATTACGGATCCAATGAAACTAGTTTCGTTCAATTCTGAGACTGTTCAAAAATTTACTATTTTCACTAGTCGATTTTAATATTAAAATATTCAATTTTCACAAATTAACTTTTAATTCGATTTTAAAAGTTCTAAAATATCGTTCTAACTTCCATATGATAAAATAAAATTTTACAAATCATTTACAATCATATTTAACTATATTTTCAATTATTTCCATAATCTCACATATTAAATTATCGATTTAATTATCCAATTAAATTCAATAATTCAAATAAAAATTTATTCGACTTATAAATTCACTTATTAATATTTAAAATTAATTAAATATTCAAATTTTAATTTCTAAAAATTCTGGGTCGTTACATACTATATAATTTATGGAAAATTATTCTTTTTACATATAAAAATAGTTTGGGTAAAATTATTTCATTTACCCTAATTTAAAACAATGTCATGGCGAATTGTACTGTACGAGTGTTTAGAGATCCCTGTCGATAGAGTTGTACGGACTATACCGACCAGAATCCATATACCACTCAACAAACCAATTATCACAATGTAAAACAATTTTATATTCACTAACAAATACGCGCTCATAACTATTATTACACTCACACTCATTCTAGAGTACTGCTGACTCTGTCTCTAATGAGTAATTCCCAACGGAGCCAAGGTTGTCGCTTAACTAAATGCTTTGATACCAACTTGTAACGAATGGGATTTTCGACTTTCGAAAATCGACATTAATACTTCCACTGTATCAACTGCCGAGAAATCGAAGGCCAAAAAACCGAATTTTTAGGGTTAAAGAAGAAAAGGTAGAAGAAGAAAGAAAGAAAAAGCAACAGAAACAATATTAGAATCTCACAATCGCAGCAGAACAACATATAATAGATAAATGAATATCTTTAAAAACAAAGAACTATATCAGTTATTACATTATATCACATTTCATTACATTATTAGAGTTTACAACAACAAACAACGGAAAAGAAATACTATATACTAATTGATACACCACGCCATCCAGCTTGCCTCCAAATCTTTACAGCAACTCCTGAATTCCAGAATGACCTGATAACCTGACACTAGGCTGCCCGTGTAGAAAATGATGGGCACGCAGAGTTTAGTAAGGGAACAATAAACTCCAGGTCAGTCATGGGACTGGTGTGAGAACTTAAAACATTTTATCTTTAGAAACAAACAATGAAATATTTTAAAATAGATCCGTAATGTTTTTCTTTGAAAATGTAACAATCATAAGGCCTCATGTCACACACACAATGCAAACGCAGAATTGGAGGAGATTTCTCCTTATGATAGTCAAAGATGCTGATGCGCAAATTTCTATGATATTATTACTATAAGTGTAAAGTGGAGGAAAACATTTCATAAGTACAATATTAATCTTAGCCAACATAGGTACCATTATAGCATGCCTACTATAGCTACCATATTAGATGGCAAGTTCTACAACTAAAACCGTACAAGGCTCATATTGTTTCTTTGGATTTCCAACAAATGGTCAGGCCAAGGAACTTCCCATTGCCACATGGTACGCCTCTGGAAGGGCGCCTCGAGAACCTAACCGGAACTCTGCCAACACAAGGCCGGGTTACCTCTAGCTAAGTAACTACTGACACGAGTATGCCATCCCCCGGTCGTAACCAAACTAAATCCTGGGATTCACCAACAACCACAAAGAAATAAATTTGCAGCAACCACATTGGTTAAGTATTTGGACTTCATACCATAACACCACCTCTATCCAGAAGGAAATGTACATACCCTATGGGGGCGCTATCCCCAAATAACCTTGCTGCATTCTTCCTGTTTTGACCATTTCCGGGGTGTGAGGTCCGACGAAGACTCGTCCACAAAGCTACGCTTTTCATAAAAGCCACGCTTTGATCAACAAATGATCAGCAACACTCAGCTTGCCACATTACTAAGTTGGGAATATATTACTGATAACCTTCAACTGCATAACCTCTGAGCTCGTACGTCTCAGAGAAGGGTGTTAAGCTAAGAGAATAAATTCTCCGACACCAACAAAAATATATTTGAAAGAAATCTTCTTTATATCTCAAATGTAATGTTAGACATACAATCCATACTAGTCTGTTCTGGGTTTGAACAGAACCGAAGGCACTTCTAAAGAAGCCCTTTCATATTCGAATATTCACTAATCACGTCCGGAATTCCCATCACAAAGGGTGATAAAATCTCTATATCGGGGGTCAGCTGATGCAGAGACATTCGATGGTAATCCTTCAGTTTCCGAAAATATCCGGTCTTCAACACCGGTCTTCAAATGCTATCCATTACGACGTATCACTATTCGGAATGAGATTTATGACCTAAAGGTCCTCCCCCGGCTAAACTGAATAATGAGCGCTTATTTTTAAAATAAGTGTAGCATTCAAATTCAAGCAAATCACAACAAATACCCGTTTAAAGGTAAATATGGATAGTCAGTTATTTAACTATCAAAGCAAACAAACAAATATTCAGCACCATAACAATCACTAGGCCCTTTTTATTAATCTTCCATAAATTAAATAACTTGCCAAATATTCACTTCAATTTATCTTTAAAAATATATATTCTCTAAACCATTTCAATTTCTACATTGGAAAACATTTCCAAATTCTTATTTAACAAAAAGTAATTCACAAATCTATTTATTTTCAATACTTAGAAAATATTCAATATACTTAAAACACGATTAAGTATATATTTTATTCTTTTAAGGAAAACGTTCTCTTTAAACACATTTATTTGGGTCAAAACGAATGTTGCGTAAAACATCGTTACGACAACCCAAAATTAATAGCATAGGGATTCGAAAATACGATAGATATATAAATCCCAATACTATACAAAAACATTTCCTTTCGAAAATCATTTACTATAACAACAGTGTTATAGTCCATCTTTTCTTTATTTCTCGAAAACGTCTATTTCAAAAATGAATGTTGAAATCCATGGTTTCGATCCTTAACACATTTTAAAACAACTTCAAATCGTTTTAATTCTATTTAAAAGATCACTTCCTAAAACATTTTTTTAATATATTATTCACTAAAAATCGTGAATATAAATCGTTTACCAAATTCAACACTTCTATATATTTTAATTTAAAGGATTATCCACTGTCCAAAACCATGGATATATCTCCTTTAATAAGCTTTCATATTTACTTATCAATTTCAATTAATTTCGGATTTATAAAACAACGTTTATAAATTCACACACACACACACACACACACACACATATATATATATATATTATAAAAACTTCAACTTATAAAATCCCTTAGTTAACAAATTCTATTTATATCTCATTTAAATGACAAAATCCAATTTATAAGTCAATTACTTATAAATCTTTTATTTTACAAAATCTATTCATTTTATAACTTCACAATTTATAAATCTATAAATTTCATTCACTTATGAAATCCATTGATACTTCATTTTAACACTTATAAAAAACTCGTTTTATAATCCCAATATTATAATTTATAAATATCAATTTTATAAATCTTTTACATAAACCGTTTATAATAATTCAAAAATCCCAAGGCCAAATTCGATCGTATGGAGAAGATAGCTTTTCGAACCCAGTTATTAATTTAAATTTCAATTAACTGTTCAGCGCATTTGCAATTCGTACGATCACCCGATAACTCTAAATGCTACGAAAATTGAAATCTGATAATAATACAATATTGCGGATCCAATGGAACTGGTTTCGTCGAATTCCGAGATTGTGCATCGGAAGGCTATTTTTTTTAAATATCGATTCAACTATATGATTTCAAAAATGAACAATACACTGTTAAATTCAATTTCAAAAATTCTATCACCTTCAGTATCCTCAATATGAATTTTCTAAGCCTCTAAAATATTTTAAACAAGCTTAAAATGTCAAGATTCAATACTTAACCCAATTTCTTTTATTAAATTCAATAATTGAACTACCCAAATAAATTCTAATATTTGAAATTCAAGTTTAAAATAACTTTCAAATATTTAAATTCAATTAAATATTTCAATTTTAATTGTCAAAAATCAGGGTCGTCACATTTTTCCCCTTAAAAGAATTTCGTCCCGAAATTACAAATTAAGAAGAATGATCCTTAACCCATTTGCTATCTTTCCAAAACTAAACAGTTTTATCAAATTACCAAACAAATCCTTTTTATTAACAACCCATTATCGCTTCAACTAACTTTCCCAAATCTTCCTTAGATTCCAAACAACATTGTTTCTTTAACCATTCAAATTTAATTTAAATTCAAATTTCAAATTTTCAAAATTTTCTCAAAAATTTTCTAACTCCCTAAATTTCCAAAAAATTTCGCCAGCGTCTCCTTTGCACGGCTAGCTCGATATGACTACAAAATGGCACCATAGGCCCCTAGATTCAGAAAGAAAAGGAAAAGCCGAGCGGCTAGACAAGAAAATCATCAAATTTCATATAGAAATTTAAATACATACCTTTTGTCGAGCAATTCAATTTTATCTTCGAAATCAAAATCACAATTCCATTTCCCTGTAATACACCTGTATATCCAGATATCCTAACGTCCAATTTCAACATTCAAAAATCATTTTTGCACATTTCTTTACAAAGGTTTGAATACTTCTTATGTGATATCCCGGAAATTTTGACAATAACAATTTAATAATTTATGTCAAAATTTAATTGAATTGACCATATTGTTAATAATAAATTTGAAATAAAATTTAATAACCTTCTTTAAAATAAATATTTAAACTGATAATCTATTTTAAAGGCTGATAAATTATTTAATATTTGTAATGTATACATATCTGTATATATTATAAATAGATAATCTTTGTTTTAAATTTAATATATATATATAGGCCTGTTTTCTTATTCTGATATTTTTGATAAATTAAAATTGGATTCAAATTGATATTAAGCTACTAAATAAATAACCATATAATTTTAATACCCAAACTAAAAACTTAATTATTTAAAATTGATTTTAGTTTAAGTTTAAATTTAAATAAAAGATTTGTTTGTTTTTAATGTAGCTAATAAAACAAGTAATGTATTGAATAAGAAGACAAATTCATTTATTATTTTAATTTAATCATGAGTTATATTTAACAATATTAATGATGTAATCTTATTACAAAATGGATTTTTATAAAGATAAAAATTACTATTTCAAAATTTATTTGAATACATTAACATGAGAAGTAATGATTTGTAAATTAGAAATATCATCTTTCAAAACATGTTTAAAATAAAACAAATCTTAAAAAAAAAAAATATTAAACACAAACATAAATAAAATGTATGGTATTAAAATGGGTATAAATACATAAACATCTATGATATTAGCATAAGTATGAAAATAAATTAGAACTCATCAAATTAAGTATTTGATAATTAAAGTTTAAAAATACAAGAGAAAATAAAATAATCATAAAACTTAATATATAAGTTAAAATTCATAACTAATAATCAAAACAACTTCACATTTTGTACCTAAAGTATAAAGCAAGTCAGACAAATATGTAAATAACCTGTAAGTGAAATGTTGTAATATGTGAACTAAATAGGCAAGTCAAAGTAAAAGAAAATTTATCAACATCAAATAAACATATGCAGGTATAAATAAACATCTAGTATATATATGCAGGTATAAGTAAAAGATATAAACCAGACAAAAGCATATAGGTAAGTACAAATTAAAGATACTAACTAGGTTTGTAATATATGTTGCCTGCAAGACAACAAAGCAAAAATGAAATAATTAAAAGCAAGATTTGCAGACAAGTCATAATAAAGTGGTCAAGTACATGAAATAACCAAACCAGACAAGGAAGAAATCAAATATGCTGAAACATTTAGTACTTAAGATATGAAATACAATCCAGGCAAGAATAAGATAAGTATGAAATAGGTAAGTATCTTATATAGGAAGCTTAGATTATCTGCATATTTGAGTTTCAACATGTACTAATTAAATAAAGAGTAAACAAAAAGTACTCAAAGCATTTAATGCTCCCAAATTCTCAGCATACAATTGTGTCAATTCAACAAGTATAAAAATAATTCCTGCCGAAATGTTTGAACCCATTGCAGCCTCTATATGAAAAATATCTCTGACCCAGAGTAAGGTTTGTTCCAGATAATGCCTTCCTGTGCAAAGCTTGTCTCTTCTATATATGTATGCAATACTTTTGTTCAACATAGCAACCAGAGAGAATAAGTTTATATTTCTTTTCAAACTGGAACAAGAGAATAAACATCATACATTTACAACTCAACTAAACAAAAGCAAGCATACATGTAGTTTTCAAGTTTTCATAGGCAAGAAGATTTGGCATCTCAGTTTCAAGTTTTCAAAACTGTTTTCAAAATTATGAGGAGGGCTATGTCTTCATACTTCAAAACTGAGTCCATACAAGAAGGGCTCTGTCATCTTCAAAGCTGTGAGTAACACAACAAATTAAATAGTTTAAATTTAAACTTATGTTGCATACTCATCTATAAAGATATGTTGTGATGCATATGTATAATTAGGTTCCTGTATAATTATGTGTGAAGTACTGATTTTTTATGTGCTCTGCAAATGTTTCTCAGGCTCAATAGGTTAACTATTATTCCCTTCCACTTGGCCTTGCTCATGATAAAATCTGTTTAACTAACCAATATTGTTTGATTTAATTTAGATTAAGGTTTAAAATCTAAGATTAGTTAAATTTTGAGTTGTTTGTCTCTGGAACTAATAAAACAACCGAGTATACTAATTTCAATTGAAAATTCAAACCTTTAAAAATGTAATTCTAGTATTATAAAGTGAATATTTAAATCAAAAGATGATTTTTAAAACAAAAATTATAATTTTTAGAAAAAGGGGTTAAGGTGAAATGCTGGATTGAATATTTTATGGAAATTGGTGACTTTCTGGTGATCTATGGGTAGTGAAGGCGTGGGGTTCTTCCTGATGATGGAAGAAAGGTAGGAGAGGCAAGGAAAAATAATAGATGGTGTTGAATTCCATGGTGGAAGTTGCGGTAGGGGTTTTTCTTTTTAAACCCTAGTTTTAGTTAGGCTTGGGAAATCGATCACCACGGCTCGTATGGACGATCGAGTGTCTCGGGGCTTCTGGTGATAGTAGCTTGGACATGGACATGGTCGTAACCGGATTTGCAGCGTTTACGGTGGACGGGGTTGCATGCACGGCGAGACGACAGGTTTCGTGGAAGGGTTGCTCATTTCGTTTCCAGGTTTGGGTTTGTGTTCATTTTCGATTTCGAGGCTTGAGCAAATGTTTGGGTGATCGTTGTGGGTTGCTGTGTGGTCAGGTGATGCGTTGGAATGATCGTCGATGATCGGAGAGAGCTCCGGTGAGGGTACACGTGCACGTGCACTTATGGTGCCTGGAAGGTGTTGTGAAGCAAGGGGTACTCGGGGTTTTAGGAATTTGACTCGGGATTTCTACGCGCAAACTCGAAGCGTGCTCGTGGTTGACTCGGAGTAGTAGGGGAGAGGGAAATCTAGGAAGTTATACAGGGTAATTAAAAACCTGTAGTGTAATATTCTTTAAAACTGGGTTTTAAAAATGAAATATAAATGTTTGACATAGGTATTTAAACAAAAGAAAAGTTTGGATTCAAAAGAAGTTTGAATCTCATTTTAAAATAAAATAAAGTTTAAAATTTTAGATTATTTGAAACCGCTTTAAAAAGGATTTCACTCGAGTGATTCGAGTGAAATAAATGAAACTCAGTTTGGATTTGTTGCTCGAGTTTCACTCGAGTGATTCGAGTGTCGGACTCGAAGAAATGCGGGGTTTTTCGTAAAAATAATTGTTTAACTCGATATTTTTAGCTAGGGGTTTTAAACGTGTAAGTTTATTTCAGTTTTTAAAACCGGGCTTTTAAATAAAAAAAAATACGTAGTTAAAACAAAGTTTAAACCAAGATAAGATTGGATTCAAAACGTAGTTTGAATCTCAGTCTTTAAACAAATAAAGATTTTTTTTTAATTTAATTTAAAATTTGTTTTAAACTAATTTGAATGATAAAGTAAATTTTTAAATTAGATTTGAATTTAATATGAAACCGTGTGTAAATTCCTTTAATCTACTAATTTAAGATAACTATTATTTTAGTTGTAAAATAAAAGAAGTTTGGAATTGTTAATATAAATTTGATTTCATTTTAAATCTAAATTTAAAATGAATTTTAAAGTAAATTTAAATTAAATTTATTAAATACCTTATTAATGATAAATGAATCATTAAATAGAAAAAGGTTTAAAAACTTAAGGATTGTAATTATCAAATTAACTAAATGGATAATGAATGACTAGAATTAATTGACTCCGAAATCAAGAGTTAATTTTATTTTAATAAGATGAAAGCTAAAGGTAAGTTAATTGGTAATTAAGGAATCGTTGGATTAATTTTAAATTTATGATTAGTAATCAATTAATGAATTAATAGAGGAAAAATTAATAAGTTATTAAGACTAACTTAAAATGTAAGTTAATTACTTTAGAAAAGTAATTAAAGGATTATAATTAGTTATTGAAGGTCATTAACTAAAATTATGCAATAATAAATTAATGGTCTTATTTTAATAATTAATTAAATTATTTATTTAAGATAAGCAATTGTGAATTGTTAAGTATAATTACTTAACGGAAGTAATTAAGGAATTAATTACTCATTGTAATTAATTCGATTTAATATGAATTGTTTAAGTTAATTAATTAAGTTTAATTAATTTAAATAATCATTTGATGATGTAATAAGTATAATTACTTAGGGAAGTAATTAATGATAATTACTGGATGTAATTACCCAGGAATGATTTAATAGTGAAAGTAATTGGAAGATAATTACTTGGTATAATTAATCAAGGGGTTAATTGGAGATAATAAATTATGGAGTAATTTATTTATTTGATAAAGTAATTATGGGTAGTTAATTACTGAATGGGGTTAATCAAGGGTGATTAACAATTTGGTTTAATTGAAGATTAATTACTTAATGTAATTAATTTAAATAGAAAATATAATTAGAAATCATAAATTATTATAATTTATGATGTAAATTAGAATAAATTATTTGGAAATAATTAATAAATGAATTGATTTACTAATGCAATTAATTGAGAAATAATGTAATTAATGTTAGTAAATTCAAGGTAAATTCCTGTGTTTAGTTAAGGGTAATAAATTTGTGAAAATAATTAAAGAATAATTACTTAAATATAATTAAAAGTAAATTAATCAAGGATGATTAATTAAATTGAATAATTGAGTGATGATAAATTAATTGATTGGTAATCGATTATTAGTGATATAAGCAATAGAATGGTTAAGTAATTAATTTAATTCACTTTAAATTAATTAGAGATGTAGGTGATTAATTTAATTCATTTTAAGTTAATTATAACTGATGTGATTGCTTATATATATTGATTGATGATATTGTTTACCCTGAATGGTTTGAGATCTCAATATGAGATTAATGATGCTATGTATGCTTTGTTTTAAATATGATGATAATATGAATTATCTGATATGATGATAATATGCATTATCTGTTTGAAGTGATAATATTGGTTATCTGTTTATGTTGATGCTGACTATCTATTATGATATTGTGATTTATCTATCTGTGTGTATGTTGAATTATTTTGAATTTAACTGGTAAGGCTAATAGACAACTTGGCCCTAAAAGACACGTTTTGGATTTCGATGAGACCGGGATCGGGTTTTCCGCATTTGGAAGTCCGAAAACCACATCGATTCCAAATTAACGTTAGGTCGCGAATCTGAAGTGAAGATGAAGATTTAGAATGCAAGGGTTATCGTCGTTAACTCTGAGGATGATTCCAAAATGAGTGTAACGAGATAATGCCTTCGGTTTCGTTCGAACCCGGAACGAACTTGTATGGATTGAATGCTTTCAACACATCGTCAGGTGGACGATGAGCATTCTAAGAAATATGTTCTATAAAGGTAATCGCAGCCTCAAGCCTCATCAACCGGGAATGGCTAAAACAGGGGAGGTGCAGCAAGGTTAGGTGGGTCATGCCCAAGCAGGACAAGATTTTCCCCTGTCTAGATGTCCCTTTTTATTCGGCTGTGTGGACAGTTGTGAGCTCCAACTGTCGGGGTTGTCTTGTTCGGGACTGTTCAGTAAGGAATGGTTCCGGCCTTGTGTTGCAGGGGATGAAGGGAGTAATCCTCGGTACGGTGATCTAGGCCCCGTACTGTGACGGGAGGTACCCCAATAGCCCTGCCATTGTATGGAATCCACAATCCAATAAGTGCCAACGGTTTTGATTGTATTACCCACTTTTGGTGGCTAGTAGCTGGAATTTAATAGATGTAACAATTTCGGCTATTTTCTATTTACTTGAAAACCCTAGACCTATTATAATATCACAGAATTTACTATCAAATGTTTTGGTTAGCGTAAGGTAAAAACTTACCATATTTATTCGTGGGAAGTCTTACGTGATACCTTTTGTTTTCAAATGTTTTTCAAAGTTAAACAACTTTAACCTGTTACTCATACCAGACCCATGTCTGACCCGGAGTTTATTTTTGTTTTTTCATAAACTCTCGGGTACCCAAATTTTTACGGGTAGCCAAGGGATTCAGGTTAGGTTTGACGAATTCTGGAGGAGCAATGGAGCAGGAGGCTTCAGCGTTGTAGATACACATATAGTTCCGTTGTGGTGGTATCTCTGAGTTGTTTATCTGCATTGTATATTGACTTGTATAACTAGACAGGTGTTTATAACTGTCTAGTATGTGTTGTATGATCTGTAACTCTGATATATGAAAATTATGTAATAGTTATGTGATCTATTATATTTTATTCCATTCCGCTGTGAGATTCTGTTGTTGTTGTTCTTTCTTCTCTATCTTTTCTATTTTCTCATCCCTTTCTTTCTTCATGATGATACGTCTTTCTGGGCATAGAAGGACGGGTTGTCACAGTTGGTATCAGGGCGCTAGGTTGAGTGAATACCTAGGCTCTTGAGTGATTTCCATCTTGAGAGAGCGTATTTGTAATTTTAATATGTAAAAATATATATTTATTTCTACCTATTTGTTGGGTTACCTGTCCGGGTTATCCAATATAAGTTATAAAGGTAGATAGGGTAGTGGTGAGTGTATCACAACAACCAATGGTTGGAGTATGAATATTTGAGGTTGAAAGTGTATCTGTCGAGACTATAGACCTATGACCGTCTCGAGTAAGCTTGAGTGGTATAAGGATTTCATTGATCTCTGAAAGGAAACCTTTTAAGGTTCGGAGTTTATTTTTGAAGTGTAAGTTTGGATGAGCTAGAGTTTGGTTGGACCGAAGTGAGTCATGATATCTTACCTCAGGATGTAGTAGCTGTGTGATGAGACACAGTGACTATGGAAGTCTCTGAAGATGTTTCTTTGGAATCAGTTAAGGAAGTGTAGGTGCTTCGGTGGTTGTGGCTGAGTTCTGCAGGGTATTTTTGTTTGGTTTGAGATCCGAGATTCTCGAAGAGCTCTGGGTTAGGAATTTCTTGGCATTGGTGTGTTGGCAAGGAAGTTTTTAACTTCTGCCTCAGCAGTGTGATTCCGTTTCTTCGATGGATTGGCTAATTAAGCATAGGCTGTTCTGTTTAGTAAAGAGAGAATAGTTTTCTTTGGTAGTGGGCTGGATTGATCGCAAAAGTGACTTGCGATTGTTGCGTTTCTTTTGAGTTATCTGATTTTTCTGGATGTCTTCAGGAAGTTAGAATTTGTCCGTGTCTAGAGATTGAGTTTGGTATCTTCTGGATTCTAGAGTGGTACTAATGGTTCAGCTCAGTAGTAAGATGACTTTTGGAGAATGGGTTGATGAAGCAGCTCGGATTTTAGAGGAACTTCTGAGTTTCTTTAGTAAATTTGTTGGACCATAGTTCTATGATGTGTTGCCCAGCTAGTATTCATGATGATCATCAGCATTTCATCTGCTCAGTCAGAGTTGCGCAGTGGAAGCATGGTGGCAGCTGGTTTAAAGTGGAAACAACTGGAATTTGCAGTATTTTGATTAGAGAGTTTCTTTAGGAATTTTTTTGGGATCTGAGACTAGATTTGGAGCGCACCTGTTTTTATCTTTTCCAGATGGGAGAAGTAAGATCAGTCTCTTAATTTTGGAATTGAGTTGTGCTCTGATTTTTGAATTGATCTTGGAAAGATCACTTTGTTGGATTGTTTTTGGATTCAGTTTGCTTCTAGAGAGCATCAGCAAGGGTTGAGCTGATCAGGAAGGATGTAGGCAGCCCAGGATCGTCCGAAGAATTTTGTGGATAAGAGACGAAGAAATTTGGATTCCATAGTCAGAGATTTGATTCTGGATAAGTGTTTAGTTTCGGGATTGGATTGTCAGTTTTGGTAACTGGAATTCGGAGTGTTTCACGTATCTCTGAGGGAGTACGTGTAAGAGCTATCTTTGATTGTAGAGTCAGCAGTTCAGAGATTTTTGGTTATTGAGTCGGATTTATCTGTAGTCTGATATCCTGTCTTGTTGATCTAGATGAGTGAAAGCTCTATAGCATAGTAATATTGATTGTTTGGATTCTGTAGAGAGGGTATCCCAATATTTATACTTAGGGAAACTCGAGAAAATTCTATTTAGAATTTTATTTGGACGATTAGATTTGTAGATTGGATGAATTGGTTGCTATGATTGCTAGCATATGATTGATATCTGCGAGTGTTTTAAAATTAAATCTTTAATTAAATTATTAAATTACCTTTGTTTTAAATTTCGGGGACGAAATTCTTTTAAGGGGGGAAGAATGTGATATCCCGGAAATTTTGACAATAACAATTTAATAATTTATGTCAAAATTTAATTGAATTGACCATATTGTTAATAATAAATTTGAAATAAAATTTAATAACCTTCTTTAAAATAAATATTTAAACTGATAATCTATTTTAAAGGCTGATAAATTATTTAATATTTGTAATGTATACATATCTGTATATATTATAAATAGATAATCTTTGTTTTAAATTTAATATATATATATAGGCCTGTTTTCTTATTCTGATATTTTTGATAAATTAAAATTGGATTCAAATTGATATTAAGCTACTAAATAAATAACCATATAATTTTAATACCCAAACTAAAAACTTAATTATTTAAAATTGATTTTAGTTTAAGGTTAAATTTAAATAAAAGATTTGTTTGTTTTTAATGTAGCTAATAAAACAAGTAATGTATTGAATAAGAAGACAAATTCATTTATTATTTTAATTTAATCATGAGTTATATTTAACAATATTAATGATGTAATCTTATTACAAAATGGATTTTTATAAAGATAAAAATTACTATTTCAAAATTTATTTGAATACATTAACATGAGAAGTAATGATTTGTAAATTAGAAATATCATCTTTCAAAACATGTTTAAAATAAAACAAATCTTAAAAAAAAAAAAAATATTAAACACAAACATAAATAAAATGTATGGTATTAAAATGGGTATAAATACATAAACATCTATGATATTAGCATAAGTATGAAAATAAATTAGAACTCATCAAATTAAGTATTTGATAATTAAAGTTTAAAAATACAAGAGAAAATAAAATAATCATAAAACTTAATATATAAGTTAAAATTCATAACTAATAATCAAAACAACTTCACATTTTGTACCTAAAGTATAAAGCAAGTCAGACAAATATGTATATAACCTGTAAGTGAAATGTTGTAATATGTGAACTAAATAGGCAAGTCAAAGTAAAAGAAAATTTATCAACATCAAATAAACATATGCAGGTATAAATAAACATCTAGTATATATATGCAGGTATAAGTAAAAGATATAAACCAGACAAAAGCATATAGGTAAGTACAAATTAAAGATACTAACTAGGCTTGTAATATATGTTGCCTGCAAGACAACAAAGCAAAAATGAAATAATTAAAAGCAAGATTTGCAGACAAGTCATAATAAAGTGGTCAAGTACATGAAATAACCAAACCAGACAAGGAAGAAATCAAATATGCTGAAACATTTAGTACTTAAGATATGAAATACAATCCAGGCAAGAATAAGATAAGTATGAAATAGGTAAGTATCTTATATAGGAAGCTTAGATTATCTGCATATTTGAGTTTCAACATGTACTAATTAAATAAAGAGTAAACAAAAAGTACTCAAAGCATTTAATGCTCCCAAATTCTCAGCATACAATTGTGTCAATTCAACAAGTATAAAAATAATTCCTGCCGAAATGTTTGAACCCATTGCAGCCTCTATATGAAAAATATCTCTGACCCAGAGTAAGGTTTGTTCCAGATAATGCCTTCCTGTGCAAAGCTTGTCTCTTCTATATATGTATGCAATACTTTTGTTCAACATAGCAACCAGAGAGAATAAGTTTATATTTCTTTTCAAACTGGAACAAGAGAATAAACATCATACATTTACAACTCAACTAAACAAAAGCAAGCATACATGTAGTTTTCAAGTTTTCATAGGCAAGAAGATTTGGCATCTCAGTTTCAAGTTTTCAAAACTGTTTTCAAAATTATGAGGAGGGCTATGTCTTCATACTTCAAAACTGAGTCCATACAAGAAGGGCTCTGTCATCTTCAAAGCTGTGAGTAACACAACAAATTAAATAGTTTAAATTTAAACTTCTGTTGCATACTCATCTATAAAGATATGTTGTGATGCATATGTATAATTAGGTTCCTGTATAATTATGTGTGAAGTACTGATTTTTGATGTGCTCTGCAAATGTTTCTCAGGCTCAATAGGTTAACTATTATTCCCTTCCACTTGGCCTTGCTCATGATAAAATCTGTTTAACTAACCAATATTGTTTGATTTAATTTAGATTAAGGTTTAAAATCTAAGATTAGTTAAATTTTGAGTTGTTTGTCTCTGGAACTAATAAAACAACCGAGTATACTAATTTCAATTGAAAATTCAAACCTTTAAAAATGTAATTCTAGTATTATAAAGTGAATATTTAAATCAAAAGATGATTTTTAAAACAAAAATTATAATTTTTAGAAAAAGGGGTTAAGGTGAAATGCTGGATTGAACATTTTATGGAAATTGGTGACTTTCTGGTGATCTATGGGTAGTGAAGGCGTGGGGTTCTTCCTGATGATGGAAGAAAGGTAGGAGAGGCTAGGAAAAATAATAGATGGTGTTGAATTCCATGGTGGAAGTTGCGGTAGGGGTTTTTCTTTTTAAACCCTAGCTTTAGTTAGGCTTGGGAAATCGATCACCACGGCTCGTATGGACGATCGAGTGTCTCGGGGCTTCTGGTGATAGTAGCTTGGACATGGACATGGTCGTAACCGGATTTGCAGCGTTTACGGTGGACGGGGTTGCGTGCACGGCGAGACGACAGGTTTCGTGGAAGGGTTGCTCATTTCGTTTCCAGGTTTGG
Source organism: Allium cepa (assembly GCA_030765085.1). NCBI lineage: Eukaryota > Viridiplantae > Streptophyta > Magnoliopsida > Asparagales > Amaryllidaceae > Allium > Allium cepa. Next base: position 575,703,413 of record CM060945.1, on the reverse strand, counting down.
GTTTGTGTTCATTTTCGATTTCGAGGCTTGAGCAAATGTTTGGGTGATCGTTGTGGGTTGCTGTGTGGTCAGGTGATGCGTTGGAGTGATCGTCGATGATCGGAGAGAGCTCCGGTGAGGGTACACGTGCACGTGCACTTGTGGTTCCTGGAAGGTGTTGTGAAGCAAGGGGTACTCGGGGTTTTAGGAATTTGACTCGGGATTTCTACGCGCAAACTCGAAGCGTGCTCGTGGTTGACTCGGAGTAGTAGGGGAGAGGGAAATCTGGGAAGTTGTACAGGGTAATTAAAAACCTGTAGTGTAATATTCTTTAAAACTGGGTTTTAAAAATGAAATATAAATGTTTGACATAGGTATTTAAACAAAAGAAAAGTTTGGATTCAAAAGAAGTTTGAATCTCATTTTAAAATAAAATAAAGTTTAAAATTTTAAATTATTTGAAACGCTTTAAAAAGGATTTCACTCGAGTGATTCGAGTGAAATAAATGAAACTCAGTTTGGATTTGTTGCTCGAGTTTCACTCGAGTGATTCGAGTGTCGGACTCGAAGAAATGCGGGGTTTTTCGTAAAAATAATTGTTTAACTTGATATTTTTAGCTAGGGGTTTTAAACGTGTAAGTTTATTTCAGTTTTTAAAACCGGGCTTTTAAATAAAATAAAAAAATACGTAGTTAAAACAAAGTTTAAACCAAGATAAGATTGGATTCAAAACGTAGTTTGAATCTCAGTCTTTAAACAAATAAAGATTTTTTTTAATTTAATTTAAAATTTGTTTTAAACTAATTTGAATGATAAAGTAAATTTTTAAACTAGATTTGAATTTAATATGAAACCGTGTGTAAATTCCTTTAATCTACTAATTTAAGATAACTATTATTTTAGTTGTAAAATAAAAGAAGTTTGGAATTGTTAATATAAATTTGATTTCATTTTAAATCTAAATTTAAAATGAATTTTAAAGTAAATTTAAATTAAATTTATTAAATACCTTATTAATGATAAATGAATCATTAAATAGAAAAAGGTTTAAAAACTTAAGGATTGTAATTATCAAATTAACTAAATGGATAATGAATGACTAGAATTAATTGACTCCGAAATCAAGAGTTAATTTTATTTTAATAAGATGAAAGCTAAAGGTAAGTTAATTGGTAATTAAGGAATCGTTGGATTAATTTTAAATTTATGATTAGTAATCAATTAATGAATTAATAGAGGAAAAATTAATAAGTTATTAAGACTAACTTAAAATGTAAGTTAATTACTTTAGAAAAGTAATTAAAGGATTATAATTAGTTATTGAAGGTCATTAACTAAAATTATGCAATAATAAATTAATGGTCTTATTTTAATAATTAATTAAATTATTTATTTAAGATAAGCAATTGTGAATTGTTAAGTATAATTACTTAACGGAAGTAATTAAGGAATTAATTACTCATTGTAATTAATTCGATTTAATATGAATTGTTTAAGTTAATTAATTAAGTTTAATTAATTTAAATAATCATTTGATGATGTAATAAGTATAATTACTTAAGGAAGTAATTAATGATAATTACTGGATGTAATTACCCAGGAATGATTTAATAGTGAAAGTAATTGGAAGATAATTACTTGGTATAATTAATCAAGGGGTTAATTGGAGATAATAAATTATGGAGTAATTTATTTATTTGATAAAGTAATTAAGGGTAGTTAATTACTGAATGGGGTTAATCAAGGGTGATTAACAATTTGGTTTAATTGAAGATTAATTACTTAATGTAATTAATTTAAATAGAAAATATAATTAGAAATCATAAATTATTATAATTTATGACGTAAATTAGAATAAATTATTTGGAAATAATTAATAAATGAATTGATTTACTAATGCAATTAATTGAGAAATAATGTAATTAATGTTAGTAAATTCAAGGTAAATTCCTGTGTTTAGTTAAGGGTAATAAATTTGTGAAAATAATTAAAGAATAATTACTTAAATATAATTAAAAGTAAATTAATCAAGGATGATTAATTAAATTGAATAATTGAGTGATGATAAATTAATTGATTGGTAATCGATTATTAGTGATATAAGCAATAGAATGGTTAAGTAATTAATTTAATTCACTTTAAATTAATTAGAGATGTAGGTGATTAATTTAATTCATTTTAAATTAATTATAGCTGATGTGATTGCTTATATATATTGATTGATGATATTGTTTACCCTGAATGGTTTGAGATCTCAATATGAGATTAATGATGCTATGTATGCTTTGTTTTAAATATGATGATAATATGAATTATCTGATATGATGATAATATGCATTATCTGTTTGAAGTGATAATATTGGTTATCTGTTTATGTTGATGCTGACTATCTATTATGATATTGTGATTTATCTATCTGTGTGTATGTTGAATTATTTTGAATTTAACTGGTAAGGCTAATAGACAACTTGGCCCTAAAAGACACGTTTTGGATTTCGATGAGACCGGGATCGGGTTTTCCGCATTTGGAAGTCCGAAAACCACATCGATTCCAAATTAACGTTAGGTCGCGAATCTGAAGTGAAGATGAAGATTTAGAATGCAAGGGTTATCGTCGTTAACTCTGAGGGTGATTCCAAAATGAGTGTAACGAGATAATGCCTTCGGTTTCGTTCGAACCCGGAACGAACTTGTATGGATTGAATGCTTTCAACACATCGTCAGGTGGACGATGAGCATTCTAAGAAATATGTTCTATAAAGGTAATCACAGCCTCAAGCCTCATCAACCGGGAATGGCTAAAACAGGGGAGGTGCAGCAAGGTTAGGTGGGTCATGCCCAAGCAGGACAAGATTTTCCCCTGTCTAGATGTCCCTTTTTATTCGGCTGTGTGGACAGTTATGAGCTCCAACTGTCGGGGTTGTCTTGTTCGAGACTGTTCAGTAAGGAATGGTTCCGGCCTTGTGTTGCAGGGGATGAAGGGAGTAATCCTCGGTACGGTGATCTAGGCCCCGTACTGTGACGGGCGGTACCCCAGTAGCCCTGCCATTGTATGGAATCCACAATCCAATAAGTGCCAACGGTTTTGATTGTATTACCCACTTTTGGTGGCTAGTAGCTGGAATTTAATAGATGTAACAATTTCGGCTATTTTCTATTTACTTGAAAACCCTAGACCTATTATAATATCACAGAATTTACTATCAAATGTTTTGGTTAGCGTAAGGTAAAAACTTACCATATTTATTCGTGGGAAGTCTTACGTGATACCTTTTGTTTTCAAATGTTTTTCAAAGTTAAACAACTTTAACCTGTTACTCATACCAGACCCATGTCTAACCCGGAGTTTATTTTTGTTTTTTCATAAACTCTCGGGTACCCAAATTTTTACGGGTAGCCAAGGGATTCAGGTTAGGTTTGACGAATTCTGGAGGAGCAATGGAGCAGGAGGCTTCAGCGTTGTAGATACACATATAGTTCCGCTGTGGTGGTATCTCTGAGTTGTTTATCTGCATTGTATATTGACTTGTATAACTAGACAGGTGTTTATAACTGTCTAGTATGTGTTGTATGATCTGTAACTCTGATATATGAAAATTATGTAATAGTTATGTGATCTATTATATTTTATTCCATTCCGCTGTGAGATTCTGTTGTTGTTGTTGTTCTTTCTTCTCTATCTTTTCTATTTTCTCATCCCTTTCTTTCTTCATGATGATACGTCTTTCTGGGCATAGAAGGACGGGTTGTCACATCTTATACCATTTTTACTTCATCATTGAAGTTATATATCCATTATCATTCAATCTTGCATTTTCAATTTCATTTGAATTCGATTCACAATTTCAATTCTATTTGGATTTAATTTACCTTCTGAATATTGAATTTTTACCGACTATCTTTCATTCACAACTGATTCATATCACTATTTTAAATTAGTTTCATTTACTAATTCATTCCAATTCATTTTATCTCAAACCATTTTTTTTCTTTTTTTCTATTTCCCCTTTTTTTAACTTTAGTTCACTTCGAACTAATTTTACAACTTTATTTTATTTCACACAATTCAAACTAATTTCCGATATTCAGTTTTCAATTCCAGTTTTATTCTTTTATTCATCGCCACACACAATTCAATTTCAATTCACCATTTGTTTTACAACCACTTATATTTAAACTGGATTTCAAATTCCGTACGAAATTAATTTATTTTTCATTTATAAATATTGAATTCAATTCATTTCAAACAATATCTATTGGGTCTTTTCTTCAATTAGTTTCACCTATTAATTTTTATTTCAATACTTCGCTTTGCTTATAACAAATCAAATTCAATTCTAACTCCAATTCTATTTACTTACAAATTCGAAATGAATTTCAACATTCAATTTCACTTTCATTTAATTGTAATTGTAAATTTATTCATTCATTCACCATTTCATTTTCCATCTTATAAAATTTTATTCCATAACTATTTTTTATAAGATTACCGAGTCTTTTCAACAATTCAATACCATTTTTGAAATCAATTCAAATTATCCCTTTTCAATTTCTAAAACCAAACCCAGTTTGCAAGCAACTTCCATTTAAAATAATTTGGCAGCAATTCCTCTTTTGGAAATTCAAAAATGAGCACCGATGATGTCGCGATCATCATCGGAATCATTTTCCAGCGACCAAAAAGAGTTTAGTGCTTTCATCCCTTCAAAACACTTTTCCAAAACCTTTGAAAAATCGTTTTAAAAAAAAGGGATTAAATTTCCAAAATTTCAAATCCTTCCAAAAACATTCTTCCAATATTCCTTTGGAATTCTATTTCAAATTATAAATCACATTTACAATTTACATTCTCAAATTTCATTTGTAGTGAATTTATTTCTTTAGCTTTAAGTTATGATTTCAACTTCTTATTCAATAATCAATGATAATAAATTAATATTATGAATTCCTAACAAAAAGCAACCATATACTATATAATTTATGGAAATCATTTCTTTTTATATACAAAAATAATTTGGGTAAAATTATTTCATTCATCCTATTTTAAAACAATATCGTGTCAAATTGTTCTGTACAAGTGTTTAGAAATTCCTATCGATAGAGTTGTACGTACTGTACCGACCAAAATCCATATTTCACTCAACAAACTAATCATCACAGTATAAAACAATTTTATATTCACTAACAAATACGCGCTCATATCTATTATTACACTCACATTCATTCTAGAGCACTACTGACTCTATGTCTAATGAGTAACACCCAACAGAGCCAAGGTTGTCTCTTAACTAAATGCTATGATACCACTTGTGAAGGCCCGCAAATCCATATCCCTTTTTGAGCTGGCAAAATTCCCCAATAATTCAGCCCAAAGTGGAACAAATGTACGAGTCTTAGGGTTTAAAGAAGAAAGTGGTAGAAGAAGAAGGAAAGAAAACAATAACAGAATCTCACATATCGCAGCGGAACAAATATAATATAAAATGAATATCTTTAAAACAAAGAACTATATCAGTTGTTACATTACATCACATTACATTATCAGAGTTTACAACAAACAGCGGAAAAGAATATTACACATATTAGTGATACGCCTCGCCATCCAGCTTGCCTTCAGATCTCCACAGCATCTCTCTTTCGACTTCGCTCCAGAATAATGATAACCTGACTCTAGGCTGCCCGTGTGGAAAATTTGTGGGCACCCAGAGTTTAGAAGGGGAACAATAAACTCCAGGTCAATCGTGGGACTGGTATGAGATCTTAAAAACAGTTATTTTCACAAAGAAAGGAAAAGAAATCCGATATGCTTTTGGAAAATGAAACTACCATAAGGCCTCCCGCCACACACACAATGCAAACGCAGAACTGGAGGAGATTTCTCCTTATGATAGTCAAACATGCTTAATACGCAAAATCTTTTGATATTATTATTATTAGTGCATACTGCGAAAAACATTTCGAAAGTATAATATTAATCTTAGCCAGCATAGGCATTTCGCACTTATGCCTGCTATAACTATCATGTTCAATAGCATGTTACCACCACATTCCATGGCAAGTTATACAACTAAAACCGTACAGGGCACATATTGTTTCTTTGGATTTTCAACAAATGGTTAGGCTAAGAAACTTCCTACTACCACATGGGTACGCCTCTGGAGGGACGTTCCGAGAACCTACCCAGATCTCTGCCAACACAAGGTCGGTTAACCACTTTAACTAGGTAACTACTACTCGAGTATGCCATCCCCAGGTCGTTTGCGATCTTTATCCGAGGAGCCTCAACCACAAAGAGTAATAGATTTTGCAGCAACCACATAGGTTAAATATCTATGCTCCATACCATGATACCACCCTTTTCCAAAAGGAAATGACATACCCTAAAGGGCGCGACCCTCATAACCTTGCCGCATTATTCTTGTTTTGACCATTTTCGGGGTGTGAGGTCCGACGAAGTCTCATCCACAAAGCTACATTTTTCACAAAGTCATGCTTTGATCAACAAATGATCAGCAGCACTTCGAATGCCACATTACCAGTTTGGGAATATATCAGTAGTAACCATCAACTACATAACCTCTGGGCTCGTACGTCTTAGAGAAGGTGTTAAGCTAAGAGAAAAAATTCTCTGCCACCAACAGAAATATATTTGATAGAAACTGGCATTACATCCTAAAGAGTTGTAACGACCCAGAATTTTAATTTATTAAAATTTGAATATTTTAATTTATTTTAAATATTAATAAGTGAATTTTTAAGTCAAATAAATTTTTATTTGAATTATTGGAATTAATTGGATAATTAAATCGATAATTTAATATGTTAAATTATGGAAATAATTGAAAATTGAGTTAAATATGATTGAAAATGATTTGTAAAATTTTATTTTATCATATTGAAGTTAGAAAGATATTTTAGAACTTTTAAAATCGAATTAAAAGTTAATTTGTGAAAATTGAATATTTTAATATTTAAATCGATTAGTGAAAATAGTCAATTTTTGAACAGTCTCAGAATTGAACGAAACTAGTTCCATTGGATCCGTAATAGTTAGTTATTACCGGATTTCAAATTTCGTGTCAATCGGAGTTGTCGTTTTATCGTGGCAGCTCGAAACGCATCGATTTATTTTTAATTTTTAATTTGGCGAGTTAAAATAGCCATTTTTCAAAAAGTCTCGGATTTCGACGAAACCAGTTTCATCGGATCCGTAATGTGATAATATTGTAAGGTTTCAAATTTCAAGTCAATTGGATTTACCGTTTGTCCGGTACAAATTAAAACGCCTAGAAATCGATTTAAATCGGTTTAATTTAAATTGAACGTTTGTAGCCGTAACTCGCACAGATGTCCGAATTAGCTTTCGAAACTTGTTCCATTGTGTCCGGAACGCGGGGTAAACCCTAGAAACGCTGGTTACGGCGCGTAAATCGGAGTTCGGAATTCCCGGATGAATAGTGTTCGTTCGTGCTTCTATAAATATACCCCCTACCCTTCATAATTTAAAAAAAAAAATAAACAAAACCCTAATTTGTTTGCCCTAGCCGCCACCCTATATATGAACGGCCAGAAATTGCTCTCACTTCTTCCTCAATCACTCTCAATCCATCAAGAATTACGCGAAGTGTTCAACATGAAACTTGTAGAGCTCGACGAGAGCTTTAATTTCATACGGAGATGATCGGAAACGGCGCGACGTGGAGGGAGCTAGGGGAGGCCGTTTGCTACAGGTTCGGCACGCAATTCAAGGCCGTGGGTGAGGCCGAGTTGGCCTGTGCTCTGGCCGAGCATGGTGGTGGGGTTGGGCTACACGACGGCGCTCTCTGATCGGGTTTTAATCGAGTGAAGAGGCTTGAATTTCTAACCCTAATATCTTTGAATGGGTTCGTTTTTTTTCGTGAGTACCTGGAGATGGATTGCGTGAGGAAGGGATGATGAACGCACGGTCATGATGGATGGAGGTTGGATCTAAGGGCTGTGATGGAGTGGGTTTGTTAATTTTTAAAGTTAATGTTGTAATTAGTTTATAAAAATCGTGTACAAACTTCATAAATGCATAACTTTTTCATACGAGGTCGAAAACGCGCGAAACCAGTTGCGTTGGAATCGTATGGACGAGCACTACGCGATGGAAATAGAATGGAGTCGTTTGGAGTTAGTGAGAATTTTGGGTAAAATTAAACGTCCGTTTAATTTTATTCGAAATAAATCGCTAAAACGAAATTGAAATCAAGGTGAGAACTTCTCACTCAATCGAATCAGTTTCGATTTTATTTTAAATAGTTAGATTTAAAATATTTGAATGCATGTTTGAATGATGATTGATATCTATGGATTGTTAAAATAGACATTATACGCCGTTAGTAAGCGGATGTTATTTATTAAAAACATATACAGCGAATATTTCATAAACAGTGAAATTGGTATTATATATAATAGCAATATATATATATTGGCATATGTATATATTGGAGTTATTGATTTCCCGCATTTTTGTTTAGCGGATGAGACCCTATTGCGCCGTCTATTAAGCGGATAATATTATTAAATCCCATATACCGCGATAATTTCATACTGGAGCGAAATTGGTATTGTGCTAATGTTTGTGGATGCAGGAAACAGGTTGGAGGGATCCAACTGGATTCCTCAACAGTTTTTATTTGACTTCAGATATTTTGATATTTGATGGATTATCATATACGATATATGATGTCGTTGTAGTCGTGATTGACTATTTGGTGTGTAGCATCATTGGACCCAGAATTTGGGATTTTAAAAATGATTTTAAAAGTGATTTTTGAAATATACTATATTTTTGGAATTGATCCATTTTAAATAAATAAACGCTATAATTTTTAAAGTTATAAAATTATGTTTTTTTGTGAAATATAGTTAAAAGCTGATTTTTGAGAAATATGGATTAATGATTTTATAAAATAGGTTAAATTGGATTTTTGAATTTATTATAAAAGTTTGAATATAGGATTTATAAAATTTGATTATTTTATAAATCAGAATGGTGAAATTATAAAGGAAATTAAAGACGTTTTAAAGAATAATATAAATTGATTTATATTAAGAGATTTATAAATAGATATTTATAAATTGAAATATTGACATTATAAAACGAGTTTTTATGTCACAACCCGAATTTCACTCCCAGAAAATCGCGTCATGAATTAAGAAAGAAAGGGATAGAGAATAGAATAGAAAGAAGAGAAGAAGAAACAACATCAGAATCTAACACAGCGGAACGAATAAATTATATTAATAACATAATACTTTACATAGTATCATATGCATCAGAGATACACAGCATAAACAACTCATACTAGACAGTTATAGACACCTGTCTAATTATACAACATAATACAACAAACTCTCAGAGAACACACAGTGGAATACTCTATATATATCTACCCGCAGAAGCCTCCTGCTCCATTGCTCCTCCACAAGTCGTCGATGCTAATCCAGAATCCTAACCTGAATTCCCTTGACTACTCATAAAAATTTGAGTACCCAAGAGTTTATGAAAAACAAAAATAAACTCCGGGTCAGACATGGGTCTGGTGTGAGTAACAGGTTAAAGTTGCTTAACTTTCAAAAACCTTTGAAAAGAAAGGTATCACGTAAGACTTCCCACACATAAATATGGAAAAGTTTTTACCTTACGCTAACCAAAACATTTGATAGGAAATCCGATGATATTATAATAGTGTCTAGGGTTTTCAAATAAATAAGAAATAGCCGAAATTGTTACATGATTAAATTCCAGCTACTAGCCACAAAAGTGGGTAATACAATCAAAACCGTTGGCACTTATTGGATTATGGATTCCATACAATGGCAGGGCTACTGGGGTACCGCCCGTCACAGTACGTGGCCTAGATCACCGTACCGAGGATTACTCCCTTCATCCCCTGCAACACAAAGCCGGACCCGTTCCTTACTGAACAGTTCCAAACAAGACAACCCCGGCGATTCTAGCTAGCAATCGCCCACACAGCCGAAATATAAAGGGACTTCTAGACAGGGATCAATCTTGCTCTCCAGTGGGCGCGACCCACGAAGCTTTGCTGCACCTCCCCTGTTTTAGCCATTCCCGGTTGATGAGGCTTGAGGCTACGATTACCTTTATAGGACATATCACTTAGAATGCTCATCGTCCACCTGACGATGTTCTGAAAGCATTCAATCCATACAAGTTCGTTCCGGGTTCGAACGAAACCGAAGGCATTATCTCGTTACACTCGTATTGGAATCACCCTCAGAGTTAACGACAATAACCCTTGCACTCTGATTCACCATCTCGAATCTATAAGGTTTATTCCGTCAAACTCATTACGGAATCACCCACAGAGTTATACTGACGTATAGCCCTTACACCTCGAGTCTTCACAAAGCTCCACTTTGAATCACGACCTAACGTTATTTGGAATCGATGTGGTTTTCGGATATCCAATTATGGAAACCCGATCCCGGTCTCATCGAAAACCAAAGCGTGTCTTTTAAGGTCCAAGTTGTTTTAAAGTTTTAAAACATTTCAATTACAGTATCTATATACACACAGATAGATAACTTAAATCATAACTGATAATCAACATTATCACATAACAGGTAATTCACATCATCAATATCATATAGATATTCCATATCTCAACATCACAATAGATAACCTATGTTATCATCACAATATAACCAACATCCATACCACACAATATCATTTATCTCATTACTGAGATTACAAAGCATCCAAGTCAAACCATTCATCCATAAGCAAAGATTCACTCATCACAATATAATTAATTTAAAATGAATTAAATTAATCATCTCTATCTCAAATTAATTTAAAATGAATTAAATTAATTCCTTCATCTTTAATTAATTTAAAATAAATTAAATTAATTGCTTTACCAAAATATCTTGCTTACTCAATCATTTAATTGATTTTAATCAATTAATCAATCATTCAAAATAACTTACCTTAATTAATCACTCTTGATTAATTACTCTTAATTACATTCATGTAATTATCCTCAATTAATTTTACAAAATTAATTATCCTCAACTAAACAGTAATTAACTTTTAATTACTCCAACTAATTAATTAATCATAATTAATTACATTTATCCTTAATTAATTACATTAATTAATTACCTTTAATTACCTATTATTGATTAATTAATCATAATTAATCAACTTAAATTACATCATTAATTAAAATAATTAATGATCTCAATTACTTCTTAAATTAATTATCAAAGTAATTAACAAACTTAATTACTATATTAAACCAAATTAATTACCCTTAAATTAATTTCTTAATTAATACCTTGATTAATTATTTAAATAATTAATCCAAATTCCTTCATACTTAAACATCTCCTTAATTACAACCTGTAATTATTATATAATTACTTAACTAAGTAATTTCCAAAACATAAAGTAATTATCCTTAACCCAAGTGTTTAAAATTAATTAAACTTAATTAATTAAATTAAACAATCTCATTTAATTAAATTAATTACAATAAGTAATTAATTTCTTAATTACTTTATCAAGTAATTACTCAAACCATTTACAATTGATTATTATTAAATTAATTAATCTAATTAATTATAAAAATTAACTATATTAATTAATTGTTAAATAATCATGGTTAATGACCTTCAATAACCATCCTTAAATTATTTTATAAGGTAATTAACTTAAATTAATTACAAATTAGATTATCTTTAATCATTTATTAATTAAAGTTATTTATTAAATTAATTAACCTTGATTTAAAACTTAATTACATAATTAATATTCATTTATCATTAATTAATAACTTAATTAATGACCTTAATTTCAAATTGATTAATCATTAATCAATTATTAATTCCAAATTTAATTAATTAATTAAATTAACAAATCTTAATTACATTATTAATTAATTCTAAAACATAAATCTTAATCAAATTTTCAAAATAAACATAACTTAATTATGTTTAAAACAATTTGATTCAAAACAAAATACTTTGAAATTAACTTTAAATTTCAATTTAAATTTAAATTTTAAAATAAATAAAATTTAAACTTATCAAAGTTTTAAATAAATTTAAAACTTATTTAAATTTACAAGTCAAAACAAATACTATATGAAATTTTAAAGCTAATTCCATTTCAAACCTTTATTAACTTAAATTTCCATTGTAATTTAAAACTTCAAATTCAAACCTTATTTGAAATTTAAACTGAATTTCAAATTAAACTGCTAAATTTCCAGATTTAAACAAATTTCAAATCTTCTCATATTTTAAAACCTCATTACTAAAATGTTCAAACTACTTATCAACATGATATAGTTAATAAAGTTAAATTTTTAAACTTAAGTTTCTGTTTTAAAACTGGAATTTTAAAATCAAATGAGAAATTAACTTACATTTAAATTTGAGCTTAAATTCTACTCAAAACCATAACTGCAGATTTAAAAAATTTAAATCTAGGTTTTTGCAGAAAACAGAAAAAAACAGGTTTTAATTCAAACCTGGAATTTTAAATTCAAATTATTAATTCAAACTTGACCTAAATTTTAAACCTAAATTTTATTTTAAAAACTATAACTGCAGATTTCTAAATTTGAAATCCCAGATTTATAAAAATTTAAACCCAAATTTAAAAAAAAACACAACACAGATTACTATGTAAACTGTAACTACAGTTTAACCCGAGAAAACAAAATCTTGCTTCGGGTTCTCTCCCCACTTACTCCGAGTTTCACACTACCCTGCTTCGAGTCACACTCCCACTTCCCCCACAACTCTCCTGCAACATCCAAAATCACACAGTATGCCTGAAAACATGCCGCCGTGCATATGCACGGCGACCACCACCTCTGATGACCCTCAGTGAAGATCCAACATCAACCATAAACCCACCATAACTTCAAACATCAACCCAGATCAACTAGAAATCTGAGAATTCAAGCTACACCCAATTTTTTTACAAACCTGGAAATGTCTACAGGTTATACTTAAACCTGTCAACAGCCACCATGTTCACCTCCGACCATCTTGATCACCACCTCTCCGGCACCACACTCCTCTACATACCAACTATCCATACCCCAAACACCATAACACTCGGTCAATCCATCACTTCAAACTGACTCAAAGATCAACCCAATACTAAACTAGGTTTACCTGAAGAAACTTAAAACTGCACTCAAACTAATCAATTTAATCACTTCTCTGATTTTTCTCCAGGATCTAAGATCCATTCCTGATAACTCAAAATAAATTTGAGTTTCCTTCAAACTACAGATTGTATACATTTGCCCAAATTTATTATTATTGTTTCAGACCAGACAGTAATTGAAACAAACTTTTAAAAATATTAATATTTGATTTATAAATCCAGATTTATGTCAATGTATTAAGTTTATGAATTTGGATTTAATGTGTTTGATTTTGATCTAGAACAACATAAAATAAGATTGCAAAACTTTTCACTAATTCATACTTTGTTTCAAAAATAAACTGAAATGAAACATGCACCTATAAATGTCAGTACTTGATTTAAGAGTCAAGTTCCAGTTTGTTTGATCAGTATTACTGAATTATCATATCAATTAGATTTGGTTTGATTAAAATTGTACGTACAAAATGATCTTTCCTGTGTTACAGATATGTCACACTGTATTAACTTAACTAGAAAAATTTAAGTCTTAACTTAAAAAGTTAAAACACATTACTATATAAATCTGAATTCTAATCTCTGATATAAAATCTTCTTTTATTTATTCTAACACACCAATATAAATCTCAAATTAAATCAATTTGTAAAGATTTCTAAACAGTGTGTAAATCTGGGAACATTACTCAACATAATCAACATGCATAACAATCATAATTACCACAGCCATTTCATAGCACACAAACATAATTTTATCTCAAACATTTAAATCAAGCAACCTAATATAGTTTAAGTTTTAAATGTTACTCACCTTTTCATGTATGCAGACCACTGATTAGCTCCTGTTTTGGATTTGCAGAAAACCAAAAATGCAGGCTTGACTCAGTTGAAATCTGAGTTGCAATTGATGATATGCTCATGCTCATGATCCCATACACTTATTACTTGTATGTAGATGATGCAGTTGCTGGATTCTCTCATTCATGCAGATGCACTCCCTTCCCAAATTTAAAACAGTGCAGATTTAAAAAAAATGCAGGTGCTTTCTGTTATGCTTCCTCTGTTGTTATAAGTCTGGTTGCTCATGCTTGCATGCAGGTGTTTAGATGAACTTGCATGTAAATGTAGATGATGCTGAGTTGATCTTTGGAGTATGCAGGTTCTTTGATTTGAGAATTTAATGAAGGTGGATTTGATTGTGCAGGTTTGATTTGTGGTATGCAGATTGGTCTTCATTTTATTGTGAATGCAGATTTGTATAAGAAGTGAGATATGTATGTGTTTGGATTTGAATATGAATATACAGATTTGTGGATTGCAAAATGAAAATGAATTTTTATGCATTTGTGAATGCAGATTTTTAGACATGCAGGTGAATTTTGATGTGGAGTTTGATTTTTCTTTGATGAAGGAAAATAAAATGAGCATGCAATATGAAGTAAAGATGCATACTAATGTATTTCAGATTTTATGAAAATAAAAGAAAGATAAAAATCAATTTTAACACTTGTCAATTTAACAACACTTGTCAAAAGAATACATATAAATCAAACACTTGTTTTCTCATTTAAAATAATTAGTTTTTAATTATAAATTAATGTTATATTAGCTTAAATTAAGTTGTTAATGTAAATTTGAATATGTGTATGAATTATAAAAGAAAACAACCTATGTTTACAAAGGAAATTTATACAAACAATTTAAAGACTTTATACTTTTAAATTCAAATTCAACTAAATTCAAAATCAAATATTTTTCAAATCAAGTTATAATAATAATTCAAATTAAGTTAAAAATAAAAATACAATTTGAAATAAACATTACAAATCTTATTCAAAACTTATTTATAAAGACAATACCAAATCAATATTGTTTTCATAAATATCTCTTATTAAATTAAAATCATTTTATTGAATTTATTCTAAATTTAAAACTATACCAATCTATTTAAAATATAAACCATATATTCATATTGTAAATAGAAATCAATTTATTATTTTTAAAAGATAAAATAACCAATTTAAATAATTATTGAAAAAGATTATTAAATTTATCTGAATAATTATCATCAGAACATCAATATCAATTTAATTTTAATTACAGATTATTAAATTGATATTGTCAAAAATTCCGGGATGTTACAATCCTTCCCCCTTAAAAGAATTTCGTCCTCGAAATTTAAAACAAAGGTAATTTAATAATCTCATTATATTTTTATTTTAAACACAAGTATATATCAACATATGCTAACAACCAAACAACCAATTCAACCAATCCAGCAAATCTAATTATCCAGACAAATTCTGGATAAAATTCTATCGAGTTTCCCCTGTGTATATATATATCCACCGGGATACTCGCCCTAGAAAATCCAAACAAACAATACTATGAAGCTACAAAGCTCCTATACAACTATATCTATAACACTAGACAAAATATCAGACTACAAACGAGTCTGACTCAACAACCAAAACTCCAAAACTGCTGGTTCCACAACCAGAGACAGATCATACACCTACTCCCTCAGAGATACGTGAAACTCATCAATTCCCAGTTGTCCAAACTGGCAACTCAATCCTGTAGACCCATCACTTATTCTCCAAGATCACAGAAAAGATCCAAAACACTACAGAGCTACTTCACAGACTTACCCAAACTTATAGCTCAGTTACGATCAGAGAAAATTTATCCAAAATTAAACTTCCGACTTCAGAGTCCAAATCTCTTCGACTCTTATCCACAAAATCTCTTCGGACGATCTTGAGCTACCTACAGCCTACCCGCTCAGCTCAACCTACGCTGATGCTTCTAGAAACAAACCAGACCAATCAACTCAACAAAATGATCTCCTCAAGATCAACCAAGACCAAGAACTCAAACTCAACTCCTCAACATCAGAAAACAACAACTTACTTCTCCTGTCCAGAAAGAAAAGCAGATACACTCCCCAACTGCTTCCGCTGCTCAACTCTGATCCGAAGAAGAGAATTGTTGAAGAAGAACACAAGCACAACTCAACAACATACCCCAAAGATATGGTTCAACAAATCCATAAGAATCATTCAGGAGTTCCTCCAAAAACTCCAAGCTGCTACACCAACTCAATCTCCTAGAACCATTCTACTATTAGGCTGAACCACCCGAACCACTTCTGGAATCCCAGCCGATAAGGAAGCTCAATCTCCAGATGCAAACCAAACTCTGACTTCCTGAAGACATTCAGGAAAACTCAGATAACCCAAGAGAACACTCCATCAATCGCAAGTCACTTTTGCGATCAACCCAAACCAAATCCAAGGAAAACCGTTCTCTCTTAACCAAATATAACAACTTAAACTTAATTAGTCAACCCATCGAAGTAACGGGTCTACTAAACTGCTCCTGAACTCTACTTCAGAAAAACTGCTAAATCAGAAGATCTCTTGCCAATGCCGAGAACACCCCAAACTACACTGCTGCCACAGATGCCAAAGAATTCCAAAACAAAGCTCTCCGAGAAATTCGGACTTCAAAGCAAACAGAAACTCCGGCTGAACACAGCCACAACACTGAAGCAGACTCACCTTCTTAAACTTGTTCCAACGAAAACATCTTCGGGAACATCCATAGTCACTGCATCTCATCACGCAGCTACTACTTCCGGAGGTATCAAAATACCATCACTTGCTTCAGCTCAACCAAACAGATCCAAACACTACTCATCAACTTCAGAAATAAACTCTGAACCTTAACAGGTTTCCTTCAGAGATTAATGAAGTTCTTCATCACTACAGGACTCACTCGAGACGGTATTAGGTCTACAGTCCCAACAAAACACCTCCAACCTCAAACATTCAAACTCCAACCAATGGTAGTAATCGTGTAACACACAATACTACCTCATCTACCTTCATAACTTATATTGGAAAACCTGAACGGGTAACCCAACAGATAGGTAGAAATATATATAGTTATATATAAAAATTACAAATACGCTCTCTCAAGAAAGACACCACTACTGAGCCTAGGTATTCACTCAACCTAATGCTCCCTAAAGAAAGATTCATTCCAGAGCCTAGGTATTCGCTCAACCTAAAGCTCTGATACCACAATGTCACAACCCGAATTTCACTCCCAGAAAATCGCGTCATGAATTAAGAAAGAAAGGGATAGAGAATAGAATAGAAAGAAGAGAAGAAGAAACAACATCAGAATCTAACACAGCGGAACGAATAAATTATATTAATAACATAATACTTTACATAGTATCATATGCATCAGAGATACACAGCATAAACAACTCATACTAGACAGTTATAGACACCTGTCTAATTATACAACATAATACAACAAACTCTCAGAGAACACACAGCGGAATACTCTATATATATCTACCCGCAGAAGCCTCCTGCTCCATTGCTCCTCCACAAGTCGTCGATGCTAATCCAGAATCCTAACCTGAATTCCCTTGACTACTCATAAAAATTTGAGTACCCAAGAGTTTATGAAAAACAAAAATAAACTCCGGGTCAGACATGGGTCTGGTGTGAGTAACAGGTTAAAGTTGCTTAACTTTCAAAAACCTTTGAAAAGAAAGGTATCACGTAAGACTTCCCACACATAAATATGGAAAAGTTTTTACCTTACGCTAACCAAAACATTTGATAGGAAATCCGATGATATTATAATAGTGTCTAGGGTTTTCAAATAAATAAGAAATAGCCGAAATTGTTACATGATTAAATTCCAGCTACTAGCCACAAAAGTGGGTAATACAATCAAAACCGTTGGCACTTATTGGATTATGGATTCCATACAATGGCAGGGCTACTGGGGTACCGCCCGTCACAGTACGTGGCCTAGATCACCGTACCGAGGATTACTCCCTTCATCCCCTGCAACACAAAGCCGGACCCGTTCCTTACTGAACAGTTCCAAACAAGACAACCCCGGCGATTCTAGCTAGCAATCGCCCACACAGCCGAAATATAAAGGGACTTCTAGACAGGGATCAATCTTGCTCTCCAGTGGGCGCGACCCATGAAGCTTTGCTGCACCTCCCCTGTTTTAGCCATTCCCGGTTGATGAGGCTTGAGGCTACGATTACCTTTATAGGACATATCACTTAGAATGCTCATCGTCCACCTGACGATGTTCTGAAAGCATTCAATCCATACAAGTTCGTTCCGGGTTCGAACGAAACCGAAGGCATTATCTCGTTACACTCGTATTGGAATCACCCTCAGAGTTAACGACAATAACCCTTGCACTCTGATTCACCATCTCGAATCTATAAGGTCTATTCCGTCAAACTCATTACGGAATCACCCACAGAGTTATACTGACGTATAGCCCTTACACCTCGAGTCTTCACAAAGCTCCACTTTGAATCACGACCTAACGTTATTTGGAATCGATGTGGTTTTCGGATATCCAATTATGGAAACCCGATCCCGGTCTCATCGAAAACCAAAGCGTGTCTTTTAAGGTCCAAGTTGTTTTAAAGTTTTAAAACATTTCAATTACAGTATCTATATACACACAGATAGATAACTTAAATCATAACTGATAATCAACATTATCACATAACAGGTAATTCACATCATCAATATCATATAGATATTCCATATCTCAACATCACAATAGATAACCTATGTTATCATCACAATATAACCAACATCCATACCACACAATATCATTTATCTCATTACTGAGATTACAAAGCATCCAAGTCAAACCATTCATCCATAAGCAAAGATTCACTCATCACAATATAATTAATTTAAAATGAATTAAATTAATCATCTCTATCTCAAATTAATTTAAAATGAATTAAATTAATTCCTTCATCTTTAATTAATTTAAAATAAATTAAATTAATTGCTTTACCAAAATATCTTGCTTACTCAATCATTTAATTGATTTTAATCAATTAATCAATCATTCAAAATAACTTACCTTAATTAATCACTCTTGATTAATTACTCTTAATTACATTCATGTAATTATCCTCAATTAATTTTACAAAATTAATTATCCTCAACTAAACAGTAATTAACTTTTAATTACTCCAACTAATTAATTAATCATAATTAATTACATTTATCCTTAATTAATTACATTAATTAATTACCTTTAATTACCTATTATTGATTAATTAATCATAATTAATCAACTTAAATTACATCATTAATTAAAATAATTAATGATCTCAATTACTTCTTAAATTAATTATCAAAGTAATTAACAAACTTAATTACTATATTAAACCAAATTAATTACCCTTAAATTAATTTCTTAATTAATACCTTGATTAATTATTTAAATAATTAATCCAAATTCCTTCATACTTAAACATCTCCTTAATTACAACCTGTAATTATTATATAATTACTTAACTAAGTAATTTCCAAAACATAAAGTAATTATCCTTAACCCAAGTGTTTAAAATTAATTAAACTTAATTAATTAAATTAAACAATCTCATTTAATTAAATTAATTACAATAAGTAATTAATTTCTTAATTACTTTATCAAGTAATTACTCAAACCATTTACAATTGATTATTATTAAATTAATTAATCTAATTAATTATAAAAATTAACTATATTAATTAATTGTTAAATAATCATGGTTAATGACCTTCAATAACCATCCTTAAATTATTTTATAAGGTAATTAACTTAAATTAATTACAAATTAGATTATCTTTAATCATTTATTAATTAAAGTTATTTATTAAATTAATTAACCTTGATTTAAAACTTAATTACATAATTAATATTCATTTATCATTAATTAATAACTTAATTAATGACCTTAATTTCAAATTGATTAATCATTAATCAATTATTAATTCCAAATTTAATTAATTAATTAAATTAACAAATCTTAATTACATTATTAATTAATTCTAAAACATAAATCTTAATCAAATTTTCAAAATAAACATAACTTAATTATGTTTAAAACAATTTGATTCAAAACAAAATACTTTGAAATTAACTTTAAATTTCAATTTAAATTTAAATTTTAAAATAAATAAAATTTAAACTTATCAAAGTTTTAAATAAATTTAAAACTTATTTAAATTTACAAGTCAAAACAAATACTATATGAAATTTTAAAGCTAATTCCATTTCAAACCTTTATTAACTTAAATTTCCATTGTAATTTAAAACTTCAAATTCAAACCTTATTTGAAATTTAAACTGAATTTCAAATTAAACTGCTAAATTTCCAGATTTAAACAAATTTCAAATCTTCTCATATTTTAAAACCTCATTACTAAAATGTTCAAACTACTTATCAACATGATATAGTTAATAAAGTTAAATTTTTAAACTTAAGTTTCTGTTTTAAAACTGGAATTTTAAAATCAAATGAGAAATTAACTTACATTTAAATTTGAGCTTAAATTCTACTCAAAACCATAACTGCAGATTTAAAAAATTTAAATCCAGGTTTTTGCAGAAAACAGAAAAAAACAGGTTTTAATTCAAACCTGGAATTTTAAATTCAAATTATTAATTCAAACTTGACCTAAATTTTAAACCTAAATTTTATTTTAAAAACTATAACTGCAGATTTCTAAATTTGAAATCCCAGATTTATAAAAATTTAAACCCAAATTTAAAAAAAAACACAACACAGATTACTATGTAAACTGTAACTACAGTTTAACCCGAGAAAACAAAATCTTGCTTCGGGTTCTCTCCCCACTTACTCCGAGTTTCACACTACCCTGCTTCGAGTCACACTCCCACTTCCCCCACAACTCTCCTGCAACATCCAAAATCACACAGTATGCCTGAAAACATGCCGCCGTGCATATGCACGGCGACCACCACCTCTGATGACCCTCAGTGAAGATCCAACATCAACCATAAACCCACCATAACTTCAAACATCAACCCAGATCAACTAGAAATCTGAGAATTCAAGCTACACCCAATTTTTTTACAAACCTGGAAATGTCTACAGGTTATACTTAAACCTGTCAACAGCCACCATGTTCACCTCCGACCATCTTGATCACCACCTCTCCGGCACCACACTCCTCTACATACCAACTATCCATACCCCAAACACCATAACACTCGGTCAATCCATCACTTCAAACTGACTCAAAGATCAACCCAATACTAAACTAGGTTTACCTGAAGAAACTTAAAACTGCACTCAAACTAATCAATTTAATCACTTCTCTGATTTTTCTCCAGGATCTAAGATCCATTCCTGATAACTCAAAATAAATTTGAGTTTCCTTCAAACTACAGATTGTATACATTTGCCCAAATTTATTATTATTGTTTCAGACCAGACAGTAATTGAAACAAACTTTTAAAAATATTAATATTTGATTTATAAATCCAGATTTATGTCAATGTATTAAGTTTATGAATTTGGATTTAATGTGTTTGATTTTGATCTAGAACAACATAAAATAAGATTGCAAAACTTTTCACTAATTCATACTTTGTTTCAAAAATAAACTGAAATGAAACATGCACCTATAAATGTCAGTACTTGATTTAAGAGTCAAGTTCCAGTTTGTTTGATCAGTATTACTGAATTATCATATCAATTAGATTTGGTTTGATTAAAATTGTACGTACAAAATGATCTTTCCTGTGTTACAGATATGTCACACTGTATTAACTTAACTAGAAAAATTTAAGTCTTAACTTAAAAAGTTAAAACACATTACTATATAAATCTGAATTCTAATCTCTGATATAAAATCTTCTTTTATTTATTCTAACACACCAATATAAATCTCAAATTAAATCAATTTGTAAAGATTTCTAAACAGTGTGTAAATCTGGGAACATTACTCAACATAATCAACATGCATAACAATCATAATTACCACAGCCATTTCATAGCACACAAACATAATTTTATCTCAAACATTTAAATCAAGCAACCTAATATAGTTTAAGTTTTAAATGTTACTCACCTTTTCATGTATGCAGACCACTGATTAGCTCCTGTTTTGGATTTGCAGAAAACCAAAAATGCAGGCTTGACTCAGTTGAAATCTGAGTTGCAATTGATGATATGCTCATGCTCATGATCCCATACACTTATTACTTGTATGTAGATGATGCAGTTGCTGGATTCTCTCATTCATGCAGATGCACTCCCTTCCCAAATTTAAAACAGTGCAGATTTAAAAAAAATGCAGGTGCTTTCTGTTATGCTTCCTCTGTTGTTATAAGTCTGGTTGCTCATGCTTGCATGCAGGTGTTTAGATGAACTTGCATGTAAATGTAGATGATGCTGAGTTGATCTTTGGTGGAGTATGCAGGTTCTTTGATTTGAGAATTTAATGAAGGTGGATTTGATTGTGCAGGTTTGATTTGTGGTATGCAGATTGGTCTTCATTTTATTGTGAATGCAGATTTGTATAAGAAGTGAGATATGTATGTGTTTGGATTTGAATATGAATATACAGATTTGTGGATTGCAAAATGAAAATGAATTTTTATGCATTTGTGAATGCAGATTTTTAGACATGCAGGTGAATTTTGATGTGGAGTTTGATTTTTCTTTGATGAAGGAAAATAAAATGAGCATGCAATATGAAGTAAAGATGCATACTAATGTATTTCAGATTTTATGAAAATAAAAGAAAGATAAAAATCAATTTTAACACTTGTCAATTTAACAACACTTGTCAAAAGAATACATATAAATCAAACACTTGTTTTCTCATTTAAAATAATTAGTTTTTAATTATAAATTAATGTTATATTAGCTTAAATTAAGTTGTTAATGTAAATTTGAATATGTGTATGAATTATAAAAGAAAACAACCCATGTTTACAAAGGAAATTTATACAAACAATTTAAAGACTTTATACTTTTAAATTCAAATTCAACTAAATTCAAAATCAAATATTTTTCAAATCAAGTTATAATAATAATTCAAATTAAGTTAAAAATAAAAATACAATTTGAAATAAACATTACAAATCTTATTCAAAACTTATTTATAAAGACAATACCAAATCAATATTGTTTTTATAAATATCTCTTATTAATTAAAATCATTTTATTGAATTTATTCTAAATTTAAAACTATACCAATCTATTTAAAATATAAACCATATATTCATATTGTAAATAGAAATCAATTTATTATTTTTAAAAGATAAAATAACCAATTTAAATAATTATTGAAAAAGATTATTAAATTTATCTGAATAATTATCATCAGAACATCAATATCAATTTAATTTTAATTACAGATTATTAAATTGATATTGTCAAAAATTCCGGGATGTTACATTTTATAAGTGTTTGAATGAAGTGAAAATGAATTTCATAAATGAATGAAATTTATAGAACTATAAATGGTGAAGTTATAAATGAAATTTATAAATAGTAAGATTTATAAATTTGTGAAGTTAATTGAAGAATAGATTTGGTTAAATAAATGAATCTTATAAGTTATAGGATTTATAATTATGAAGTTCAAAGGAACGATTTTTGTAAAATAATCGTTTTATAAGTATTTAACTTATAATATGAACTTTTAGTTTATAATTGAGTTATAAACTGGAATAGGTTAATATAGGAGATTTATAAAAGGAAGTTGTTATAAAACAAATGGAAATAGAATTTATAAACGTTGTTTTATAAATTCGCAAACGACTTATTCTGATAAGAAAATTGTTATAACTTATTATGGAGTTATATTCACGTTTTTGACTGTGAATAATCCTTTAAAATGAAATGTATAAAAGGATGAAATTTGTTAACAAAATATATTCACGTTTTTGAATAGTGAATAATATGTTAAAGGAAATGTTTAGATTTGATGTTTTAAATAGAATTAAAACGATCTAACGATGTTTTAAAATGTGTTGAGATTCGAAACCATAGATTTCAACATTTATTGTTGATATAGATGTTTCGAGGAATAAAAGGAAATGGTGGACTATAACACGGTTGTTATAGTAAATGATTTCCGAAAGGAAATGGTTTGTATAGTATTGGGATTTATATATCTATTTTAATTTCGAATCCCTATACTAGTGATTTTGGGTTGTCGTAACAATGTTTTACGCAACATTCGTTTTGGCCCAAATAAATATGTTTAAGAGCATGATTTCCTTAAAGAATGAAATATATACTTAATCTCGATTTAAGTATATTGAATATTTTCCAAGTGTTGAAAATAAATAAAATTTGTGAATTACTTATGAACAAGTAAGTATGGAAATGTTTTCCAATATAAAGTGAATATCTTAACAATTTATCTTTTTGAAGATAAATTGAAATGGATAATTGAAATCGTATATGCATGGATATTGTGAAATATAAATCCACTATGGAATTTATAAAAGAAAGTGGAATTTGTCTAAAAAAATAAATGTTGATTTATTTTTGAAGTATTGAAATTTAATATCTAGTGAAGATATTTTGGAAAATAAATAATTTGGAAAATTATTTGGAATCTGGTGATGTATGCATATCAATTGATAGTTCAATAACCGACTATCAATATTTCCCTTTGAATGGGTAATTGATGTGATTTGTTTGAATGTGAATGCCATACTTATTTTTGAATAAGCGCTCACTATTCGGGTTAACCGGGAGAGGACCATGGGGTCGTATAACCCATTACGAATATGTGATACGTCATTGTGAATTGCATTGAAGATCGGTGTTGAAGACCGAGTATTTGTGAAAGCGATAGGATGACCAATCGATTGTCTCTGCACTGGGTAGCTCCTGGTATAGAGATTCCTTAAGTGATGGGAAATTCGATCGGGATTGTGAATACCCGGATTGCAAGGGCTTCGTAAGAAGTGCCTTCGGTTTGGTTCGAGCCCGGAACAGACTTGTATGGATTGTATGTCTGACGTTACAAATTGAGATATAAAGCAGATTTCTTTCAAATATATTTCTGTTGGTGGCGGAGAATTTATTCTTTTAGCTTAACACCCTTCTCTGAGACGTACGTGCTCAGAGGTTATGTAGTTGAATGTTATCAGCGATATATTCCCAATTTGGTAATGTGACATGCTGAGTGTTGCTGTAAATGATCATTGTGTTGATTATTTGTGATAGGATCGTTTATTTGATCGTCTATCTTTGTGATCATTTCTATGATCATTTGTTGACCTAAAGCATGGCTTTTGTATAAAGTATGTTTTTGTGGACGTGACTTCGTCGAGCCTCACACCCCGTGAATGGTCAAAACAGGAAAGATGCGGCAAGGTTATGAGGGGTAGCGCCCTTTAGGATGTGTGCATTTCCTTCTGGAAAAGGGTGGTATCATGGTATGGAGCCCAGATACTTACTCATGTTGAAAACACTTTGTTATGATTGTGTGAATTGATTGCGAGCGCTTGGTGAAAAGGTCCCAAAGGACCGGGGGATGGCATATTCGGTCAGTTGTTACTCAGTTAGGGGTAACCCGGCCTTGTGTTGGTAGAGATCCGGTTTGGTTCTCGGGGATGTCCATCCAGAGGCATTCTCATGTGGCAATGGGAAGTTCCTTGGCCTGATCATTCGTTGGAAATCCAAAGAAACAATACGTGACTTGTACGGTTTTAGTTGTAGAACCTGCCATCTAATATGGTAGCTATTAGTGGGCATAATATAATGGTACCTATGCTGGCTAAGATTTATATTCTACTTTCGAAATTGTTTCCTACACTATGCACTAATAATAATATGAAATGTTCTTTTAAATGCGTATCAAGCATCTTTGACTATCATAAGGAGAAATCTTCTCCAAGTCTGCGTTTGCATTGTGTGTGTGGCAGGAGGTCTTATGGTAGTCTCATTTTTAAAAGCATTGCGAATTGAATTTAAAAATATTCCTCTATTTTGTTTTCAAAGATAAATAAACTGTTTGAGTTCTCACACCAGTCACATGACTGACTCGGAGTTTATTGTTTTCCTTCCTAAACTCTGGGTGCCCACCAATTTTCACACGGGCAGTCAAGAGTTAAGGTTTATCAGGATATTCTGGATATTCTGGGATTGCTGGAGGCAAGCTGGATGGCATGGCGTATTACTAGTTATATAGTATTTCTTTTTCCGCTGCACTGTTTAATGTTGATGTTGTACACTCTGATGATATGATGTAATGAAATGTGATGTAATGTAATAACTGATATAGTTCTTTGTTTAATGATTATTCATTTATTATTATATGTTGTTCCGCTGCGAATTGTGAGATTCTGATGTTGTTCTGTTGTTTTCTGTTCCATTCTTTTCTTTCTGTTTTATTTTCTATTCTCTTTTTCTTCTATTTAAAAAAAAAATTCTATCCTCTTTTTCCTCTGTTACTTGTTTTTTTCTATTCTCTTTTCTCTCTTCTTCTTCTTTTTCTTTTTCTTAAAACCCTCAGTGTTCGGTTTTCCGTCGTTCGATTGCTCGGCAGTCGATAAAGTGAGTATCGATGTCGAATTTTCGGAAGACGTAGAATCGGGTCCTGACAATGTGGTATCAGAGCTTATGGTTAAGCGACAACCATGGTTCTGTTGGGTATTACTCATTAGAGATAGAGTCAGCAGTACTCTAGAATGAGTTTGAGTGTAATAATAGCTATGAGAGCGTATTTGTTAGTGAATATAAAAATTGTTTTATATTGTGATGATTGGTTTATTGAGTGGCATATGAACTTTCGTCAGCGTGGTCCGCAAGACTATGCCGAAGGAGTTTCTAAACACTTGTATAGAACAATTCGGCACAATATTGATTTTAAAATTGGGTAAATAGAATAATTTTACCTTGATTATATTTTTATATATAAAGAAATAATTTTTCAGAATTATTAAAATGTATATAAGTTGATTGTTTAGTTGTTTGAATAATCTAAATAAAGGAATAATTGTGTA
The DNA here is from genome assembly GCA_030765085.1 of Allium cepa. NCBI lineage: Eukaryota > Viridiplantae > Streptophyta > Magnoliopsida > Asparagales > Amaryllidaceae > Allium > Allium cepa. The sequence continues at coordinate 575,676,412 of CM060945.1, read as the reverse complement.
AGTAAAAAGAATTATAAGAATTGAATTATAATTAAAGTGATTTACAATTGTGAAATAAACTTATATATATGAGAAGTGAAACTATATGAATATGAGTTGTAAATAAAAACAAATGAATTTAAAGTTAAATGGAAATTTACTTTAGAATTTAGAAGCTGAATTGATTTATAAGTGGGAATTTAAGTTATGTAAAACTAAGTGATGTTTGAAATGGAATATAACTTAAGTGATATTGAATGAAATTGATATTGGTATCAAAGTAAATTATTAATGTTAAGTGATAAATGTGAACTTGAGTTTTATAAATGAAATTCAACTTTTGTAAATTGAATTGAATTAATGGATTAAATGTTAATCAATTAAATGTGAACCTGAGTTATATAAATGAAATTCAACTTTAGAAATTGAATTGAATTGATGGATTGAAGGCAAATCAATTGAATGTGAATTAAGTTGATATGAAATAATGGATATAAGTGTAATTCATTAAAATCTAATGTTACTGGAAAGTTGAATAGTTGAATAACTGAATGGAAATCAATTTAATTAAACCAATTGTAAGCAAAGGAATTTGGTTGTAATAAATATACATTGGTTGTTATATGATTGTTAGTTGATTGATTGTATATAATTCATTAAGTGTTAATGAAATTAAGTTAAATAAAATTGAAATTCAATTGAAAGTTAAGTGAAACTTAAATAGAATTGAATTTGATTGAAAAGTGAACCAACTTGAGTATGAATTAGTGAATATAAACTAATTGAAAAATGAATGTTAGTAGAACATCCACTGTTAATGAATCAAATGTGATTAAATTGAAAACCTATTTCATTGAATATTAATGAGAATATGAATGAATATATATTGGTTATGAATTAGTTGGATGATAATTGGTTGATGTTTGCATTTGTTGTTTTGTTGCATTTGCTATGTTGACATGTATAGTTAGTATGTTGTTATATGATGTATATCGATACTACTTTCATATATGCATGTTCTCATGTTGTTTGTTGAGTGTTTAGTAGGTGCGGATCGCGTTTGCTTCGCATTTGGAGCCGCTTTCGCGCTATATTAGCCGTATATGCTCGCTAATAAAATATAAGGTACATATCTCGGATTAAATATCGTACTTTTATACTTTTTCCCTGCGGGATGCCTCATTACTTGATGA